>CM053580.1:121599716-121656270 GCA_028627135.1 Pseudochirops cupreus | reverse complement strand
GGAACTTGAGATACATAGGCACTGCAGTTGGGAGATCCATCCTGCCCTACCAAAAAGTGACATAGGAGAGAATAGACTGGGGGAGAGGGGACACACTGGGATGGCTGTTTTGGGGCAGTGGGTGGGGGAAAGACGGGGAGAAAATATGTAACTCAAAATCTTGTGGAAATGAATGATGCAAACTAAAATAAAATTTAAAAAATAATAATGTTCAAATAAATAAATAATAAATATAAAAAACACTCTTTGCAGTCCTGGCTACACGGTCATGGTTGTTCATAGGGAACTCCCCTCTCCATAATTCTTCTGGATGTGTACATAGCATGAGTATGTCTATGTTTGCTGTGGCCCACCAGCTTTTTGTCCTTTTCTACTATCATAGGGAGTTGATTC
Source organism: Pseudochirops cupreus (assembly GCA_028627135.1). Taxonomy (NCBI): domain Eukaryota; kingdom Metazoa; phylum Chordata; class Mammalia; order Diprotodontia; family Pseudocheiridae; genus Pseudochirops; species Pseudochirops cupreus. The sequence goes on along the minus strand of CM053580.1, from coordinate 121,655,877 downwards.
TCTCCATCAGTGTGTGAAACTCAAATAGAAATGGAGTCCACTAAACCCTATGGGTGTATATTGACTTAGAAAACCACATAGTAAGATTTTCAAAGTTTTATTGTATTTTTATGTATTTTGTTTATCACTTTCCAATTACATTTTAATCTGGTTTGGGCCACACTCATAAATGTTGCTTGGCAACCTGTGTTTAATGCCTCTGCTCGACTGTATCCCTCCTCCCTCCTCCTCTTATCTCTCACCCACCCCCCATCTCTGAATATCCCAGCAGATCTTAATGTTTATTACTCTTCATTATGTCTTCTCATCATGGTTCCTCTACCATTCTGAATAATCTATCACTCTTCTCTTCCTATAATATGTAAACTCCTTGAAGGCATGGATTGTTTCTATTTTTGTTTTCAGTTCCCAGTGCTGTGCAACACCTCACTCATTGTAGATGCTCATTGATTGATCTGATGCCTTATTTCCTTGAAATCTATCTAAGGAAGCAAGTTTAGACAAATTTGTAACATGCAATCTTCAGAAAATCACAAAGATATAATAAGAAACCTTTGAAGTCATCTTACTCAGGGGTTGGCAACCTACAGAAGAAAGTCAAATCTGGCACATAAGCAGTTTTTATACAGTCAGATAGTTAATAATATTTTTTACATTTTTTAATCCAATAAAACTTAACTTTAGAATGATGTAAAATACCATAGCTCATAGCCTGTACAAAAATAGAAGTGTACAGAATGCTCCCTAGGCAGTTGTTTGTAGACCCCAGATCTAAATGCATCACTCTCAGTTTTCTAATGAGGAAAATGAAACCAGTGCCTATGAAGTGACTGGTATAAGGTTATTGAATGAAAACATTGTGACTGCCTGGACTGCCACTAACAAGCTGGCCTCTTGAAGTTACTTGTTTAATGTTTTATTTAAGGTTTTGTTTTCCCCTACTAGTAATTTATCTAGAAACCTGTAAAAGTTGATTTATTACCATAGAATCTGGTTTTATTACATTGTGCATAGCCTCAAAATGTAAAATTGAGTTCAGGAAAATTGAATTATTGTGGAAAATTGATGTTCTAGAGCAGTCATGAATTTGTGACAAGCAAGATGATAATTCTTAGCATAAATCCTTTATCACCTCAAAACAACAAAATTTGCCTCCATTTCTAGATGAAACATCAGGGAATGACTATAGTGGGGTAATACGGACAAAATCCAAAAGAAAAAAAAAATCCATGAAAAAAATGTATCAAAAAGGGACACACAAGTAAATAAGATATTTTCACCAATATTTTGGTAAGCTGTGTGTGTATATATGTGTGTATGTATGTATGTGTATGCATATACATACACACACATATACATATATAATTGACGTGTATATATGTAGATATAATTATAAATAGATGAGAGGTTATCAGTTTTATGAGTTTATAGGCTTAAAAACTAAATGTAAGAATGCTAATTAAAGAATGAAGCTTATTGATAATATTTCCTTAAGGCTGTCCTTCCAGTCCTTAAAGTGAAAGCTAAGACAATTTGCATCTGACTATATTTCTCTTTCCTCTTAAGGAAACTAAATTCTAGTTTCTAAATTCACTAGTGTGAAAACTACTGCCATCACAGTGAAGTATTGGCTGTTCAACACAGTGACTGCTACTTTTCCACTTTGTGTCTCCAAAGGCATTAGTGTAAAATTCTATGAAATGATTCTTCTTTGGGAAACCCATTTAGCCATGTAAAATTTATTGTTGAGCTGATAAAGTGAAAAGGTGACAAAATATGGTACAACATCAGCAATTATAAATGACCCACAAATATGGATGAGAAGAGATTGTACATTTGTATCAAAGTATCTCATTTGTATCAAAGTATTGTGTCTAAGTATCAAAGATTTCATTTTCAGGCGGAGTCAAGATGGCGGTGTAGAAGCAGGAGAACTCCACAACCACCTCATATACCTATAAAATATGACTCTAAACAAATTTTAAAGCTCCAGAACCCACAAAATGACAGAAAAACAAGGCTCCCGCTGAAGGCAGCCAGGCAGGCAGACAGGAAGGGTTCATCACAGCATGCTGGGAGCCAAAACCAGCCCAGTCTCAAACCACAACTTAAGTCCCAGGATGGCCAGGACAAGCCACGGCTGGAGCACTCAGGAGAGTGGATCACTGGCAGCTGTGGCAGTTTCCAGAACTATGAACCCATAAGAAACAAGGACAAAGTGAAAGGTCAGTTGGACTCAGCTAAATTTGGGGAAAAGGAGCAGGTTCAGCCAACTGGCCCAAGGGCAAGAAGTGGCGGTGGCCCTGAAGCCACCTCCACGTGGCTGCTTCAGAGCTCCCAGCCTGCAGATTGCAGGGGGGGCCACGTGATCATTCAGAGGCTAAGTGGTCTTGGGTGGTGGTCCTGAGGTACGTGACCAGTGAGCCAAAGCTGGTGGGGGCTGCAGAGATGGTGGCCCCCTAATAGCTCCAGCAGCTGCGAAAACCCCAGCGATTTGGGACAAAGCTCTCCCTCTGAAAGCAGAGTTCTACTGAGACCAAAAGTCAAGTAATTTACTAGCAACCTGAGCAGGCAAAGGAAGAAAAGCAAGAACAGCAATCCAACTCTAAATTATTTTTTCAGGGACAAAAAGGATCAAAGCATCAAACAGGAAGAAGACAACACAGTCAGAACTCCTGCACCAAAAACTTCCAGCAAAAATGTAAACTTATTACAGGCCATAGAGGAGCTTAAGAAGGATTTTGAAAACCAAATAAGAGAAGCGGAGAAAAAATTGCGAAGAGAAATGAGAATGATGTAAGAAAATCAAAGATTTCATTTTAGTAGAGAATTATTTAAAATAAAGTGTATGCTGACTATAACATTTTGTCTTTTCTTTGATGCTAATATGTGAGTCAGTCTGACAGCACAGGTATAGCCAGATTCAGTGTTGCCTCTAACACCTTCCTCAGTGTATGTGACCTTGAGTTAATCTCCTAAAACCCACAGGCAAAATCTAAGACTATAAATAAGAGGGAATACACTGATCTACATGGGTAGAGAAAGTTTATTCTTTAGAAGTTCCCAATATGAACAAAATCACAGATTTACCATGATCGCCTAAAATGAGGTTAATACAGCCATTTCTAAATATCTCTCAATGTTACTTAGTTCAAGGATATAAGATTTTAGATACGTGTTTTTCAAAATTGCCCTTTATGTAAAAATATCCAAGGTTCAAAGATAACTAAACATACTTTCATTATTATAGTTAGCACCGTGAAGTAAGAAATTGTTAAAAAAAAAAAAAGAAAGAAAGAAAGAAAGAAAAGAAAGTTACACGAACAAATCAAATTATATTTTGAGAATAAATGGCACATTTATAAACACAATGGTCAATCAACAAAATGTGTTGAAAACCTGATGTATTCCAACAATTTATTAGGTACTATAAGTGAAAACTGAAGAAAGTGTGTCTATATGTGTATATAAAAATTGTATATGATTTGTAAATATAGCATATACTATTATAAGTTATATATAATATGTATTACACATGCACATATATGTGGATGTATATACAAACATGCACATATATACATACACATGCATACATGAAAAAGAGCTTGAGAGTATAGAGAAAGGATAGAAATTGGAACTAAAATTAAGGTATAAATTAGTTCTCAAAGAAGAAGTCAATAAGACAAATGAGAGACTAGGCAATTAAAACAAATGACAGGAAATCTGACCAAAGCGGTAGTGCCTATGAACAGGTAAATAGCTCATTTGGAACTCAACAGAAACAACTGTTATGAACTCAATGAAAACAACATTGAGTTGGAGAGAGAATTGGACTTGAACCTCTGCTAGCATTTGCTAATGATGTGATCTTGGACAAGCAACTGAACCACTCTGGGACTCAGTTTCTTTATCTTTAAAATGAAGGAAGTGGAATATGTTAATTCTAAGATCCCTTCCATCACTAATAGTCTGTGTAAGTCCTTCTAAATCAGCATAGCACAACTTGAATAAATCATGTTGCAAGGATCCAATGAAAGGTGTAAGAAATGTAAATTGTAGTCGATCTCAAAGATTTCCAAGGGGGATATGTTTTGAAAAAAAGGAAATGGCTTGGCAATCTAATTTCCAGGTTTTATATCATGGAATAATAGAATCTTAGTACTTATGATCAAAGCAATGACAAATTCAAACTTTATTGGACCTGATGGGAAACTGGAAATTCTATATACACTGGTTTTACCTGGGAGAAAAAAAGTCTTACTATATTTAGCTCTTATTGTATGAGCATTCAGCCTTTGGGTAAGAGCTCTTGCCCTCTTGAATGAGGGCAAACTAGTCCACTTATTCTACTATATCTACTAAAAGGCCAAAAACTCTGGATCATTATTCAACATCATATCCCAACTAGACAATCACTATCCTATATTATCTTGCTACTTACCTGTTATCATGAATGAATTTCCTTTCCTTCCCACCCCTCACTTCTTCCCCTTGTTCTACACATAGCAATCAAAATAACTGACTACTGCCCTAAAGAGAAACTTACCATCCCTGGGACTTCATAAAGCAAATGATGATACATGGCACTCTCTCCCAGTAGAAAGGTGATGGTCCAAGGTATAGAATGAGGCATACATTTTTTTGGCCACATCAAGCATGTGAATATTTTTTTTTTGCTTACTTACACTTATTTGTTATAAGGGGTTGTAAATTTCCATTTATATTTGGAGGATAGAAAGAAGAGAGAGCTAGAAATAGTGTTACATAAAAACTGGGGTTATGGAAAGACCTTAAAAATTCATGAGAAGAAAGCTCAAATAGACAAATGACAATTAAGACAACTTTAAAAGTAACACAGGTTCATGTCCTGACTTTGACACTAGTGTGATTGCTAGAAAGTCACTCACCTTTTCTGAGCCACACTGTCCTTATCTATAAAAGAGGGAGAGGAATATTTTATGCTGCTTCACAGCATTGTTGTCCAATAAAGTAAGTGATGTATAAACCTTAAAGTACATTTTTTGTTCATTTGTTGTTATTATATCTAAAATATGTTCACTCCAAATCTATGCCCCTTAATGTGATCAACTGCTACTTGTCTTTTAAGGTCCAGATCAAATGTGTTTCTATTTTAATAAGAGAGCACACCTTACACTAAATGAATGAAATGTTAGTGGTGAAATTTCAGGCCTATATGCAGAGTTGTGTTGGAGTTAACTCTTACAGGGTTGGTTTGCAAGAGAGTATTGTTATATTTCCAGGGTGAGCTATATTTACACCTCAGAAATCTGATTACACATCAGGGCTTAATTTATTGTTTTGCTGATTACCTAAACTTTTAAGAAAATAATGATAAAATGTCAATAATGCTGATTAAACTTAAAAGTATGTCTTGCATGGATAGATACATTTCTTTTCCTAGAGAAACAATTAACCATTTCACAGCACATCATTGACAGGTTCATGGAAGAACTATCTTGGATTAAGGCCTTCCCTAGAGCTTTGTCAAACCACAGAAAATATCCAAGTTGGTTGGTTGGGGAACAGCGTAATTGTTTAATCTCTTTGCTTCTCTCACAGTCTTCTTACCAACCCTTAATCCCAGGGGTCTTAGCCTAGAAAGCCTATTGAGTCTCACTGTTTGGTTATGAAAATAGCTATAAATCATCATAAATATGCAAATTTGGGAGGGGGGGCTGTTTTCTCACTAAATTTCAAAATGGTCTCACGTGAAGTTGTCAGGAAGCCAAAGAAAGCCCCTGTTGTTGGGATTTACTACTCATAACAAACAGAAATTATACAAAGCACACACTATAAAAATAGCTAATATCCATGAAAATAAACTTTGTCTGTATTTTTTCTCTGTTTTCCTTTCACCACTAGGGATAAAGGAAGTCCAGGCTAATGAGAGAACGGCTGCCTTGCTGACTCAGAATGAAGCTGCCTGTTTGGCTAATAGTTGACTTTAAATGCGATTGCTCTGAGATCCTCAATTACTGCTGGGGGAACTGCTCTCTCAAGGGGGGACAACAAGCAATTTCGATTCAGTGGTTCCTCTCACCTGGTTCTCTTTTTGAACACTAATTTAGAAAGGTGTTCTTTTATACAGTCAGGATTTTGGGATGTGTAGTAGTAACTTTGACATGAGCCTGATTTTAATTTGATTCTCTGGACTAAGGCCAAGAAGAGGGTTTTTTTTTTTTTAATATTTGTTTGTTCGCTTGTTTCTTAGTTTATAAGTTCAGAACCAGCAAACTTCCTGAATACTTATGTCTCCATGTGCAGAATTATTCCTTACAATACTCCTAAGGCACAAATGGACAAACTCAAAATAGCTAGATGATAAAGGGTTCTGTTTATGAGTTGACATCCCATGGTCATTTCTTATAAGAACATAACTTTCTATGGTAGGTCCTTGGACTCCGACACAACATTTGTCTCTCCGTGGTATTCAAAAGATTTGTATGTTCATCAGTCTCATTGCTTCTTTTAGCAGCGTATTACAAGCCCTGGAACACCAGGAAATTATTTAATATGGGGATATAGTCACTCCAAATCCTGACTGGGTAACCGACTATCTGGTCACTCAGCAACAACAAATAATAATTGAACATTGACCATTCCCAGGCGCTGTGCTCGGAGATATGGATGCAAAGATAAAAAAAGACAAAATTTGTGACCTCAACATAGTTGAGGGGTGGTGTAGACAGAAAAGACACACAGTGAGAAAGCCCTGAATCAGAAGTATGTACAGGCTAGAGTCTTGGAGGAACACTAATGCTAAGTGGCAAAAGTTACAAATGATGATCCAGCAATGAGACTGATAAAGAGTGGTCAGAAAGGCAGAAGAAAAGTGACCAGGTAACAGTGTTATGGAAGTCAACAGAAGAGAATCCAGAAAACAATGGTCAACAGGTTGCTAGGAGGCACAATTCGAACACTTACTAGTTGTTTGACCTTGGGCACCCTGTTTGTCTCAGTTTCCTCATCTGTAAAATGAGCCGGAAAGGGAAATGGCAAACCACTCCATTATCTTTGCCAAGAAAACCCCAAATGGGATCCTGAAGTGTCATACACAAATGAAATGACCGAACAACAATTTTCAAAAGTTCCTGAGAGGTCAAAGAAGATCAATTAAAAGTCTGAGATCTGATAAAAGGCCACCAGAGAAGGTTCACTTCTTAATTCCTGGTAATCTTATTTCTGACTCTGTCACTCAGATAAAAACTTCTTTTTGTAAGGTTCTCAACAATCTCTTAATTGCTAAATCTAAAAGCATTTTTTATTTTCATCCTTCTTGACTCCTTTTCAGTAAATAAGATTGTTGACTTCCTTGATGACTCTCTCCTGCACTGGATTTTTGATAATCTTATCAACTGCTTCTGCTTTTATCTATATGATTGCACCTACTAAGGCTTCCTTGCAGGATGACCATCTACTTCTTAGCCCTAGTTGTAGGTTTTGTCCTTAGGACCTCTTCTTTTCATTCTTTACACCCCATGATCTCATCAGGTTGAATGGATTCAGTCATCTCTAAGCAGATGACTTCTAAATCTAGATATTCAGCTCTAACCTAACTCCTGAACATATCAACAACTTTCTGTGTAACATATTCACCTGAATGTACCTTAGCTATCTAGAACCCTTGTCTAAAGAGAATCTCTGGTTTAGCTTTCTTACAACCATTTACTTACTACGAGGCTATCATACAATTAACTAAAGTCTGCAAAATCAATCTGAGACATTAACCATAGCCCTGGTGTTAATTAGCTAGTTCCCACTCTACCTATCTACAAATTCATGCTTGAGATTACCAGCTATAGTTCCAGGTTTAATTAGCTACTTTCCTATTTTACATGATATAAATCTTCCCCTTCTCTCATCTGTATGCTTTGGGCTATAAATCATTATCTTTATTTGTCCTTTGAAATTCCTTTGTATCTATGCAGCTTGTGTAACCCATACCTAATATAGCTCAAAACTTAAGTTCAAGGCTGACTGATTTTTATTTCAGTGATAGCTGGGCACTGAGCATAATAAGCTGTGTTCCCCCCACCCCCATCTCTGTCTCATTGATTATATGATTGGCAGCAAGCTGGAAATGAATCTACACACAATGTTTGTCATACTCTACGTGTTGACATTGGATTTCACCATTTTCCATTAAATTAGCTCTTCCTCTGAACTTCCCCATTTCCATAAAGATTCACAACCTTAGCATCACCCTTGATTTGTCCTCTGACACTCACCAAGTCTTGCCAATTCTACCTTCACAATTTTTTGTGGTTATTCATTTCAGTCATGTACAACTCTTCATGACCCCGTTTGGAGGCTTCTTGGCAAAGATACCTGAGCGGTACGCCATTTCCTTCTCTAATTCATTTCACAGATGAGAAAACTGAGACAAATATCTAGCAAGCCTCTGAGGCCAGATTTGAACTTGAAGATCAGTCTTCTTGGCTTCAGGCTGAGTAAACTATCCACTGAACCTCCTAGCTTCTCTCCTTTGCAATACCTTCCACGATATCTTTCATCTTTGTTTCTTTCTCCTCACAGTCATGACTTTATCACCACCTTATCACCACTCACACAAACTATTTCAAAAACTTCTTCCTTGGTTTCCAATCTCTTCCATCTACAACTGATCCTCCTCACAACTTCTCAAATAAACTATAGGTATGACCATGTCACTCCCTGCATCTAATAATTCCAATGTCTTCCTGTTTCTTCTAGGGAAGTAGATTCATAGTGTTCAGCTTACCATTTTAAGCTCTACACAATCTCACTCACTCAGCACTCAAGCACAGTACCTGACACATATTGGATGTTTAATAAATGCTTTTTGACTCACTCCAGCTAACATTTCCAGATATATTTCACATTATTCCCCTTCATGACTTCTGCATTACAGCTAAATTGGCCATCTTGCTGTTCCTCTAACCTCTTCTTTCGATAGGAATATGTTCATGTTTATAGATATGGATCATTGAAATGCACAGGGATATGGATAGTGGGCTAGGAGGAGAAGGGGAGTTTTACTTCAGAGGAATCTGTATCATTGCATGAGCTACCCCCAATGTGAAGAACATTCTCTTCCCTCCCTGGGAAACACTATTTCCTGAGGCCACCCACTCCACTTTTTAGCAGCTCTAATTAGGAGGAAGTTTTTCCTTCTCTAGAATCAAAATGTGCCTCTGAAATCTCTAGATGATTACTTTTAGAAAGTGTCCAGCAGCATCTAAAATGAGAATATTGTATAACAATCTACTAGATCTGATAATCATTCATTTTTTAAAGGCAACAAATTCTTTAAATGTTTGGAAAGCCCTTGAGGCTTATATAACTAATGATATCAACTGAGAAGAAACTAGCACATAACTTTTGCTTTTCTCTTTCTGGGAGGAAAAAAATACTTAACTGACCAACTCATTTTACTAAGAAAAATAGCTTCTCTTGTCTATTTTGCACAGCAGAAAATGACCTCCTTGAAGGAAAGGTAATAATGAATGGAGAAATAAATTACTCTTATTTTGATTTTCTACTTCTGACTCATAGATTCACTGTCCTCCATCCATGATGATAATAAGTCATCACAGTTTCATGTAGAGCACTATGATATAAGGAAGCATACTGATTGAACAAAACATTCACTCTAACAAATATTTGTTAAGCACATACTAGGTTCTAGGTGCTGAGGATATTAAGATAACAATTAAAACAATCCCTACTATCAAGGAGCTTACATTCTTTAGGGAGGTACAATATATATATAGATAATGTGTAGCTGTTCAGTCCTTTTTCATTCTTGTCCAACTCTTCATGACCCCATTTGGGGTTTTCTTGGCAGTGATACTGGTATGGTTTGCCATTTCCTTCTCCAGCTCATTTTACAGATTACAAAAATGAGGCAAACAAATCTGCCAAGTGTCACACAGCTAGTAAGTGTCTAGGACAATTTTTTTTTAACTCATAAAGATGAGTCTTCATGAGACCAGCCCTGACATGCTACCCACTGTACCACCTCGTTGCCTTAAATAACATACATACCAATAATATAAATGGGTTATAACTTAAGGAAGAAACTAACAACTGGGAAAATGCGCAAAGCCTTTATGAAGGAAGTTGAACACTGAAGGAAAATAAAGATAATGAGTGATGGAGATAAAGAGGGTGTACATAGCAAGTCTGCCTTGTACAAGTGAATGGAGGCAGGAAACAGAATGTTGAGTTTGGGGAATGATGAGGAATAATACCTAAAAGCTCTAATTGCTCTTTAAACAACCTTATTAATCAACCTTTCAGACATGCCTTAATTTTTTTTTTTTACCTTGGGAAGAAAGCTTAGACATTTTATCTCAGGCAAGACAGGGACACACAAATAAGTTTATACAAAGAGGAACTCAATCTACTCTAGATGAAGAAAGTATTACACCAATGACATCAGAGATCTAAGGATTTACATGAATTAGTCATGTTGATTAAATGGCAAAACTCCTTTCCCTTCTTTTTAATTTTTTTTAAATGTCTGTACCTCCTACCATTTAACACAATTAATTCCCAGTAAATATCAGTAAAAATGGTAGAAGACATCCCTCAGGTGAGAAAATGCCTAAATTTAAAAAAAAGTGAAATCATGCTTTATTATTTACCTGGCATAAATTATTTGACATTAATGAGGCATGTCTTTATCTGCAAATCATTAAGTTTATTCTAATGGATTTCTGTTGCAGAGCCTGGCACTCCCTCCTAGGGAAGCATAATGATTAATAAGAGATAATGCCCTAACTTCACGTAGCTTGCATTCTAATATATAATATACAATCCCAAACTGAAGCTATGAGTGAAGAATCAGGAAAAGTATGCCATATGAATTCCATTTCAAAAATTATTTTCATATACAATTTCATATATTATTTTTGTGGCCTGAGTAATTAGTAAAGTAGAAGATTAGTAGTAATGGGTAATATGAGATTTCACTGACCTGAACACAAGATTATGCAAACCCAAAGCTATCTTCTTCCTTATTTCAAAACACTTTGCAACGTAGCCAAGATAAACAATCAAGAAAACATTGGTACACATATCTAGACCTATAAAAAATTAATGCTAATATAACAAAATTAGGGCTTTTGCTCAGATATATCCATGATTTTATCAATGTTTGTACTTCTATCAACAAAAATGGCAACTCATCTTCCTGTTCTCAGGAAAAGATTATATATCATTAGTTAATATATTTACAACAATTGTTGATGTTTTCTTATAAACCATCCATCAGAGAATCTATTCAATACAATGGAAACCATTTTCAGATATACTGTGATCCTTTTGTCTCTATTTCTGGTAATACATACCTTTGATAATGTATTCTGTAATGTTGCTTCCATACAAGTCATCATTGATAACATACAGCTTGCCCATATCCCATCATTCACCATTTTATTACTATTGGAATTATTTGTAATTTTAACTTTGTAGAGATCACAGTTTTCAAAGATTTGCAAACCTATACCATAATTAGAAGAATATTAATGTTGAAGAGATGGATTTTTGCATCAGTGAGGAATATAAAATACTTGAAAACCATGACAAATTTTCCAGAAGTAACACAACACCATCTCTTCCCACACAGTTCTGGACCCAGTTCAGCTTATGTAACTGTCCATGGTGCATTTATTTATTTTAATTTAATTTTTAATTAAGAAGCATTTTTCTCCCCCTACCCAACCTCCACTGTTAAAAAGAAAACAAAAACAGAACCCCTATAACAAATAAGTATAGGCAAGCAAAACAAATAACCACACTGTTCACCTTCAAAAGTGAATTTCTCATCTGGAATCTTGAATTCATCACTTCTCTATTAGCAGGTGAATATCATACATCATCATCAATTCTCTAAAATTGTGGGTGATCACTACATTGATGAAACTTTTTAAGTACTTCAAATTGTTTGTCTTTAAAATGTTGTCACTGTTGGAAAAAAAAAAGTTCTGTTTCTTTTCATTTCATTCTGCATCAATTCATATAAACTTTTCCAAGTTTCTCTGAACCCATTCCTTTCATCATTTCTTATGGCACAATAGTAATCTAATATATTCATATACAATAATTTGTCCAAGCATTCCCCAATAAATGGGTACCTTGCCCTTTAATTTCCAGTTCCTTGCTATTGCAAAAAGAGCTGTTAAATGTATTTTGGGGTACATATGAGTTTTTTTGCCTGTTTCTTCAATCTCTTTGGGGTATAGGCCTAATAGAGGTATCACTGGGTCAAAGAGCATACACAGTTTAGTGACTTTTTGGACAAATTTGGAAGTTCATTTCCAGAATGGCTATATCAATTCATGACTTTACCCAAATTGCATGAATGTATCTATTTTCCCATAGCCCCTCCAAAATTTGTCATTTTCCTTTTTTGTCAATTTTGACAGTATGTTTTGTCTGAGGTAGGACCTCACAGTTGCTTTAATTTGCTTTTTCCTTATTATCATTTATCCAGATTATTTTCATATGGATCTTAATAGATTAACTATTTTACTTTGAGAAATGCCTATTCAGATCATTTATCCATTTAATATTTGAGGAATGGCTCTCATTTTTACAAACTTGAATCAAATCCTTATTTATCCTGAAAATGAGATGTTTATCAAAGAATCTTGCAGCAAGGATTTTTTTTTCACCCTCAATGTAATTATTTCTCTTTTGGCTACATTGGTTTTCTTTGTGCTAAAAATTTTCAAGTTTTTGAAATCAAAATTGTCCATTTTATGCCCTCTTATCCTTTCTATTGCTGGGTTGGTCATGCACTCTTCCCATATCAATAAATCCAGAAGGACGTGTCTTCCTTCTTCTTCTAATTTGTTTATGAGATGACCTGTTGCATCTCTGTCATGAATCCTTTTGCATCTAGCTTTGGTATAAGGTATAAGATGTTGGTCTAAACCTAATTATGCCGGACTGCTTTCTCATTTTCCCAGAAGATTATGTGGAAAAATCAGTCTTTGTCCCAATACTTGGAGCATCTTCGTTAATTAAACACCAGGTTCATTTGCTCTGGTATATTATACTATACTTATTCTGGTTTCACTAATCAACATCTCTCTTAACCAATACCCAACTGTTTTGATGGCTGCTGCTTCAAAGTATACTTCGCAATTTGGTACAGCAAGGCCTCCATTTCTACCTTTAAAATTATTTCCCTTGAGAAACTGGAGGAACATTTTGTTCTTCCAGGTGGATTTCATTACCATTTTTTTCTAGCTCTACAGTGTAGTCCTGGGTCATTTTGAATTGTAAAGCCCTGAATAAATAAATTTAACTAGTATTATAATTTTTTCATACTGGATTGGCCTGCCTAGGAGCAACTAATATGCCTCCAATTATTCAGATGACTTTATTTCCATAAAGATGGTTTTGTAGTTATATCCATTTCATTCTTCTGCTTGTTCATGGACTATAAAGAATTTATACATTCTGCAATTATTTTAATTGGAATTTTACTTTCTAACACTTTCTGCTGTGAGTTTGTTGGTAAAATGCACAGTGTAATGATTTATATGGATTTATTTTATAGCTTGCAACTTTGCTAAAGCTATTAATCGTCTAGGCAGACTTATTAATAAATGAATGCACAGGATGCTCATCTACCTACATAATCACATTATTTTTTTTTTTACTGTGTATACAGCAATTATTTCATAGTACCAGGGTTTGCAAGGAGAAGTTTTGTAATTTTCTTGGATTTATGCAATTAATACAATATGAATTAATTCAATTCATACAATCTGTGAATGGGAACATTTAGAGAATGTTACCATCAATATGAAACATTTCTATTGTTTGGAGCTTTAAAACGAACAACTAAAATTATATAAACATTTTTAAGCATTTGCACAAATTAAAACAATACAGATAGAAAAAAAAGATTCACTTTGAAGAAAAAAGAAAAATATGTCCATTAAACATATATAATATTAAAAGTCATTGCCCAATAGATAATTGTTCATACTATACAGAGTCAGTTTTTGGAGGGAAAAACAATTATCGACAACCATTTAATTCATTCAATTAAACATTTACTAAGTAATTATCCACAAGAAAGATTATCAAAATTGCTAATGACCAAAAACTGCAAAATCAGTAAAAAATTTAAAATGTTCTATTTTAGCAGGATTTGGGGAAGATAAGCAGATTAGTTTTCTTTGGGGAGAGCTTGACTTGGTTCAATTATTTTAGAAATCATTATGGAATTATGCAAGCAAAGTTAAAAAGTTCTTCCTATCTTTTCACTTAATGATCCTACTACTAGGTTAATAACCCCAAGGAGGTTAATGAAAAGAAGAAAAGTTCTATTTATATAAATGTATTTAGAGCGGTGCTGTTTGTGAGAGCCCAAAGTAGGGTAAAAAAAAAAAAGCTACATACTCCATGACTGTGGAATGGCTGAATTAACTGTAATGGATAATTATAGCAAATAATTGTTTTTCCATGAGAAGAAAATATGAAGTTTTCAAGGAGTTTGGGAAGACATGAAGTGTTATAGCAGCAAGAAAGTTGATCAGAAAAAGCAAACTACACATGTACAGTAATTATATGAATGAAAGCAATATTAATAATAATAACTAACATTTACATAGTGCTTATTATATTGCTAGGCACTGTGCTAAGTGCTGTACAATTATTATCACATTTGATCCTCACAACAGAATAGGTGCTTTTTATTATCCCATTTTACAGATGAGGAATCTAGGGTAAACAGGTTACGTACTTGCCCAGGGTCACACAGTTAGTAAATGTCTGAGACCATAAGTGAACTCAGGTTTTCTTGACTCCAGACTTAGAGTTCTATCCATTGCTCTACCTAGCAGCTCTTCACATAAAACAACAATAACTCAGGTTAACTCCAATAGGTGACACCGATATCCCCTTATTAAATGTAAAGAACACAGCTTTCTGCTGTTCTCCAAAACAGGAAATTACAGAAAAATGCAATGATATGTCCTATCAATAACAATCACTTTTATGTTTTTTTATGTTTCTCTTCAATGGAGGGATACTTTCTTTTGGATTTGTACATTTGTTTGTTTTAGTTGGCTGTGTTAAAATGCAATTTATCAATAAAAAATAAACAGAACAACCTTATATAGTCTCTTTACATCTCTACCAATTATGTGCCTGATAACAGAAAATTACCTGCAAAGGTCTGCCTATTCCCTTCTTAACTTTTCATTAAGAGTGCCTTCAGTGAGTACCTCCTAAACCATTTTCATAAACACTTGATATAGGTCAGAAAGTAGTGGCTCTTTATCACCTCTAAGATCAAATACAAAATAGTCTTTTTGGTGTTCAAAGGCATTCTTAACGTGGCATTTCCCTTACTTTTCCAGTCTACTTTTACCCCACTGCTCCAAACAGACGTACCCCAAATCCTATGTCATTCAGCGACACTGGCCTGCTTGTAGCTCTTCTAAAAACACACTACCTATTGTGATTGCAACAAAATTCTCAATCTCCTAGGAACATACTCCATCTCCCAACTCAAGGCATTGTCACTGTCTGTTCTCCAAACCTGAAACGCAATGCTTCCTTATTCCCACCTCTTGGCTTCCATGGCTCCCTTCAGATCCCAACTACAATCCCACCTTTTGCAGGAAGATTTTCCCAATACCTTTTAATCTAATGCTTTCCTTCTATTGATTATTCCCAATTTGTCCATATGTAATTTGTACACAATTATTTGCATGTTGTCTCCCCCCAAATACTATGAGTTCCAGGAGAACAAGGAAGGTCTTTTACCTTTCCTTGTGTCCCCAGAGCTTAACATAGGTCTTAGTACATAGTAAGAACTTAATAAATGTTTAGTGATTGATACTTTCTAGTCTTTTTCTATTTATTTTATTGTGGTAAAAGCATTGTGCATTCTTTCATTCTGAGAACAAGGTGCCAAGAGCCTTTAAAACTGTGTCACCTCCAACGCTGCTCTGTCTTTACATTGCACATTAGATATGGTGGTAGGAGAGTGCAAATATGGCAATGTTACTTTTTTTGCAATGAGGATAGATTACTATACAGATGTTGACAGACCTATTCCATATCAGATGTATTTATTATTGGTCTTTTGGTCCCATCTAAATACGTTCTCAGAAACATATAATTTAACAGGAACTAACACCAAACTTTTTGCAGTGTGGTTTTCTCCCTTGATTTCTGATGTTTCCTTAAGGCAATATGACTCATTATATTGTCATTCTCCTCCAAGAATTTTTAAAAATTTTTTTCAAATAACCTTATACTCTAAGTTTGATACAAGTTAGCTAAATTGGTCTAAGAACTCTTTCTTCTTCCTCACGGTAATTATATGCTGATTAAGCTTTTCTAGGCATGTTAATAGTCAGTGTCTTCGTTATTGTCCATTTCCTGTTTTTTCAGAGTTTCTTTTCTTATTTAAACAGGTCAATTTGGGGAGTTTATAATGGTAGTCAAAGTCTCCTTTTCTTTATCTCTTTCTTTTTGGTCTAATTTGTTGTTTACTTTGACCTTACACACAAATACCTGATTCTGGGCCTGTTGTTAAGAAAGAGAGAAGAGCAGATATTGGGGTTTGGTAAACAAAGATTTCTTTTTTTCCTTTTTCTTGTTTGTCTTCTACACACAAATTAAATTCTCAATACTTATTGGTTGGTTGAAAAATCAGGTACTAACTCTTTTCTGAGAGGTACTGACAGACTCAGTTTGATATAACCACATTTTCATAGAGCCCCATTGGTTGCTGAAAGTATACAGTTGAAAGATAAGTTGTTTATGATTAGATTTTTAAACTGTATCACAGAACTAACTTTTAGCAAGCTATTTAAAGTTGAATCTCATTTTATGTTTTTCTTGACTAAGTCGCTAGCCTCTGAAAGAGACTGGCTCTCACAAACCAGGAAATGGGATAAATGCAAATTTTTTATAACAACTGCTAGCGTTTATATGATAGTTTAAATTTGCAAAGCACTTTATCTATATTCTCATTTAATCCTTATAGTGACCTTGGGAGGCATGTGCTAGTACCACTTTTTAGATGAGGAAACAGAGACAAAAAAAAAAAAAAAGAGTTAAGTGACTTGCCCAGGATCACACAACTAGTGAGTATCTGAGGATTTGAACTCAGATTTCCCTGATTCTACATCTAGAACTCTATTCATTTTGCCACCTGGTTGAGGCAGATAGAGTTTCTTATACCATGATTTTAATATCTCCACACTCAAAAAAAAAACAACCCAGAAATTCTTTATGACACAAGTATTGAATGACAGATAAACTCAGCCAAGAGGACATGAATTAGGCTTAGACAAATTCAAGTTCCATTATTTTGAAGTGTTTGCTTAAGCTCTTTTATAATTCAGAGTTCCATAGGAAGGAACTGTGTGATATAATTCTTTTATATCTATTTGCTCTTTCATTAAAAATAAAATAAAACAAAAGCTTTTAACTAAGTGCTTTGTGTATAGTAGATGTGAAGTAAAAAGAGAGTTAGCCTGAAAGTGAGGAAGACCTGGCCTTTCGGTCTGCCTCTTGACACATACTAGCTGCAAATCTCTAATGAAATCACTTATCTTTCGGTATTCTGGGCAACTCTGAGATTAGAAAATACTGAGAAGCTGCCAACTGGCATTGGTGAAAGATTTCTTTAACTAGGAGTTTCCTATATCAATGGCTTTTCCATTCCCAGGGCTTTTCCACTGATTTGAAAATAAACCAATGAAATAAAATCATTTTCCATCCAAAGTTCCTGTTTTCTTAATGGCAAAAGACATTCATATGCCTAAAAATGACATAAATGAGGCCCAGAGGGATGGGCTTATTAAGGAATCATGTCACTATTCAGACTCTTCTATTCCGGAACTGTTGTTGGCATAATATACAAGGAAAAGACTATAGTAGAAGTAAGTAGTTTAAGGACTAATTTACTTGTGTTTTGGCTTATTTTCATATTGAATTACCTTTTTTGTTTTCTTTTGACATGGGTTTTACTCTGAATTTCACATTCCTCTATAATCTGATACACAGTTACTTCATGTAAGTAAATTGTCATAAAAATACATTTTGTTGTGTTTAGTTGTTTCAGTCATGTCTAACTCTTCATGTGACCCCTATTGGGATTTTCTTGGGAAAGATGCAGGAGTGGTTTGCCATTTCCTTCTCCAGCTCATTTTTACCAAAGAGGAAACTGAGGCAAACAGCATTAAGTGACTTGCCCAGAGTCACACAGGTCTCTGTCTGAGGCTGGATTTGAACTCAGAAAGATGAGTCTTCTTGACTCAAGGCCTGGCACTCTATCTATTGCACCACTTAGCTGCCCTGATAAAATTATACATTAATAATAAATCTACTTCCATGAAAGAGTCTCATAGACACACCAGCAGAGAATAAATAAACGCATTGACCTGATAAGGCTGTCCCAAAAGTCTAAGCACAGTTAAGTTTTAATGAGGTCTAACGTGCACTAAGACTTTTGAGATGCCCTGTGTATACAAAAACACTGGGTCAGAGCTCAGCATCATACTCAAGGTCCACTTAGATCATTCTCTGCCTATGACAGCAACAAGAAGGGGAGTTTTATGGGAGAAAATTTCTTGATGTGTCCTCAGATATCTTAATATTATCAAACATCTCCATCATCCCCTTCAATGGTCCTTTACAGAGAAACTTTTCCTTGCATAAAATTTTAAACATTTGCCAGAAGTACATGAATTACCTACCACACCAGGCCTTGAAGAATAGTCTACATGACTTGTTAGATTGCTGGAGTTTTTTTTAGAGTCCTAGAATATCAGCTGTCAGGGACCACGGAGACCACTTAGCCCCTCCATCTCATTTGAGTGATATACCCAAGATAACACATCTAATCAGCGATAGAATTGGTCCTAGACTCCAATTCTACTGGCTATCAATCTACTGGTTTTTTTTCCTTCATAATTATTGCTCCTCTTTCAGATCTACAAAGTATTTTCTTTACAATACCTCTGTGACTGAAACTGCTACCTTGCCTCTTTCATAAGGTTTCTATGGATACTATCTCCCATGAAAAGTACAGACATTTTTGTCTTAAAACTGTCTCCAGAAAGCTTCAAGGAATACTTCCTATTTCTATTACATAGAAAATTTAGAAATGAGATAATTTTAACCCTTTCTACATCATTGTATAAAGTTCGGGGTTGGGAAACTGGCGGCCTCAAGGCCACATATGACCCTCTAGGTTCTCAAGTGCAGCCCTTTGACTGAATCTAAACAAACTTCAAAGTTTCAATTCAGTCATATGGCCACACTTGAGGAACTAGAAGGCCACAAGTGGCCTTGAGGCTGCAGGTTCCCCACACCTGGTATAGAATCTGATCATATGTCCTTACATCTTCATCTTTCCAATCCAAAGATTCTTCCTCCTTTTCAACTATTTCCAAGCATAGATTCCCTCATCATTTCAGTTGCCTTTTGCTCTAGCTCTTATTTTCAACTTTTAGGGAAAATTATCAGAAGTAGATAACAGTTATTTTATTTTATATAGTGCTTTATATCATACAATATATTTTTTTCAAAGTAGGTTTAATCAATGATTGTTGGCAAATTATATCATATTTTAAGTGTTCTGGGAAGGACAGTTATTAGAAAGGAAGGAAACAAGCATTTTAAAAGCACCTACATTGTGCCTGGTTCTGTGCTAAGTGTTTTACAAAGATTGTCACACAGCTAACAAATGTTGGAGGCCAGATATGAACTCCGGACTTCTTTATTCCAAGTCAAGGACTCCATGCGCCACACTAGCTGCCCTCACAATCTGAAAACTTCAATGAATAAAAAAAACAGACAAACATAGCAGTATTGATTGTGTCCAACTGTGCTAGGGATAAGATACAGAAGAAATGCAAACAATACATGCTTGATAAATATCTGAGAAACCCAACTGACTGCAAGGCATGATGTCCACTTTTAAGTCACTAACAAGATAGAGAAACAATGCTAAGGCATATTAAATGCAGAAGAGGGTGTGGCCGATGTTGGTTATTTGTGTCCAAGTCGGGCTTTGTAGATGTGGCTTGCAGGAAGGCATGAATAGATATCACTAGAGATTCCTCCTCTCATCTTTCTCTAAGAGAGACTTTGATTCCTGCCAGGAAGGTTAGTGGGAGATTATTGCTAGAGGTTGGCCTCTCTGCTCAACTCACAGAGATTAGGTACCTGGCTAGAATTAAATCTATCTCCTCCCCCCTCACCTAAAATCCCCCCATCCCCCAAAAATATGTTGTTAGTCTAGCAGGGGTGGGGAACCTGCAGCCTTGAGGCCACATGTGGCCTTCTACATCCTTGGATGTGATCTTTTGACAGTCTAAGTTTTACATAACAAATCCTTTTATTAAGGGGATTTGTCCTCTGAAGTTTGGATTCAGTCAGACGGCCACACTTGAGGACCTAGATGGCCACATGTGGCCTCTAGGCAGCAGGTTTCCCACCCCTGCTCTAGGAGAAATTCTAGTTAATCTAGTTTAGGTTCAAGCTGAATGTCACTCTACCTTAATGGGGAAGGTGTTTCCAAGTTTTATATATAAGTCTTCCTTCCCTTCTCACCAAAATGCCAGTCCACAAAGACATGTAGCTAATAGCAATTAAAATTATCCAAGCTGATAGCAGAGAGAAATCAGATATTCTGGAAAAAGAAGGAATTACAGCTGAATAGCAGATGGAGTTGGGGTTTTCTTATTTGTTGTTTTCCCCTTGAAATGTTGTGATAAAATTCAGGAGTTACAGGTGAGAATACACCAGACAATCCACAGAGGTAGTGAGTTCTCCCAATGGGAGAGATGAGACTGAGAGAGACAGACAGACACACAGACACAGAGACACAGAGAGAGGGAGGGAGGGAGGGGGTGGGAGAGGGAGAGAGAGGGAGAGAGAGAGAGAGAGAGAGAGAGAGAGAGAGAGAAAGTGAGACTGACTCAGATCTCACCCGAAGTCTCTAATACAGAAAGATAGAGAAAGGAGCACATATTGGTTTCTTCTCAGTCTCCCTTTAATGAGAATCTGTAATCACTGTGTCTTTTCTCTCAAAGCTGGAAGCCAAAAGAACAAGATCTCTCTCCCCTCCGGTTTTCACCAATCTCACCCCTCAAATATGTATAGAATATTGAGTAATCAATTTCCACTGAAGAAGAGAGTACCTTGCAAATGGGCTTTGAGTTGCAGTTTATATTCAATACAGTAAACCACCCCATCCCATCTGTCCTGTTTTGGAAGAGAGGGAAGGGCAGGACTATTGTTGGAGGATTACAAGATGTTGAAGTGGAAGAAATCTTAGAGGTCATGTAATCCAGCCCCCTCATTTTAGAAATGAGAATGCTAAGGGATAAAGGGATTCAATGGTTTCCTCAAAATCCAGTAGTAGAGAGAGAATTTGAACACAGGACTTCTTGTTCCAAAAACAGCACTCTTTCTATTGTCCCATGCTGTCTCATTGAAACTGAAAGGAACCTCTAAGGTCATCTAATCTAACATGCACACATAGACATGTATGTGTGTGTGTATCTGGATAGATACACACACACATACATATATACATACACACACATATATGTTTTATAAAGGAAGGAAGGTGAGATCCAGAGTGAATAAACAAATTATCTGTGGTCACATAGATAATAAGTAGCAAAGCTGGGGTGCTTAGCAGATGTGTGTCCTAGCCTAAGAATAAGAAGAAAGGCTGAACTAGAAACAAGGCTCAGTGTGTTGGCTATGATAAAAAGCAGACTTAGATATCATTCCTAAATAAAGCAAAAGGCAGGACCCAAAGCATAAAGCAAAATCATCAGCAGGATAAACAAACAGAACAAGGGAAAGTGGGAAAGAGCCAGGTCTAATAGAATAGTCTGCTGAAGAAAATATTTGAGTTCAGTGAGTTCCTGCCATGGTGCCATCTTTTATTTCAGGGCATCATGCTGGCTTTCCTTGTCTTACTTTGTTTTACAAAGCACAGCTGTATGCTTCATTGCAGCTCAGATACAAAAAAAGTAAAACACAATCTATATGATTAAACATTTAATTGTGTGGTACTTTCAACAAATAATTTTTGAATGAAAAGTAGAGAGAAATCAGAGGGCTGAAGTGGTCAAGGAAGGCTTCTCAAAAGAGGTAGGCCTTGAAAGATTTGGCACAAAGGATTTAAAAAATTTTAGAGAAGATTATTCCAGTGGTGACCTTATGCAGGATGGATTGGAGAAGAACCTGGAGGCCCAGGGAGTAGGAGTCAAGTCAAGATGATGAACATTTATTAAACACCAACTATATGCCAGGTACTATGCTAAGTGTTAGAAATACAAAGAGAGGCACAAAAACGAGTCCCTGCCTAAAGTACACACAATCCAATGTGTAACTTAACATGCAAATGACTATGTAAAAATCTCAGAAGAAAGGCTCTAGGATTAAGGAATATGTCAAGATGCAGGTAATATGGATCTATGGTGGTGGCAGCGGGATGGAGAGAAAAGGATAGATATGATAGAGATATTCAAAGGAAGAATCAACAGAATTTTTTGGTTAGACTAAATATGAAGACTGAAAGAGAAAAATGAGTTTTAAAAAATGATTGTAAGATTTGAGTCAGGTTCCTGAAAAAAAAAAGGTTTTGAAAGCAAATGATTACTTCCAAATTAAATATCCAGACCCAGATGTTCTTTTGCTAAGTTTTCTTCAAACCAGGTATTCCTTGGGCCATCTATTCCTTCCCCTTTGCTGTCTTTTGTCAGTAGATTTTTAGCTGTAGTTATCGTGGTATCTGATGCATCCAATGGTACCACATTGCTATGCATTTTGACTGTCAGAGTGAGAGAATTCTAGAAAGAGAAAGAACTGAAGCCGAGAGAGCAGATGGAAGTGGGGTTTTCTTATTTGTTGTTTCCCCCTTGAAATGTTGTGGTCAGAAAATTCAGAAGGAGCTACAGATGGGAGTTTCTCCCTTACACAACAGGATTTATGTCCAGATGCAAAACCATGGGGGGGAAAAGAGGGAGGGCACCCCTGTGGATCCGTGGAATTCATCACTGGCCTTCTGTTCTCTAGTGCATTTTCCCCTAGAGGCTATCTTTGCCAAAAGCCAAAAGTAATGTTCATCTCCAAACCCTTCAGTCAGGGACTTAGCATGCAATAAAGGCTTCTGAGGGATTTCTGAATGCTCCACGGAATTTCTTTAATGGTAATAATAGCAGCATTTTTTAAACAAACATCATTTTAAAGGATTCTTTGCTCGTTTTGATCTTTCTAAACAAAGTTTTAAAATGAGTAGTAGGGACCTGAGGCTCTTCTGACATGTTAATTCTGATTCAAATTCAAATTTTATATCCGTGATAAAATTGGATAAATTGGATTTATTGGATTTGGGAGGCAAAGGAGAAAATGGGGAAGAAGTCATAGATCTCTCCAAGGTTTGAAGTGTAAGTTACTAGGAAAATGTTGGTATTATTGACAGAGAAAGGAATATTGGGGATAGAACTCATTTTTGGAGGGGCAGGAAGATATTTGATTTTGAATGTGTGTGTGTGTGTGTGTGTGTGTGTGTGTGTGTGTGTGTGTGTGTGTGTGTTTTAAATCTTTGAACCTACAATCTTGGTCCTCTATTTCTGCCTGAAATCATCTACATTGATGATACCACATAGCATCTTTCTGGTTCAGTAAATAAACCTGTACCAGATTCCTTTCACAGATAAGAACCATCTTTGTAATTAACTCTGTTATTCCTGAGAACTACCTACCATGTTGAATCAATAAAGCACACCCAATGATCCTGTTTAACCACCTTTCATTTCATTCCCAGGAGGAGCTATGCTCTTGGCAGAAACTCCCTTAGGCATTTTTCAGAGTCTTCATCTCTTCATAAAATGTGAAGTTAGAGCAAGGGTATAAACTCCAGTGAATTAAATATGCAGTCCCAGCCAGGACTAACATAGAACCTTGGAAAATGTGTCTACCTTATAAGAGGGCTCAATTCCCCAGTGCAGGAAATAAAATGTTTTCCTTACCTAGGAGCTGACTCCTAAAATGAAATTTTGATATGTTACTCTGGATGTAATATTGTACCCATATACCCACACATCTAGATATATAGATCCAGACCTGTAATTTCATGAGTAGATGTGAAATAAGTCCCTCTACAAATACAGACCAGCAACCATTCTTTAACTTTTAGTCTTTGAGAGTTTCTAGGAGCTCTACATGACTGAAAAATGATTGACATCCTTATGGGGGCAGTTAGGTGGCATAGTGGACAGTGCATCAGCAATGCAGCATTCATAATGCCTACAGTAACTATAAGTATGCTGATATGGTCATTAATCACAAAATGTAACAGGCTCTCTACATGAGAAATACAACTGGAGCATTTATTTAAATACCAGAAAACTGAGTCCCAAAACCAGAAAGTCAAAGCCAACACAGTAGTTATGAAGTTGGCACATGTAGTTAAAGTAGTAAACACCCACATTCTCAAGCCTTCAAAACAGGACAGGCTACCTCAGGCAAAGATCCTCCTCTCCTCACTCATGATAACTGCTCAGCGTCCAGGCAGCTTGCTCCCAGCAGCTCCAGCCCCCCTCAGTTCCCATCCCTGGCAGTCCTCAGTGGGAGTCCTTAGCAGAGATACTGGCAGGCTCAAAGAAAAAGGAGTTCTCAGAGCAACCACAACGGCAACCGCAGTGGCTGCCTCTGCTGCTGCTTCCAGTCACCACCACTCGGACACTAGCTTGGTTCCAGCGTTCTCCTTCTCCACCCCTTCTTGCTACATCAGCAAGTTCAAGGGGTGTGGAAGATCTTCAAATTCCAGTATCATTACAGATAGATACAAAGCCTATTTTTGTTCTATAGCATTTGGGAGATTAAAATATCCTTAAGGTTCCCTTCTGGTCCTATGCTGCTATGATCATATGACTTAGAAAAATCTCTTCCTATTTATTTCAGAATAACGAAGACTAATGAACCCTTCCTAGATTCTTTTTTTCTCTTATCTCCCTTTTTTTAGAGCACAGATTTTTATTAGTTTTATTTTCAACAAAACTTGGTTCAAAGCCTAGAAAACTGAGCAGCTCTTATAGAGGACCCAAGAACATAAGTTATTGGCTCTAGGTTTTTATACACCTTGAAGACTTGAAGAATCCAAGAAAAACCCTATGTATGCCTTTAAAACCTAAATATAATATCACAAATAAATTTATTTCTATATGACCTATTCTATTTCCTGGGAAACTTTACCCATTTCCTTTAATGCTGGGAAATAACAATTGGAAATGTACCATTTGTAATATTTGGTCAAAATAATATAATGATAGAAATATGCCCTACTAGTGCTTCCAAGCTTTGAAATGAACTGGACCCATGCCAGGATATTTCTGCAACTGGCAAGTTGCCTATGGTCCCAGGGCAGTGCAGCAGAGCTGTAGGCATAATAAAACAGTTACCTGGGGAGAAGAGAATTTCTAGCTCTTTGCTTCTTCCCTGGGTAGAAGAAACTTTTGACCTTTAAGTGTGAACTGGAGTAAAGCAAAAGCCTCTATGGAGTAGAAAGATGGGGCACCAAAGGAATGTGATGAGCAAGGGAACTAGTGATAAGAATAATATGAAAATTTATAAACTCCAAAAGGAGAACTAAGTGGAATAAAAAGTTAGGTATGACAGAGCTCTATGTAAAGAAGAGAAAAATAAAGGAAGAAAAGTTTACTGAGAATGGCTCCCCAAAAGGAGTTCAGAGAAAATCGTAGGAAAGTGAAATTAGAAAAAAAAGTAGAGTTCAAGTCCCTTTTTTCATATTTTAAATGATCCCAAATAAGCAATTTTCTTTTTTCTTTCTTCCTTCCTTCCTTTTTCTTTCTTTCTTCCTTCCTTCCCTCCCTCTTTTTTCTCTTTTTTTTTGCATCCTCGACAGTAATAATTTGAAATCATAATTATCCTGAAACACAGAAAAATTCTGAATAGTCTTCAGAATCACTGAAGAAAGATTAATCCATCAACCAATAAGCATTTATTAAATGCTTACCATAATAAAACATTGTCCTAAAAGCTGGATATATTGGTGCTGCTAGGTAGATAGTGAGAATAGAGCACTGACCCTGGAGTCAGGAGGACCTGAGTTCAAATCTGTCCTCAGATACTTGTCATTTACTAGCTGTGTGACCTAGGGCAAGTCATTTAACCCCAATTGCCTTGCCTTACCCCCTCCCCCCCAAAAGCTGGATATACAAAGAAAAAGTAATTAGTTCCTGCCCTCAAGGAGCTTCTAATGGGGAGAATAAAATATACATAAGTACATAGAAGATATGTGAGATAAGTACTATTATTTTTCCCATTTTACAGATGAGGAAACTGATGGCAAGAAGTTAAATGACTTGCTCAGGATCGTAAAGCTAGTAAATGTCTAAGGCAGAATTTGAATTTCAATCTTCATGACTCCAAATTCAGTGCCCTATATATTATGTCAACCTGCCTCCCAATTTAAGAAACTTGATTTTAAGTTCACAATTTAAAAAGAAAAAAACTTAAATCAGTAAGCAACCTAATACGTAAAAATCTTATCAGAATTGTAAAAGGTGAAGAGTAGCGTAATGGCTAACTTTGCAATGAGAATAGCTCAGATCAAATTCTGTCTCTGGGACATAATACTGTGTAGTCACAGATAAAATACATAACCTCTCGGTGCCCCCAGGCAACTCCCAACTACTGTAAGTTTCTAAGTCCAAATAGATGCGTAGAGTTTCTCCACTGGGTGCTCCAAAGTTGATATAATCACAGTAACATACTAACCTTTTCCCAACCTTCATCTATATAGATAGATAAATAAATGGGGGGGAGAAGGGGAGGGAAAGGGAGGGAAAAGAAGGGAAAGGAACGGAAGGGAGGGGAGGGGAAGGAGAGACAGAGAGATAGAGAAAGGGAGAGAGAGGAAATACTGGCACATGGGTTTAAAAAAAACTTCACAGTTACAAAATGGAGGAGACAGTTAACTAAAAAGCACTTTATCTAAAAAAAATATCTAGAATCTAGATTTTTTTTTTAGATAAAGTGCTTTTTAGTTAACATTCTAGAAGGATTTAGTGGATTGCCAGCCCAACAGTGAATTAAAAGTAGAATATGGCAACTGAAAAAAAAAACTAATAAAATCTTAGCCTGCCTTAAGAAAAGCACATAATCCCTTGGGTAAGAGAGTAGCACTCAGGCTCTCCATCTGTTATTTCTTACTTTTATTTTTTTGGAAACAACAAACATTTCTATTAAGAGTATACTAAGTGTGAGATATTTTGTACATGAAAATGTTCTTAGAACTGGGGTTACAAAGACAAAATAAAATAGCCCCTTTGCTCGGAAGAACTTATATTCTATTAAAGGAAAGCAATTATGTGCCCATATAAGAGACTCGTAATAAGCACAAAGTAGAGGAAAGATCATTTCAGGTTGGAGTGGGGCAGAGGCATGGGATGCAGGGAAAGAATGAGGAAGGTATAAAATAGGTGTGACTTGAGTTAAATTTTGAAGGAGAGGAATTTAAGACATAGGTTTGATAAAAGAGCTCATTCTAGACATGGGAGCTAACTTGTGCAAAGACCAGAGATTGAATGTCATATGTGAGAAACAAGAGATCCAGTTTGGATCATAGATATGTATAAGAGAGCAATGTGTAAGTCTGGAAAAAATAGGCTGGATTGTGAAGACTTTAATGACCCAACAAGGGAACCTTTATTTGATCATAGAGGCAAGAGTGAATCACTACAGTTTCTTGACCAGGTGAGTGACATGGTCAGAATGGGCAACTTGTTCATACTATTTTGGTAATTATATGGAACATGGATTGGAAAAGGAAGAAACTAGAATCAGGGAAACAATTAAGAGACTTTTACAATACTTCTGGTTAGGAGAGATAAAGGCCTGAAATAGAGTGGCAGCAGGCACAGTCTATTCCAGATGGGTAAAAGCAGCCTGAGACTGCTCTTCTGACTTATTCTTTGGGAACCTACAGTCTCCCCAAAACTATGATTAGGATGTTTGTGGAGATTAAAAGGAAGGTGTCAAAGCTATGCTGGAGCCAGCTCATCGTGAGTCTGCTTCTTAAATTTTCAGTGTGTGCATTTGCAACTTTGAGACTCACAAATGCTACAAATCAAGGTGTGATTTTTTTTCTCGTTAGTGAGACATAAAAGTAACAAAGAGAATGTTAGTAATAAAGATTATGGTAAAAAAAAAAAAGTACGTTATAGGTACAATTTTTCCTCTGGAGAGATGGTTCTTAAATATTTACCAACACATCCCTGCACAGAACAATGTTTTTTGCTAACCAAATAATAAAATTCAAAGAAATTGAGTCCTATCTCAAACTACACAATTCTCTGGGACATGCCTAAGTCAAAAACAAATTGGAAATTGAAGAAAGTGATTAGCCCTTAATAGAAACCTGTTTCTGCTCTATACCTGATGTTCTCCAGAATAAGAAACCTATGGCCACAGATTTAAAATGTCATGATGCGTATAATATCTATTCTCAGCTATAAAATCAAAATATTCATTTGATTGTGACTTTTCATGGTCTTGAAGCAATTAGAGGAATAAACTTCAAGAAAGATAATGAGTTACTTTCATTGCAGGACATGCCCCTAAAATAGTAAGTCAGACTTGATACAACTTTCATGTTTCATTGTCACATCATATGGCTTTTAGGGGACATTATCATAAGAATTACCAGTTTTGAGAGAGGATTCTGGGAAGATGGCAAAGCAGGTCAGAAAATTCCAGGCTCCTCAAATTTCTTCCACTATACAGACAGAACATAACCTCAGAGTGAACATACAGTGGCAGAAATAAATAAAAGTCAGCATAAAGGAGTTATCTTCTTAAGACAACTTGAGAGGACCTCAGGACAGATCCTACTTCCAGGGGCAGAGATTCTACCTGAGTGAAGAGCAAACACCTCCGGGTAGACTCTGCTGAAACAAAAAACAACAAGCTCTGGGGACAGCTGGGTTAGGCCTCAGGAACTTTCACTTTACAGGCAGTGTAGGGGTCAGACAGCTGGCAGGGGAAGACTGAAGGACTCTCCACAATCATGGGACTCCAGGCCCAATATGCTGACTAGACACAATCTCCAGGCTGTGACTGGAGCAAGTATACCTTCAGTGAGTGAAGTAGCAGAGTTGTGGTGACCCTGCTGTCTGTGGGCACCTGCAGGAGAGCCAGTCCCTGGATTTGATTCCAGGGCAAAGGAGGGAGCTAAAGTTTGTAGTCACAGGAGAGATCTCAGGATCAAGAACGTTTATGGGACAGTGTGGTTGGAGAAACCAGCTATGGCTTGGGGGTGGAAAGGTGTGCCTAAGATTGCTGCCCCCTCCCCCAACCCAGAGCTCAGAAAATGACAGTACAAAGGACCTAAGTTCTGGAGCACCATTCTCTACACCTTCTTTCTAGAGTCAATTACAATAATAAGTAGCTTAGAATAAAATGAAACAAAATAATAACAGGTAAGCAAAGGAGAAAGAAACTGACCATAGACAGCTACTATTGGGATAGAGAAGATCTACATTTATATTCAGAGGAAGATAGTTAAGTTTAAAAAAAATCCACTTCTAACTTGAAGAGAAATGTCAAATGGTCACAAGCTGAAAAAGGTAATTAGAGGAACTTCAAAAGGACTTCAAAAGTCAAATAAGAGAGACTGAGGAAAAATTAGGGGAAAAAAAAAGAGCAATCAAAGAAAATTATGAGAAGAAAACCAATCAATTGGAAAAGGGATCCAAAACTTAAGGAAGCAAATAACTCCACAAAAACTAGAATCAGGAAAAGGGAAGATAATGACATAAGATACCAAGAAATAATAAAACAAAATCAAAAGAATTAAAAATAAAAGAAGAGAATGCAAAATATCTTATTAGAAAAACAACTAATGTGGAGAACAGATCAAGAAGGGACAATATAATACTTGCTGGACTACCTGAAAGTTAAAATTTAAAAAGAGTTTTGATATAATATTATAAGAAATTATTAAGGAAAACTGTCCAAAAATTTTAGGACAAGAAATAAAAAAATAAAAATAAGCCACCAATTAGCACCTGAATGAGATCCCATGATGAAAACTTACAGGGATATCATAGTCAAGTTTCAGAACTCCAAGGTTAAGGAGAAAATACTGCAAGCAACAAGCAAAAAACAAATGAAATACTGTGGAGCTACAATCAGGATTGCACAAGAGACATAGCAGTTTCTACATTAAAAGACTGTATATCTTGAAACACGATATCTTGAAGGGCAAAAGAGGTGAAGTTGTGACAAAAAAAAATAACCTACCCAGCAAAATTAATAATCCTGAATTTTAAAAAAATGGATTTTCAATGAACTGGAAGATATTCATGTATTTGTGACAGACTAGAACTCAATGGAAAAGCTGACATAAAAGATGTACGAGAAACATAAGGTAAACATAAAAGATCAATAATAAGGGACTCAATGAGCTCAAAGTGGTTATTTCTCATATGTAAAAATGTTACCAGTTATCCTAAGACTGCCACCACTTGGGTAGTTCGAAAGAAAGACTTTGACTGAGCTGAGAAAGATGGGTTGATTAAAAAAAATAAAACTGGGTGGGTAGAGGTTAGAAATGGAGCAATTATCTCATACAAATGAGGAGCAGAAAAAAAGAACTTACATAGAAGAAGCAAATGGGGTGGAGAGGTAGTAGTCCTGGAGTCTTAATTTCATTGGAAATGGGTTAAAGAGGAACTACACACATGCACACACATGTACACATACACACACATCTAGAAGGATATAAAAGTCTTCTAAATGTATAAAGAAATAAAGCAAGGGGATAGGATATGAGACAGACTTTTAGAAGTTTATGGAGATTAAGAATTATGGGTGAGAAGCTAAGGGAGGGATTCTTAGAGGGGTAGGTAGAATAAGGAAAGGAAGGCAAGGTAGTGGTTAGAAGTAAATGAGGCATATAAGGAAGGATAGGGTAAATAAGGCAAGAAGGATAGTGAGGAAAAATAGGATGGAGGGAAATATACAACTAGCAATTATAACTTTGAATGTAAATGGAATGAATTTACCCATAAAATGGAAATAGATAGCAAAATGGATTAAAGATCATAATCTGGCAGTATATCTTATACAAGAAACAACTGAAAATGAGAAATACACACAGAGTTAAAATAAAGGTCCAGAATAGACTTCATTATGCTCTAGCTAAAATATTTTTTTTAAAAAGCAGGGGTAGCAATCATGATCTCAGAAAAGGTTAAAGCTAAAATAGATAAACAGGGAAACTACAATATGTGGCACCGAAATTATTTTAGAAATGCTAGCAATAATAAGAGAAATAAAAGAAATGGAGCATTCAGAATGGGAAGTGAGGTAAATAAGATACCTCTTTTTGAAGACAATATGATGATACATTTGGAAAATCATAAAGATTCAACTAAAATTAGTTGAAACAATTAATAACCTTAGAAAATTAATAGAATGCAAAATAAACTCATATAAAAGACCAGCATTTTTATTTATCAGCAACAAAACCCTTCAAGAAGAGCTGGCAAGAGATATACAACTTAAAATAACTACAGACAGTATAAAATACCTGAGAGTATATCTGCCAAAACAGAACCAGAAACTACATAAACATAATTATAAAGTACTCTTTATACAAATAAAATCAGATTTAAATAATTGGAGAAATATTAATTTTTCATGGGTAGGTAAAACCAAAATAATAAAAGTGACAGTCTTACCTAATTTATCTATTCAATGCCATTCCAATTAATTTACTAAAAAAATTTTTTTACTGAGTTAGAAAAAATAATAACATTTGTTTGGAAAAAACCAAAAAGGTCAAGTATTTTGAAGAATCAATGGAAAAAATGGAACAGAAGGCAGTTTGGCAGTACAAGATGCCAAACTATATTATAAGGCAGTAAATATCAAGACTATCTGGTGCTGGCTAAGAAATAGGATGGTAGATCAGTAGAACAGAGTAGACATACAACACACAATTGTAACTTTGTGTCTGATAGAGGTACTGGTTTTAGTTTTGGGGACAAGAATTCATTATTGGTAAAAATCGTTGGGAAAGTTGGAAAACAGTTTGGCAGAAATTGGGCATTGACCAATAACAAATTATGTACCAAGAAAATGTGAAAATGGATACATGACCTAGATATAAAGGGATATATCAAAAGAAAATTAGAAGATGGAACATATTACTTATGAAACTCATGCGTAGGAGATCAATTCATGAATAAACAAAAGTTAGAGAGCATTGTGAGGTATAAAAATGGACAATTTGATTATATTAAGTTAAAAAGTTCTTGTACAAATAAAACCAGTTTAGGTGGGATTAGAAGGAAAACAGAAAATTGGGGAGAGTGGGGGTAGAAATTTGCATAGACAGTCTCTTATATAAAGGTCTCATTTCTCAAATATGTAAAGAACTTTGTCAAATCTATAAGAATATAAATATAAATTATACAAAGATAAATTGTCAAAAGAAAAGAACAGGTATTTGCAATGAAGAAATCAAAACTATATATAATTATATTAAAATGCTCCAAATCATTATTGATGAAATACAAATTAATACAACTTTGAGATATCATCTTACACCTATCAGATGGGTTAAAATGATAGGTGCCCTTCAATTTGGGAATGACTAACCAAGTTGTGATATTTTATTGTGATGGAATACCACTGTGCTTTAAGAAATGATGAACTGGTTGAGTTTAGGAAAACATGGAAAGATTTGAACTTATGAAGGAAGATGCTATCCACCTCTAGAAAAAGAAGTCATAATCACAAATATTTACAATATGTTTTTACCTGTATGTATATGTGTGTGTATATATGTATGTATGTGGGCATGGATATGCATATATTTGTGTTTAATTGTAATCTTCTCTAAAGCAGGTTGTCGAGGGAATGAGAAAAAAATGTGAAGTGGAGAATAAAAAAAATGTTGAAGGAAGCACAAAAAAGTTGGATAGCTTTGGAAACAATGCGTAGTATTTACTACATAGTTTTTCCAAAAAAACAAAGATAGTAAACAGTCTAAAATGGAATTTTATATTAAATCTTCTGTGTTCTGCTGTGTATATGACAATGTTTTTCCCTTCATATTTTATTTGTTTAAAATAAATTAAAAAATAAAATAAAAAAAAGAAATCACAATTTTGGGATAAAAGTTGTCTCTGTCTCCCTAATTCCAAAGGCTAAGGCAGGCACTTAAATGGACTGGATGGGCTTAAATGGAACCTTAACTGGGCTAAATTTTTAAGGTGCTTGTTCTAAACATTCACTTACAGACTGGCGCTGTGGAGTTACCTTATCACAAACCAGGCTTCCAGCAACTGGATTGCCATTCTCATCTCTAAATTTTTACTAGGCTGTAGAGGCACAAGTTCTTATTGGAGGGGAGGAGGAGGAGGAACCTTGACAGATTATATCAGAAAGAAATGACCATTTTACTTACAAAAAAAAAACACCAATAATTCACAACTGTAGCCTTAGCTTTCACAACTTAGACAACAAAGCTACCTCAGATTCTTTAACAATGAAGATTTTTACCTTATGGCTTTTTAATAATCTGGCTACTCAGTTGAAGATGACTCAGATTCAACTCTCACTTTCCCGTCAAAATAAAACAAAATCTAAAAAAGAGTGTTATGAACTCATGATATTAGAGGAGGAAATGCCACAGGCAATAAAAGCCACATAGCAGTTGAATTTGGAATGAAATAGGAGATAAATAGTTTCCCTACCAAATGGCTACCCTCAATAATACTCTGCTTTCTGAGACTTAGAAAGTTAAAATAACAAATCGTGGCACATCATATTTTAAAAGATTGAGTCTGGGTTCTTCATAGAAGAAACAGGCTACCAGGAGCACCTGTAATATTCAAAATTATTTACATGGTTACTTTTTCCACTGCTGAGCAGCCTGCATATTAAGTCCCTTCTCCGAGAATACCAGGAGGCCCTGGATGCCAACCACAAGCGCTTTTTGTTATAAACTGCTCTTGATATTCTTGTGTTAGTATTGGACTTCATAATCTTAGCTACATTGTTGCTAAAATAAGTTGCTCTTTTTTTCCTACCAGACTTGCCAAACCCGCTGTTGGAATGCATTTGTGTTAGTCTTTTACTAACGGAATTCCTGTAACATTCACAATGACCTAATTGAGGCTCTTGGCCTCAAAAAATGACACGTTTATGAAAAACTAGGAAAGGGTTTGGAGGCAGGGCTTAGAAGGAAGAATTATTCTGACCCCGTTCCCTTTCAGTCCTACACCTTCTCTTTAAAGAAAAAAATAAAGTGTGGAAGATGAATTTGTTCTCACACCCTATTCCTTAGCTATCTATAAAAAACTGACCACAATTCAAAAGATTCAAGCAGAAGCAGTTCAAAGGGTGAAATAGCAATATTTTTCATATAGCAAATGTTTATCTTCCTTTTATATTTATATGAATTCTAACCTGAATTACACTCATATTAATCTGGGACATAATATGGTGGAGTGAAATGAGTCTTAATGTTTGAATTGTAACACCAGAGCACTGCAACTTCTGTAGTTTATAATATTTTAAAGAACTGAAGCATGGCCCTGCACAGACTGGACCTCAGCCCCTGTGCTCTCTTATTCATTTACATAACTACTTTTCCCACTGCTGATCAGTCCCCATATAAAATTCTACCTCCATGTAATTATGTGTATAACCTTGGACAAATCACTCAGTATCTAATACTGCTAGCTTCCTCATCTGTCTCATGAGGGGCTTGGACTAATATTCTCTTCAATTGGAGACCTATGGTCCTAAGTTCTGCTATTGCTTAAAGATGCTTAAGGGAACCAAGAAATTAAAGACGTGGAAAAACTAGAAATAAAAAAATGGAATTAAATTGCCACTAATGTTTTAGATAATATATAATCATAGGCAGAACAAAAATAAGCAGGTCTGGCTTCCAGAGTAGGTACCTCAAATCTTTCCCTGTGGTAAACAAGAAGGAAGGTGCTTTCAGATCTGGTCTTGGAAACAAATTCAGTCAGGTAAGGGAAAACTGAGAGAGACTTCAGATACGAGTGGCAAGGAAGGCTCCAGTGGAGGACACACACCAAGAATATTATTCTGTAAGGAGGAGAAGGAGAGGGAAGACAGGTCACCCAATTGCCTATAAATTAATTGCTGAAGAGGGCCCCTGAAGGGAAGATAGAGAGGGGGGGCTAGACCATGGCTGGAGAAGATTTCACCTGCTGTGAAGAATTATCTGAATCTTTTCTTATTTTAACTAGTCTTAATTTAAGTGGAGGTTAAGAGAGGCAGTCTGGTCTAGGGCATAGATTATTGATCTCTATGTCAGGAAAACTTCCACATAAATCCTACCCTTGACACATAGTGGCTTCATAGACAAATTAACCTTTCCATGGCATAGGGAAAACTTTAAGATTACAAACTGAGGAAGAATTGTTGATCAGTCCTGATTACAAAAACCAACCAAAACAACAACAACAACAACCTAGGTGTAATATTAGTAGCTTCTACTTGATAAGAGTAATTGTCACCACCTTCAACTTTTGGATCCTTTGGGCAAAGTTTCCATTGCCCTACCTTGGCTGAGACTCTGATGGATTGTATTTCATGAACTAAGATTCTTATTCTGGGTGATAAAAACCCCATTAAATCAAAAGTTCATCAACAGGGGATGAATTTTGTCCAAAATAAGGACCTTAAAGAGAAACAATTGAGCCTGATAGGTTGGTGTAGTGGGTGGATTTTCAGTGATGTAAAACTTGTCTATCAAAGCTTGAGACCAAAATATAGGGAATGTATTAGAATAAACAATTCCCAAAGGAACTAGTTAAAATAACATCTTTATCAGTAACTGGACAACTCTGTTTCCCACCTATTAAATGAGCAACTCCTTCCTACAGGCCACAAAGACAGAAGTCCGCAGAAATCAATTACTCAGCAAGCATTGTCAAAGGTATAAGAAGAGTCAAACATGTTCACAGGTACATCTGTTTTTCTTTGATACTCCGAGCACGTGAAATGAGAAAGGAAGGAGCACTCTATGCACCTTGACACCTCTCTTTCCTTTTGTCCCATTCCAGTCGCTTACCTGCACAGGTCTCCCCATCGTAGGTCTCACACACCCATTCATGGCACTCGCAAAGAGGCCCCAGGTACATGCCGGGCTCCGTCACATGACAGATGCAGACTCCGCAGTCACAGCGGCCTCGGCCATTGCATAGCTGACTCCCGGGTGGTTGTCCCGGTGCTCGGCACCTGCGTTCTGCCTCCGTCCGGGACAACCTACAGGTAGCACCTGGACCGCTCCTGCATAGACAAAAAACACCACCTGTCTATTAGGGCAGAGAATATTAATTACTCACATCTTTATTTCCCCTCCCTCCTCTCCCGTGTCTTCCCGCCTTCCCGTTCCCCCCCACCCCCGGGTCTGCTTCACAACACAGACAAATACACTTAATATAATGACCTGCAATGAAGACTTAGGGAAGTCTTTGAAAAGTCACGTAACGTGGAACTCTCATCTCTCCGTATAGAGTCAGAAGAGGCTTTAATTATTTTTCTCGCTACATCTGTTACACTAATTTACATTGCCCAGGCTCAGGCCACCCCCCAGAGTGTCCGTCACTTTCCTTGGAGTATGTGGAGAGCGCAGTTCCTGGTTGCCAAGGGCCACATGCACTATCCCCCAGGACGCAGTAGTTTCTCAGAATGTCTGCCCAGTGGCCTGGCAGCTCACGGATTTGCCTGGTTTCATAGTGGGCTAAGGTAGCCTGGATCTGTCTAGCAGCCCTTGAATAGCCTAGAAAGGCCAGGACAGTAGCTGAAAGTGTTGAAATGTGTTTACCTCTGAACTTTTTTTTGTCTTTGAATCATACACGCATGTTTAAGTTTGAATAAATTAATCTGGCGTGTGACGTGATTTTTTTTAATTCCCTTGAAAGCTTTTCAATTACTCTTTGAAAACCAATGAAAAATTATAGATAAGTTTTATTTGTGGTGCAGAGTATGAATAGATTGAAAGTGACAATGATATTGATAGTTATAGATGTTTACTTTCTTAATATGTATTTAAAAACAAATTTAGCTAAGACAAAGATAGTATAAATGTAAAACAATGTAAATAAGAATTTTGCATTTTTGAAATACATATCATGGATGTCTTTTGCAATGTAAAGTATATTCACTGTGGAAATCTCTTTATATTATCATTAGGGGAAATTTCATTATAGACTTGGAGTTATCCTAGTAAGCCTGTCACATGATATATCTGAACCTATTTAAAAAATGATTCCTGTAATAATGAGGATTTTACTAGATAAATATTTCTCTGTCTATATACTTGTATGTAGGGAAAGCATACTTATACACATGTATTTGTACAGAGAAAAAAAGCAATCTAGGAGTTATAAAACACATAAAAGTGGATTTAGAGAGAGAAATGAGAATAAGTTGAAAATGACTTTTCCTACTTTCAATTTAGGAACTCATATAATTGGGATAACTTACAAGCTACAACTGGGACCTGCCACATCAAGTAACTGTCAACCGTGGATGTCTTTTAGGATAACAAACCCAACTTACCTCAGAGATGGTGAGAAACCTTGGGAAACAGCTGATGATACAGTGAAGAAAAGGGATGAAGCCAGCAGTAAGAATTTACTGAGACCCTGTGTGTGCATGATGAAATATCCCAAGTTGTGAGGAGCCGGTCTATCCTTCTGCAAAGTAGGGGTAGCCCAGGAGAAGGCTCCAGCAGCCAGGCAGGCAAACAGACAGATAGAAGAACAGATAGCCAGACACCTTGGTTTGAAAATGCCAGAGCTGGCCAAAATGGACTTGAAGCTCTTCTCCGTGCTGCAAGTGCCTTTGATTAGCTGCCTGGAAGGATTTGGGCAGCAGCCGTGCTCCTCTGGGCGGGATGTTGGTGCCAAACCCTAAAGTTTACAGTCTAGGCAGGGAAGTAATTAGAAACAGTTGTACAAGCAGATGGTTTATTTTGACATAAAAAGTGTCCTGTTCACAAATTTGAGAAAACTATCTAGTTCTTCAAATACAGGCACCATAAATATTTGAACAGAGAATATTTAGACTAGTTTATATGAATGATTATGTTAGGCGATCTATGAGACGTGATGGGGTTTGGGAGGGGGGAAGCCCGCAATGATCAGAAAACATTAGTGGTAACAGCAGCCTGATGGTTTTCAGGAGGTGCCCTCTGTCATTTTGGTGATGAGTGGGAGACCTTAAATTGTCAAGCCTTTTTGTTTTCTTGTAGAAAACTCAGTCTTGTTTCCTCAGTTTTAAATTATAATCCTTCCTTTCCTTGATTTTTTTTTTTCAAAAATGTGGTCTGGGATTTTCTATTTTCCCATCCACTGGGATATCACAGAACAGAAACCCTGAGTGTGACAGTTAAAAACTTGGATCAGTGAAACCTTCCCTCCCCCACCTCTCTGTGGAATTCACTCTTCAGTTGGCTTTTCAGGTGGTTAGAACCATAAAGTTTTGCCCCCAGAGGTATGACTGGGATAAAGCAGGGTAAAATGAAGGAATTTCTACTTACTATAATTTTATCTGTAAACTCCTGGCTCACTTTTGCTTCCCTAGGCAGTTATAGCAGATGAACACTTCAAGAATATAGCTGGGCCCTTGCTGTAGCACCTTTGCAGGTAAGATTCTACTTTGTTATTCAGCCTAATATTCACTTTAAAGAGCCCATAAAGTAAGCAGCTTTTCAGAATACAGGAAGGGAAGAATCAATCCTATAATCTTACTGCAATTTGTTATTAAGTGTCTTGATAATTTTGATATATGATAGGAGGGGACACTTTTGATGAAGGAAAACAAATCCTTGTGTTGAAACAGGGGTCCTATTTTTCTTGGAAACCCCTTCTGAGGATTAAAGCTTTCTAAAGTCACTTTAATCTCTAGTATTTTCACAGACTATGGTATTCCATAAAAAGTACAGCTGTGAAATAAATATCTATCTGTTAGAAAACATTTAAATTCTCAGATCATTTTGTTTCTGTGACTCACAGAAGAAACATTTCCAGTAAGTTAAAATAGTTGTATTATAGCCGACACTGTGATTCAGTAGAATATCTCTTGTCCTCAGGATCTCTGTCAAAATACCATGAATAACTTAAAATGTACTGTGATTAGCAGACAGTCTGGTGCCTTTTGCTTTTCTGGAGACAACTCACATATCTGTGATTTGTAGAAGATTTTAAAAGCAGTAACCACCTACTACCATTTCAAGGGCTAACTTATTATTTGACTATGGGGCTGGTAGGGATGTGGAGGCAGGGCATATAAAAAGTGAAAAAACAACAACAAACAAACCACGAAAGACACATAGAATCATTCATTCTTAGTGCTCTAAAGAACTTTAAGTGCAATAATTCAACCTCTATAAAAAGCATGAATCTTCTCCAAAGCAACACAGACAGTGACAATCTAGTCTCTGCTTAACTACCTCCAAGGACAGAAGACTCATTACCTCACAGGAAAACCTATTCAATTGTTTGACAGCTACATTTTTTCACTTCCTCCTATAAAACTGACCTACCTGAAACATTTCAGTTAGTCCTAGTTCCATCCTCAGGAGCTTCATAGAATAAGTACAGCTACTTAACTATTTGAAAGCAATGATCATGAAATCCTTTTGAGTCCCCTTATCATTCTAATCATACTCCTTTTAGCTTGTCAATGACCCTCTCAAAAGATGGTACTGGAAGTGAATCAAATACTTCAGACATGATCTAGATGATTACAAAGAAATATAACAGCAAAACAATGAACCCTGTATAATATATAATGATTCATTTTGTCCTTTGAACAGTAACAAAACCCAGACTACTAGCTAGCTTTACTTCCAATCTGTTTTGGGCCAAATGAGAACACATATGTGAAAGAGCTTTGAAAACTATAAAGCATTATTCTAATATGTGATCTACCTTCTCCCTCACTCCCAGATACCATTTTGGCAAGGACTGGACAAGTGAGTTCAAACTGGGGAAGTCGTGACATTCTTTCAATAGAACACATTGTGCTCTGGATGGACCCTCAGTGTCAGACCTGGCCTGAAACACATTTTTCTAATCTAGAGAACCTGGGGAAATTCAAGTAAGTTATGGTGATGAGCAATGGCTTTGAATTCACTTTGGCATATGTCTGAGATGTCATTGGGTACAAATTCAATATTAAGGTGCTTAAAGTGACCATACCCTTGACTTATAGATGTCACTGGTGGGTCTCTACCCCTCAGGAGATCAAAAACTAAAATACAGATCCTATATATACCAAATTATAAACAGCAGCAATTTTGTGGTAGCAAAAACTCTGAAAGCAAAGTGGATTTTCTTTAATTGGGGGATGCTGGGACAAATTGTGATATATGAATGAAAATGAATATTATTATATTATAAGAAAGGAGGAATGTGAGGAATGTAGTGAAAAATGGAAAGATTATAATGTTTTAAGGATAATAACACTAAAACAGAGTCAAAATGAAATTTTTAATGATTGATCTCCACCCTGAAAAGATGGTACCACTCTTCTTTGCTTGGAAAGATACAGAACTATGGATGCACAACATTACATATGTTGCTAGATCTATGGATTTGCTTAACTGTTTTGTTTGTTTATTTCTGGAAATGACATGTCAGTTGATTTCTCTATTAGCTTAAAATGGCCAAGGTCTCCCTCTGCATGCTGGGTCATCTCTAGTCATCCTGAACTATATCTCACCACTTTACCCAGATGACTCTGGAGGAGAAAGTGAGGCTGATGACTGTACACAGCCCTCCCTCACTGTACTCCAATTCCTTTGCAAGTCATGGCATCTTCTTTCTGATGTCATGGTCCTCTTGTAGAATGAAGGACAAACCACAACTTGTGAGTTGTCCAAGCTGTAAAATGGGGACTCAACTGGACAGTTTCAGTTGGGCAACAACTCTCCTCTCCTTGGGGCATCATACCCTTAGCTGATGGTAAGAGTAACCTGCTAAAGGAAGGTTAATTTTGAGGACTAAAGTCTAAATTGACGTCTTGGGGTTTACTAGCTAGATTTCTTTCTTAAAGACCATGCCTGAAACCCAATTCACTCTAGCTCTCATTGACTGGCCAACAATAGGCTCCTGCTCAAGTACCACTTAATGGTCATTTTTTTGGACCCTGATGACTCAAAGTTAATATAAATAGTAATTGTTTCTGTTTTGGCCAGAAACAACTTTGAGTGTCTCCCCTTCCCAGGTTTCCCACTACATTCTGGGTCATCTCTAGTTTTCCTGATCTATATCTGGTCACTAGACCCAGATAGCTCTGGAGAAGAAAGTGAGGCTGGTGACTTTGCATAGCCCTCCCTCACTTAAATTCAGTTAACTTCCAGGTCATGGCATCATCTTCCAGATGTTATGGTCCTCTTAGAGAATGAAGGAGAAACTACATCCACAGTTGTGTCCCAATCCTTGTGACTCCCCAGATCAAAACACCCTTTCCTGACCACCATTTTGCTATATATGTGCCCTAAAGGAACTTATATTCTAGTAAGAGAATACAAAATATATATAGTATATGTAAAATATATATAAAATATATTAATAATAATAATAAATATGTATATTATGTATATATAAAATATATATATAGTATTCCCTTACTAGAATATAAGTTCCTTTAGGGCAGGGACTGTATCACTTTTGTGTGTGTATCCCCAGCACTTAGCACAGTGCCTGGTACTTAATAAATACTAAATAAATGCTTTTTTCATTCATTGATAGGAAGGTGAATTGTTTGAAGTGAGAGATGAGATTTCAAAAAATATAAGTAGTAAGTATTGGTTAACTAAAACATACACAGCATTCTGCTAAGGAAGAGGTAGAGGACAAATATGAAACACACTTCCTGTCCTTGGAATTCCTGTACCTCAGAATAAGCAAGATCATAGGAGCCAAAAGTAACAAGGCACAACTGGGATTTTGCCTCCTGGGAATTCAGATGTGAAGAGGGATCTACCAACCTTTCTCCCTAGCCCAGGTCATGCTCCCCAATTCATAACAGGATTCGGTTTTCTTCTCAACCAACTTCTGGTTCATTTGAATACCCCTGTTCTTTACTTCGTCAACATCTCCAGTTACCATTATCTCTGGTTCTAGCCTACTTCATCTCTATGTAGGAGTAGCTACATGTTGGACTACACCCTATTCCACTTCCCCTCTCC
This sequence comes from Pseudochirops cupreus, assembly GCA_028627135.1. Lineage (NCBI taxonomy): Eukaryota > Metazoa > Chordata > Mammalia > Diprotodontia > Pseudocheiridae > Pseudochirops > Pseudochirops cupreus. The sequence goes on along the minus strand of CM053580.1, from coordinate 121,613,585 downwards.
CCCATGCTCAATTCATTTTGCCTCAGGCACCAGAATTCCAACTTCTTACCTGAGATATCAGGCAGTAATACAAAAATCATGCATTCACAAAAACAAAAAAGTCCACTCATGCCAGGCTTTTAGGTTCTGGATATGTGACCATAGTGAGCATAGGAGGAGATCGTTCTTTGCTCTGAATAATAATTAGACTCATTCTAGCTTTTAAATCATAACTGTTATCTGACTATTGAGGTGACATTTGTCATTTTTAAAAAATTCCCTTTCCTTAACCATCTTTTTTTTTTCTTTAGTCAGCCTTACTGCTAATAGAAAGAACATCTGAAGTTATTCCCAACTCTTGCATGACTACATGTATTAGTGGACATGGACTTATGAAGGGGCATATAAAGGTCTGTTGGGATACCCTGAATAGCAAGCATTACAACTAGTGGTATGTTGATAAATGTTTAACAAAACAGATCTTCAGGGGAAAAAAACGAATGCATAATACACTTTTAAGTTTAATATACATTATTAACATTTTCTCCATTACTTTCTTAAATCCAGACAATAAAAAACACAAACTTTTATTTGTAGTATTTGCTGATTTCTAAGGTGTAAATACTCATGCTAAATATATAACAATTGGTTCTCATAAGCTAATTCAAGCTGGCTCCAGCACACCCATAAATATGTGATGGAGGCAAACAGTAAGCCCTGAACCTTCATTTTGATCTTTGGGATCCCAGGCCACAAGTATTCTGCCTCAGTATTGTAAGCTTCACACTGGGGATGATACAGTACAACTCCCCACCTATTTTATGGAGACTCAAGGGTCACTCAGTGTTTGCAGCATCAACCCACTCCAGCACCTAGCCTCAGCATATGGTTTCTAGGATCCTGCAGACCAGAGGATGGCTCACCTATTTGCCCTACTAATAAGACTCATTACTAATAAAAAATGATTCAGATTTTCTATTTTAGAGTTCTTTGTGTTTAACACATGGTAAGGACTGACATGATTGATTAACTTGACCTAATCTTTCTGAGTTCAAATCTGGCCCCAGACAATTACTAACTGTGATCTTGAGCAAGTCACTTAACCCTGTGTGCCTCAGTTTTCTCATCTGTAAAATCAGCTGGAAAAAGGAAATGATAAACTACTCCATTATTTTTGCCAAGAAAAGCCCAAATGGGTTCATAAAGAGTCAGACATGACAGAAATGGCTGAACAAGTGATTTCTCTAGGGCCAAGACATACAAGATATGTGGACACGTACATGGAGCCTTTCCCACTCAGTGCTTCTGTTAGAACTGGTTCTGTCTCCATATCCTTCGAGAACACAGGGGTCATCTTCATGCCATGATGAAGCATCAGAGTAAGAGTATGGTGGATGACATTTGAAATATGAAATTCTAAAACAGAAAAGACTTACTTTGAAAACTTCAGCACATTTTCAAAGCTCTGGTTTCATAAGGTACCTTTTTCTCTTCCATCTGGCTGTTGAATTTCCTTCTTTCAAAGCTCAACTCAGGTCATATTTTTCCTGATAGCAACCCACCCATGCCACCCAATCACTACATTACCAGGTTGACAAAGATTTTATGAAGTACATAACATTTAACTTAAGTGGGGAGAAGAGAATGCACTTTAACAGAAGCTCAGAGTGGTAATGGGTTCCCATGCCCTGGACAGTCTTCAAAGAGGACTCCAATGACACAGACAACCCTGGGAGGTGAGTCCTATTATTATCCACAATTCACAGGTAGGGAACTGGGGCCCTGGCCGTGGCTCCAGGGTGGAAGAGTGCTTGTGGTGGTTTATACAACAGAGCATAAGTCAGGAGAAAGGTGACTTCTCCATGGATTATACCACCTTGGAAGAACTGAGGGTTGGCAGACATCCAGAACTAGCTTAGCTCTGACAAAAAGGACATGGAAGGAATTAAAATGTCTCTTGGACAAAAGTGGGGGAAAATGAATGTAGAAGTGTCTGTTCCACTTCCCTTGCAGCTATACACAACCATAGCCTCTTGCTAATATGGTCCTTCTCTTCACTGTCAATATGAATATAATTTTTGGTCACATATTTTGAAAGATATTTTGGGACTTGGAGGCTAGATTTTTTTTCTAAAATCTAGGAAAATTTACTTTTGTGTCCTGCATTATTTTATTTATGATTTCTTAAAATACAGCTCTTAAAATTTCTTAAAATATAAAATATTGTTTCTTAAAATATATTTCTTAAAAAAATTTCCTAAAAGCCTGATTTTCAAAAATATAGTTTTAAAGGACTCCAACAATTCTCTGGACCAGCCCACTATGTTTCAAACAGAACTACTTGACTATGACTTTAAGCCCACATCACTCAGGGTATCATTGAAGGCCAATAATAGCCCCCAACTCAATCTTTTATGGCAGGTTTTGATGATTTAGAATGAGCATACGTAGCCATTGTTTTCTGTTCTTACCAGAACAGAAGCTTTGAGTTTCTTCCTTTCTCATATGGATATTTTTGTGATGATAAGTTGGTCCATCCTTTGTCTCAATTCTTACCTAGCCCTTAGTCATTGAATGGGCTTGGCCTTGGATAAATTGAGGCCTGGGAATGACCTTAATTTAGAAAGGCCAAGGTCATTCACTGCATCCTGGGATATCACCAGTCCTCATTTTTTTTCTTGCCACTGGACTTCAATGACTCTGGAGGAGAGAGTGAAGTTGATGACTTTGCACAGCTCTGCCTCATTTAACTCCAATTCACATGCAAGTCAAGATATCCTCAGGTGTCATTGGTCTCCTTTCAGAACGAAGGAGAAACAACAAAAACTGTTGATTAATGGGTTAGTGTCAACTGGGAATAAGGTCTCTACTGGAATGCTACAGGACTCTGTACTTTAGACCAATTCTTTGGAAGTTACTTCAAATGCTTGAATAGATGCCAGAATATTTTTGCAATAAGGTCAGCCAATACAATGTCCACCCACTTATCTATTCTCTGCTTTAAGACCAAAAGTGAAATAGCCTCTCACAGCAACTCCTTCTATTTTGAGGCATATTTAATTATTAAATCAAAGGAAAAATATTTGTCTTCCCACTGCTATAACTCTAGGCCAGGTTCTCCTTAACTTCCATGAACACTAATGTAATATCCTTATAACTGGAATTCCCACTTGACATCTTGCCCCACTGCAATTTTCCCTTTCATATCACTATCAGATTATACTCAGATTCAATCATGTCATTCCTATGCTCTAAACCCTTTCGTGGCTAGCTACCACCTTCCTACAAAATAAGATCTAAATTAATGAGCCTGACACTCCTGACCTTCCACAGTCTGACACTCCCTTACCATTCCAGTCTCATTTCACATTATACTCCTTGATGTAATAATCTATGCCATAGATACCTTTAATTACTCACATCATTCTGTGCTTTCTTACATCCAAACTTTTACTCATGACTTTCCTTATTCAAGGAATGTTTTTCTCAGCTTACCTCATCCCAAACTATTTCCACATGTTGAAATTCTACCCATCATTTAAGATTTACCTGAGATGCCTTTTCTTCCTTGACAACTTCCCTGACATCCAGGTCAAAAGTTGACCTTTTATTTTTTTCTACCCAAGCTTCACACAACCCTTAGTATGCAGAGGCACGTTGGTGATATGAGATAGAATCAGAAAGACTTGAGTTTAAATCTCCGCCAGAAACTCACTAGCTGTGTGACACAGAAAGTGACTCAACCCCACTCAGTCTCAGTTTTTTCTCTAAAATGGAATTAGTACTTAATTCATAAGGTTGTTGTAAGAATCAAATTTCACATACACATACACACACACACACACACACACATACATACATATATACAGCTATATATACATATACATGTGTGTATGACAAATGAAAACACTGATAATCTCTGTAATTAATAATTAATTTATTAATTAGATTAGCTGGCAAACAATAAATTGATGGTCAGTGATTTCTTTCCATAACTAGAGCCACCAAGAGAAAAACTGAAATGCTTTAAGTCCCTTCTGAAAGGGAACTCCATGGACAAGTGAAACTTAACCCTGGATGGCAGACATTTAATGAGGAGGCAGGCTAAAAATCTTCAGCTTGTCCTTCTGAGAACTTGGCTTAATCATGAAACTCAGCTGCCTCAAGGCAACTGGGCAGGGGAAGTCATCTCCATCTGGACCTTTCTAGCCAGTTTTTTTTTTTCCTTCATGAGCTGAGTTGCCCTAAACTCTTAACAGACATTAGGTTTCCCAGTTGTGCAGGTTATCACTCAACTAACAAGCATGTGCCGTGAGGGCTAGGAGCAAATATCATTTAGCCATGCCCTTTAGAGGCTGACTGACCTTTTCAGCAGATGAGTTTTAAGACAAGTAAGAGGGAAAAGGGTGAATCACAAATTAATAAATATTTTTAATATAATAGTATAACATTAATTTCTCTCGTACACATATATATGCTCATACATAATGTATATCACAATACAATTGTGTATAATGTATGTAATAGAATGTAATAATATAATTCATAGTAAATAATATAATGTAGAGTGCTACTTAATATAATGTGATATAATCATTATATATCATATATTATAATATTATATTGTATACATATTTTCAGAGCACCATATTCTATTTTTTTCATACTTGATAAACTTTATATTTTTGTTTATTTTTAGTTTTCAACATTCATCTCCACAGGGTTTTGAGTTACAAATTTTCTTCCTGTCTTTCCCCTACCCACCACCCCAAAACAGCGATCCCATTGAGTACCCCCTCCCTCAATCTGTTCTCGTCTCTCTCTTCCTCATCCCCGCTCTGACCTTCCAGAAGTGCAAGATGAATCTCTACACCCCAGTGCCTGTATATCTTATTTCCCAGTTGTATGTAATAATAATAATAATATTTTTTAAACATTTGATTTTAAAACTTTGATTTCCAGATTCTTTCTCTTCTTCCTTTGTTATCCACCCCTACTGGGAAGATAAGCAATTCAATATAGGTTGTTTATGTGTAGTTACTTAAAACATTTCCATAGTAGATATATTGTGAAAGACTGACTACATTACCCTCCATCCTGTGAGGGATAATTTATAGTGAAGTTTCCCCATTCTGAAAAATCAAATCTAGAATGGCTTCAGTATTCACTAGGCCTGTTTAGAAGTCACTTGACCTTCAAGCAATCTGGGGCTTAGAACAATGGAGACCCTCCCCCAGAGCCAACACGGCAGAAGATATGCCAAATAAGATTAAGACTGCTTTCACTGGATACCCACATGTTTCCGGGTCCTTTGTCTCAGAAACATTCCTGCACTTAGGTTGTGGGTCTGAAGAGGTATAAGTAGGGGGGGTTTCTATTGAAATCCTTTCTAGGTTCATCATCTGAAAAGAATTACCAGGCTTAAGCAATCTTGGCAGCTTTATAAAAGTTTATTACACTTATCAGCAGGCAGAAGAGAGCTAAGAAAAATCCTGCAAAGAGCAGGAGATAAAGATACAGAATTTAAAGACACAAAACTGTCAGTCATAGGTTCATTAGGCTAATTAGGCATGCAAAGGTGGAGTTAGAGAGGGACCTGGGAGGAGCCAGGGAGTGCCTAATACTTAAAGGAACACGCACCCTTCACATCAACTGCGCATGCGTTTTTGCCCATAATTCTCTGGGAGAAACTGCAGGGTGCAAGGGGCAGGAGGTGTGGTTTTTGCTTTGAAACGTCATAAAGTCAACCAGCGGTCAGAGTTGAGGTCAAATTTAAATGAGGAGTACCCATCCAGTTTGCAAATAGATTGGTCCTGTTTACTAGAACAAAAGGAGGTAGTGCCTTTAAAAGATTCTTGTTATCATAGCTATAGAGTTAATGGTTTCAGAGGAAATACCTCTAGGCTGGGGGCAGGGAAGGCACAGAGTTAATGCTTTACAGCTGTGGGGGGAGGGAAGGGACAGAGTTAAACTGATTTCACAAACTGATGGTATATACACAAGACTGAAGTTACAACAATGTTTCAAAATTATAAAATTACCCCAAAGAATATTACAAAGGCCACAGCATCAGGTCAGCTCCCCGACCAATAAGAGTGAAGGCCAGTTGTGGGGGGGGTTGGGTTTCTGCCTTGGAAGATTATATAATCACGGGCTTGCCTCTACCTGTTGCTCTCTCCCTGCAGACACACGTTGGGCGACAGGGGCAGATTCCTTTCTCATGAGAAAGAATAAAGACCTTTTCTGACCTTAGATTCAGACTCTGAACTCTTTCATCTCACACAATCCTATCCCATCCCCCACTTTTCTATTTTCTACTTTGACCCTGTCCCTTTTCAAAAGTGTGTGCTGAGCACCATATTCTATTTTGCATTTTTTATTGTAGCTATTTGAATGCAATGTATCTCCCCTGTTATGCAGTAAGCTCTGGTGAGACTGGGGCCATCTCTTTAGATCTCTTCCATAGTATCTCATGTGGTTCTCTGAACACACAATAAAGATGCATGAGATTGAAATGTTAAATGGAATTATACTGTATATTATACTATATTCAAACTATATTGTATTCAAAATGTGATAGACTAAAGGCATTTAGAAAACATATTACCAAGTAGGATAAGAAAATAATCAATTGTGAATGAGAAAGAAACATTTAACATGAAAATCAAGATGTCTAATCCAGATCCAGTAAATCAAGAGTTGTGATGACCTGGGATAAAATGAGAAGGCAAAATATTCTCAACATTAATCAAAACCCAATTGGACAATCTTTAACCTGAAAGTACCTTCCAATTTCTCAGACAAAAAAAAGATACACCAAAGCTTTCAGGAAGGCTCAATATTCCCAGGCAGCAATAAAAAGAAGTTTACATTTCCAAGAAAAAGAACTTAACTGAGCTAGAGTTGTGGAATAAAAAGGCATTTAGTTAACATCTTTTCCAGACACAAGTGGAAGAGAGAAGGTATTTCTCCCCCTGGCAAAGAAAGAGTACCCAAAGCAAACAGGAATTATTGAGATAGGAGGGATTTTTTTTTCCTCAAAAAACTGAGACTTAGTTAAATTCCAGGTAATACGTAAAAGTTGTTTAAATATTAAAGTTATAAAGAAGTCAGATTGACTTACAAGAAAAGAAAACATCTTTTCATCAATGTCTTATACAATTTAAAGTGTGGTGTGTTTTTTAAATTTTATTTTAATGCAATACTCAACTCTTAATCAGTTATATTTAGAGAAAATCCAGCAAAGCCACAAAGTGGGGAAAAAAGTTCCCTTCCCCCACTCGGCCACCAGCTTAAGTAACTGAGTTACCTTGAGTAAGTCCCTAAAACTCTCTGGGCCTCAGTTCCTGGACAAAAAAAAAAAAAAAGGTTTCTATGTTACTTTCTAGTTCTGAACTTCCTTTAAGGCTATAGAATTTGAGGGGATCATAGATATTATGCAGTATAAGCCCTTCATTTTATAGATGAAGAAACAGACTTGAGTGTATTTCAACCTATCCTATAACTTTGTTCAAGTTAATGTTTCAATTAATTTTAGTTGGTTCTCTAGGGTTAATACACCATGATGTTATTTGTAAAAAGTGATCATTTTGTTACTTCTTTAGTTATGCTTATTTCCTCATCTACTTTTCCTTGTCTTATTCCTATTCCGAGAATTCCTAGAATCATGTCACCTAGAAGTGCTGGCAATGGGTTTTTTTTTTTACCCCAATTGTTTTACCTCAATCCAATTGGGGAAAAAAACCTCTAATTTATTGCATAATGATGCTGGCTCTTCTTTCAAACATGTAATATACACTAAGGTCCACGTTTCTAATGTTGTTGTTAACAGAAATGGGTGATATGTTTTCTTGAAAGCTTTTTCTACAATTAATGATAGAATAATATTATTTTTATTGTTCTTGAAATTAATGTGAACAATGCTGCTCACTTTAGGAGAGAGAGAAAGAGACCATAGACTAATCTATAGATTAAGAAACATAATTTTGGATGTGATCAATATGGGACTCTATTTTGCTTAACAATATATATATATAAATATACATAGATGACATACATATATTTATTTCTCTCCTTTTTCTTCTTTTCTGGTACAAGGGAAGGAGGAGATATTAGAATAACAAATAAATGCTTAATAACTAAAAATAAATCATTAAAAAACACACAAAGTAGAAATGTGAATTGGTCATGGTTATATAGCTAGGTCAAATAGTCAAAATTTGAACCTGAGTTTTCTTTTTCTAAATTCACCATTCTTTCCAGCAGGAGAAATACCCACTATAAAAGTGTATAATAAACTAATAAATACTTTGAGCTAGAAATAATAGAGTTTGATAAGTGAAAGTTAAGTAAAAACAGTAGCACTTTATGCCACATGCAACTGTCAAAAATATTTTTATATAGAATGACTTTAGTTACCAAGTTTCTTTCATATACGTGGTATCTTTCATCTGCATACTGTGGCTTAGCCACATCACATAAATGGGACCTAGCTACTCATGCAGCACTTAGGAAACTTGATTCATCTTCATGCACCTTCCTGTCCATTTAAAACATGCCTGCTTCCCTATAGGTTTTCACTACATCACCAAATAGTAGTATTAAGAACAAAAGAAGCAAAAATGCTAAGCTTGGCTTAAGCCTTAAACAAATGAAAGAGAAATCACATTCAGAAGCCTGTGGCAAAGTTCTTAGTCCTGAATTTGGTCAATAAATCTAGGATTTTCACCATTAATAAATGTGAAAAAAAAAGCAGTAGTTCTTGTTTTTTTGGAGGGGTGAAGGCAGGGCAATTGGGGTTAAGTGACTTGCTCAAGGTCACACTGCTCATAAGTGTTAAGTGTCTGAGGTCACATTTGAGCTCAGGTCCTCCTGACTCCAGGGCTGGTGCTCTATTCAGTGTACCATCTAGCTGCCCCATAGTTCTTCTGTTATGATTAAAAGTTATGGTACGGAAATTAACTTTTTTCTTCTTTTTCATAATATTGCACAACTTATAAAAATTAAATTACAGACAAAGTATGTTTATGATAGAATTTATAGGATTCTTACAGTAACTTCTTCTACTTCTTCTTCACATACTTTTTCTTTGTTCAAATCACTAGAATTTTCTGGATAGGCAATATAAATATCACGTTCAGAAACAATTTAATAATCCAAATAAAGCAAGTGACAACTGTGGAAGAATCATTTTTCCTTAGTCATTAAGATTACTGCTTCAGAGAAAAAAACAACAAAACACAATCAAACAAAACTTCATGCATGACAACAAAACTAGGTAGCTTTAATAGGAAATAACATAATAATACATTCTAATACCTCCTCCTTGCCTTGCACCAGAAAAAAATAAAATTATTTCTAATCCAGTAAAAGAGGTAGCCAATATTTCTGAATTCTAAGAATGATTACCTAGACTCTGAATTATCCAGGCATCTTTAAAGAGTCTTAGAAAGGATGTTAGGGGCTACCTAGTCCTGACCATAGCTTTACAAGGAAACAACTTCTCCTCCAGTTATATACTTATTGACTTGGTGGCCCCAATAAGTAAATTGCATTTAAATTTGTGGCTTAAATGTCAATACAGTTGATTAGTTTTATTCAGGCCCCAGATCATCAAATTGGCATCATACAAACTGAGTGACTGAATTTTCATTTTCATCTGCTAAAACCTTTCAGTTTATTCTAATACTCCAGTACCCACAAAGAGTCAATGGAACTTTCCAAAGTACCTAACAACTTCCATTAACAGTGATTAATACTAGGCAAATATGGCTAAGTATGCTAATTACTATAGCCACATACAGACAACTAATTTTGTAGGTCTTATTGATGAGAGGGAGAGAGGTAAAGGGAAAGAAACCTTGGTGTTGAGACTGAACTAATAGATATGAAGAATATTTGTAAATCCAATAGTGTACTTATCTTCATGCATATTGTATCCCCATGAGAAATATATAAGGCACCTGAAGACAGGAAATATTTTTATTTTTTGTCCATATTCCCAGGCACAGCCTCTTGAACATAGGTAAGACCATGGCCCAAAATGAATTAAACCTAAAAGAACAGCAAACAGTCATGAAATAGAGCAGATTTGCTAATATTTTTATAACAACCTAGTCTTGTCATCAGTGACAATGTAGCTACCTCATTTGGACTCTAACACTTGAGTACCTGATGTATTATATGAAACATCAATGGTACTTATGATGATGAAGTCAGGATGACAAGGTGGACCTTCTCTGTCTAGTCAGAAAAAATATTTGCTGGAAGTAAAGGAAAATTTAAAATGGTTAGGAATTAATTTTCAAAATATCTCAAAGAAGAGCACATCTGAAAATAATGGTGATAATCAGAGAATGTTATTTTGAGGGGAAACGGCAGGTAAAAAAATATTGATAAACCTTGCCTACTTTCTTATTTCAATAAAATTCTTAAGACTATAGTTTACACAAAGATAAAGAAGAGCTTTGATAAAAACACAAGAAGGGAATAGGCATTTTGGAAAATTAGGTGTAAAACAATATCTTATGCCATAAAAACTCCAAAGGGATATATGTTATAAAGATAAAATGCCATATTACCCCTGCCTTTCAAAAAATTAGAAGCCAAAGTAAAAAGATATCTTTCACTATTATGACAAAGGGGAGAACTCTTGCCTTAAAAATGTATGAGATGATAATAAAAGATGAAATTAATCATTTTGAAAACAAAGCACCAAAAACCTTCTAAATGAGTAAGTGAATGATGTTAGGAGGGAAATAATAATTTTGGGGTAAAAAAAGGCTTCACATAAATTTTTTTTTCAGTTAAAGACCTAATATCCAAGAATTTTTTTAAACTCATGGAAATATAAAAATGAGCCATTCCACCAATAAATAAGTGGTAAACAGATATGGACAGACAATACTTAAGTGAATAAATGCAAGCTATTAGCAACCATATAAAAAAATGTTCCTAGTCACTAAACAATAAAGGGAAATTCAAACGAAAACAGCTTTCATGTCGTACTTCATAGGCATCAAATTGGCAAAGAGGAGAATAGCAATTGTTAGAGAAAGCGTGCAGGACAGTCCCCATGGTGACTGTCACAATTATCAGTGGAATACGAATTCTGAAAAACACTTTGGAATTACAGTCAACTGTATACGCTCTTTGACTTGGTAATATTACTATTAGTCAAGAAATCCCAAGGAGGTCAGAGATAAAAGGAAAAAACCTATGGATAAAAGAGTATTTGTGGCAACATTTTTTGTTATGGCAAGGAATTAGAAACAAAACAGTTGCATTTAAATTAGACATCCATTGAGGAAATTGTGGAATGAAAGCAATGGAATAATATTGTTCCATAAGAAATAAGTAATATGACAGATTCAGAGAAATGTGGAAAAACTTGTATAAATTTGTCAACACTGAAGGGAGAATAACTAAGAAAAAGAAATTTACCTGATGACCACAGTGTCAGGGAGAACAAATCTGTAAGGACCCAGGATACTAATTAAATGCAGAAATAAGTAATAACTTCAAAAGAATGATGATGGTGATGCATATCTTCCACTTCTCGATAGGTAAGTGTTATATTACTAGAGGTATAAATGCGATGGAGTAGAGGCCAATATATTGATTTGTTTTGTGTGACTATCATTTATTATTAGGGAGAGCTTTCACTTTGTGAAGGAGGGAGGGAGGTGGGTTGGTGGGTTGGTGGGCAATGAAAGACATGGTAGAAAAGAGCATCAATAGAACATGTTAAAAGCTAAAAAGAAAGGAAGGAAGGATGGAAGCAGGAAAGAAAGAAGGAAAGGAGGAAATAAGGAAAGGAAGAAAGAGAAAGAAAAAATAAAAAGAAAGAAAAACTTTGGCCTAGAACCTTTGTGAAAAATACTTATTTTTCTGAAAGCATTCTGTTTCCCTGAAAATTAACTAATAGTAGATCTATAGAAAGCATATATGTGTATATATAATTAATTGAACTCAAAATAATTGCAAATCATGTTTAGTTGCATGACTGTTTAGCATTAAGTTTACAATAAATCATTTGAAATTTGAAATGGCGGGGGAGGGGGAGGAGGGAGGGAAGAACACAGGCTTCCATTGATGATTTACTATCACAGTCCATATCACTATGGTCATAGAGTTGACTAAGATGTGCTAAGAACATGGATGATCACTGTATTTATTGTATTTTTGTTACTAAGGGAAAAAAAAACATTTTGGGGGCAGAGTCAAGAGGGTAGAGTGAGATGAAGGATTTTTGCCTAGCTCAGCCAGCATACATTTTCCATATCAATCATGAAAATATAGCAAAACCAAATTCTGATCAGGAAAGCCAAGAAAAAACATCACAGTGAATCTTTTTTATCCTGACTAGAGAAGCATAGGGAAATACTCAACCAGGTCTGCAGACCCTTGGGACAGGAGAGTGACTAGGAGTTCAGTGAGTTCTTAGCTGTGGTAAGGAGCATTCCATCCTCTGGAAAAAAGTCAATACAGAAAACCAGGGCATGAACCACAAGGGCAGAGGGAAAGTCCAAGGAATCCACAAATTAGTGTTCCATAAAGGAAAGAGTGCCATATGGCAGCTCTGTTGCCCATTGCCAAGTTCCAGGTCATGGATCCAGGGTAGAAAGGAGTGGTAATGGGCCAGGGTGGGGCCTTCCCAGTTGTGTGCTGAGCAAGAAACAAATTCTGGAAATGTAGCCATGGAAGGAGAGCAGCAGGGACTTAGTTCAAGTCTTTAGCCCAGTATGTAAGCCTGCAGTAGAATAACCAGGGCAAAAGTATGAGACCAAAGTGCAATCAGCAGTTTAAAAAAATAGAAAATGACAAATACTAAAGAGGCTATGGGAAACCAAGTATACTTATGCATAGATGGTTTAGTTGTGAAGTAGTCCAATCATTCTGGAAAGCAAAAAGCTATTAAACTGTGTAGATCCTTTGACCCAGCCAAACTTCTACTATATCAAAAGAGATCAAAGAAATAGAGACCCATATGTATAAAAGTATTTACAACACCTCTTTTTATAGTAGCAAAGATTTGGAAAGAAAGGAGATGCCTTTCCATTGAGGAATGGCTGAAAAAAATGAGAAAGAATGTGATTGTGCAGTAAGAAACAATGGTAAAAGTTTCAGAAAAATTTGAGAAAACTTTTATGAACTGATGCAAAGTGAAATGAGCAAAACCAGAACAATTTATTAATAACAGCAATATTGTGAAGATAATCTACTTCAAAAGACTTAGCCACTCTCATCAACACAATGACCAACCATAATTCCAAAGGGCTCATGATGAAACATGCTAGCCACCTCCAGATAGAGGGCTAATAGATTCAGATTGTAGATGGAAGCATGTTTGTCTATTTCCTTCCTTTTTAAAAAAAACATGGCTGATGTGAGAATTTATTTTTTATGACTATACATATTTATAATGCGTTATGTTTTTCTTGCCATCTCAGTGGGTGTGAAAGAGGATGTAAAGAGGGAGATAATTTGAAACTGAAAATAAAAATTAATTTAAAAAAAGCAGTTGGTGCAACTTTAAATACACTTTTCCAACAATGAATCATATATATATGATTTATATATACTTCCTACATTTGTGTACATATGCATACATGTTGACTTTCAATGTTCCTGTATAGATGCAAAGACAGAAATTACTTTATGTATTAATCCTCTGAATAAGAATATCAAGCAAGGCATGAAACAGAAAGGCATTCCTACAAAAATTGTACATTAGTTTTCAAGGGGAAAACTTTACATAACATCAAATTAGAATAATGACAATTCACATTTATATAGTACCTAAGAATTATGAAGCACTTACAACACAATCACAAGTGGTATACATATTCCAATTTTATGAATGGTGAAATAGAGGATCAAAGAAGTGAA
>CM053580.1:121563774-121599216 GCA_028627135.1 Pseudochirops cupreus | reverse complement strand
TGGAGGCTGAGAGTTTGTCTTCATCCCAACATAAAGTAGTCTGAAAGGCTACTAATTAGACATTTTGCATTTCACCTCGGTTCAGATTAATCAACTCTGCAGTAAAATGGGCCAAGTTTGTCCTTTCTTCCTGGCGGTAGCTTTTTCCTTCAGGGACACTAGAGTATCTTCTGGAGTTTCTTCGCTTGCAGCCAGTCCTCTCCACTTGATCTTTTGAATTTACAAGGTCACTTGCTTTAGGAAAGACTAAAGAGGGATGTACTCATCCCTCATTCCAGGTTCAGGTTTGTATAGGCAATAAATAATGTGTTAAATAAGCTCCCTCATACAAAAGAGATATATGCATCAGTCATGTCCAAAAACATGTATCTTATTGTACAGTCCATGTCCATCACCTTTTCCAAGATATAAATAGCATTTTTTTTTATGTTGTCCGGAGTCCTGGGTGGTTATTGTATTGATCAGAGTTCTTTAGTCTTTCAAAATTGCTCCAGTATTATTGGGGTTATATACATTGTTCTCTTAATTCTGCTCATTTGCTTCTTCTTCTTTTTTTTTTTTTGAGACTGGGTCTCTATCTTTCTCAGGCTAGAAGTTCAGTGGACATTTACAGGGCCCAACCACATTGCTGGACAAAGGGTAGAAGCTTGAACTTCCTCTGTTTCTGGTCTGGACTGGACTGGTTCACCCCTCCTAAGACAGTCAGTCTGGTGGCTCCCTCAGATCCTAGGGCTCTCATCACACTTGTGCCAGACTTCATTCAGACACCCGCACCCCTTTGTCTTAGCCTATTGCAGCTCAGAATTTCTGAGCCCAAGTGATCCGCCAGCCTCAGCCTCCAAGTAGCAGGGATTACAGGTGTGTGCCACCATATCCGGCTTACTCAGTTTATTCAAGTCTTCATATGGTTCTTGGAATCTGTCCCTTTCATCATTGTCTCTTACAGTGCAATATTATTCTGTTACAGTCATATGATATAATTTGTTCAGCCATTCCCCAGTTGATTAGCATCTCCTTAATTTTCTAGTTGTTTCCACAAAAAAAGTCATAAATATTTTTGTTTATATCGGTTCCTTCCTTTGCATATGATTTCTTTGGAATATAAACCTAATAGTAGAAATACTGGGTCAATGAATATACACAGTTTAGTGAATTCTGTAGAATAGTTCCGAATTGTTTTCCATAATTGCTAGACCAGTTTCACAGTTCCATCAATTGTTCTTCAGTTTGCCTGTTCTCCTATGTTTGATCTCCAACAATGATCATTTTTTTGGTCATTTTTCCCAGCCTGATGGGTGTGAGATGGAATTCTGGTAGTATGTTGAAGATAATAGAATAATTATCAATGGATTTCTGGTTTTTCACTTTAGATTGTTCCAGTGAACTTACACTCTCCTTTTTTAGATGGGTGTACATGTGGATACAATCATGTGATATGTAGCAATCGAAAGTTCTATGATGGTTTGATTATGAGCAAACATTTTAGTATGTACATCAGGGATTGTCTAGAAGCTTCTGATCAAGTTTCTAGCAACATATATTTATTTGTTCACAGTGCAAAACCTCAAGGGAGCTCCTTAAATTTCAAATGGGCAGAAGAGTCTCATTCAAAAGCAGAAAAATATTAAAACCCGAATGATATGCCAATACACTTTGAAAGGTAGCTCCCAGAAATGACATGCACAAGTTAGCCAAAGAGGCAGTGTGGTGTGATGTAAAATAGAGATTTGGCCTTAGAATCAGGAACACACGGTCAAGTGCTACCCTTTGGCACACAGCGAGTATATGGCCCTGAGCAAATTACTTAACCTTTTCATGCCCTCAGGAAACTCTCTAAAATTATAAAGTGCAAAGAAAGTAGTGATCTGCATTTATAGAGGGAGCTCCTTCAATGACCACCCCAAACATAACCAATGAAATCAGCTTTAAAAAGTTAGCTATATCATGATCATGAGTGAAACTATACCATCTACTTAAGTATTCTGTGTGTACAGAAATACTATATGTAGACTGGGTTCTATTGAAAGAGTAATAACAATACTTGGCATTTATATAACAATTTGCAAAGTAATTTACTTCCATTAACTTATGTGAGCCTCACAGCATCCCTGTGAGGTAGGTTCTACAGGAACTAATATCTCCATTTTAGCGATGAGATAACCCAAGCTCAAGGAGGAAAAATGCCTTAACCCATTGGGCACTCAGAAAGTGTCAAAGGGGCATACTCACCATGATCATCATAGCTAAGACCGTCATCTCCATACCACCCCCATCTCCATCCACCCTGTCCCTATTCCCATCCCCCCCAACAATATTGTTTTTGTGATTTGCAAAGTCCTTTACATACATTATCTTCTTTGAGCCTCAAAATCCTGTAAGGTAGGTATTACAGGCATTATCGTCCCCATTTTACAGATGATGTAACTGAAACTTGGAGAGATTAAGTGATTTGCACATGCTCTCACAGTTTAGCAAATGTCAGAGGCAGGATTTCAAAGCCAGGTCTTCTTAACTTCAAGTATACCACTGAAATCACTATGCCATGTATTTATCTATATATGAAAAATATTAGAGTTGTGTTAATTTTCAGGTAGTAATGGCGCATGCATGTCATGTTGCCTGTCTCTGGTGTACACCTCCCATGTTTGTGCTCCCTGTAGGTGTGGGAGTAGTGGTAGAGAATTAGAAGGAAGGAAGGGAGAGGAGAAAGAGGGAAGGAAAGATGAAGGGGAGACAGAGAGACAGAGACACAGAGAGAGAGCAGACAGAGAGGGGAGAGACAAAGGGGGGAGAGGAGAGGAAAAAAAATCGAGAGGGAAAGGAAAATAGAGGGGGAGAAGGAGAAAAGGGGGGAGAGCGAGTAGTGTTCAGATTAGAAGATCCCAGCTGTTGCTGTGAGACTGAAGGCTGCAGTCAGAGAGAAAACCTGCCAGTACCGACGCCCTTATTCTCCCTACCAACTGCCGCTCTGCTTCCTCTCTCACTTCCTCCATTCAGCCCACAGCATCATTGCAGACCCTGCAGGGAAGACAACTTAAAAAAAGAGATAAAAAATAGAAAAAAAGAAAGAAGCTCCCAGACCCCCAATTTCACTTCCCCCAACACTATCATAATCATCGGCCCAGTAGTAACAACATGAATAAAATAGCCCTAGAGCCACAGCCACCAGTCCCCCCTCGATCACGCAATGACGGGTGGGAGCTGCGCTAGGTAAGGTGCTGGGGAGTCTCCGCCTGTGTCGGAGCCGCGCGCGCCCTGGTGACTGATTTCTTCCCGGCTTCGATTCTCTCCTGCCCGAGCTTCCCCGGTGTGGCCGCCGTCGCCGCCGCCTCCCCGCGATGCCCGTGCCCATGATTATTCTTAGGGTTACAGGTTGGTCGCCGCCGCTGTGGTTTGGGGGGAGGCTAGGGGCTCGGACGCTGGAGGCCTGCGATGCGCCTTCGCTTTTGCATCTCCCAGGGGTTGGGCCGGAGGCTGGCGGTGGGGATGAGGGAGGGCGGGAGTGAGGGGGAGCTGGGGCAGACTAAGGAGCCTAGGCAGGTGGGAGGATGCGGGTGTATCCACATTGCCCCGGGGGTCTTCCCACCCGACTGCCCTGGCCAAAGGTCGGGTAGGGGTAGAAGGAGTGGGGCACAGTCAGGCTCCGTGTGATCTGCGACCCACTAGGAATGGGGATGTGCCCTCAGTCTCCATCCCAACCTGGCCGTCCCCTGCAGTGAGCTGTCTTTTTGGAGCCGGGGCACGGGTTGTCGGCTTCTCTGGCCTTGGCTGCAGCTGTGTTAAACGCTGAGGTTGGAGGGGTTGTGAGATCTCTCCCCTGGTCAAGCCCCAGGCCTGTCTCCGCTCCAGGTGCAGTTGGGCTGGGGGTGGGGGGGGGGTGAGGTGGGGGAGAGAAGGCTGCTGGAAGCCGGGGAGGGGAATGGTGGATTCCCTCACAGGTAGCAGCCGGGGTGGCTTCCTCAGGCCCACTGCTGCTGCTTTTGCTCCGGGGGAAGACTAACTAGCTGTTTGCAGGTGTGGGAAGTTTCTGCGCCAGGTCGGTTCCAAAGGAGGCCGTGCTGCCCCTCCTCCACCCTCCCTGCCTCTTTGGCTATTTTCTTATCAGCCTTCCTTTTTATTCATAGGGCTGCTGAGCATCTTTTTTTAGAGTGACCACCAACACAGTGCATCTTCCTGGTTTAGCTACACCATTTGCACCCCTGAGCCTTAAAGAACTGGGTAGGTTTAGCTGCCTTTAGTAATCCCGGTGGGTAGAAGAGTCTGGCCTTAATCCCTCCACTTCTTCCTTGAGCAGTCAGGAGTAGGTTGTACCTTTCCCATCCCTCTTCCTTTCTCAGAATGGTTACCCTTCACTAATTCTAGAGTCCTGAACTGAGATGGTGGTAGGGTTTCATAGGAGATAATATTTCTTATATGACATTCTGCATAGACCGAGAAGTCAGAAAGCCTGAATCTGTATCTGCCTCTGAATGTGTGATAATCTGTTGGACCTCAAATTCATCTGTGAAATGGGAATAATCCTAGTGACTTCACACCTCAAAGAGCTGTGGTAAATAAAGATGTAACTAGTGACTAAAAACAAGAACAAACTTTCCTGAGAAACACTGAATAGTGGATCAGAATTTGATGGATGTTATTGCTCATTATTGATATTTTCATAATCATGACTGTGGTTTAAAATTAAATCAGAGAGGAAATAAAGTAGTAGTGTGGTCAGCCACTCGGTTTAATGCACAGGTGAACTGGCATGCTAAATAGGGATACCCAGCTGTCACACCTTTAAAAATCACAGCTTCTCTAACCTTCTAACCACAGGAAAGTATTTACAAGCTCTTTGGCTTGTCTTATATGGTTCTTTCCCCTTGGACCTTGATGGAACACTCTGCCATTCAGGCTTTTGTGGTAGACCTCAGCCTGGGTAAGAGCTAAAACTGTAGAATGACTGAAAGTGTGGCTTTGGAGAGGAAACTGGAAATTCAAAGGTTCCTGAGAATGTGGACAGCACACTGGGAGAATCTTGCTTGGACAGATTTCCTAAGGGGAGTTCTGTCTTTTGTCTTCTCCACTCAATAGAGCCTTGTGAAAACTGGAGTTGTCATTTCTTGCAAAAATTTAGACATTCTGATTGTCTTGATGACAGTCCTAGATAGAAACCCAAAAGAAAAAGGCAACCACACGTTAAAAATTTATTAAGATCCGTTTGGAGTCAAATACTCCAAAAAGAGGTTTCAGAACCATTTTCTTTTTTTATTAATCATAGCAAATGGGATCCATTAAGTTTTTTCTCTTTCTAGTCAAGGAAACTACAAAAACTGCAACTAGAGATAATGTTCTTTATCAGTTTCTTTGAGGTTGTAAGACAGGATAAGGATCAGGATGTATTTATTTATACAAACAGGAAAAAGTTCTATAACTGTCACATGTAGATTTTAGATTTATAGGGGGAACTAGTCACTAAATAGATAATAACATCAATTACCTTTCTTTACCCCTTTGGCCAGGAAACACATTTCTCAGTCTTTTCTTCCTAGTATCTATGTTTATATTCTAGGTTACAAAAGGTGCTTTATTTTCTCTTTAAAATAATACCAGTGTATTCTAAAGCAGCTTTGGCATATGAATATAATCATACAAACCTCATACTCTTGAATATATCTACCTCATTGCCTTAAGAATGATTGCTGCCATATTTGACCTTGATTGGCATTTTAAGAGACTATTATCACTGCAAGACACTATCACAATAATGACATAAAATATCTTTTTAAAATTACCATTTTGAATGAAGGCATGTGACATTAATTGTGAGGAAAATCCCTTTCTTTTCAGCATCTGGGATTTATTTGCCCTCTTTTCTAGGCTAATATAGTGGCCTACACTCATAAACTAGGGTAAGGTCAGAATCACCTTTTAACAAATCCAGCTTGGTTCCACTAACAGTGAGAATGATGAAAGATCCATAAAAAGTAAATGACAGGGCCCTGTCAGGCTTAGTTCATATTTTTCACAAAGTTCTTTCAAATGCACAAGCTGCCATATTCAAAACAGAATGAATATGACTGACTCTCCTGGTCACGTGATGACTTGATAAAGTTTTAAGCTTCTGTATGAAAGGATTCAGAAGCTGGGACTCTCTTACGTGGAGATTCATGGTTATAAGCGTATACATATATGAATATATATATATACACACACACACTATCTATAATATATATGTATATGTGTGTATACGTGTGTGTATACACACACACGTTTAGCTTTTTCAACTTAGATTTCCCCCAAAGCACGGACTTTTTTGTTTTCCCTGAAGACTAGGTAAGGGAAAAGGGAAGTAAGCACCCGAAGCTTCATTGCTCTAAAGTATATCCCCCAATTAGAGGATTAGTTTGCTTGATAAATTTATATTTATTTTACGTTTTGTTATATTTGTCTTAAAATTCATATTTGTTTAATACAAATTCATCCTGGGGGTTAACCCTTATTTGACCCATATTGTGAATTATTTTAATCATATAATCTGATTAGTATCCAAATTAATATTGCTGAACATTCAAGGAAGGGGAACTATGAGGCAGGGGGATAGAGGAAATATTTTGTTATCTAGATCTGGGTTGAGTGGACAAGACATTGTGGTGGGGACAGAGTGGCATGGAGGTAAAGAGACTGATTTTGAACTCAGAGGACCTGAGTTTTAGTCCTGCATCTAATATCTGCTAGTTTATATGGTTTGTTTGTTCTTTTCTTTTTTCTGTTTGACCTCAGGCAAGTTATTTAAACTTCCTAAGCCTTGGTATACTTTTCTGTAAAATGTCAGATTTATCTGAATAGATAATTTCTAAGTTCTTTTTAGTTCAAAATCCTATGAGACAGGAGGTAGGAAGCTCCAGAATGAGTCAGAAAGGGAGGTGGAACATTCACAGGCTGCCTATTTTGTCCTTTTACAAAAGACATTTTTGTATGCACTACCCAAAGTCATTGCTGTACATTTTGTTTATACCAAACTTATAACTTCTTTGGTATAAGGAAGGACTGAGGAAATTTTCTCTACTTTTACAGTTCTAGCAGCATCTTGCTCCACAATTTGTAGTCTTAAGGGCTTCTGGGGACAAAAAGAGTAGGTAGACCACTTGTCCAGGCTCATATAGTTGGTATATACCAGTACAGGACTTATCAAGGCTATCACGGTATCCACTATTGAACTGAGAGAAATGACCCAAACCAAATTAAATATGGAAAACATTTTGGCTGTCAAACTTAGCTGCCCTCAGTTGAGACTAGTCTTTTCACTTCAGTTGATTCCGCTTGCATTACTCAGCCTGCTAGCCAAAAGAGAAGAAAAAAGGAGGAGAAAGAGGGAGAAGAAATACACTAATTGATCTCCAATGTCTTCCCTTTCATCTTAATTAGCTGGATGATACAGTTTATTGTTGGCGGACTTTTCCTTTTAAGGGATCTTTAGAATGGATGCCCTATGAATTGCCAAGCCTCTGCTGTAGTTTGTCATAATGGGAAATGGTCTACTGAATTTGGAGTCAGGAATCCTTGCTTTGACACTATCTGTGTGGTGGTGGATAGGTCCCCTCATCTCTCTGAGCATTGATATCTTCATCAGCAAAATAAGACTAATATTTGTGTTGCCTATACCACAGGGTTGCTGTGAAGAACAGTTAGATGTACTATGTGGGTGAATTGTTATTATTCCCCCAGAAGAATTTATCACATTCAGTATTCCTCTTTATCTCACTCAGTGGCTGTCATCAAAAATAAAAACTTCAATCTGGTTAAGGGTGTTGTCATCAAATTTGGAAGAATGGTTATGTATTTTAGGAAGTATAAAGCAGCTCCTTTCCCTTACAACAGGATAGATTTATTTTTGTTTATGGTTTTTTTTTTTATTTTGCTTCTTTTTGGAGGAGGAAGGCAGGGCAATTGGGGTTAAGTGATTTGCCCAAGGTCACACAGCTAGTTTTTTGTGTTAAGTGTCTGATGCTGGATTTGAACTCAGGTCCTCCTGACTCCAGGGTTGCTGCTCTATTCACTTAGCCACCTAGCCGCCCCCAATAGATTAAAAAAAAAACAAAACAACAACTTGAAATACTTTTGCCTAGCACATTCCTTGCCTCTCCAAATCTCATTCCTCCTTCAATATTTGTGAAACTTTCAGAGGTGTTCTGGGCCAGGCCTAGTTTAGAACAGCCCAGTTTTGATTGGATTGTGATAAAACAGTCACGAACCACTGAATTTAATAAAACAAATTTACTCAAATAAGATTAAAATGATACAGTTTGCTAAAAATAAACCACTCCTCTGCGGTCCATTTTCCAGGCCAATGCTGGGTTAGAAAGATGTCCTGTAGAGCAGTAGGAATTCTGATAAACTTCAGAAATGCAAATTCCCCAAAGGCCTCATAGCCTGGACTTTTTATGACACTAGTGCTCCCTACCAACCACATGTGGAAGGATGACCTTATTGTGTCTTTAAAGGCATTCCAAAGTTTAACATTTCTGCCATATGTGGCCACTTTAATCTACAGTAGTCTCTCTTTCCTCAGAATTACTGTAACACTTATAGTCTGTTTCACATATCTTAGCACTTAATTATACTGTATTCTGGACCTAAATTGTGTAACTCTAGAGGGCTAAAATAGGACTGGTGAGTGGAATTTACAGGGAAGCATATTTCATTTTGAAGGAGAAAGACCTTCCTAACAATTAGATCTATATTAAAAAAAAATGGACTAGTTTGCAAGGGAAGGATTTCTCTCTCAATGGATGTGTTTAAGGAGAAGCTAGATGACCCTTAGTCAGGAATGTTGTGTATAAGATAGAGGGCTGGACTAGATGGCCTTTGAAGTCTATGGTTTTGTGATGCATAAAAAGTGCTTAATAAATGTTTGTTGATGGAGTGATGCTAAGTTCCTGATGACCTTATTTAATGTGTCTAAAATTAAATGTTAACAGTTAAAAGAATCATAATCATTCTGCATTACTTTCAGTCCCTACTTTGATCCTAATTCAGTATGTAGGAAACTTAAATCCTATTTGTTAATAGGATTTAAGATCTTGCCCACCCACTACAAGCTTCAGGAGGCTTGCCT
Source organism: Pseudochirops cupreus (assembly GCA_028627135.1). Lineage (NCBI taxonomy): Eukaryota > Metazoa > Chordata > Mammalia > Diprotodontia > Pseudocheiridae > Pseudochirops > Pseudochirops cupreus. The sequence goes on along the minus strand of CM053580.1, from coordinate 121,590,119 downwards.
GTAGGAAGGCTTTCACACCTTTTGTTAATTTCTAATTAGGCACTGAGTCATAAGGGTAGTGATGCCCTCTGGCTCTATAAAGGGTATATATACTCTGAGATTAGCATTTTGCTTTGGGGCTCACTCATTGGAAGAGTGTTTCTGTGATTTTGCCAGATGAGATTTTGGGTAGCCATTAAGGAACCACCTGGCTTTGAAAACCCAGATGTTCAGTGCTTCTCTCTCTGGTAACTGTATGTATGGCCTTGGTCAGGCAGTTGGATCTGTCTGTTGATCTGTGATAATTTCTCAGACAGTTAGAAGCTCTGTCCATTAGTCTTTATTTCTCTGCTTGTATTTTCTCTTATTTTCTTTGTTTGGATTTTCTCTAAAGTTTAGGGTGCTGACTTTTCCTCTGAATTAATGAACGTAATTTAAAAAGATTGTTGACCCCTTAAAAAGCTATCTTTCCCAGTAAAGCAGATCTAAGAACCTGTGCTAGCAGGCATTTTGGGTGTGCCAGTGTGGTTGCCGCTACAGGAACATATATATACATACATATACACACATATATGCATGTGTGTATATATATATATATATATGTATGTATGTATATATGCATATATATGTGTGTGTATGTATATATAAAATCTCTAAAAGATGTTCTCTGTCAATATTAGTTATATATACAAAAAAGAACACATACACACACAGATTAAGCAATAGAAAAAATAAAGTTAGACATAGTATTTTTAACTTAGAAACTTATATACTTTCTATTCTTACTAAAGCTAATCAATAGTTATCAAAATTCCTTTTAAGAATGTCAATCAGTAAGCATTTATTAAGTGCCTACTATATGCCAGGCCTTGTGCTAAGATCTTGGGATACCAAAAAAAATAAAAAAGGTAAAAGTCTCTACCCTCAGTGATCTCACAATCTAATGAGGTAGTCTGAAAGCAAACAAAAACCTACAAACAATGTATGGGATAAACACAACATAATTAATAGAAGGAAGGTCCTAGAATTAAGAAGGGATAGGAAAGACTTCCTATAGAAGATGGGATTTTTTTTGGCAATTAAAGTAAGCCAGAGATGCCAGGAGGTGAATGAAGATGAGCAGAGAGAGCATTCCAGACGTGGGGTTAGAGAGAGATAATGTCGTTTGAGGAACAGCAAGAAAATCAGTGTCACAGGATCAAAGGTAGAAGACTGGGAAAGTATGGGGTAAGGTTGACTTTGAACACAAAATGATGTTGTATTTGATCCTGAAAGTGATAGGGAGCCACTAGTTTGTTGTGGACAGGGGTGTGTGTGTGTGTATGAATTTAAGATGGTTGTCACTTTCATAGCCAAATGAAGGATAGACTGGAATGAGGAGAGACAGACAGAAAAAAACAGCAGGCTATTGTAGACCTCTAGGAGTTAGGTAACGAGGGACTGTACCGGGGTAGTTGCAGGAAGTATCAGAAGAGAGAGAGCATATTCAAGAGATGTTACAACAGTGACTGAGACAGTTTTTTCGAACTTGACACTGTAGATTTCTAAATTTATAAGTAAAATATCGAGATTACTTTGGCTTTTCTAATTTATATCTTAGAGTATACCCCTAAAAAATATATCAGAGTTTTCTTTTTTTCAAATAATACACAGATATTCCTGTTCAGTGAAGCAAGTCATTAATTGTTTGATCTGAAAGATTTTTGAAAATATGTTTCCCTAGAGGTCAATGTAATTCTCTTCCCCCATTTTATATCTGATTTATTTTCCCTGCTATAACTTTTAAATGAGGAAAAAGGACATTTCATGTGAAAGTCTCTCCAAATAGATAGCCATTTATTTTTAAAGGTTTAAACCCTTTAATTAAAAGATATACATTAACTTTTATATTCCATCTAGAAACATTAAAAAAATATTCCTACTGGGAAGAATTATATAACTTACAACTTGGAATGAATTTAGTGTTTTGTTTTGCCTTTGCTCTGAGTGATTTCATAACAAATATAAGTACACTAATGAGTGTAAATCAATTAATAAGGTAAATTAAGCAATAATACAAATGACTAAGACACTGTATAGCAGAAACTATGAGAAACACACTTAGGAACAGCTGTAAGGATATAAAAACAGTACACATTTTTATAGTATCTTAAAATTACAGTGTTTTCAACTACATTGTCTCATTTGATTCTCATAATTTTATAAGCTGAATAGCACAAGTGTTATTCTTTTTTCACAGATGAGAAAACTAAGGTTTAGAAAAATAAGTGACTTACTCAAGGTCACAAAGCTAATGATCAGAAACAACACTCAAGTCCATGTCTGACTGTGATTTCCATGTTCTTTCTACTATAACACATTTAGAGAATGTAGGGGTGGGTATAGACATGAACTCATCTCAGGTAAATAAATGTCTATAAAAGTTAAATGCAATATTTAAAGTCACAGAGTTTACCATCATATTTAAAGTTATAAAATTCTAGATGCCATCATTATTTAGTTTATTTTCAATTGTATACCATTTGGAGCTAATAAGAGATGAGTATGTATTATTCTAGAATTTAAAAAAAATGAGGAGAAGTTATAGCATATCATGTGGATTTCATACCAACAAAAAATCCAAGGGATATGTAGAGAAAACGTGAAGAAAATTAGTCATTCACAATAAGTGCTTGAAAATATTTTCATTTGGAAAGAGAAACACAAAATAATATTTTATCTAGGAAAACTAAAGTGAATTTATTCAAAAGCAAGTATTTGCCCTATTGCCTAGTCATAAAGCTTTGTGGTGATTTTTAACTCTTTTATCCCCTCACAATAATCAGTCAAAAAATGTCTCACCCATTTTCATTCCCATTGCTGCCATCTAGGTCCTATTGATTACTTCACTCCTGGATTATTGATGTTATTTGTCGTTGGTCACTCATTCGCTTGCTCCTATATATCCTACACGCCATTGCCATTTTTTTCAACTGCTCAAATAGATCATGAATTCTACAATCCCACAAAGATACAGATTTCAAACATCCATGCCTGCTCCTCATCCATGATTCTTGTTCATGTCCTCCTGTGAATTCACCATAGAAGTCCCACTTAATACTGTTTTCTCTTACCCTAATTATATGATCCGCTGACCTTCTTTTGTGATCATATATTTCCTTAATGACTTGTGTTAATCTGTTTCTTCAGAATTCCTGATTAGTTGCAAGTTGTAGCTTATTCACCCATAGCGTCCTTTGTGAAATACTCGTTTTAATTCTACCACCTCCCCACACCAGGCAATTTTATTCTGTTTTGCAGTTCCATACAGTAGTTCTGGTAGGATTAAAATTTTTAAAAAGATAAGCCTTAATCGTTGAGAGAGGTTTAGGATTGTTAAAGGAGCTTTGCCATTTCTTGAAAACAAGGCAGTCTGTTTTCCAACTCCCATCTAATTTTGAGTTCAACTGTTCATCAAACAGAGAAACACAGAGTCCAAAAGAGAAATATAGATGCTGATATGATATGATGACAATACTAGTGAACTCTTAGGCTGTTGACTTAAATAATAGACAAATGAATATATAAGTAAATGTGTATATATATATATATATATGTATATACACACATATACACACATAGGAATATTATATATGTACATATAGGCATAACTATCTGTATATGCATATATCTAGTATATTTGTTTACTCGAATATACACAAACCTACATATGTAGATACATATATGCATTTATGCACATATATATCTGCATAGTGATAGACAAGTTTTATAGGTTGTCCATCTTAACTATTGTTTATGATTTGAGCAATACACATTCTTCATCTACTTGGTTTTTCTGGTATAAATGATTAGATCAAACTCTTTTTGGTGGTTGCAGATCAGTTTCAGGAGACTTCATAATATTTTAGCACCTGATGCTAAAAACAATATTATTTGCATACAAGAGTATTTGGAGGACCTCACCATCCACAGGGAATCATGAAATCATGGAATATGAGAATTGGAAGGGACCTTGACAGGTATCTAGTCCAACCCATATAGGATCAAGAAATCCCCATTATAATAAGTTTCTCAAAACTTTGGTAGACTGGTCCACAGAAAGCTGATTTAGTCTGTTACCAAAACCATACTCACAACCATTCCAGCATCATAGAAGCCACTAAAGCTCGTGCTCTACTGACATTGCCATTAAAACCCAGGTTCATTATTCTACAATGATGCAGGATCATATTGGGCCTTTGTAGAATTTGCATTTTAGTCTTCCTTCCTTTCCTTCCTTCCCTTCTTTTTTTCAATGTCATGCTCTTTCTTACACAAAAACTTCTTTTTACCATATCAGATATAAATTCCTCTGTTTGGCTTTCAAAGCTTTCCATAATCTTTGACGCATTTTGCATTTCTAATCCTATCGGTCAACCTTTGCTCTATTCAAGCCTATGTTCTCACAGGCTTCAAAGCACATCATCCTTTGTGATGCAGGGAATAGACCTCTGGGGCCAGAATAAAAAAAAAATCTGAGTTCATGGCCTCAGACACACACAGTACCTGTGTGACCCTGGAAAAGTCACTTAATTCCAGTTTATCTTACTTTCCTCATTTGTAAAAAGGAGATGATAACAATAGTACCAACTCCCAGGGTTGTTGTGAGGATGAAATTAGATAATATTTGTAAAATGCTTAGCACTGTGCTCGGTACACAGTAGACACTGTATAAATGTTAGCTTTTTATTATTATTTTTATTGCTGCTACTATTGTAGTTACTCCTATTACTGTTACTCTTATTACCTTTAATGATGTCTTTCCTCATGTTCTTTTTAACTTAAAGGTATTATAGTGCTACTTATCCAAATCTTACTCATCCTCCATGATTCCATTTCATTTATATAAGGTCCCTTGAAGATTTTACTAATTACTACACCCCCATTAATTTCCAAATGATTTATAATTTGTCATATCATTTAATACAATTACATAGGGTTCTCTCTGAGAGTGCCCTAACTTACCAGCAGAGGCAACCGGTTTCACACACAACTCACTGACGCTAGCGTACCTTTCAGGAACAGAAGAGTCACAGCTCTGAGGTCCAAACAGAAAAGTTTATTAAGGTCTCTCCATGGGGAAGCCTTAAAGCCATATACTAAGGCAGGCTTCCAAAGATGCCTCCCAGCCCTAGGTCTTAAATAGACCCCAGATCCACCTAGCACATGTGATAGAACCCAGCTGAACAGAGTTGTGAGAGGGGGAGTGCAATTACAAGGGTATGAAGGCCTCAGGGTGTGGAGATGCCAATCAGGAACAGAGGGTAACCCCTGGCGGGGGACAATGCAATATGCCCTGACCTCCACGTGACCAAACTAATTCCCGGGCCTCAAACACTTCCCTGTGGCATAACACAACCGCTTGCAATGTGAACCTCACAAGAATTCTTTGTGGAGCACTAGTGGCATGAGTGTTAGTCACATCTTACCAAAAGAATGTTGAGGAGGCCCTGTCATCTTCATCTGTGTTCTCTACAGCGCCTAGAAGAGTGCTGAGTACATAATACACAACCAGTTAATATGTGCTTATTGATTACAGCATCAGAGTAAGGGCCATTCATCCAGAATTCAAAGCGTAAAAGTTAAGCAATGAAAATTAAAGTTCATGACTCTTAGGCATTGCAAGATTCTGAAATGTCTTCTGAATTATCTAAAATAGATTGAACTATATATAGTGTAGTTTTAGTATTAAGTGAATTATGGAAATTAGACTATGATCTATATAGTAATTCTCATTTAACCAGAATATTCATTTAACCAGAGATTACCATTCCCCTTCCACTATGCATATTTATTAAATGAATTAGACTAGTAATGTTGAGAAGATGATGAAAGAATACATTTAAGACAAATGAATGCCTAACAATTGCAAACTCTTTCCATGTCATAGCATATTATGTATCAGCTGGAGGGTAGGAAAAATAATTGCAAAATATATTTCAATTTTAAATGTCATCAACAGCTATCAAATCATACAACATTCAGAGAGAAATTGGTTAATATTTCATTTGCCCAAGGTCATAAATTTACTGTGTCTGAGAGTAGGATGGAGAGGTTTTCAGTTTCTTCATCTGCAAAATGGGGGTAATTATCTTTGTCATGTTACTTCACAGGTTTGTCAAGAGGAAAGGATTTTGTAAATATCATAGCACTCTATGGATGTGTTATTCTCAGTGAGGGGCAGCATGATAGCCAAAATAATACTGGACTTTTCTTACTCACGTTAGAAGATCTGAGTTTGAATCTCAGCTCAGAAGTGAACTAGTCATATGATCTTGATCAAGTGAAGGAATGAAAAGTATTTATTGAGCTCCTACTATGTGCCAAGTATTTCACTAAGACCTGAGGATACAGACACACAGGGGAATAGGGAATGCCTGCTCTCAAGGAGTTAACTTTCTAATGGGGGAGACAACACATTTGTAGGAATGGTGGGGAAAAAAGGATCCCAAGGAATAGGCTTTATTCTAATGCTTTAATCAATAAGCAAATATCAATCGGCTGCCCATTATACACTCAACCCTCTTCACAGTGCTTTGAGGGATACAGAAACCTAATATGTTTCACAGTGAAGCCAACATTCTTTTCCTAAAAGGTGGGAGATACATTTCCCTATTGTTTCTCTGGGTCTAAGATTAATTATTAACATTGTTTTTTTTGTTTTTTATTATGAATTTGACAACCACAAACATGTTAGTATTTAAAGGATAAAATGATTTTGAAATTGAAATTATGAACTTATGTTTTTAAATAAGTATTAAAGTTAGCCTGATAGTAATATTCATTAAAGTTACAAAGAATTTTACTTGTTTTTCAATGGCCTATGCTTTACATACTCTATTCTCCCTCTTTTTTTTAATTTAAGAAAAGAGATTGGGACAATATTTAATTGACAAACTTCTAGAAAGAACAACCTACACATGCTACCTCCGCTTCTGTGTCATAAAATCCTCAATCCTTTGCAATGTATAAGTTTCAATTACCTCTGTTTTCTGATGCAGCTCTCTCAGATGATTAATGACCACTTCCTAGCTAAATCCATCCCAAAACAGATTATGAAAAACATTTCCTCCCCTTTTTTCTCTAATCCTTGTCGTCTCTGCTTCATCTGGCACTGTGGACCATCCCCTCTTTGCTTTCTAAATTCAGTATAATTTTAATAAGTACATTTTTTTAAAATTGGCATATGGTTTAACTAAAGATAATTCTTTAATCAGAATATCCAGTTAACCAGAGTTTACCATTCCCCAGTCATTCTGGACAAATAACCTACTACATATTTATTTAAAAATCAGAACAGCAATGTTCCCAAAGTAAGGAAAAGATAATATACCTATAAAACTGGATTAATTCTAAATACACAAATGCAAATGCTGCAAATCACAGTTGGAATGCACAGAAAATTAGCTCCGGATTCATTTCAACTTTGGATGTCATCTTAAATATAAAGGTTATAGCTACATGATCGGAATGTAATTTTTGAAAGTGATTCCTCCTATGTTGGGGGAGAGAGGGAGGGCGTCTGTAACTCTGTACTCTTATGGTTTTCTCCTATCAGTTTGACCATTCCTTTCCTGTCTCCTTTTCTTCCCTGGGCTTCAATTTATATTCTCTATTCAAACTCTTGCACTTGGTTCACTCCTCCATATATCACCATCATCACATCCTCTTGACAAAGCTGCATCTCTAATAGTAGCTACTATTTTTAAAATACCTTAAGTGTTTGCAAAGCACTTTATAAATATTATCCAATTTTGATGTTACAATAACCTTACAGGGTAGGTGGTATTATTATCTCCATTTTATATATAAGAAAACTGAGGCAGACAGAGATTAAACAACTTTCCCAGGGTCACACAGCTATTAAGTGTCTGAGTATAAAACCATATAACACCCAAAAGTTTACCCTTTAGTGTAGGCATTCTTTCCTAGTACCGATAACCCTAAGTAATCAGAAGAGGGAAAAAGCCCTCTTATGTGCTTGTATGATTCCTTCCAAAACACAAATGGATGAGGAAAAAAGATTTATTAAGTTATCATGCTGCATTTTCTGTGTAGAGGATGGAATGTAGCAGCTCAACGTATGTATGCTTTTAGATGATATTAATTCATAATCATACCAGGATCTAGGTGGTAGAAATACTTTCTGTCTTCTTTTTTCTTTAAGTAGCTTATAAGCTGCTTTATGGGAGCCAGGAGTTTTCTCAGTCTATAAAATAGAGAATTGAATAAGGTGAAATAGTGAGAGAGTGTAAGTAATATTAGATTTGGAGTCAAAGGTCCTTTGTTTAAACCTTACCTTTTCTTTCACTACTTGTGTGACCCTAGGCTAATTACTTAATTTTTTTGCAGGGGGAGGTCCTCAGTTTCCTCACCTGCACAATAAGGAAATTGGACCAGGCTCCTTCTATCCCTGAATCTATGATCCTGTGACTTCAAAGGTCCTTTTTAGGTTCAAATTTATAACATAGTGATAAAATGTTGTTGGATCTGCCATCATGGATATTGGAAAGGAAAAACTCTATTTAATAAAAAATTCTGTATTATTTGACAATTTTTTTAAAAATAATTTTTGTAAGAGAATGGCCCTTCTATTGGAGGTATTTGAAGCAATAACTAGAAAAAATATAGTATTTTTTTCTGATTTGTGATGAGTTTAGTGTAAAAATTGCCAAACTGCTTCTTATATTTTAATCAGTTGTGCTGACAAAAAAGAAAAACAGATAGAAGAGGCTTTCTTTGGAGATATTTCTTTGAAATGTTTAACTTCCTTCATTTCTTCGCCAATTTTATGTGGTTTCGGTGGTCCTGCTGTGTAACTGCCATCCGTGGAAGATTATGTTTTTGCAATAATACTATTCTTATTTGATGGGGGTTAGGAGACAAATTAGTAAGCAGACCAAAGCAAACTGAAATGAGTAGAGAGAAAAGAAGCAAAATGTGGGCAGTTTCCTTGTAAAAAAAGGTCCTAAGATCATCTCCAAATAATCTGTAATTGCAGAAGTAAGGACAAAGAGCAGCAGTGTGTTTTAACTGTTAGCATTGATGGCAAAACTGATAAGCACATTTTCAGTGTGGCTTTAATCCATCTATCAAGTAAATGGTTTATATTTTGTGACCAAATAGGCATGGAAAGCATTCAGGCTTCCTTGATGGAAGGAAAAGTATCCATTAAGTCTACATTCTTTTTGCCATCCAATAGCAGCCAGATTAGATAGGAAGTTGTCTATCTCCTTGAGGACTTATGTGAACAACGTTCAGGTGTATATCGGGGATATGCTTGTGTGGAAAGAGAGGGAATGGTGCTCTAGTTTTAATTCTGAGGGCTTTATTTCTATTTTGCTGTTTGTGAGATGGTGGGAACTATTCCAGAATGTCCTATGATTCATACTCCCTTTTTCCAATTCTCTCTGGAAGGGGAAGGACCAATCATTATAGGATCTTAGAATCATATAGGAAGCTAGATATTACTTTAGAGGCCATCAAATCAAATGCTCTTGTTTTACAGATAAGGGAAATGAAGTACAGAGGATTTTATGAATTGCCTATGGTCAGATTTCCAGTGCATGTGTGAGTCACAGTGCAAACTCCAGTATTTTGATTGCTGATGGTCATAAACAAAATAGAATAATAGAAGATGAGGTGGGAAAATTAGGTTGGGTGGAGGGTCAAATTTTGGAAGGTCTTTAATACTGTATAAATTTATGGGGGCAATGAGGGACCTTTAAAATATGGAAAAGATGATCAAACAGTGGCACTATTGTAGACTGCTTTATTAGGAGATTGGAGTCAGGGACATCTATGAGGAGGTTATTATGATAATCAGTACGTTATTTAGAAGGGACTATGTGATGATTGTATTAAGGATATATATGAGAGAGATTAAGAAGAAAACAAGAATAAAACAAATTCTGGTCAATTCTATGTTAGTAACGACTATTTTATACACACTCCTTTTCTCCTTTGACTGTGCCATTACTCTGCTATACGTCTTCATCACTTCACATCTGCACTATTACAATAGCCTTCTAGTTGATCTAGGTATTTCAGGTCTTTCCCCACTCCAGACCATCCTACCTTCAGCTATCTAATTGATGTTCCTAAAGCATAGCTCTGACCATGTCACCATCTCCTGATCCAAAAAAGTCTTTTCGTTGTTCGGTTGTTTTAGTCTTGTCTAACTCTCCATGACCCCATTTGGGGTTTTCTTAGCAATGATACTGGAGTGGTTTGCCATTTCCTTCTCCAGCTCATTTTATAGCTGAGGAAACTGAAGCAAACAGGGTTAAATGACTTTCTCAGGGTCACACAGCTAGTAAGAGTCTGAGGCCAGATTTGAGATTAGGAAGATGAGTCTTTCTGACTCCGGGCTAGGTGCTTCATCCACTGCAACATCTAGCTGCCCCAATAAACTATAGGTGCACTCCTATTATCTCCAAAATCATAAAATCCTGGTTAGTGTGCAAAATCTTTCACAATCTGGCCCCTTCTTACCTTTCCAAACTTCTTATACTTTACTGTCTGCCATGTACTCTGCCGTCCAATGACACTGGCCTCCCTGTTCTTTCTCACACATGAGAATCCATCTTCTTACTTCGTGTATTTCTACTGGCTGTCTGCCATGCCTGAAAGTTCTCTCTTCTCCTTTTTTCCTCCTGACTCCATGGCTTTCTTGAAGTCTCATTTAAAATGCTACCATCTACAAGGCAATAGCAGAAGGGAAGAAAACATATCTTTATTAAATACTGTCTATGTGCCAAGTACTATGTAAAATACTTAGCAAATATTATTGATTTGGAAGCCTTTCTATGTCTCCTGAATGATAATGCCTTCACTCTATGATTATCTCCAATTTACCTTGCATATATCATGCTTGTACATGGTTTTTTCGCATGTTGTAAATATTAGCATATAAGCCCCTTGAAAGCAAGGACTTTTGTTGTTATTATTGGGTTTTGTTTATTTTTATCTTTTCTTTGTATCCTCAGTACTTAACACAGTGCTCGGCACATTATGGATATGCAATTTGATTTGGCTTGGTATGGATAATGAGGCAGAGGGATGATTCAAAATAAGGCTTATGGTTTAACTTTGGGTCACCAAGACACAGTGGTAGTAGAATTGATAGAAATAGAGCAGTCAGGAGCATCAGCTTCAGGATGTAAGATGATGTTTCATTTTGGACATGGTGAATTTGAAGTACAGGTAATTCATTGATGTCATTTGGAAATGTGAGCCTGAAACTTGGGAGAGAGCTTGATACTAGAGATAATGATTTGGAAGTCATGAGCATAAAGGCAATATAGCAATTAAAGTTTATATGAGTAGTTGGGTTAGCAAAGGAAAGAATACTAAGTCAGAGAATAGGTGGGGACCTTTGGAACTTTGGAACATGGATATAGTTGGGAAATGAGAGATGGAGAAGGGATCACTGAAAGGGGAAGACTATCAAGAGAGCAAATTGAGAATGCAGTCACAAGAGCTAAAGAAAGAGAAAATTTTGAGGAAGTGATCAACAGTGTCAAATGCAGAAAGGTCAAAGAGCATCAGAAGACTGAGAAAATGAAATTGCATTGGTCAAGTGGTAGGTCATTTGTGGTGCATTCAGTAAATATGTTTTCCTTATGTTATTCAGCAATAGTCAGCATCTTATGAGCAGAAATGAAGAAAGCAGAGGGGATTTATAAATGGAATATGGGGAAAGGTGAAAGGTATGATGTCTCTAATCTGAACCAGTATGGTTTAGATAAAATAGGCAAGGAATTGGAGCCAGGAATGGATAATGAGCCTTTATATTTTATATATTCCTCATGACAATAATATATATTTATATATTCCTCACGACCTTCTGAAGTTGGCAGTGTGTACAGAAGGACCTCAAAAAGGTTAAGTAGTTATACTGCTCAGGAAATCTCAAAATTGGGACTTGAACACAGCTTTCTTCTGGTGCCGCACCATTTTCAATATTCTAGGCTGCCTTCTAACAGATAGGAGTTGAGGGAAATCAAGTTGAGAGCTGGTTCAGTAAAACAGAGTAGGAAATACACATTACCTGTGTGACCTTGGGTAAGGCACATGACTTTGCTTGGCCTTAGTCTCTTGGCATGAATACATTTGGTAAGAGTTGACCTTAGGTGTCACACATCTAGTACATGATTAGATATTTGAATTTTCTAATAGAAAATTCTTATTTTGAGTCAGCATTTATTTCCTTATAACTTTACTGATGCTGGTTTTGGCTTTTGTTACAGTATAGACTAGCACTGATCTCAGGCTTATTGAACATTATGCTTCATATAGCACATGTTCCAGCCCAGCTGGCTGGCTTACAGTTCCCCATACATTCCATCTTCCATCTCTGTGATTTTGTACAGGCTGTCTGTCCCCCTTGCCTGAAATATATTCCCTCTTCACTTTCTGTTCCTGGAATCCCTAATTCCTATCAGAACTCAGCTCAAGTGTCACATTCTACAGGAAGTCTATGTTGAGACCCACCTCCTAATTGCTAGTGCCCTCCCCTACCTCAAGAATCACTTTGTATACATTTCAATTTTTTTTTGTATTTTATCTATCTATATGCTGCTTCCACTTATAGAACTTAAGGTCTTTGAGGACAGGAACTGTTTATGTCCCAACACCTAGCACATAGTAGGAGTTTAATAAATGCTTGATGATTGGAAATTTAATTTAGAGTCAGTATAACCTGTACTATTCTCTAGATGGTGAGGATAAGAAAGCACCCATTTCACACATTTTTCACTCTGATCTTATCCAAAGCAGAGATCTTATTTTTTTGCTCAAAAGTTGCAGTAATTCTGTCTTTCATTCTCAAAGAGGACCCATGACATCAGGAGGGTGATGTCATGTCTAGCCTGTTCTGTTTGGCTCCAGCCATTCACAGGTTAGAGGGTAGGTCAGTCCAGTTGGCACCCTGGATGCAGAGTTCACCATTGCAGCTAGTATCAAATACAAACATATCTATTTGTCATTTAAAGCCCTTCACAATTTGACTCAGTTTCTCCCTTCTGTGTCTCAAATTCTTCATCTCTTCGTCTTTGCCTCTTCCTCTCTCCCTTCTAAGATCAATTCAATCCTCACTTCCCATAAGAGGCCCTTCCTCATCTCCCTTGTCATTATTACTCCCCCACATTACTCTGAGTCTAAAATGTCTCTGTGTACTTTTTTTAAAAGTATTTGTATACATTTTGTATCTTCCTAGTAAAGTGTGAGCTCAATGAGGGATGGGTTGTTTCCTTATTGTCCCAGCATCCTCCCCTACTCCCCACCCAATGCCTACAATAGTACCATATACATAGAAGACACTTTATAAATGCTTATTAACTTGAACAGATCTTTTCAAAACCTCTGGAAAATAGCAACTTCTTTTAGCATTCATATGTTGCTATATTTCCATTTGCCCATGAATCTTCACTTGCCTTCTTCACATAGTCAGTGTTCTGGTTGTCACATTCAAAACCTAGTAATTCATTACTTTCTGGTATCAGAAATCATTTAGGTAATTTAATAAACTTTATAGTTTCACTGTACTTCTCTTTGAGTCACTGCTGGCAGTCAGTTACATGAAGATTAGGAACCTCACCCCCATCCAGATTCAAGAAAAGGATAATGAGGATATTTCTAGGATCCACAGCCAGGGAAAAAGAGTTTAACAGGATATCAATGAAGCTCTTAGGACCCTAAAAGGATAATTTAGCTAGGCCAATCATGGAAGATCTTCTTTTGATGCTAAGGATGACCAAAGGGGGAAAAAACAAACAAACATTCATTTTAAGCATGAAAAGGGGACTAGACATTTTGACCAGTTAGAAGACTTTGTTATAGAATGTGATCTCATTGCAAGAATGGAATTTTCACATAGACATACATTTGTGTGTGTGTGTGTGTGTGTGTGTGTGTGTGCATGCATATACACATTTAGATAGCTACACATAGATATAGATGCAATTTTATCTCTACATCTTGTGTTTTTACTTATTTACCTAAGTAAATGATGGTTTGAACATAATCTGACCATATCTACTTGGCAACAAACAGGCAAACAAACGTATTTAAGGAAGAAATCTTTCAGTGGTTACACTTTTTTACATTCAAAAGTTCTATTTTTTTCAGAAGTTAAGGTGTGTATGGGGGAGTGTGTGTGTGTGTGTGATACCATATTTAGAGGGTTTCAAAAAATTGAATTAGGACATAGCTAGTTCTCTTAATACCCTGCTCTGTTTTACATGCTCCCCATAGCTACAAGTCAACTATTTTGTATAAGAATATGAATTATTTATTCATTAATTCAAGGGTGAAAGATTTCATTGGTATGGGTACTCCTTTCACCAACACATAATATAACATATAACCAGTTATTAAATGACATTTTTGAATTGGGTTGGTCAGCAGAATTCATTACTTGATGGATAAACTTTTGGCAAAGAGTCTGTTCTTTAGAGATACTTGTGTTCAGGATGGCTACCTTCTTGTCTTTCTAACCCTAGTGTCTAGTTTTGTAGGGCCTGTCACAGTTTGTATTCCACTGGAATAGCCTTTGAGACCTGAGGCTTAGGAGACTTTATGATTAGACATCAGAGTTGGACTTTATTGCAGAGAATTTAGTGCTGGAAAATGCTTGGCTTTGAAAGAAGTAGGCTTTGCCTTTACATAGGGGGAGGGGAGGGAAAGCCTTATAATGTCTAATAATTCATTATTTTTCCAACCTTACCTTAGGAAAGATGCAGTAAGTTTCATTCTTTCATGTTAAGTTCTTTTATGAATTTTATATATTATTTTAAAAAAGACTTGGAAACATAGAAACAACAGGCTAAGCTTATAGAACAGATGGTAGCTTTGTCTTAAAATCTTCTGGGAGAAACATTTTGCTCCGCCTTAGGGTACATTATTAACTGAAACTGTCATGTAGACCTTTAATTTGAAATAAAGGTAAAAACAGATTTTCGTTTGTTTAATAAGCTCCTTTTCCAAACAATAATTTCAACATAGCCCCATTCAAAATCACCCAAGTTCTGTTACAGAAGCCCACATTATTTTTATAATAATAATAAAATTTATATAGTGATTTAAGTTTCACAGATCACTTTTCATATATTAACTCATTTTATGCTCACAACAACCATATGAGGTAGGTGCTATTATTATCCATATTTTAAAGAAGAGAAAACTGTGGGTGAGGGAGGTTACCTTTACTAGGGTTAGACAGTAAGTAGTTATCTGAGGCAGAATCTGAATTCTGGAATTCCTAAGGATAGTCTTGAACTCTCTCCACTATACCACCTAGCAGCCTCAACACTCCATGAATGTGATAAGCACAGTTGCTTTATAATCACTAACAATTCATCTTTATTTCTTTACCTTCTGTTTAGGGCTTTTTGATTTGTTTTATTTTGGTCTGGATTCTGTGATTTCATTGTATTAGGGTATACCATTGTCCAACTCATCCATAGTTTATAGCCTAAAAGCAAGCGTTCTTAGTCTGAGGTTGACTGACCCCAAGGGCTTCGTAGAGATTTCAAGGAATCTGCGGATGAGTGGGAAAAATTACATCTTTATTTTCACTAACTTATTTGATTTCCTTTGTGATCCTTTGTATTTAATGCACTGAAAAAACAGTATTCTGAAAAGGAGTTCTTAGATTTCACCAGACTGCCAAAGACATCCCTGATAGACACAAAAAAGGTAACAACCCCTGCTTTAAAGGCTTGTCTTGCGAGCAGTGAGAGGTTTAGTGACTAAAACAGAAACTTAATAAAAAAGAACAAAACAAGCACTGTAACAGTTGCCTGAAAGACTGACTAAATCTGTAAGTGACTGAAGCCTGGAAGGACTGAGTCTAAATGATCATCTCCATTTGATGACAAATCTTTGCAGTTCGTAGTGGGTCTATCAATGTAAAAAGGGGAACACAAGTAAGATATGTACCAAGAACAGCAGAGCTGCAGGAAAGGTGATGATACTTCATCCATCGGTCACTGATTCTCATCACAGGTCATGGAGAATTACTCTCCATAACCACTCATTGTTCTGTGGCTCATCAGCCAGGACTTTCCCCCTCCGTGGAAGCCTGGGGAGGGAGGGGGGAAATTATGTATAAAATTTTTTTCCCCTACCTAAGGAGTTTCTGAGGGACTGCTCTCTTTCTTCTCTGGTGGATGGTTAGATACTTTCACTTCCTCCTTCTAGGGGAAAGAAAGCAAGGACAGGCCAACTTTCACTACTAGAACCTGAGCTCTTCTGGCCTATACTGGAGCAAGGACAGAGTATTGCTGCAGGCCTGAGCACCATTGCCGTGACTAGAAGCTAAGTCCACCCCACTATGACATGTCTGACTCTGCCTTTCTCTGCAGAACTTGTCTTTTGTGCTCCAGGACCTTCACCATCTTGCAAGTTCACATTGCAACACACCTCATTGGTATTGTCTGCCTCAGGGACTTCTCTGAATGTTTTGTCTGGCTGTCCCCTGGGCCTGAAATTCTTTCCCTCTTCATCTCTGCCTCCTAGATCGCCAGAATTCCTTCAAGCCTCAGCTAAAGTCCCATCTTCTTCAAGAAGCCTTTCCATTTATTCATAATCTTAACATCTCTCCTCTGATACTATCACGAATTTATCATATATATATATATATATATACACACACACATATATATTACATATATACATATATATACATATATACATATATATATATGTGTGTGTGTGTGTGTGTGTGTGTGTGTGTGTGTGTGTGTGAGGTCCTTGACAGCATTGATTCTTCTCTGCCCACCATTCCCCTACTGGCTACCATCGTTTCTTTTTCCTGTCTTAACCCCTTGAGGTGAACCATCTTAACCCTATGCTATCAACTCCTCTCAAGTCCTGTGTGCGGTTGTCCTGTTGCCAAATCCTAGCCTTGGACTATTCCTATCATCTCCCTAGTTTGCTTCTATATACCTATTTATTTATAAAATAACAATGACAGCAACAGTAGCTACCATTTATGTAGAACTTACTATGTGCCAAGGACTGTGCTAAGTGCTTTTTCAAATATTATCTCATTTGATCCTCATAACAGCCCTGGGAGATAGGTGCTGTTATTATATCCATTTTATAGATTAGGAAACTGAGGCAAACAGAAATTAAATGGATTACCTGGGGTCACACAGCTAGTCATTGTTTGAGGTTGCATTTGAACTCAGGACTTCCTGATTCCAGACCTGCTGTTCTGTCCTCTGCACCATCTATCTGTCTCCAAAAACTGTGCTTATTGGGTTTAAGAAGAATTTGTCTTCTCAATTTGACCTTCACTACAGCAGGGCAATCCTTTTATTCCTCTAATTGATAATCTATCCTATCCACCACAGTGACTATTCCAAATCTCTTCTCTCCCCATACCTCAGTTTGTGGTTTGTCACCTCCCCTTACAGCTGAGGGACTGCACCAAAAAGAGTGAGGCCGTACTCTGGGTGTAAGCTTTTCTGTTTCCCCTTCTCATTTCATAGCCCTTTGTTTTCCATTGTTTTCTCCTTCACTCTAGTCTTTATTGGAAAGATGGCTCTTCTCCTTGCTAAGGCTAACCCCACTACTTGAATCCCATCTAATCCTGTCTTCTCTTCTCTTTTATATTGATAAGTCTTCTCCAGCTCGTTGCTCCCACTATCAACCCTAATCTCTAATTTCCAGTCTCTGCCTCCTATCTGTTGACTTTTTCCTTGTTGCATTTGAACATGCCCACTCCCTCCCATCCCCCAAAACTGCTTGCTTCATCTTACCATACCTGATAACTATCTTCCTATATTCCTCCCTCCTTTCTCTGATAAACACCTTGAAAAAAATTGTCTTTGCTCACAGACTCCACATTTTCTCCTTTAAATTTACTGCCATATGACTTCTGACCTCATAATTTAAAAACTGATCTTTCCAAAGTCAGCAATGATATTTTAATTTCTAAATTTAATGACTCTTTTCTCAATTCTCATCTTTTTTTCACCTTTCTGCTGCGTGACACTGTTGATTCCCCCAGTGGATACTCTTTCTTCCGTGCATTTTTTAAAAAATTGGCTTGTTTATTTACTTTTAGTTTACAAGATTCAGTTCTATAATCCCTTGAGTTTCAAATTTTCTTCCCTCTTTCTCCCCACCCCCACCATGGTAGCATGCAATCAAGTACAGGATCTGCAAATATTTTCACATTGGACATTAGTCTGGTTTTATAGAAAGTTACAACCCTTCTATACAACCAGACTAAGAAAACCATACATCTTCCATGCATTTTCATGACACTGCTCTTCTTTCTCTTCTTTCTACCTATCTGAACACTATTCAGTTTCCTTTGCTGGATCTTCATCACAACCTCTCGAATCCCAAGGTTCTGTCCTGGATTCTCTTCTCTTTTCTCACTATACTATCTTTTTTGATCTCAACAGAATGTATGGATACTAATCTGTATGTAGCTTACATGTGTCTATTTATGTGTTAACTCTCCCATTGGTATAGAATTTTCTTTAGAGAAAGACTGAGGTGTGTGTGTGTGTGTGTGTGTGTGTGTGTGTGTGTGTGTGTGTGTGTGTGTGTGTGTGTGTGTGTGTGTGTTTGTGTTTGCCCGTTTTTAAATATCCAGGGCTTATCACAGTGCCTGGCACATAATAAGAGATTAATAAATGTTTGGTGATTGGTTGAATGATGACTCCCCGACCAACTATATACTCTACCATAGTGCCTATCTCTGATTATATAACCTTCTTTAATTAATCTTCACATTAAGAAAATGGAAAGAGAAAAAGAATGAAAGAAGAGTTTCTACTCACCAAATAATTGATTGTCATTTTTGAAGTCTTCTGTTTTTTATAGATTCATACACAGTCTAATTCCCTTATTTAGTAATTGGGAAAACAGATTCAGAGAAGACAAATATCTTTTTCAAGGTCAGCATAACAAATGTCACATAGATAAGTGTTATTACAATTAGAGCCATTTTATTTACTGAATTAGCAACAGAGTCCTTATTGTGTTGAAAAGTTTCAAAATAGCTAGCAATTAATTTTCTTTTAAATAGCATATCATTGAGGATCTGGAAAAAATAGATAAAATAAACCTTTTTTAGTTGAAGATAACATATTGTAAAAAAGTTATATTTAAAATTAGTTGATAGACTATATTTTGTATATAAATATTGGTATTAAGAAAATATGAAAGGATAAAATTTGAAAATGAATATTGTATATAGATATTTTCACTTTATTCTTGTCACATTGCTTTCAGAGAGTTGCAATACAAAATTATTGGGAATTTCATAGCATTAGAAAACTGGGTCAAATATCACAGCTTTATAGCTAATGATTCACATCCGTATTAATATTTATTGAGTATATTGCTCATGACAATATATTATGCAGCTTTCAATTCATATTTTTTGGGTTAAATATGCTTCCATAGCTTAAAGAAATATATGTATATATACATATACACTGTTGACAAGCAAGGTTAAAAAGATACAGATGTTATAGTTACTTTCACAATCCATTCCAAACCCACATGCACACATTATTCTTCCTACCCACCCCAATTCCCCTGATTTTCCTGTCAAAGGGAGATGGAGAGACAAATTTATTCAAACATCTGGGTCCTGAGCTTTTGCCAACCCTTGGCAACCTTCATTAATCTTTGAGATTCACACCTCTATTTGCTAAATGGCAGTGACTCACCCATATTTGTACAGCTGGCAGAGTTAACTGGAATCTGTGGCAGCTGGTTTTTAAATTTTTTTCTTTTTTAGTAACTCTTCCTGTTCCTGAAAAGGGGCTCTTAAATGGAAGATTCCTTTAAGTAAAGCATTGGATCTATAAAATTTCATGTAAAGCATTGAATCTATAAAATTTCATGTACATTTGTGAGAGAGGAAGATTTAAGTTGTTGGCAGTCAAGTTGTTGATAAACACATTTATCTCCACAAAGAATTTCTTTTCCTTTCAAGTATCAAATGTGAGGTTTATGCCTTTTGGGGTCAGTTTAACTCAATACAGTTTACTTCAACAAGCATTTATTTCACACCCATTATTTGCAAGACTTTGAACTCAGGGGACAGATAAAAACAGAGGTACATTCAGCAGCTTGGCTTACTGTCTCAAATAATTTTTAAATTTTTAATGTGAATATTTACACTCAAGAAATCATCAAATGTTCAAAATCAGGGCTTGATTATTATTTTGTTTATTATCTCTGCCAGGGATCACCAACCCAGATTAAGAACCCCAGATTCAGCCCAGCCTCTTTATTCTACGTGTAAACAAAGTCGGCCCCAGAGAAGGGTGGTGATTCTCCACAAGGTTAATGAGAAACACAAATGGGATTTGAACCTATATACTCTGAATTACATCATGCTAGAGGAGAATGTCATATCCTAGCTTGGAGTTAACCATGATGAAGATGAAGAGAGTTGGATAGATTTTAGATATGTGGAAAGACTTGTGAATAAACTTTATGTAGAGAAGAAATGTTTGAAGTCAAGTTTGTAAGCAGCACAGAAATAAACTTAATAATTGTCCCCATTGCCTCAATAACTGGGCAACTAATAGGGAGAGTTAGATACAGAAATAACAAAAGCTGCCTTCTTCATATTGAGTTTTAGGCATTGTTGTACCATCCAGTTGGAATGCTTTATATCTGAGGCAGAGGTATCAGAAGTAGATGATTTGATTTAATAGCCATCTATATGGAGTCCTCAAAACCATGATAACAGGTGATTTTCAAGGCAATTTAAGTAGAAAAAAAGAGTAAGGTTTCTTACCCAGGTGTTTCTGTGTTATGAATAAAGAAGGACTCAGGAAAAGGAGATGCCATAAGAAAGCAATTAAACGGTAACATTAATCTGGAAAAAAGCATAATGCTTAAGATATCAAAATCCAAGAGGAAAAAAAGAAGAAAAAGGTCTACAAAGTGATATGCAGCTGAAAGGTTAAGGAGAATGAAGGTAGAGAAGGAGCTTTTGAACTGGGTTAACAAAATAATAGAGAGATTTGGTATAAATGAACTTTTATTGAATAGTAACATGAAAATCAACACAAATTTTAGTTATTTAAAATGTGAAGGGCAACATGGTATAGTGGATAGAGAACAGACTTTGGGAATCAGGAAAATCTGAATCCAAGTCCTATCTTGGACAATATACTGGCCATATGACTCTGAAAAAAGTCACTTGACCTCTTAGTGATAAGGATAGTTCTATAAAGACCATAAATTATAGAGGAAGCACATATCTACATTGGTGGGAAAAAATACCTCATTGGAAACTCCCTATGCTGATGAGATCATAGATTCTCACAAAAAATATATTTTCTGCTTAGCCTCATATGAGGTGTTCCCAAGTAAAATAACCCTCCCTATTCTATTTAGAGAGTGATTTATTCTTTATGTGATCCTTGAAACAATCCCATGAGGTAGGTGTAAAGGGGATTATTATCCCATTTTACAGATGAATAGGTTAAAAAAGGTGATTTACCCAAGATTACATACTAAGTGGGTAACATGGTACAAGATTTTCTCTGTCCTAGTCTAATGTATTTTCCATTAAGTAGTTAGTGTACATGTAATCTGTCTGCCCAGCTACCACTTTTTAAGTTTTATACCAGCTCTTATTAATAAGTATCAAAAAGCTATTGAAAGTCATGTGTATCAAACTGTACTGATCAGTCATTGTGAAATAGATAAGGGACTATTTAAAAACAGTTGGTCATCAAATATGTAAGTATGATAAGGGTACAGTCAGACTAAAGTTAATTGTAGGAAGTATCATTATAACCAGCTTCCCTTGGATACTTAACTATCCCTGTTGGTCTTTATCAGTTGAATAATAGGTCTGAAGCATTAGGCTATATTGATTCAATAAATGTGGTGGAGAATTATGTTTCCTTGTGCAAAAGAGAGTCTTAACAATGGGCTAACTTTGACTGGATTTTCATTTTATATTTGTTTCCTCGGTTTAGCTCTCTACATGAATGGCATATAGTTAATTCTTATACATCCAGGACTCTGTGAACTGAGTAGTCTTGTTCACCTTCTCCTTAATTTTGCTACTACTCAGGTTACTGCTTCACTGTTAGCTCTTTCCCAGAAGGTGAAATGAGTTCAAAGCCCAAGCTAGAGGACAAATTAGCCACTATTGTGATTGTGTTAGCTGTTCTGGTAAAAGGTTTGATTGGGGAGCTAAAATGAATGAATAAGAGGATAACTGAAAAGTGCTTTGAGTTCAAGAATTTTATATTCCAAAAATGACATTACATTTCAATGTAAAGGTGTAGTATGGTAAGAAAGAACTTCTCTTCCTTCTCCCTTATTATACACCCTCCCCACTTCACCCCCCCCCCAGAATCCATAACTGAAAAGGGTAGCATGAACAAGGACAAAGACAACTAATTTAAGGATTTCTCCTTTTATTAACCCCCCCCCACTACAGTTTTTAGTTAATGGTTAACTAGAAAAGGCAATATGCCCAGGGTCCTCATATTTTGGTGCAACCCTAGAGCAGCTGTTTCTATTTATGCCCCAGGATTTTTCTCCATATTGTGTGTAAAATCTTGTGGGGTTTCCTATAAGATTCACGGAGACTTCAAGAAAATGCTGTTGGAGAAGGAATCCCAAATTAAAGCTACCAGATGTCATTTTCTCCACCCCCACTCTGATATATCAGGGATCTGTCTAATCTGAATATTTTACATATATTTGCATATTCATTTAAAGAATCCCTAACTCCAATTATGTAAAATAAAATTAATTTAGCATTAATTTGGACCGCAAAGTCCAACCCTAGTATTTGGGGCATGCATGACAGACAAGAAATACCTAACACATTTAAAAACCAACTAATTTGACCACATCTGGGATTAACAGGTAAAGTCACATACACATGAATGAATGCAATTAGGATAAGACCCTGCCACCCCTATGGATACAAACACACAGAGATGAAGACTTATACTATATGGGCTTCCTCCTAAGTACTTTCATTTTTTAAATTCCTTTTTCCATCTATGCTATTCTCTTCCACTTCCCCCCCCCCTTTAAATTGAAGATTCCACTTCATACTTTACTGAAAAAAAATTAGGCACATTTTTTTCTAGGCTCTGTCCTTTTCTATGTATGGTCTTCTCATCACTTATATAGAAGTGTGAACTATCCCCTCATGATGTCCCTGTTGCTCTGACCCATACCCATTCCCATAGCAACAGGACAGTAAAAGAGGATAAAAACAAGAGATAAAAGTCTCAAGGCTTAAAGAAGAGCTTTTGCGGTTTTAAGGATAGGAATTTCAATGGTCATTCCCATCTTCTCTATTAGTTGGTATATAGGATGCCTCATAAAAGAGATGCCATTCTTTTTTCCAGTGGGCTCATAGCTGGCAGACTGGACTGTCTGACAAGGATATTTTTCTCAGGTCATTCCCCCAAATCTGACAACTAAAAAGAAACTATCACTAGAAATTGGAGATACCTAGGAACAAACTTTCTTTCTAGAAAAGCATTTCTCTCCTAGTTGCAATCCATGGGTTAATCAGAAAATTTTATGGAAGAATACTCCATTGAGTGAAACCCAACTAGATGTCTAAGCATGTATCTGGGGCAGGGTTTCTTAACTAAGTCTGCAAACTATTTTTTTTTGTTTTTTCCTTTGTAGGCATTTATTTTTCTAAGAATATGTCTGTTCCATATATCATATTAATTAACCATTAACTCTTTTTAAAAATAAATTTATTTATTTATTTTTAGCTTTCAACATTCATTTCCATAAGATTTTGAGTTCCAAATTTTCTCCACATCTCTCCCCTCTACCCACCCCAAGAAAGTGTATAATTTGCTATAGACTATGTATATACATTCCTATTAAACCTATTTCTGTGAGCATTTACAAACATGTTTTTGATTATTGCATTTCAGCATAATTGGTATCCTTTGTAATTCTAAGTCTTTTATGCATTTAAAAACTTTTTTTTTCTGACAATGGGTTCATAGGCTTCACTGGACTACCAAAGGGGCCTATGATGCAAAGAAAGTTTAGGAACCCATTTCTGATCTAGATATAATTCTTAATATTCACTGTTCTTCAATAATCAGGACCAATATTTGACAGCTAGGTTGCAATTAACTCATTGGTCTTATGAGCTAAAAGCAATTTTGACTGATTTAAATAGTGCCATTTTTCTCTTTTCTTTTCCAGGGTGTTTTATTGTTTTAGCTGACCAAAGTTAATTTCAGCATGCTTAAAAGGAAACAGAGTTCTAGGGTGGAAGCCCAGCCAGTTACAGACTTTGGTCCTGATGAATCTTTGTCCGATAATGCAGATATATTGTGGATTAACAAGCCAGTAAGTTATATATTTTTTGTGGTTGGTTTGTTTTTTAAATTTAAAAAATGCAAGTTGTTTGATTTTTATGCTAATGGAAGAAAGATATGGTGCCAGCAATCCAGGACCATTTGCATTTGTCTTTGAAATGAGAATTTATAATTAAATGAGAATATTTGTATGTCTCAAGTTCTGGAAATTCACAACAATTCACATGAAATAAAAAAAAAAACTACTCTGAGTATTCTACCTCCACAGAATTAGACAACTGAATTGCTCAGATTTTTACAAATATTCTTTCTGTAACAGTGATACTATAAAAGTGAACTGCCCTCTCAATAAAGCCATTCATTCAATACACATTTATTAAGTGCCTACTGTGCTAAATGCTGGGGAAATTTAAAAAAAAAAGATTAAAGACAGTCCCTGCTCTCAAGAAGTCTACAATCCAACAAAGGAGACAACGTGAAAACAAGTATATACAAAACAGTCTATGTACAGGATAAAAAAGAAATAATTAAAAGAGAGGCTAGGGAAAGCTTCCTGCCGAAGGTGGGATTTCAGTTGGGATGTAAAGGAAGCCAGGGAGGTCAGTAGTCAGAGCAGAGGACAGAAAGTTTATTCTCTTTATCAAGTTATTATATGTCTTTTTTTTTTTTTAGCACATTTCCCTGAACTGTGAAAGATGATTAAATGTTTTTGGTCCAGACGTCCTTTTCTACACTGTAGAATTCACAGCAGAATAAAAATAAGGAAGATAGAACATAGCAACATCCAAACATACAGTAACCAACTTAATCAAATTGATGAGAATGTGAATATGATGTGTGTATAAGTTAATAATATGAATAATCTGTTAAATTTGATGGCATATGCATGTATCTCATAACCAGAGAAAAGTTAAGAATCAATTTAACCTTTAAGATTATGATATAGTTGGGTGTAAGTAATTGTAATTATAAACTATTTTGAAATAGTGAGATAAAAGACCTATCTTATCATGTAAGAGAAAACTTTCTTTGGCACCCATTTTATGTATATCACAATAAGAAGTTCCAGATTTCATATAGGTAGTAAGTGAATGAACTAGGATTCAAACCTAGACTTTTTAACTTTCAAATCTAGGACTCTTTCCACTGTATCTCCTTAGTGGCAGTTTGGTTAATTAGTACCTTTAATTGGAAGATCTATATTATACTGTGTTTATAAATTACTCTATGTTGAAATATTTCTAGACTCCCTCAAGAAGAAGGAACCCTTTAAAAAGGTTGAATTATTGGTGACTTATCCCATAGGAACTCAAGCACTATTGTTTTCTTCATGCAAGTATTATAACAGAAAAATATTATAAATCACAGCCCACCCACCAGTCTGTCAGTATCAGAGATTCCTCAAAGTTCTGACAAGCATTTTTATTTTTACTTGGGTTGTTATTTTACACAACTGCAGTGTCAGCTAATTGCCAGACCAAGAAACTGGTTTTGTCAATGAAGGTAACATTAAAAATTAAAACAACTTATGAGAAAAAAAAAACAAAAACCTAATTCATAGATGTTATGTTAAAAGCCGTGACTGTGTTCTTGCAACACCATGCACTATCAGATTCCATAAAGAATGCTATTGTGAACAGCTTTTAAGATTTGGATTATACAGTATAGTGAATACTTCATTTATTCCATTACGAATCAAGGCAAACATTCACAATATATCACAATATAATATTCACAACATTACATCTTATCACAGAAAATCACAATATAGTGTTCACAACAGCTTAACATTAGAATGGCCACATAGTTTTCACTACAGTGGCCACAGTATTTAGAACAAAGAACAAAAGAATAATCATCTGGTTTCCCTAAGGGGGAGACCCTCCTTAATTAATCATTCAACCAATTCACAATACAATAATAAATACTTAATCATTCAGTCAATTCACAATACAATAATCAATCTTCCATTCATGGGGCAATCATAGATCAACTCAGTCACTTATC
>CM053580.1:121491438-121563274 GCA_028627135.1 Pseudochirops cupreus | reverse complement strand
TATCAGATATGTACATTACAATTCATAACAGTAGCAAAATTACAGTTATGAAGTAGCAATGAAAATAATTTTATGGTTGGGGTCACCACAACATGAGGAACTGTATTAAAGGGTCGTGGCATTAGGAAGGTTGAGAACCACTGGTACAATACTTCATTATTGTCATAAAAAACACAAAGCACATGCTTTTGTTTCAGGCAGCCACATTCAGGGCACACATCTATACTTTTCTTTATTTTAATTAGCTTAGGGGGTTTCTTCTCCTGCGTTGGCTAACTGCAATTGTATGTCTGTTCTTGGGGGTGGCCATCCAAACAGTAGTATAAAAAAACAAACAAACTAGGAATATCAGCCCCACTGCTGGCATCTGTTGGCTACAGGAGTACAGTTGGACCCTGTAGTGCTAATGCTGGCTCCCAAGAAGGGGCAGGGAAGCCAGCGGAAAGGTCCAAGGGAAGGACCTTTTCCACCAGGACTGCAGTTCTGTAGCAAGTGTTTGGCAGCCACTCGCCTAGAAGACGGGGTTACCTGCAGGCCCACCAAAAACAGGACTTTGGCCATTGTGAGAAAGGAGGGAAAGAGCAAGTACTCTGAATGGCAATGAAGGCCTGGCTTCCTGCCCAGGCCTAAAAAGAGGCTTTAATTGGGGTTTTGCTCAATAACTGCTTCATTATGGTCAACAAAACCAAAGCTTAGTGGGTTATTATATTCTCTCTCTGTTTTTTCAATCAATTACATGATAGTAAAGAAGCATGAAATGAAATCTGTATTTTTTGAGAAAGCATTGCTCTTTGTTTCCAACACCGTCTTCAAGGTTACCCTTAGTATAAGTGCAGATCACATCATAACCATTTTATATAGAAGAGAAAGCAGATAGACGGGTAGGTAATCTCTAATGTTCTTTTCATAACCCTTTTTGTTATTATTTCCACGTTGGGCATCTTCTCTTGCATAACTAAATTGTGTCTCTTCCTGTTTGAATTCATTTTGCATGTAACTGGTCTGGTCCTGCCACTTTTCTTGTCTGGTTTTCCTTAGTGCTGTTTGCAGGTCCTCTGTGAACACCTCCAGAGCTGACATACGATTATCAAAATGTAGTGGCTGCATTGTCTTTAGTAACAAAAAGAGTTTGCTTCTTTTTAAAAAATGGACAAAAAACAGTCCTAGCAGATCATCACCGTTTTTGATGTTTGTTGTCTAGTTTCGTCCTAATTGAGTTTCTAGCTAAGCTTTCTATGAAACTTTTCCCCTCCACTGCTTCTCGCTACTTTGAGTTAATATTAATAATCTTCCACCATCCTTGTCTTTTTTTTGGAGGGGGGGGCAGGGCAATTGGGGTTAAGTGACTTGTTCAAGGTCACACGGCTAGTAAGTGTTAAGTGTCTGAGGCTGGATGTGAAGTCAGGTCCTCCTGACTCCAGGGCTGGTGCTCTATTCACTGTGGCCAGGCTGCCCCCATCTTCTTCTATAAGATTTTAGAACTAAGTTGAAATTCCAAATCAAAAACTGAAAATCCGGATTCCAAATGTTGCGTTTAGTTGACATCTCTCTCCTTTTGGAAGGTGGGCCAAGTGTTTGTTGACTGAAATGAATCATAAGTTCTTTTGGTTTTCTCTTTATGGTAGTTAAATTTTTTGTCCATATCTGTGTCTTTATCACTGTCAGGAACCATAAGAGTGTGAACACCGTGCCTTACTGCAGTTAATATATACTTTTAGCCAGGTGGGAGTTACCTCTGTAAGAGTTGGATATCCAAGGATTAAGTGACTTGCCTCTGGTCACACAGATAGTCTGTGTCAGAGGTTGTACTGGAACCCAATTCTTCCTTTCTCCAAGGCTTGCCCTCTCCCATCTGCATCACATTGCTGTGATAACTGTTTCACATCAATATTTGGCATGAAATTTTTATAATCCTATTCAATGTCCCTTCTTCCCTCTGCTTTAATTTAATGACCAGTAAATCTTTTTTCTCATTTTAATTCTTCTATTTTGATCTTTTTTTAATTAATTAATTATTGATTTTGATCTTTTATTTTTTAAGTCAGTGTTCTGACTGCAGAGGGGCTGTTGACTCAGGAATAATTCCCAGATCAGTAAATAATTATTTCCTGTCTGTTAAAATATAATCTATTTCATTTTGTGTGTGTGTGTACACACTTGCATGTGTGTGTCTTTGCATGTGTTTGCACGTGCTCTGATTCTGTATTCAGCATGGCCACTGCCTTAAGATTATTTCCTTCAAGGAAGTATTAATAATATTTAAGTGTGAACCTTGTGTGTTAGCCTTTGGCCTTCCTCAATTTTTGCTGCTGAATCATATTTTCCATTAATGTTTTTTTCATCCCACTTATTATTATTATTTTTGGAGTGGAAAGTCAAGGAAATTGGGCTTTAAGAGACTTGCCCAACATCACACAGCTAGTAAGTGTGTCAAGTGTTTGAGGCTGAATTTGAACTCAGGTTCTCCTGACTCCAGGGCCAGTGCTCTATTAACTGTACCACCTAGCTGCCCCAATCCTGCTTATTCTTAACTTTGCATTGAAATAATCGACTATCTAACTATATATCAATTTATTTTGGAAAGTTTTACTCAGTTGATAAACACATATATGACTTATTTTAGTTTGTTTAAAACAGGCTAAAACATTTTAAGCATAGTGAATTTAGTTGCACATATATTTAGATCAGTGTTCTGCATGAAACAGTTCCATGTCTGCAGAGGGAATGCAACTTGAACACACCAACATTTGTCTAAAGCAAAGCTCAGGCCGTGAAAAGGGACAGATTTGTATTTTTAAAACAGTAAAAACAAGGTGTCAAGATAGAGAAAAAGTATACAAATGTCAATTAAAATCTTCTTAGGAAAAAGAAAGAAACATGTCCTGCCTTCATAAAACAGAACAAAAGAACAATCATAATATTTTTTCTTTCTAGTTTTATGTTCTACAAAAATGTCCCTATTTCACTTCATAACATACCGCACCAGGAGTTTTCTCATTAGTTGGCACTATCTTGGCCCAAGTTTTAGTACTTGATCTTAGCCCAACAAAATTTTCCATAGAACTCCCCTCCCTCTTTATCTTCTGGAGCAGATGTTAGCATACAAGCTGCAGTCCTTTTCATGGTGGTCCTTTTGAAAATACTTATCATGAGCACAGCAATGAGAGATAACCAAATGTTACATGAAATGATTTTTCTTGTTGCCTTTAGACACAAGAAAGCCAACAGAGCTCCTTCCCCCAAATAAGAATGCAGTATTGAAATGGTTTCATTTCTCCAGTAATATTCCATTAATTGGTAGCTGGAAAAAGATCTCACATAAATCTTTTCCTTATTCTATAAAGAAAAAGTTAAAAGGTAGGGTATTTATTATTCATTTTAGAATACTCATTTTAATTAAGGGATCTACTGACAATTTTGTGTGAAGAGTTTGGAAACTGAAATTAGTTATCCTTTTGATATTGGAAAACTTTAATTACAAAAAACAAGACTTTGGTATGAAAAACATTTGAGTGTAGTAAGTTGAGCACTTTAGGTAGGTTGATATTGCAGGGACTCTGCTTCAGTATTTAAAACAGCTTGATTTCAACATTGTGGGAATCTCTACTGATAGAAATCACACTACCTTAATTGATGTTTTCTGTTTATTTCGATCTTCTTGAGGTACATCCTCCTACTTGGTCCTCAATCCCAACTGTAGCTTTCTTGTAGAGAAACTTGTATGTTTTTGAATGCAAATACTTAAGTATTTGATATTGCTTTTTTGTCCATATACAAGATTTGAGATCATCATATGGAACCCTCAATTTTGTTGATGCCAGAAGAATGTTCTATACCACTACTACATACAAGTGTTCCCTCTGCCTTTAAGTGGCCCTACTTCCATCATGAAACCTCTTGCCACCAATAGCACCAATGTAAGCAGTCATGGTCATATCATTAGGTACAGA
Organism: Pseudochirops cupreus; assembly: GCA_028627135.1. NCBI lineage: Eukaryota > Metazoa > Chordata > Mammalia > Diprotodontia > Pseudocheiridae > Pseudochirops > Pseudochirops cupreus. Next base: position 121,559,324 of record CM053580.1, on the reverse strand, counting down.
ATTTTTTATGGTGAAAGGATGTTAAACTTTTTGCTTTCCTTCTCTGTTGGAGTGACACGGCCGGCTCAATCAGGAGCGATTAGACCAGCTAGTCTCTCACAATTTATCTCAGGGACTCATTAAATAATGAGGCAAGAGTCAGACAGATGAATAACAGCTCTGTTAAATCTCCGAGAGAACAAAGCTTAAAATGTAAAAGTAAAGCATGCAGAGTGCATGATTCGGTGGCTGTACCAATCCCTATCCAAATACTGCACGGGATCACCTTGTGCACTGATAACTCTGTCCAATCTGGACCATGGGAGGGAGGGCCAAACCAGCCGTGGTAGCTACGCGTCACAGAGCAAGCAGTTCTGTGAAAACTTCCTCATGTAAACACGTAACTAGCTGTGACCCAGCTCAAGGCAGAAGCCTTGAGACCTCTGCGTGTTTTGTCTCTTAGCTGGAGCAGAGTGTGAGAATATTTGTGCCCAGAGGCTCTCAACGTCTTTATCTAACGGAAACAGAGTGTGAGAGGGTGAGAGTGTTTGTGCCCAGAGGACCTCAACATTGGAGCAGTCAACTTACGTTTAATTTTTTTTCCATTTAGTTTCAACTCTCATTCAGTTTTCCTTCAAGTGATCATAGGGTCAATTTTCTTTGCAAATGTGCAGTTTTCAGGCAATCAATACATATTTATCTGAGATATTTCAATTCCTTCTTTGTGATACATTTCTTCCCTATATTTCTCATTAAGACCCTGAGTGCCAGGTGGATGTGTGCATTCTTAGTTCCATTCCAACTATTGTAGGAATTGTTATCGTTATTGATCACCTGGTAGCTAATCATTTTTGAATGAGTCTTTCCATGTTTAGTTTGTCTTAGGAAAGCAATCTGTCATCAGGACCACAGCTGAAACCTTTACAGGCAGGCAGAGACAGCTGGAGCTCGCCCTCTTCCAATGTCATTAAGAAGACTTGTAAGGATGTTAAATATACAGAGATGAAATAAGGGTACAAACTGAGACAAAAGAAAACATTTTTTGTAGTTCTGTTTCTAGAAGTGTCACCAATGAGGCAGGTCTCTCCTTGTATAACTGGTATAAGAGTTTTGCCTAGTAAATTACCAATGTGGGGCCTTTTCTGGAAAGGGAACACTTTGTTTTTCCATGTAGCAACACGAATTTAAGCTGTATGCCGAAGTGGAAAGAGAACATTATTGGTAAGCTTGAGACCTACTTGGTTCCATGATTATCACATGACCTTCCAGAGTACCCGTATTTTTTTTATTTGCTAAATATTGACCTTCTTGAATTCTTAATGCATTGGAGGAGATTATATGGGATGTATGTATGTGAAAATGTTTTGGAAATTGCAAATATTGTGAGAATTTAGAGAATCTTGAAGAGCCTTGTATGAATTAATGCTGAGCAAAGTAAACAGAACCAGGAACATAATATAAATGATGATCACAATCATGTAAAAGCCAACAACACTGAAAGTTGTTAATGTACTGAATAATGCATGTCATAACTTTGGAGAACAAAGAAATGGTAAAACATGCCTCTACCTTCTCAGCAGAGAAAGATAGGTTAGAGATGTGGAGTGAAGTATACATTTTCAAAGATTTTAAAGTAAATATGTTGATTTATCTTGCTTGACTTTACTTATTTGTAATGAGGAAGGATTCTGTTGGATAGATGGAGTCACTGGGAAGTGATTTGTTGTTTTTCCATCGTTTCAGTTGTATCTGACTCTTCCTGACTGCATTTGGGACTTTCTTGGCAAAGATACTGGAGTGGTTTGCCATTTCCTTCTCCAGCTAATTATACAGATGAGGAACTGAGGCAAACAGGGTTAAGTAACTTACCCATGGTCACACAGCTAGTAAGTGTCTGAGGCCAGATTCGAATTCAGGTTTTCCTGATTCTAGGTCTTGGCACTCTATCTACTTTACCACCTAGCTGCTCTAGGAAGTGATAGTAATATCTAAAGAAGAAATTAACATCAATAAAAACTGAACAAGGAAAAATACAACATAATGATAAATAAGGATACAAGTAAAAAGTTATGAGAGATGTATGAAAAGAGATAAGGTAATGCCTCCCTTGATATATGTGTGTGTGTGTGTGTGTGTGTGTGTGTGTGTGTGTGTGTGTGTATACATATATATATATATATGCACACAAAGTTTTATATATATATATATATATATATATATATATATATATATATATATATATGCACACAAGGTTAGACCATTGCTACCTCCTCTGTGGCATCTAATCAGAGTTTTCGTTAATGTGCTATTGGAGAAGCTGTGACTTGATCCAGTCATTTTGGAAGAATTATTACTGTGATTCAAAATCTACTAAACAGTATATACCATTTGCCCCAGTGATATCATTAATTAGATATCCCCAAAGAGATTAAAGAAAAAGGAAAGGAATCCATATGTATAAAAATATTTATAATAGCTCTTTTTGATCAGCAAAGAACTATAAACTGAGGGTTGTTGTTCAGGCACTTCAGTTGTAATGACTCTTCAAGACATCATTGGGGTTTTCTTGGCAAAGATACTGGAGTGGTTTGCCATTTCCTTCTCCAATTCATTTTACAGATGAGGAGATTGAAGCAAATTGGTTAGGTGACTTGCCCAGAGTCACATAATAAGTATTTGAGGACAGATTTGAACTCATGAAGATGAGTCTTCCAGACTCTAGTCACTGAAACTATACACTATGCCACCTAGCTGTCCAGAAACTAAGGGAGTGCTCATCAATTATGGAATAGGTAAACAAATTGTAATATATGAATTTAATCTAATACTCCTATGCTATGAAAAGTGAAAGGTACAGTTTCATAGAATCCTGGGAATTCTTATATGAATTGATGAAAGTAAAGGGAAGAGACACAAGAGTACAATTTATATAATAACAATATTGTGAATTAAAAAAAAATCTTTGAAAGGCTTAAGAACTCTGATTCTATGGAGTTCCATAATCAAATGTTGTGAATGTGTATCTATCTATCTGTCTATATGCAATTATTATTATTATTATTGACTACATCCAACTGGAACTTGAGATACACAGGCACAGCAGTTGGGAGATCCATCCTGCCCTACCAAAAAGTGACATAGGAGAGAATAGACTGGGGGAGGGGGGACACACTGGGATGGCTATTTTGGGGCGGTGGGTGGGGGAAAGATGGGGAGAAAATATGTAACTCAAAATCTTGTGGAAATGAATGATGCAAACTATAATAAAATTAAAAAAAAAAGAACTCTGATTCTATATAATGACCAACTGTGATTCCAAGGTACCAAGGTACATTCCACTGATCTTTATTTATAGAAAAAGAAATCACACATTTTTGGACATTCCCAGTCTGGGAATTTGCCTCGCTTGTTTGCGCATAGATGCTGCTAAGGTTTTTCTTCCTCTTTTTCCTTGCCCTCCCCCTTGTCCTCTAGTGGGTGGGAGAGTTGAAAAGGAGAGAAAATATTTAATTAAAATATTAAATTAAAAATAACTGAAAAGAATGGGAGATTTGGATTACTATTGTCACTTATGTCCCATGTGGCAACCAAGGCCAGGAAAAGGCAACAGTGGGAAATTAGGGACAATGGTAAGACCGGAGGCATGGAATGAGGGGCAGTGCTTTGGAACATAAATGATTCATCTAAGTGCTATATCTCCAGGAAAGCTTTTCCCTAATTAGGCTTTAATTGTAATCATATTCTCAAATGAAACATACTTGTTAGAATAAGCATGCTCTTTGAGAGTTCCTTGCAACTAACTCCTTTAGTAGGAACAACTGAACAGTAAATAATAGCTGATCTTAGTAACTATTGTCTGAAGTGAGAGAAAAAACTTGGGAGAGGCTAGAAGTATGAATAAGGAAGCACAGCTGAAAAAAGCTGAGGAATCCATGGCAAGCCCCAATCACTTAGGTGACAAATTTCATTCTTAACCCATAATATCAGAGATATGCTAATAGTCTGCCATGATTCGAGTGGGCAGCCTGATCATAAGATACCACCTTGTACTTAATAGAACAAAAACCCCAAGACTATTTTTAATTTTTGATTTTGTTTCTTAAATTAATAGAAAAGAGTACTTTGCACATAGTAGAAACATAATGAATATTAGTTGAATTGGATTGTATTTACTAATAAAGCCAAAAGGGTCCTGTGTAGAGTTCTGAAAAGCTTGAGAGCTTTCCTCATGAACATTTTTTGTGTTATGGACACCTTTGGTAGTCTGATAAACCCTATGGAAACTTTCTCACAATAATGATCTTACATAATTTGAGGAAACACTATATTTCAGCCAGAGGTCAGTGAAAATAAAAATGTATGAATTTTTCCTCATCTAACTTCACAGACCCATTGAGGATTAGGAATCTCTGCTCTGGGTCTTTTAGGCATCCTATCCCAAAGGGGATTGAAATAACCTACAATTCTGTAAGAGATCCGCCTGTTTTATCCCTCAGTCCATGTCATGCAGTAGCTGCCCCACTGGGGATCCAACTGGCCAGTTCCAGTTGGACAGTGCAGCTTGTTCCTCCCTCACTTCCTTCCTCCTTTGTTTCCTTCCTCCCTTCTCTTCCTTCCTTCCTCCCCTCCCCATAGGAAATCATAACCTCACCTGTGGGTGCTCTGCCCAAAGGAATATAAATTTTCATTGCTGAAACCTAGCAAGATATCTCAGGGTTTATGAGTGAGATTTCTCTTGATGGACCATGCCTGAAACCCAAATCACTCTGACTCTCACTGATTGGCCAACAATAGGTCTCAGCCCAAGCTTCACATGGTCATTGTTTGAATTCTGATGCCTCGCAGTATAAATAGCAATTGTTTCTGTTTAGCCAGAAACACGGATAGTCTTCTGGTCCCACACTTTTTTTTTTTTGACTAGGTAAAGAGGTCATTATTTGCCTTATTTTTACCTAGCCTTAATTACACAATGGGTGTTGCCTAAACCAAATTAAGACCTGGGAAAGACCACAGCTTAAAAAGGTCAAGGCCTCCCACTGCATCCAGGGCCATCTCCAGTCGTTCTCACCTGTATCTTGCCACTGGATCCAGATGATTCCCGAGGAAAGAGTGAGGCTGGTGACTTTGCATAGCCCCTCCTTACTTAAACCCAATTCACTTGCAAGTCATGCCATCACTTTCCTGATGTCATGGTTCTCTTAGAGAATGAAGGACAAACAACAATAATAGGGTGGGGAAAAAGGAGGATGTTTCTGAGACATCTTACAGATTCCAATCAGTTCGGAGGAAATGATGAAAGTCCATACCATCCTAAATCCCCAGCAGACCTCCTCAATGCAGAACTTCCCTATTCTGAAGATTTTTTTTAAAGCTCTCTAACCAGGTTTAAAGTAAACAGAACCATTGTAAACACTTTCCCTATGGCCTACCCTTGTCATGATCTAGTAAAAATGCTACCTAATTATTCTATTGGATGGTCCTTGAGTCCTCCTGTCCCTAGGATTTAGGAATCTCTACTGGCGTTTGGCTCTTCACCATAAGATATTCATTAGTTGTTATTGTAAGACCTTGCCCTTCCAGATATAGTTGAGTGATTTAGTTCAGTATATATAACAGTCATTAAGTTCCTCCTATCCATAAGGCTTTATTTTTGGGGAAATAAAAACCTTGCCTCCTGTGAGCTCATGGCCAATAAGGAGGATAAGATGAGGATATAAAATAAAATAATGGTGATCTAAGGTAGGCATTCACAATCTTCTTCGAAAGATATAGTTCAAGTGTTACTTCTTCCATGACTCTTAACCCTTTGATAATCTTCCAGTAGATAGTAGATTAGCAAATGTCTTATAGCACTTTATCTAGATGTCACCTTTGCATTGTACTCTGAGGTTTATTGTGACTTGGAGGTGATCCTAAATTCTTGAAGGCTGTGCCAGTGGAGCATAAATTCTTTCTTAAAATTCAGGAAGATTTCAAGTATGAAGCTGGTACTTGAGCTGTTGGCTATCATTAGAAAGCTAGTTTTGTTAGCTTCACAGAAGCCTTAATAGGCTTTATATAGTTAGTTCATAGACCTAGAAATAGAAGAAACCTCAAAAGGTCTCTAATCCAAATCCCTACCCCATTTTGCATATAAGTAAATCGGAACCTGAAGAGGTTAAATGATTTGCCCAAGATCACAAAGGAACTAAGTGTCAGAGAAGATCTGAACCCGTCTTCTGACTCTAGAACTGGTGTTGTTTACATTATATCAACATATAGGCTATGGTATATTGCAGAAATACTCATGCCAATTAAAACATTGATCTTTTGAGGTTTGAATTATTTAAGGCCATCTACCAGTGATTGCTGTGCTTTTTATTATAGCTGATGAAAGTTATGATTAATTATTATCTTTCAGAAAGCATATTAAAGATTTCTCTTCTTACTACTCATCTCTTCCATGAAGTCTTTGGGTATTTTTTCTTCACATGCTTCTATTTTCTCCAAATCTTACAGAAAATCCCATCTCCATTTTTTTCCCTTTTTCAGCTAGAGAGCTTACCAATCACCCTGTATATATGAGTCTGTGTCTGTAGCAGTGGTGTGATGTTAAATGTTTAACAACCAGCTGGAGTGCAGAAGCTGGAAGTACCTTTGACACCCTCCTAAATGTAATCTGCATCATGAACATTTTTTAATTTTAAGGCTAGAAAACAACACAGCAATAAATGAAACCCTGATTTGTAGTGTTTGCTAATTTCTGAGATGATTTTAATACACTGAAAGTGTAACACTTTACTAGCTGGTGAGAGCTGGTTCTAGCATCCCCCTTTGTCACTTATACATATGCATATTTACTTTGGCATTTTGCCTGTGTATGCATACACACGTGTTTGAAGGCATGATGTTTCTTTTATCATGTAATCATTGATGTACTTCTAGAGCTGGAGGAAATCTCAGAGGCCATATATTCATTTTACATTTGAGCAAACAGGCTAAGTGGCCTAATCAGATCATACAGGTAGAGAGTGGTTTAATAGTTGGGTTTGGAACTCAGGTCTTATTACTCAAAGTTTAGTTGTCTTTCTAATGTATCTCTCTGATTTCAAGCATCTTGTCATTTTGCAAAGTGTCTGTGTAATCCCTCACCAGGGTCCAGTATAACTCTAAACAAACCATGAGTACTTTGCAAATGACTAATTATAACAGGTTTATAGAACAGGCTGAGCTTTGTGGTTAGGAAACCACCACCCACATCTCTGCAGTGATTGCTCTTTGTTAATGAGAGAGAGAGAGGGAGAGAGAAAGAGAGAGAGAGAGAGTGCATGTGTGTGTCTGTGTATGCTGGATGTCTATACCTTAGTACTGACTTCATATCGGGCCCATTTTTCCATACAAATGTGGTATCCCTCTATGGAAATGTACTGAGTCATGGTAAAACATTTACTTGAAAAACCAAAGTGCTCTTGCCTATGTATCTACAATTTTTTTAAAAACCAGAGCAAGTCTGGTTCAGAATTATTGTGGTTTGGACAAAACCTTAGCATCATACATATGACCAATTGATTTAAAACAAATGCTGCAGAAGTCAGTCAGTCATGTCATGTGCTAGAAATCTAACCAGTAAACAGTTGGCTATTTTCAACCAAGGAAAGATAGGGGGAGTGATTTTTAAAGTATTTCCCAATGTTTTATACTATCTCAGTTGTTTGCTTTACATACTAAAATATAAAGGAATGATCTGCAATTTTGTCAGTTTAGGATACTCCCAACATGGACATTCTTCCCAGTAATACAGATTGCATTTAGTAGGTAAGTCCTAAATTGCTGCTTGAGGCAGAGAGAAATGAGGAGACTTACTCAAGATCACACAGCTAATGTCAAATAGAACCTGGTCTTTCTGACTCTAAACATGACATTCTACCCAATACTCACAGTATCTTGTATTAAAATGTACTCAAAGATAATTTTACACTCAAGTCAAAGTACCTAGACTCACATTTCTGAAAATCCTCCTTATTTGATATTTGTTGTTACCAATAACACTCTGGGTGCTGAAGAAAATACTGAAACCGAAACGATTCCAGTTCATTTGGCGTAAGGATTCCCCATACATGGAGCTATTTGTTGGATGATTTGTGTCACGATGCCTAACAATCCTCTTTCAAAAATCTTCCCAGTAACAGCTGTGGTGAGAACAAGATTGTCAGCTCACAAAGACACCAATTGAGAAAAGGACCATTCCATGAATCCCGAACATTTCAGCATCTTCATTTTGGCCCCTGTCCTTTGTTTTCACTGGGAATAGAATAAGCTTAAAACATCATTTGCCCTTTGAGCACTACTGAAGTAATAAATAATGATAAAATATAGTAACAGATGGCTCCTAGAAACTCATAAACATAAGCTGTGTATTTTTATGAGGCTATCTCAGTGAGTAACATTTAAAAACTGATAAATACATCCGTATAAATGTTTTCAGGTGGAGATGTTTGGTTTCTCTGCTTGTTTCCTACTTGCATGTCAGTTTTTTAAAGCTGATCCATATTTCTGCACTGTTGATAGGCAGACTCCAAGTGTTTAATCTTTCATAACAAAAATGATTGACAGGTCTTGAGTGACTATTATATACAGCCTATAAATGTTGATCCCTTTCCATGGTGTGAGAGATCTTTAGAGTTTTTCTCCACCATTTTTTTACCTGATGCTATCTATAGGCCCTAACTCTTTACTACATGAAAGATATTAAAATTTCTGTTTGAGAGTGGGTATGTAAGTGTGTATGTGTGTATTTGGGGTGAGGGAGGAGTATGCAAAGGTTCCATGTCTGTGCTTGAGTTTGAGTGTGTATATTTGGGAAAAAGATGATTTATTGGGAACACATAAGTAAGTTAAATGAGTACAGTGGTATTATTTTAGAGAGTCTTAGCCTGATCATTTAGAATATTAATGTGTATGTAGAAAAGTGCAAAAATAACCTATTGGCATATGTTTCTTTGAAAATGGAAATTGAGGGATGAGGTTTGAATTATAGGTGTATCACTCTTAAAATTTAAAAATAAAATTAGATTTCAAGCCTTCCAGCTTTGAGATATATAAGTTGCTAAATTTTTTTCCTTCTCTGTAAGTAAAAGTTTTGTTTTTTAAATTTTTACCCACCATGGCCTGAATTTAACTTTTTATTATACTATCCTGCTTGGAGTGTCTAAGCCTCAATGTAATATTTTTGTTTGTTATATTCAACTCCACTTAATTGAAACTGTGCTAATTATAGAATTTAAAGTATCTAATACTAACAATAATATAAAATAATATTCTTGAGAAATCATATATGCGATGAGCTATCTGCTTCCAAAATTACATAAAATATAATTAAGCCTTTTAAGTTGTGAAATATATTACTTTGCATATCCCCATTAGAATCAATCTAAGAATAAACAGACTTAGTACTTTTTTCTAATATAATTCAAATATACATCATACAACAATAGGACTAATTTTAAAAATAATGATTTAGTGCAATACACAAAATAAAACGATGGGAACATTTACTTAGAGAACATTTATTTAGAAAATCTAACTCCAAAATTATAGCTGGTTTAGTGGGGTTATAATTAGAATAAATAGAAATTATTGAGACTAGAGTAATAAAAGAGAACTGAGATGAAACATAAAGATGCAAGTTGGAAACAGGATGTTTGACCTGGGAGATACCATAAAGGTTATTTAATTAAACTTCCCTCATCTTACAAGGAAATTGGGGCCCAGAGAGGGGAAATTAGTTGTCCATGTCTGTACAACTAATTGGAGGCAAGACTGACTTGAACCCTGGAGCCTGTTTGTGAATATAGAATTATTATAGTATAAATAAAGCGTGTGTACATATTGATACTTGGAGTGAATGAATCAAGAAAGTAATCAAACTGGAGGATCAGGAAACAGACTGAGTAGGCCTTCAAAATACCTGAATTTTAGTACTAGAAATCATAGTACCTGGCAACAACAAAGGGACAAAAACAAAAACCAGTCATAAATTTTGAATGCAATGTATTGCCCCCTTATGGAGAGGAGGATAGGGAGAGGGACAGTAAAAATACGTGAGAGGTTATCGAAGGCAAACATCGGAAGTAAATGTTTACATGTGGAACGAGCAAAATCTGTGGGACATAACAAAGACAAACACATTCCAAAGGAAGTAAATATGTCAGTTTTAATGGCCTACTGTAGGTTCAGCCTATATGAGGTAATTGTGAATTAATAGGAAGCCTAAAGGACAGAATTTTAAAAAGCAGTTCATTTTCAATTACTTTCAAGTGCATATAATAACTCCATTTGATGATTCTTTTAACTGGTAGAAATGTTACACTTGCATTGATGAATTAGACACAATTAGAGGATTATTTGTAATTCGTTTTTATTTGTATGTGCAAATGTTGCTACTAAAAGGGCTTGAAAACAATTTGTTATTTCAAACAGGTTTAAAAAAATGCCATTTTCAATCTTGTTTCGGCAATTAATTTGCTTAGCAAACCATAAGACTGTAAGATTTATTTACTATTTGTTTCATAGCTAATTAGAAGGTAAAATTTGGCCCAAGTTACTTTACATTCTTCATTAGTGGGATCCAAATTAGTAATATTGCATTGCCCTATTTGCACTTATTGAATGCGTTTTTTAATAGGTAAAATGCTGGATGCATTCTTCATTCTGTGTTAGAAATTCTTTTTTCATTTAAAACAACCCTTAAAATAATGTAAGATGTTTCAGCATGTTATTTCATTGAATTTAGTTCATTGCTAAGGCAAATTATGAGTAATAAAGAGAGGCTAATTGTAGTGACATTACATACAACTTTGTTAATGACAAAATTTAAAAAAAAAGTATCTGTTGCTTTTTAAAAAAATACCATATAAACTAAAAATGCCAACCTCTTTTGCGTGCTTCTATTCCAGTTGATACATAATTATTTCTCTCCCATTTAGTGTTTACTTATTAATTATTCCCATCTTTAAATAGCTCTTTTCTGAATCCCTGAAAATTTTAGTTCTAATTTTTAAGCTCTTTGAATTTCAAAATAATCATCTCTACTGCCTAGTTCTTTTAATAAACATCAAATGGTTTATTTTCTGTTTTGTGTTCTCTTCTTTGACGTATTGAGATAATTAACACAATATGTTTATGATAAAAGACATAATCATTTCATTCACATATTGGGGAACTCAAGGAAATCTTAAAAACATATTTAATGCTCAACATAGTCAGCATTTTATTAGTTCTGACATTAAGAAAAACGAAGGAAATGGAATAAGGTTCAAAGAAAACTCTTTTGCATTTCCGTGCATTGCAGTCAAATTTTCTATGATCTAAGCATGTTTTTCAAAATATATTTATATTGCATTTAGAGTATAAATTGTATAATTACATTTGGATGACAAACAAATATAATATTTTCACAGGAATGATAGACTCAAAGTTGAAAGATACCTTTGAAATCATTTTGTCCAAGCTCTTCAATTCACAGATGAAAAACCTGAAGCCTAATGAATGGATTTGTCTAAGATTACACAGGTGTAAGTTGCAGTCAGGATTTTTTTCTAGGTTCTTTTATTCAGAATCTATTAGTCTTTCCACAGTAGTGTTATGGAAGTAATGCTAGATAAATTCTAGTAACTCTTGTTTCTTGAAATGGAAACATTAGTCTGGGACATTAAATATTTATCTGTGCATTTAATAATAGGCCTTAGACTTTTATTAGTTGAGGAAATTAACCAAGAAGATTAATAATGTGCTGAATACTACATATGTGTTAAACATCTTTAGATGGCATATTTGTGTCTCTATAACATGGTAAGAGTGAGAGGTAATACAGTATTATTTTGTTTGGCTATGGATTTACCTTGATATTTTGATGGGTCAGTATTCTCATTAGTATTAATTAATTCCCTGTACTGGTGAAAATCACATACCTATCATACTTTTTTATCTTGTATAATTTATTTTTTTCTCCAAAGTTGTTCATGGCAAATCTGCCCAACATAATGGATGATTACCCCTAAATCTTTTCATATTTTGTGGTCAAAAGTGCAGCATTCAGGTCTTATCCCTTGTTAAAAGACTCACTCATCTCCTTGTTGTACATGACCTTGTTGTAAAGATGTGGTCAGTTGTAGAAAATCATTTAAGAAACCATGTCTCTTCTCTTTTACTGACATCATTGACTCTTGTGGGTTTAATTATCATCTCTATGCCAATGGTTCCCATACCTATATATCCAACTCTTCAACTTCATTATTACATCCTTACAACTACATTATTACATCAACATCTATCTACTGAACCATTCTAACTGGGTATTTGAAAGACATCTCATTCATTTTGCCCCAAACATGACACTGTATTTCCCTCCAAACCTATACCTCTTCTAAACTATTGAATTCAATTCAGTAAGCATTTATTAAATAACTCATATATGCCAGGCACTGTGCTACTCTTTGGGGATACAACTTTTTTAAAAATGGAAAGATAGTACCTTTGCTCAAGGAGCTTTCAATTGAATGGGAAAGAGAACACACAAAGGGAAGCAGAAAGGAGGTAAGCAGTAGGAAGAAGATACTCTGCAGGGTGTGATATTAGTGAAGTAGAATCCAGAGAGAACCACTAGTGAGAAATTTTTTTTTCTCTTATTTAGCCCTCCATTAAGAGCAACAAAGGCTACTGAGGGTACAGATGAGCTCTGAGTACCAAAGGAGATGAAGTCTCCCATATGATGTATTTCGTGGATAAATTTTCCTTGGGAGCATGATTATACTGGAGTAGAGTCCAAGGAGTGAAACTGGTTGGGGAGAGGGAAGAACCTACATTATTTTTGTCAAAGACACCACCATTTCTCCACTCTCCCTGGTCTATATCTTCAGATTATGATTATTATTGTTATTCTTAATTCTGTAATCTCTCTCACTACCCATATCCAATCAGTGGGCAAATTTTCCTTTTCTAAGTCCACTAAATCTTATGTATCTACACCACCTTGTCTACTCAAAAAACTACCTCTATAGTTAAAGCCCTCATCACCCTTTGCCTATATTATTATAATGGCCTTCTAATTAATTGATCTCCCTGCCACAAGTCTCTCCTCACTTCACTCTATCCATACATTCTGCTTCTAAAGTGATTTTTCTTAACGGCAGATTGGAGCATGTCACTCCCTTCTCAATCAACCCCAGTGGTTCCTTGTTGTCTCTAGGATAAAATTTGCATTATTCTGTTTAACTTTTAAAGCCCTTCACAAGCTGATCTCAACCTATCTTTCTAGACTTTACTGTTCCCCTGAACTCTGTGACTTAGGACAAGTTGACCTCTTTCCTCACACACAGCAATCCATTCCATCTCTGTACTTGTATTTCTCTTTGATGCAGCTGAAGTGCTACTCCTGGATTCACCCAATAGCTAGGGTACTTCTTCCTTAACTACCTTGCCTCAAGTGTGGCCCTTTGACTGAATCTAAATTTCACTGAACAAATCCACTTATAAAAGGATTTGTTCTATAAAACTTAGATTTAGTCAAAAGGTCACACCCAAGGACCTAGAAGGCCACATGTGGTCTCAAGGTCCCAGATTCCCCACCTCTGCAGTAGGCTCTTAATAAAAGCTTATCAATATATTAATTATTATTTTAGTTATTCACATGTACCTGATTAAGTTTCAGACTATGATTTCTACTTTGCTGCTTCTAAATTAAAGATCACTCTACCTCTGGTCTACTTCTATTGGAAATACTGCCCATGTCTGGGGCTTCTTCCTGTAATTGACTGACTTCTATCAGAACCTCCATTTTAAGGAGATGGTCCAGGCCAACCAGATCTTTATTCCTCTCCAGGCTGTACTGCTGATTCATTTTCACAGAATTTTATACACTATATTATAGAAACCTCTTCACCCTGAAAGCTCACTCCACTTCTGGACTGCTTCTCACATTGGAACTAGCCTTTGCCCCTGCATACTCTCTTTCTGATTAGCTGATTCCTCCTAGAACTTTCATTTTGAGAATTTCCAGGACAGCCTTGTTTTCATTCCTTTCTATGCTGTAGTCTTGACTCTCTATACTTTCTCTACTATGCTACAGAAATCTTTTTACTCTGGATGTCTACCTAGAATAGACTACTTTATATAAACTGTGGAGGCTCCACAGTCTGATTTGCCTGCATCACATTTTATGAGCAGGCAAAGTGATTTAAAAGGAGTTATTTGGCCACTGTTGCTCACCTTGAGCAGGTAAACAATATCTCACTCTTTATTCTCATATAACTTCCATAGCATAACATAGTAGACAAATTGCTGGCCTTGAAGTTAGGATCAATTGTGCTTAAGTCTTGCCTTGACACTTACTAGTTGTAGGACCACAGAAAAGTCAAGTCATCTAACCTTTGAATGCCCCTTGGAAATATCAGGAAGGTGACCAAAAAGTTCATCTGACACCAAACAGGCAGATATGTCAAGAGAAACTGGTATAAACCAAGAGGCAATGACAATAGAATGAAAAGATGATTCAAGACCCAGATCGTGATGCCCAATAAGCAATAAGAAGACAAAACACATGTTACCCAGGTGATTCTGGAAGCTTTGGTGCACAATGTCAGAGCTGGAGGGGCTCCTGATGTGCAACAAATCTTACTGTGCTGAGATTGCTCACAATGTTTCCTCTTAAGAATCAGAAAGTTGTTGAGAGAACAGCTCAGCAAGATAACAAGATCACTAATCCACATGCTAGACTGAGGAATGAAAAAAAGAGTAAAATATTTTGTACATTTTTGTGTTAAATAAATCCTCAGACTACCAAAAAAAAAAGCAAAGAAAAGAAAAGAAGAGATATTAATACCCAAGCATTTGTTGATCTGTATTAGTGAGGGAAGGTTACACACTAGGATGTCACAGGGATGGATTTTTTAAAATCTCAAATACTGCCACCTCCACAATAGTAGACATTTTAGAAAACTAGTAGACCTAGCCCACATTGGCCTTGTATATCGTGGCCTACTAGTAAGGTTATAATTTTCCTTTGATTCTGCTAGTCATTGTTAATATGGGCATACCTAAAACATGAACTACGACCACTAAATCCTTGCCTTCTTTCAATAATTGTAGATAGGCAAGAGACAAAATAAAGTAGATCCTAGACATCCAACCTCCGCCCCCCTACAAAGTAACTGGGTTACCTCTAATAATTAAGCTGCCAACAGAGGTATGAAACTAAGAAAAAGGAATGAAAAGTTGAAGCATGTAGACCCCTTAGCTGATTAAAGGCCTTCTCTCAATGCTATTCCAGAAAACCATTGCTTCAGGTCTAGGGGAGCATTCTAAAGTAGTGCTGTTAAAGCCACATACAAATGGGGAGCAGCATATGACTTGGAAAACCACAAATTAACATTATATATGTTATATTTTTATTTATTTTGTTAAACATTGCCCAATTGCATTTTAATCTGGGATTTTGTGACCAAATCTGTTATAAAAAAAAACCCCCTCAGAAATCTCTGTTCTAGGGGGAAAGAATAGTCTTTATTGCAGCTCTTCTAACACAAGGGTAAGAAAGAGTCATATATTTTGTACCTACACAGGCAAGAGTCCATCTGTCAGAATATAACAGACTGGAATTTAAACACCACTTTGATAAAGTAGAAGAGAGTCAAGAGGACATTAATCAGCTAGCATTTATTTGCCATGTAGCTATTGGGCTGGTAGGTGGCATAGTAGATAGAGTACCAGGCAAACCATTCCAATATCTTGCCAAGAAAATGCCAAATGGGGTCATGAAGACTCAGACGTGACTGAATAACGATTCTTGATTATCTCTTTATTGGCTCAGTGGATAGAGTGCTGGGCGTGGAGTTAGAAAAACTCATCTTCTTGTGTTTAAATCTGAACTCAGATACTTACTAGCTGTGTGACTCTGGGCAAGTCACAACCTTCTTTGCCTCAGTTTCCTCATCAGCAAAATGAGCTGGAGAAGGAAATAGCAAATCAGTGCAGTATCTTTGCCAAGAAAACTTCAAATGGAGTCAGGAAGAGATGGACATAAGTGAGAACAACTGAGCAATAACAACAATGCACCATAGGAGGTGTTGGAGACTAAGGCAAAAATGAAATTATCCTTGCCCTTCAGGAGATTGTATATTCTCAGGGAAACCATGTGCAACACATGAATATACAAGTATACAAGCTTTTTTGTGTGGGTTTGTTTGTTTTGGTGGAGGGGGATACAAGTTATTAGCAGTCAGGCCAATCAGGAAAAGACATGTAAACAAGCTCCAGTTGAGCCAAACTTTGTAGTAAACGAAGGATTCTAAAAGACAAAGGTGAAGAGAGAGACAGCAGCACAGAGGTGCAGAGACAGAAGATAGAACAGAATGTATGTGGTAAAAAAAAAAGTCAAAAGTCATTTTGTCTAACTGGAAAGGAAAGTTGAAGTCAGATCATCAGTTACTGTAGCAGGTGAATGGCATAATCAGATAAATGTTTTAATGTAATATCTGAACAAACCCAAGGTTTTGTAACTTCTATTTAAGATAAGCATTTGGGAGGACAAATTACAATATAAAGCGACTTGAGGGAGACCAATTGGGAGACTCTTGCAGTAGTCCAAGAAAGATGTGATAAAAGCCTAGGGTGGTGGCCTATAAGTCAACAGAAAGGGGCAGATGTAGGAGATATTGTGGAGGTAGCATTGACAGGATCCTATGACTGATGGAGACTGAGGAGTCAAGAATAACTCCAAGGTTGTGAATAAGAGTGACTAGAAAGATGGGGTTGCCCTCAACAGAAATAGGGAAGTTCAAAACAGAAGTATTTGGAGAAAAGAAAATAAGTTCTGTCTTGGAATATGTTGCATTTGAGATGATTATGGGACATCCATTCAAAATGCCCAATAGACATGGAGATGAGAAAGAGTTGAGTTGGATACATAGAAATGTTAACTCAAGGGAACTTATGAAATCATTAGGAAAAATGTGTAGAGAGAAGAGTTGAATAAACAAGCAGTTAATTGATAGTAGTCAAATCAAATTAAGTCTGCAAGCATTTATTAAATCCTTACTATGTTCCAGGCATGGTGCTAAATATGAATGATACAAAGAAAGGGGGGAAAAGTCCCTCTTTTGAAGCAGCTTATAGTCTACCCCACGGAAGAAAATTCTCTTTTGTAAAAAGAAGCTTAGTTAAGCAAAACAAACCATTCTCTTCCCTAAATTTGATAAAGTATGTCACATTTTGCATATATAGAAGGTATTTACTATTTCACTATTGGGAGAGGAAAGGTATATTGTGCTGCAGTCTTCTGGAATCAAGATTGGATTTCATTGATCACATTTTGATCCTTTTTTTTTAATGTTTTACTTTCCTTCCCATATAAATTGTTCTCTTGTTTCTGCTTTATTCTTCAATTTATAAGTTTTCCCATTTCTCTAAATTGTTCATATTCCTGGTTGTTGTATTTTTGATTGAAGAATAATTTTCTAATCCCATTCACACACCAGAATTAATTCATTACCCAATTGAGGAATAACTGCTTTGTTTCCAGATTTTTTTACTTTTTTTTGGTCCCACAAAAAGTACTGTTGTTATTTTTCTTATAGGTCCTTCTGCCCACTTTTCCATGACTCTTCACTGTTAAAGTGTCAGAGCATTGCATAGGAGGGCCATATTATTTTATTTTTATATGTTTCATCAGTTGTAACTCATCACCTCTTGACCAATGTTCTGGTGATGCTCCTTTCCACATTTAGCTAGCTTGACTGGCAGGCAGCAGACCCTACTTGTCACTGGGCTGGTATTAAAAGCCATTTCAGTTTGGTACCACCTGTCAGAGATAGGGCTTTATTGACCTTGTCTTTGACAAACCTGGATCACTTCTACTATATAATGAAGCATTAAAATAAGGCTGTTGTGGAGCATGGGCATAGACATTGCTTTATAAAAATGAGCATATAGCGGGGTTTTGTGTTTTTTTTTGCAATATATATTGTAGGAAATTATCAGCTGAGTCTCACACAAAAAGGAATTTTATAGGCAAAAGAGTAGATGTAGATGGAACATGTTAATAGAGTTCTTATGTAGGTAATAATCCATTTTAGTTGCTGAGTACACCAACATTGTGTTGCTACAAACATTTTTACCCTATTCAGAAAGGCAAGGAGCAAGAGTATGAAATTAGCATAGGTATTAAACTTGCTAAGCACTCTTATTTCAATAGACTTGATATTTCTTCAGGGATGATTTCTACCATCAGTCTGAACCCCAATAATGCAAAATTTGGAAAGAGTATTTTCTTTGGTGTTGGAATTCCTGATGGATTTCATTTATTTCCTTTTTAGGTCAGATTGTGAAACCAACTTCAAAAATATACCAAACATTTTTGTTCCTTTCCAACTTTCTCTACAAAATCAATCTGTCAGGCAAATAGACTCACTCTCTTCTAGGCATATCCTTTCCTTTGACATCCTCTGGCCTTAGCATTGCTTGTCATTCATAGCTGTCAAATCTTGCCTCTTCACTCTTGCCAAGCTTTTTCCCCCCCATCTTTTAGAACTCACCCCAGAACACAAAAACACCAAATTTTTCCAGTACTATCTGCCCAATTTCTTAACTAATTGTCATTTGAGTTGTTGAAAATACAACCAACCAATAGACATATTGGGGATGAGGGAGAGAAGGGGGGAAGAAGGAGGGAAGGGTAGCAAAAGAAGAGTAGAAAAAAGTATCATTTTGAGAATGTTAATTGATCGACACATTTTTTTTAAAATGACTCAAATGTAACAGAGAGTATTGAAACAATATAGCTATGACAGCTAGAAGTAAGACCCATAAATTTTGTAGAAAGATAGATGAATCAACATTTTTACTGAATATATGGGTTTTAATAATCTGTTTTGTTTAATAACGCTGAATCTCTTCTTTTAAAGAATCTAAAGTAAACTTGGACCTTAAAAATGTCTAGGGAAAAGACTTTGAATGGAAAGATTCAAGAGATTCTTTATCTCTCTCACTATCTTATTTAATAACCTGACATCCTGTGCTTCTGATTTTTATCTTGGTCAATGAAGGGAGGGAATATAATATCTGACCAAGTCTAGGATTTTATACACTTCCATAAAGCATAAACCTCACACGAGGCAGTCTAAGGCAAGAAAGATTCTTGTGTTTCAGCATATGAAAATTTTTATCTTGAGAAATTGTAAAGAAGTATTTCTTTCAGAAAACCTGCATTATTTGGTCAATCTTCTTCAATAAATGTGGTTCTTTGCTTCTCTTTGTTTTCTTACCTTGAGCAAAACTAATGTGAGTTTTATAATTGTTATCCTCCACAACAGAGATTATGCACTTTTTATTTTGCTAAACACTGACCTATGTTTATGACCTATAAACTATGACCTATACTATGAAATCTGGGATTCTGATTAATTTCCTTCCTAAGAGTTTTAGATAGGACAATTTTAATGTCTCCAGGTAACTTGGCTTCTGTAAATTCTGTCAGCTCAGCAGGAGAATGTTCTAAGAAATGAGTTGCCTCTAAGTTTTCCATTTGACTCAGTTCCATAAATATGAAGATATGCCATGGATATATTTTTCCCTTGTATGGACCTCAACATTTACTTGGTGATGGAAGGGTTCTTAGGAGAAAAGAAGTTTACAAAATTATATGTATTTAATCAGTTTAGGACTTGTAACAGAATTTACCATTTGCCACCCTAGGAATGAGCCTTTGAATGTCTATTTAGTGTGAATAATAAAATTGTCTCTAGCATTACTTTAACAAATCATATACATGACATTTGAATATTAACTTTGTAGATGTTCAGAAACATTTTCATATAAATTGGCAATAATGCTATGCAAAATTTCTTTTTAGGGGGATAATTCCTACGTGAAAGATCGCTGGTGTGTTTTTGATGGATTTATGGTCTTTTGCCTTTGGGTTTCTTTGGTGTTACAGGTAATTAAATAATTTTAAATTAAAGGGTCACATTTTCAGAAATACACCGTACCTATTCTTAAACAAAGTTATCTAAATAGAAGTAGAAAAAGGAACTTTCTTGTGAATATGAAGACTTACATTTAATTCCATACCTTTTGGTGAATACTACCTTTCTTTGGAAATATATAAGTGAGAAATTTATCCACTCTTTGCCCATTATTAAATTGGTGTGTTACTTTAGCATGCTGTCTGCACATTATCTATAATCTGCCCTAAGATAAAGTGACTTACCCTTATATTTTCTTATTTCTTTTTTTGGTTTTAATGTGTGAATTCATCAGTGTGAGATGTCTTAGAGAAAAGAGCCTTCTGTCAATGTAGATCTATCATTGTTCTGCTGCTTTTTTTTTTAAGTGTTGCTTGGGAGCACTGAAAAGTTAAGTGACTTGCCCAGTGTCTAATAGCCCAAATGTGTCAGAGAAGGAGCTTGACCTCAGGTCTTCCTGGATCCAAGGTTGGCTATCTATTCTCCCCATAACAGACTGCTCTTTGTTCTCTTGCCTCATCATACAATATCAAAAATTGGATTAAATGAAATAAAAGAAGAAAAGCTAGGTCCCTTTCTGGGTTCCAGGGCATTAAATAATGAAAATTGATGGGAAATAGTTCACATTCTTACTTATTTTCACCACCATGGACATAAGAGGAGCAGAGTAGAGAAGTCTACATTGCTCTACAAGGCTTCTTCTAAGGCGAATAAGAGTAATATACAGTTTGAAAACAGTAGTAAAGCTTTATTCTGAATAATAGTAGTAAGTAATCTAGTTTATTGTAATATATTCAAACAGGACTTAGATTCACTTCGATTAAACTGGTTGTTCTTCTAGTGTTAAAAGATAAAGCTAGAGAGGCAACCTGAAGTATTGAATAGGAGGGCTGGTATTTCTGCTGCAAGTGATTCCCTTTGCATCATTCTTCCCTATTGCTAGTATCTTCCATATGGAATTACCTTACATTTCCACAGTATATATCTTGTATAAAGAGTTATTTGCATAGAGTTTCCTCCATTAGAATGTGAGTGTCTTGATGGTGGGATCTCTTTTTACTTTCCTTTGTATCCCTCGTATTTGGGACATAGTAAGCTCTTAAGAAATGCTTGTTGCTTAACTCACTGATTTTCCAGGAAAGCTTGACTTCAAGTAGCATTTTTGATACTTTCAGACTATCTCATTCTGTAGGGCAAGCCACTTAACCCTGTATTTCAGGTCCAGTATTAAAGATATTAAGTTGCAGAACAACTTTCAGTAGATAGCTTAGAGATAGTAGATAGTTGAGAGGATTTCCTTTCTAAGAAGTCCAAATAGTAATGAAATAAAAAAAAAATCCAGCTAATGCCTCCCTCTCGCTGCTAAAAAAGATCTAGCTGGAATAGGAAACTTCTTTTCCTAGCTAATTGGAGTGCTTCATAACTAGACAGCTTTCTTTACTAATTTTCTCTGATGTAATTTATGGTCTTCTCCTATCCTCATTGGAAAAAAAGTGTTAAGTAGCATTATTAAAACACTCCTTTAGCTTATTCTCTTAGAAATGATATTATTGACGTTTTTCCTTATAGAATTCTCCTCCCACAACTTTTAGATTTGCATCTTTACAAATGCAAAAAAAAATAGAACTCAAATAAAATTTATCATTTTAGTAAAGGCCTAACCAATTAAAAAGAAGCCTTTTATAAATTGTCCATATTTATTCACATTTAAAATAGATATTGTAAAGTAATTATAGTTTTACATTAATGGTTGTTTTTACAAATAAGTCACAATGCATAGTGATGTAGCAAAACTAAATTTTAGCTTTGGTTGTTTCCATATTTAATGATCCTTTCTTAATTATCTTTAACAATTTCCCTTAAATTCAGGGTGCTACATGCAACTAAATTTATTTTGAAAATAATCTGCAAAACTTTCTAATAATTAGTATTGTTCCTATACCACCACTCACTCTCAAATGGAATGGTAAACTTTGGGAAACAATGAACTTTCCTTCACTGGTTGTCTTTCAGTGAAGGCTAATTGCCTACTTTTTGAGAATGGTGTGTAGACAGGATTACTGCTTAGGTATGCATTGTATTAGGTGACATCCAAACTTCTCTGTAATGATGACATTCTTAGATTCTATGACAAGTGTTCATAATATGGCAAGTGAGGGGAAATCTGAAAAAAAAATCTATGACTGTATATTTGCAGGTATTTGAAATTGCTGACATAGTTGATCAGATGTCACCTTGGGGAATGCTGAGGATTCCAAGGCCTCTTATTATGATCCGGGCATTCCGTATTTATTTCCGATTTGAGCTACCACGAACAAGGATAACAAATATTTTAAAGTAAGTATTACAGTCCATAATTTTAATGAAGTTTCATTTGTAAGTAAGCTTACTGTCTTATATATTCTTAAACATTTATTTTTCTAGGCGTTCAGGAGAACAAATTTGGAGCGTTTCAATTTTCCTACTTTTCTTTCTACTTCTGTATGGAATTTTAGGAGTTCAGATGTTTGGCACTTTTACGTATCACTGTGTAACGGTTGACACTCAGCCAGGGTAAGTTTTATCGTAAACATTGATTTAATTTATATTCTTTATTAGACAAATATATTTCTACATCAATTAGTGTCTCCTTGAAACAAAGCTTTCTAATCTCCATCATACTTTTTAATCATTATCCTCTACTTCATCATTATTACCATTATTATTTGGGAATACCAGTGTTTAGTTTTTGAAGAAAAAGTGCCTCATAGTAACTTCTGGGAATACTTCTTTATCTCCTCTTTGGAAGTGAATGAAGTGTAAAAGAGGGAGCGAAAAATCACTTCTTGTGGCTCTACAAAAGGGGTAAATGGGGAAGTCTTAATGATTATGGTCCTCTCCGTCTAACCTGGAAGCCATATTGCACTCATGGTCTAGGGGTACAACAGAATGATATTCTGCCATACTTGATGAAAAACAATTTGTTTTATAGAAATACCAATCAGTTACCAAAAAGGTAAATGTAGTAAAATCTTACTCTGTTATAATAGCAAAGGTAATCTTCCTTTTTACATTTGGGAAATTTAAACAAATGGACCTACATACATTATTACATATAAACATGTACACATACTTGAGTATGATAGATAGATGATCTACCAACTGGAAAACACTCTGCACAAAGTATCAGAAAGGTATATACATGTACTTTAACATTTTTTTCTACAAGCTTTGTTATACTTTCTTATAATTTCTACCAAATGAGAGAAATAACACATAAGATGGAGAACAAAAATCAGTAATAAAAACAAGGTTCTTTAATAAGAATGTGATAGGATAAAAGCTATGAACAATTAATTACTTTTGTAATTTAATAATAGAACAACCAAATGAATCATGGATTTTCTAAAGTTGTCACTGTATATTAATGTCTCTTGGAAAGAATTAGACAATTCACAGAATCTTTAATTCAAATGTGTGCTCTATAAAAATACATGTTTTATAAAAATCAAGCAAAACAAAAAATCTCACGTTATTATATCTAACAGCAAGAAAAATAAGTAAACTACATGTACATTCTAAAACTAATCTTTTTCAAGGCAGAAAAACTGGCAGTACTGTGTTTTCATTTGTTTCCAAGACCATTGTTGTTTTTATGAAATGTATTTATATTTTTACTTTAAAATGGCATTTGGGAAGGAAAATATAAAGCAAAACAGGGTTGTACCAATTATTAAATTTCTAGGTAAGCTTTCACTGTCAAAAATATGAAGTGTCTATGATAGCAACAATGAATGAACTATCTGGGGAACCATTTGTATTAGAGAGGAAATAAAATACAAAAAACAAACATGGTATGTGCATACAAATATACAGTGTGAGAAGAAATTCAGTGGCAAGGCAAGAGTATTTTTGGAGACTCTTCTCAACTAAAGTTGTTTATTTCATATATTGAACAATTCAATTGATGGGAATTTTAGAATCTATTTAATGTGTAAAACCATTAACATTACTTTGGAAGTTTATGTATAAAACTATAAACACTAAGTCTTAACCCATTTTTTAAAACTCTTCTCTTTTAATATCTCTATGTCAAATAATTATGAGGAAAATTTCTAGGAATCCTGTACTTTCATAGAAAATACAGTAAGTCAATTAATATTAAAGGAACATATTGAGTATATGGTACTGTATTTGCTAAGCAATATAAATGTTAAAGGCTATAGTAAAGAAGCACCTTCTCTGAACACACAACTGGAAGTTGGCCTCCAAAATTTCCACATTTTGGACTGGCAGTAGGCAGAGAATAGCATTCATGATTTATATATAACCCACAACATAGAGTAAATTCAAGTAATTAATCAAGTAATTGGCTAATCACAAGTCATATTTATAAAAATGGAGAAGAATTGGATGGGACTAAAAGGTCCCCTAAGGCAAGAGTCCTTTTTAAAATAAATATGTATAGATATTATTTATATTTTTGCCTCATCAAAACTTCCACAGTGTCCTTCCCACAGCCCCATCATATTTGACAAATAATATTTTTTAAAACACAAAATAGAAATAATAGAAATAATCAGCAAAACTAATACATTCCCCCATAATATGAAAATATGTGTAATATGGTCCACCAAACTTATGGACCTCCTATCTCTGCAAAAGAGGCAGGAGTGTTTCAGTTTGAGCAAGCTTAAGCTGGCTCATGAGAGCCAAATATTGAATTTTCAGTGCAAACATTTACAACTCCAGAGTCAGTAAATTTGATTTATTGTTTTGTTGAAATTGATAGAAAAATATTAGTAATATAGGTTAAGCTTAAAAGTGTGTCATGTATATTTTTTTCAGACATCCAGTTGTTAAACATTTCACATCCTTGGGTGGGAGTGTCTCCTCATATCTCTTCTTTGGAACCACACTTGTTCTTAGTAATTTACAGCATTCAGTTTTTTTAAATTTATTTTGAGGTTCTTTCTATTTATATTGTTGTAGTTGTATATGTTGTTATCCTGACTCTGATTACTTCACTTTGCATTAATTAATGTAGATACTTCTCTAATTCTCTGTATTCATCATACTCATCATGTATTAGAGCACAATAATATTCCATTATACTCACAAATCACAATTTGTTTATCCATTCTCTAACTAATGGATATCTACTTTGTTTCCAATTTTTTGCTACCACAAAAAGTTGTGCTATAATTATTCTGTATGTGGCGATTTTCTTCTTAACAATGTCCTCTTTGGGGTCTAACACTGGAATCTCTGGCTCTAAGGGTATGGACACACACACAGACACACACATGCACACACACATGCAGACACAAACACACACCAAAAATAGGGGTAGGGACATTTTAGGCATTTTATTTGAATAATTCCAAATTTATTTCAAAAATGTTTATACTGATTTAGAGCTCCACCATGCAACAATGCAGCAATATTTTTTCAACCCCTCCAAGATATGGACTATTCTCTTTTGTCATCTTTGCCAATTATCAGTTTGTGATTCTTTTGAGAATTGTTTGTTTGTATCTTTTGACCATTTATCTGTTGAGGAATAGCTTTTGGTATTCTATTTATGTATCTCTTAATTGTTTACTTTCATAGATATCATGCACTTACCAGAGAAACTTGAAACAAAGATTTTTTTTTAATCATCCAACCACTTCTCATCTTAGTCTAGGTGTGTTGATTTTGTGAAGAATCTTTTCAGCTTCATGTAATCAAAATTTTCTGTTTTATCATCCATAATCACCTCTATCTTTCTTAGTTAAAAAAATACAGCTGTGAAAGGCATATGATCTACTTCTCTTGCAATTTTTTTTCTATAGAATGATACGTAACATTTAGATCACATATCCATTTAGAATATATTGTGGAATATGATGTAAGCCCAGTTAATATCAGACTACTTTTCAGTTTTCCCAACATTTTTTAAATCAGGTGTCCTTTCCTAAGTAACTTATGTTTCCTGATTTATCAAACGTTGTACTATTGAGTTACCTTTTTCCCCCCTGATTCTCCCTTGTCTAGGATGTTCTATTGATCTACCTATTTTTTTAAAACCTGTATTTGAAGGTTTTGATGGCTGGTTTTCATAATACCCTTTGAGACTTGGAAGTGCCATCCTTCCTTAATTTATACCTCTTATTATTTCCCATGAATCCTAGTTCTTTTGTTTTTCAAAATGAATTTTGTTATTGTTTTATCAAGTCCTATAAATAGATCTGATAATTTGGAATAGCATTCAAAGCTGTAAATTAACTTGGGTAACATTATCATTTTTATTATAGCCATGAGAAATGAATATTTCTGTGGCTAATTAAGCTATTCTTTATGTCTTTGTGGAACACTTTTTAACTGAATCTGTACAAATATTTAGTGTGCTTTGATGAATTGATCCCCAAATATTTAATGCATTTTTAATTATTGGGAATGGAATTCCTCTTCCTATTATTATCACTTAGATTTTATTATTGCCATGTAAAAATTCCGTTGACTTTAGGATTTGTTTTCTAGACTATGACTTTACTGAAGCTTGGATTTTCTAAGTAAACCATAATGTCATCAGCATATAAGGATAGTGAGGGAGGGTGGATATCCTTGGTTTATTCCTTGATTTATTGTATAATAAAAATGATAGCTTATATGATACTTTAAAGTTTGTAAAGTATTTTAAAAATATTATATCATTTATCCTGAAAACGGCCCTGGAAAGGTTAGTGCTATTCTTATCTGGGCATATTTTGATTCTAGTTTTAATGTATCCCCCTTGCATATGATGCTTCTTTTAGGTTTCAGAGAATTGATTTTTATAATATTATAAAGGTCCCTCTGTGCCCATACTTTATGGGTTTTTTTTAGCATAAATTATTATTGAATTTTTGTAGACTTTTTCTATATCTATTGAGAAAATCAAATGGTTTAAGGGTAGCTTTTGCTTTAGTAAGATCAAAATCATATTGAATTATGTTGCTTGTTTCCCTGATGTTAATTATCTATCCATCCTTCTATCACCAGTGCAAATTCCATAGCCATAATGAGTGATCTCTTAGTTAAATTGCTGCAGTCTTTTTGCTAAAACTATATAGAAAACATTTGAATAGATATTCATTAATGATATTGGTCTGGAGTTTTTCTTCCATGCTTTATCCTTTAAATATTAGAACTACAATTATTTCATTAAAGTGCTTTCTCAATTTTTGAGAATATTTTGTGTCATATTGGTTCTAATTGTTCTTTTAAAATGTGTGAGAGGGAAAGCTAGTTGGCGCATTGAATAGAGTACCAGCCCTGGAGTCAGGAGGACCTGAGTTCAAATTTCACCTCAGACACTTGACACACTCATTACCTGTGTGACCTTGGGCAAGTCACTTAACACCAATTGCCTTGCCTTTCCCACTAAACAAACAAACAAACAAAAACATAAAATGTTATAGAATTCTTCAGTGAATCAGTCCATCAAGATCAGGAATTTTTTTTTTCTTTGCAAATTCCTTTACTATGAGTTGATTTCTTTTTCTGAAATTGGATTATATAAGATTTATATTTGTTAATCTGTTACTTCAGAAATTTTATGTTCTAAAAGCTGTTTCTCAATTTCTTTTATTTTCTTAGTTGTAGTAGCACAAAACTATGTGTAGTAGGTTGTGATTATTCTTTTTATTCTGGCTTTGTTATTTCACCTTATTCATACTCATGGAGTGGTTCTTCATTGGCCAGCCTCCTAGAATATTTATAAAAGTATAGTAGAATTTGGGGAAAAAAATGAAAGATGCCCTAAAGCAGGGATGTTGGGGTTTTTTTAGTTTGCATTTTTTTTAAATTGGTGAAAATTTACCCTCTCTCCCTCTCATATATGCCTTTTCCCTCTTGAGAAGAAAAGAAGATGAAACCCCTCTTAACAATGTGCATAGTCAGACAAAGCAATATTCTCCATTGGCCCTGTTCAAAAGAATAGCTAGATATAGATACATGCACACACACCCACACCGCCAATAAGTATATTTGTGGTGTGTGTACGCACATGTGTATTTGAGCATCTAGGTGGAGCAGGGGATAGAGGGTCAGGCCTTGAAGCAGGAAAACTTGTTTAAATCTGGCCTCAGACTCTTAATAGCTATGTGACCCTGGACCAGTCAGTAAACCCTTTTTGCCTTGGTTTCCTCATCTGTAAAATGAGCTGGAGCAAGAAATGGCAAACTTCTCTAGGATCTTTGCCAAGAAAACCCCAAAAGCAGGTGTCAGAAGAGGTAGGCATAACTGAAAACAAAAAAACAAACAGAACAAAAACCTTTCTATACACACACATGTAAAACATATAAGGTACCTAATAAATGTTTATTGAATTGAATTGATATATGTATGTATGCATATACATAGACACACATATACACACACGTATCTTTATATACATATCCATTTACATACATATCCACAGTTGGGTAGCACTAGTCTTCTGGAAATGCAGTTTACCATTAAGCTAATTGTAGTTTAGCTATCTTTCAAAGTTGTTAGTCTTCACATTATTGTTACAGTGTAAAAATTGTTCTCTTTTTTTATCAGCATCAATTCATACAAATCTTCCCACTTTCCTGAAGCCATCCCCTTCATTATTTCTTTTTTTAATTTTAAATAATATGTTTCTCAATTACATGTAAAATAATTTTAACATTCATTTTAAACAATGCGTTCCAAATTTCTCACCTTCTTCTCTCATCTCCTCCCTCCCTCCAAACAATTTGCTATAGGTTATACATGTGAGCTCATGCAAAACATATTTCCATATTAGTCATGTTATGAAAAAAGATAGACTCAAAGGGGAAAAATGAAATTAAAAATAAAGTGAAAAATAGTATGCTTTGATCTGAATTCCAACTCCATCATTTCTTTCTCTGGATGTTCAAAGCATTTTTCATCATTAATCTTTTGGAATTTTCTTGGATCATTATATTGCTAAGAATAGCTAAGCCATTCACAGTTGCTCTTTATACAATACCATTGTTATTGTGTATAGTATTCTACTGGTTCTGTTCACTTCCCTTTCTATCAGATCATGTAAGCCTTTCCATGTTTTTTCTGAAATCAGTCTGTTTGTCGTTTCTTATAGCACAGTAGTATTCCACTAGGCATTTACCATACCTTGTTCAACTATTTCCCAATTGATGGGCATTCCCTCAATTTCCAATTCTTTGCCAACACAAAAAAAAGAAAAAAAAAAGAGCTGCTATAAATATTTCTGTATAAGTAGATTCCCTACTCTCTCTGTAGTTGTATTGTTGGATCAAAGGGTCTACACGGTTTTATAGCCCTTTGGATATAGTTCCAAATTGCTCTTCAGAATACTTAGATCAGCTTTCACAATTCCACCAATAGTGTATTAGTGTCCCAGTTTTTCCACATGCCCTCCACTATTTATTGCTTTCCTTTTCTATCGTATTAGCCAGTCTGATAGATGTGAAGTAGTACCTTAGAGTTGTTTTAATGTGCATTTCTCTAGTCAATGATGATTTAGAGTACTTTTTTTGGTACAACTACATATAGCTTTGATTTCTTCTGAAAACTGCCTCTTGATATATCCTTTGACTATTTGTGAGTTGGGGAAGTATTTATAGTCTTATAAGTTTGACTCATTTCTCTATATATTTAAGAAATGAGGCCTTTACCAGAGACACTTGCACAACATTTGGCCAATTCTGCTTTTTACGACATTCTTCTCCTCATTGGCTTTTTGGATCTCTTTCGCCATTTGGGTTCGTCTGTTTTTAAGATGTTATTTTCTTCAGTATTTTTTGGAATCTCCTTTAGCAATCTATTGGGTCATTTACATGACTCCCTTGCATCACTCATTTCTTTTCTCAGTTTTTCCTCCACTTCTCTTACTTGATTTTCAAAATCCTTTTAGAGCTCTTCCATGCCTTGCAACCAATTCATATTTTTCTTGAAGTCTTTTGGTGCAGGAATTTTGACTTTGTTGTCTTCTTCTGGTTCTATATTTTTGCCTTCTTTGTCACCAAAGAAAGATACTATAATCTGATTTCTTTTCCTCTGTTTCCTCATTTTTTCCAACCAATTACTTGACTTTTGAGCTCTTTACCAATGTAGAACTCCTGCTTCCAGAAAGGAGAGTACTTTGTTCCAAATTTCTGGGGTTTTACACAACTGTTGTCAGAGTTACTTCTGTCACTTTCTCAGAACTATGAGGAGGACTTCCTCTCCACAGCCACCACAAGCTCTGCCATGCCAGCACTCCTCCTCAACCTAGGACCACCACCCAAGACTGTAACCTAGATCCAAGAAGGGCAAAGCAAGAGAATCCTGCCTGAGCCCCAGCAAAGAGATTTCTGCAATTGCCATCTGATCACCTGCTTGGTTCCTACAACATCTGTGGGTCCGAAGCTCTGGAAGCAGCTGCTGCCACTGCTGCTACCTTCACCACAGCCACCTCTGCTGCAGCTACCTCCTCCACTCTGGGGGCTGGAGCCTGATCATACTCTTCTCTCACCCAGGTCCAAAAGAGTTTCCCCACTGGCCATTTACTTTGTCTTTGATGTTTGTGGGGTGAGAAATCTGTAAACTGCCACAGCTGCCAGTGATTCCATCTCCTGAGGTCTGCTCCTGCCTGGTCTGTGCCTGCGTGGTTTATGCATGACTGTGCTCTCCTCCCAGCCCAGTGCAAATAGACCCTTCCTGTTGGCCTGCCATGTTATCTTCAGCTGGAAATGTGTTTCATTCTGTCATTTTGTGGCTTCTGTAGCTTTAAAATTTGTTTAGTCATTTTTATAGGTATTGCAGGTGAGTGGGAGATGAACTCCAGCATGTTCCTGCTTTTACTCCACCATCTAGAAGTAGTTATTCTCTATCCTGTAAAGGAAAACAATTCAACATCATGAAGACATGCTATGTTTTTTTCTATAAAAAACACAGAAATTCTAGTGATGTTTCTGGGCTCTTCACATCTCTATCAATCTTGTCCTGCTAAGTCATAGTATCTCAACATTTTGTCAAAGTTAGTGAACTGCTGCATTGGCTGGAATAATGGCAAGAGCTGATTCAGAATGGAAACTACGGAGACCAAGTCATGATAAATATGTGTACTTGATTCAGGCAAGAAGAATCTGAGAAGGAATTGTGGGTCCAGAAGCTGGCAGACCTAGACAGATTTTTTATTTGTTTGAGGGAATTAAATGGCATTAGCAAATCCCAAAACTCCAGCATCATCTATTTATCATTGAAAACATGCAGAGTTCAGTCTAACACTTTCATTTTACAGATGAGAAAGAGGAGCTCCCATTAAGTAAGCTATTAGCAAATACTTACATAATGAGTATGTGCTAGTCACTTCACTAGGCCCTGGAATACAAAGACAAAAACAAAAACCAAACAAATTATTTAACTTTGAATGAACAAAATTAATCTTGAGTGTTAACTATAATATATGAGGCAATTAGCTGGCTCAGTGGGTAGATCAGGGGATTTGGAGTCAGGAAGACTTGAGTTCAAATTGTGACTCAGAAATTTAGCTGTTGTGTGACTTTGAGTCTGCTTCAGGGTCCTCATCTATGAAATGAGGATAATAATAGCACCTACCTCCCTGGGTTATTGGAAAAATTGATAAAATAATTATTGCTAAGTGTTCTTTAGATCTTCAAGTGTTATATAAATGTTTATTATTATTATTATCATCATTAGTATATATTATGCTTGCTCTTTTAATTCAGCTGACCTGCATTTCTGACAACTTTTCTATGTCCTTCTCTGGTGATTATCACATCATGTGAATCTCAACTGTTGAGATTTTTCTCCTTCCTAGCACATTATAATTTGTGCATTTATAGTTCTTTGCATACATAATATCTCATTTGTGCATTTCCTATCAATCCTTTGTCAAGCTGATCTGTAAAAACTTTATTTTGTGAGAAAAATATATGAGGAGAGTGGGGAGTTTTCATTTGTTTGGGTTGATATTAGAAATAATTTCTAAGACTGTTGGGATAAAGAAAGAACAGAGAGGCTGAAAGCCACAGAGATAGAAACACCCTTTGGTGTTTTTAGCCAGAAAATGTGTTACCACATTGTCAGAAATTTTGTTCTAAGTGTGATTTTTGAAATAGTTCTTAAATTTCTCAACTGGCTGTAGAAAACATCTGGAAACTCTTAGATATTTGCAAGGATTTTTGAAATCAAATGCAAGGTTAAGTAATCTTTCATGCATTTTATAAAATAGGAAATTTTTAATAATTCACTGTTCCAATAAAATAGCTAATTTTCATTATGAATGTTACAAAATAATTGTTATTTTTACAAAATCATTTTTTTTCTCAGTGTAGCACCGGTTCCAAAGTCTATGGGTATGGGACTTTCTCCTTACTGTCAGAAATCAGTGCTCTGAGCCTGCATGAGGGGCACAAAAGTGTTGAGAGTGGGAAAAAGGAGAGCTTCACTCTCTTTAGGGTTCTTCAGTCTCTCCAGACTCTTCAGTCAATGGTCTGCTTTGGGTCTCTAGTTTCTTTAAGCTCTGTAGTGGCTTTGGGTGCTTCTGGCTTTCATTTCAAGAGAGAACATGGACAATGTAAACTTGATGGGAGAATAAGACTCTGGGAAGAAGCTGCCATGAGAGAAGCTAGGAGTATCCATCATGTTCTTATCCCCTGGTTACTACAACAGAAACTTTGGGAAATTACCCCTTCATTGAGATCTCTCTCTTGGTTAAGTTGTTACCACATTCCCAATGGGAGACCTCCTTTACTCTGTGTTGTCTGATATATATGTTCCTATGTATACTTTCTTTAATTACAATTTTGCTATTGACTGGATAAATGGGTTTCTTTTTTTTTTATTCTGGAAAACTTTTTATTGTAGGTGGAATGGGACACAGCTGGACGTAGTAAGTTAGATGATTCCAATTTTATTGGCAACATCTAAAGCATCATGGTGTAGAGCAAAATGGAGATATGCCTTCTTCTCTCCATCGGGCCAGATCAGTGTGTTGATCTTGGCCATGTCAATGTCATACAGCTTCTTTACAGCCTGCTTGATCTGATGCTTGTTGGCCTTGACATTCACAATGAAAACTAGGGTGTTGTTGTCCTCAGTCTTCTTCATAGCAGACTCAGTGGTCAAAGGAAACTTAATGATGGCATAGTGATCAAGCTTGTTTCTTCAAAGGGGCACTTTTCTTAGGGTATTTGGGCTACATTTGAAGTCTTAGTGTCTTGGGTCTCCAGAAGGTGGGGGTTTTTCAGATCTTCTTCCTTTTGTGGCTAAGGACACCCTTCAGCACCACCTTCTTGGCCTTCAAAGCTTTGAACTTGGTTTTTGTCTTGGGAGGAGAGGGGAGACAATGGCTTCCTTCTTCACCTTTGGCATCATGTTGGGGGAAAAGGATAAATGAGTTTCTTTATTATTCAGTATGTATGTTCATTATGGAACTTTTTTTTGGTGGAAAAGGGGTCAAGCCTTGGATCCTCCTTTTCCCATTAGGAAACAACCTAACAAAAATGATGTTAATCTGTGGTTTTCTAAGTCAACATTCGGTCTTTTCATTTGCGTTTGATACCAATGGCATCAACCAGAGCAGAATATATTTTCTATATATTACCATCTGTTTTCAATGATTGTGGCCTTAATAATGAATATTCAAAAGCAAATTCTACAGCATTTTGTTCTGAGGACGCCAGTATTCGAGTTGGGAAGAAAGTTTGGAATGGCCATGGAGTTGCTGCAAAATTTTTTTAAACTCATCATTTGTCACTATTTAAATCAATGGTATCACATCTGACCTCAGACACTAGCTGTGTGACTCTGAGCAAGTCACTTAACCCCAATTGCCTCCTCCCCCCCCAAAAAATCTTTTCTTTTCCTCCCATCTCCATATCCCACTTTGGAAAAAGAAAAGGAAAACAAAATCTTTGTTACAAATATGCACACTTAAAAACATAAATTCTTATATTGGCTATATCCACAAAAGCATGTTCTTTTTCTGCATATTGAGTCCATCATCTCTGTCAGGAAGTGGATATCATGCTTTATCATTGGTCCTCTGGAATCATGGTGGGTCATTGAGATTATCAAAGTAGTTTTTAAAAGTAGTTTGACTTTACAAAGTTGATGTAGAAAATGGTCTCCTGGTTCTACTCACTTCTCTCTTCATCAATTTGTAAAGATTTCCCAGGTTTCTCTGACACATTGTTTCTTACAGTGCAATAATATTCCATTATATTCATATAGAATAATTACTCAGTCTTTCCCCAGTTGATGAGCACCTCCTTATTTTTTCAATTCTTTGCTACCATAAAAAGAGATGATAAAAATATTTTTATCAGTATAGGTCCTTTTTATTTTTCATTGACTTCTTTGGATTGTATGCCAAGTAGTGGTATTGCCGGGTCCAAGATATGCACAGTTTAGTGACTTTTTGGGCAAAGTTCCAAATTGTTTTATCTGTCTTCCTTTGCTGACCTGAGCTGGAAAATATGATGTATTGCCATTTTTCCATGGATTTCCCTATTCCGATTCATAGTGGTGTTCTATGCCCATATGTTCTATGTTTTCAATAAAATAGTTACAGGGGAGTTAAATGGCTGCTTAATTTTAATTTAGCTATTTTTTTGCTCAAACTATCACCCATTCAACCTGCAATAAAATTTCAGTGTAATTGATAAAGCGCATTTGCTCTTAAAATAAATAATGTTTAATGTGGTCCTTTCTTCATATGCCCTTTAAGCAAACTCATATTTAGAGAGAGAAAAAAAATGACATAACAGAGTCACATTTTTTGTAGGTTAGACTTCCAGAACATGATATAATGCAAAGAGCAGGTCACAACACCTCAGTTAAAATCCTGTCTCTGATACTTATTACATGTATGATGCTGGACAAGTTTTTAATTTATATTTTCTTATCTATAAAATGAGGGCGGTTGGCTCATAAGGTTCCTTCTGGCTCAGTATCTTTGATCTAATGAAACCTTTCTGTCCTGTTTTCTCTCTGTTGTGTAATATAGTAACATAAATTAGGTGGCTTGAATTAGTTTGACCATTTACTAGCTGCATGACCTCAGGCAAATCACTTTACACACCAGTTGTTGTTTTCATCTCTAACTTGTAGATAGTAATATTTGTGCTCGTACCTCCTTAAAAAACCCTATATGTGGAAATGTGAACTGTTATTAGTCTAATTATTACTGTTATAAATGTGTTGTTATTATTGTAATTATTATTCTGCCTTCTATGTCTATGAAGGATGTTTTTTTGCTTGATACAAAACACTTTGTGATTCTCTCTTCCATTT
Source organism: Pseudochirops cupreus (assembly GCA_028627135.1). Taxonomy (NCBI): domain Eukaryota; kingdom Metazoa; phylum Chordata; class Mammalia; order Diprotodontia; family Pseudocheiridae; genus Pseudochirops; species Pseudochirops cupreus. Next base: position 121,524,075 of record CM053580.1, on the reverse strand, counting down.
TGCTAATGGGTATTCATTATGTAAGCTGGGCTCTTATTTATTTGGGAAATGAACAGCAGATTGTCCCCATTTGTCTTTTTGGATCCCCTATCATAACTAAATTGCCATTTGTCTTTTTTACCTTTTACACAATCTCAAAAGATTTCTTCTTTCAGCAACAGAAAACATCTAAAAGCTCAACTTCCTCATCCTTTGATAGGGCTTCCCTTAAACACTCTGCTTGTAAGACATTATAAGGAACCGCTTATCATCTTCTCTTTTTGAAACAGCCAGGCAAATTGGTTGCCTGGAAACTACCTGTTCCCATTACCAATAAGTAAGAAGCCAGATATCATCATTTAAGCAGATGACAACATGGTTTTTTCCTACAATTCTACAAGGACTCCATTTGGGGGCATTGAAGGAGTCATTTATTATATTGGACTCCAGTGATCTGAAGGAAAAGTTAATATAATTTCAAAATCTGCCTTACTGAATTTCAGGGAGAATGTGGCCCACTATGTTGAGAAGGGAAAAAAATCATTTCTATAGAAGACCTTAAATAATAATTCTTTGCAAAAAAAAAAAATTCTTCCTACAGGGTAGTGTAATAGAATATTGAATTTGGAGAGGATTAGGAATTAAGCTGATCCATTTAGTACCTTGGAGTCTTTAGACAAATCAATCCCCCTCACTAGCCCTTAATTTACTTATGTGAAAAACGAGAGAGTGTTGGACTAGATCAGAAGTGTCAAGAATATGATCCACAATACCCAAGTGTGTTCTCAACCAGATGAGGTTGTGATTAAGACGTATTTAACGAAAAGAAAAGTAAATAAAAAATACAATACAGCACAGATACCATTATATTTAAAATGAATCAACATGTGGCCTGCTTACATACAGTTTAGTGATCAAGATTTGAGTGTGACACTGAATCATATGATTTAGTAGGTCCCTTTCAGCTCTGACGTTCTGTGTTCTCAAAGGAACGAATGAAGATCGTGTCATGTTCTTTAGCATTTGTTGTTTCTACGCTTTTGAATCTGCCAATTTTAGTCAAAAAATCTTTTGGAAATGGACCTTGACCTGAAAAAGTTTATCCAATTTGTCTTAGTGAAGGAGGAATAAATATTAAAAACTGTTTTCAAAAGCTCAAATTCCCCTAATTGATGTTGTTACAAAATTTAATGCTGATAAAGCCGTTTGTGATAGGATCTCTATTAAAGTCACTTTATCCTTTTAGTGGTTATGAGAAACCATCTAGCTTCAATTACACTAGAGTATCTCAGTTTGTGTGTCTGCCCTCATGTCAACAAATGATGGGGCGCAGGTTTTATTTGATGGGTTTGATTGGCTAGCTGTGTGAATTAACATTGATTTTTGTTCAGTCTTTGGAATATTTCATTTTTACTTATTTGTTCATAGTCATACTGGTCTGCAAGGGAGGGGGAAAACTAATACTTTAAGATAAAGAGAGGACTTCTAACATAATAACATGTTCCTTAGTAGTAGAAGATTTATGATTTTTTGCTGACAGAATTATTAGAGCAGAAAAGGTACTCAGCAACTGTCTAGTCCAACTTGTACCTGCATGGAATCCTACCCACTATATATGATATACCCAACAACTTGTTGTTTAGACTTGACTAAACATCTCTAATGAGGGAGAACCCACTGCTTCTCAAACTAGGCCATTACAGTTTGGGATAGTTCTGATTATTGGGAAAATTTTTAATTTCAAGCCTAAATTTGCCTTTTTGCAACTAATGCCCTTTTCTTCTGGTCTTACCCTCTGGTGCCAAACAGAACAAGTCCTTTCCCTTTAACCTGTTAGTATTTTGAATACTTGAACACAGCCACCATATCCTAACTGAATCTGTTTTATCTAAACTAAATATTCCCATTTCTTTCACTCTATCCTGATATAACATGGACCTGATGTCATTCATGACCCAGGTTGCTCTTTTTGAGATTGTATCTAGTTTATCAGTGTTCTTAAATTGCAGTTCCTAGAATAAAACAGTTGTTTAGATGTGGTATAAGCAAGGCAGAATATAGTGAGATTATCACCTTCTTATTCCTAAATACTGTGTTTTCTTTCATGCAGTACAAGATCCCATTATATTTCTGGCTACATCATACTTTAAAATCTTTTTAAGCTTTTTGTCTGCTAAAGCCCCCAGATCATTTTCAAATGACTGTTAAACCATCAGTTTCCAATCCTGCACTTAAGTTTTTTTTTTTGATTCAACTGAAGTACAAGTTTACATTTATCCCTACTGAATTTCACCTCATTAGATACAGCTCAATACTCTAGTCTGCCAAGGTACATTAAGATTGTTCCTCTATCACCTATTAGGTTAACTATCTTTCCCAGCATTGTATCATCTGCAAATCAAATAAGAATGGCATGTGGTTTTGTCCAAGTCATTGTTAAGTATATTAAATAGTACAGAGTCAAGCACATTCCTGGGGACATTCCCCTGAAGAACTCCTCTATTGAGTATTGAGCAGCTATTTTAGTCAACCATTTAATCCATTCTAAGTCTCAATAAGTGTATTATTATTTAGTTCATTTTTCTCTTTTTCATAAGGATAGAATAATACATTTTATTAACTTTTTGGCTGAATTTTAGGTATTTAACAGCATCCCCTTTGACAAAGAAAAAAGAAAAGAAAAGAAATTTAGTCGGATGAGACCTATTCAAATGGTCTTCTCCAGTGCAGGCCACCCTGGGACAAGACTCCCTTAATCTCCAGGCCCCCAGGGCCTTCTTCAACATAGAGAAGGCATCACTGCCTCTAGACGGTGCCGGACTCATTTCTCAGTGCTAATCATACTCTCATCCTTTTGTTCTCTTCCTATTCCAGTGATTCTAAAACCCTGGATATCAATGTACAAATCCCATTCCTGAACCTTAAATACCCTCTCTCTTAGTTCTCAATTCTACATCCTTCTTACCCCCACTTCCAATTCTAAATCTTTCTGCCTCTTCTACTGTGCCCTTTGGAATGTCTCCTCCATAATTAACAAATGTCCTTTAAACTCCTCCCTTTCTCACTCCTTCCATTGTCCTCTACTCACTAATACCTTGTGCCCTCCTGATGAAACTGATTTCATCATTACACTTTCTATTAGTGACTATATTTTTCTTTTATACCTCCCAAATCACTGAACATAGAAGGAGAGTTAGGATTCTTTTCATTCCCTTTGTCATTTTCATATTCCATCTCTCCTACCACCACTTAGCAATCTCTCTTCTTTTGAGGTTCACATTATTCAAATATATCCTCCAGTTTGAATCCTGGTGACCATTCTTACTTTTTCCCCTTTCTTCCTCAATGATTTCAGTGCTTGGCTCATAACATATCTCTCCTTTCCAAATCTTGCCCTCATCATAGGGGGCTTCAGCATTCCATAATGATATTCCTTTAAATACCTTAGCTTCTAGTTCTTTAATATACTTGGTTCATGTGGCCTACTCCTCCACTCCACCACAGCTGTACAAGTGGTCATATGCATGAGTGTGCCATCACCCACAAATGTTTCACTTCCATGTTAACGAAATCCATTTCTTTTATATGATGGTAGTCTGTTACTGTCCCTTAACTTTTTTTACTTGATACTTGCAACTCTGTTCTGTGTCCTCATCATTACTGCCAATTCCTCACACATTCAATTCTTTCTCAGACTATCACTCTTGCAGTGGCTATACTCTCCTCCCTTTCCTATCTTGACCCTTTGGTAAACCTTATCTGATGTGTCAAACTCACTTCCCACTCCTTAAAAATCTCTCATTTGTTCTGACCATCCCAGGTAGCTATCAACCTGTATGTCACTTTCTTTTCATGGTCAAGTTCCTTGAGAAGGCTGTCTATAATCAATGAATCCACTTTCTCTCACTTGATTCTAAACCCTCCCTGTCTTGTTTCCACCTTTATCATTCAACTGGAACTGCTCTTTCAAAAGTTACTATCTCTAAATAATCATATCTAATGGTCTTTTTTTTTTATTCAGAATTTTATTTTAGACTCGAATGCCAGAACACAAACAGAGAATAGAGAAAAGAAACAAAAGCATATCATAAACTTAAATATTGGAACTTAAATACAAAGTTAGAAAGGGGGAAAAAAGCATATTGTTTACATAGCAGAACATGAGAGAATTCAAAATATATAACAATAAATTTTCATTTCAAGAAAGCCTATATGAGAAATAATACTCATTGTGTTGAAAATTGTCTATCTTTTCTTTGTTTCCTTGTGAGTTTTCTTTTGTTCTCTGCTGCGCACATTTTTACTTTGTTCTTTTTGCCTCTTCCCCCAATACTCCCCCCCCAAAGGCCACAATAGAGTTTAGATATGTTTCTCTATAGCTATAAATATATACATGCCCTCCTCCATGCCCCTAGAAGTCTATGATAAGGTTTATATATGTTTCTCCTTAGCTATAGATATGTACATATACCCACACACATATATACATACATACATATATGGATATATACTTTCCCAAACCTATTCTACTCCTGTTTTTGTTTTTATGTATGTACATATCTCTTGTTTCCTATCCTTCCTGCCTCCTCTACTTTACTTTTTCCCACTTGCCCTCCTATGACTTTCCTAACCCCTCTCCAAGCATACATCTATATCCTCCCATTTCTATAAATCTGAACACCCTTCTATACCCCTATTTACCTATTATCTCCCCCTCCCCTCTAAAGATCCCTCCCTTGTCCTCTCCTCCCTCCCTATCCCACTATTCTTTTATTTCTTATGAATTTAGAAGACTTTTATACTCTTTTAAATATAAATGTATTGTTCCCTCTTAAACCCATTCCTGATGAAAGTAGGTGTAATGGCAAGCAAAGAAGTAGTTCGCACCTTGTTTCAGTTCTTTAATTGACATAGAAGTAGTTAACACCTTGTTTCAGTTCTTGATTGTATCAAATATTAAGATCCAGAAGTTGTGAATACCACAACTTGTGAACCCTAGAACTTGTGAACTCCTGTTGCTGATACACCAGGAAGTGGAGGAGCTAATGACCACATTTAAGGAGAGGCCCAGGCTGGAGAGAGTAGAATTGAGAACAGAACTTGTGATGGCAGAAGGGAGAAGAGAGAAGAACTGAGAAATGAGAAATGAGCAGAACTAAGAAGAGAACTCTTGACTCTGGCAGAGTCGAGAAGGAGAATACTTGTGGTATTCTTGCACTTTATGTTTGTCTTTTCTGTCTGTGTTGATGTTTCCTTGTGATACTTTGTACAGAAGCCCTGGGATATTACTAGAAGCCCTGAAAGAGGATTTTCTGGTTGTGTGTTACAGAAGTCCTGGAGGAGGGTTTTGGAGGTCCTGGGACTGTACTGATGATTTGTGTTGAGTTCTCACACCTTGTTTATGGGTCTGTGTTGATTTCACAGGCAGATAGTGAATTGATGATGATGCTGGCAATGTGTATAAATGTTGTTTTGGCTCTGCTAATCTTTGTCTTCCCAGAAACAGGAATTGTGAAGTACTTGAGGTGGACTGGACACTGTGAACTTCAATATGGAATGGGAACTGTACAAGGAACTGGACAAGGAGCTGGGCAAGGAACTAGAAGCTGCCTGCCTTTGAACCCAGGTGACAGTTTTGTAGATTCAGTCAGGAGCTGGGAGCATGCAAGAGGATCCATGGAAGCTAAGAGGCAGCCTCCAGTCAAGATAAAAAGATCTTTTCTTGGGTACCTGATACTGACTGAGAAGATTATGATTTACTGTGACCTAGGGGTGGAGAACTTTGACCTTTCTACTTTGTGTCCATCAAGGAGACAAACCTCCTTAAGGATGATTGCATTAAGGACTTACTAAATGGTTGAGTTACTAAATGCTTGTACTTTGTTTAAATCTATGTGGGCACTTTGGTGAAAACTACGTGGCCATTTTAGTTATAAGTTGTTATGTCATAATATTCTGAATGCTGTACTTTGATTTCTGTGAATGTTTTGCCTTAATTTACAGCTGAATAAATAGAGAGTTCACTATACTATGTAATAAGAACCTTGAAGCTTTTCACAGCAACAGTCCTCTGGAAAGCTGCTCTTGCTTGTCTTTACAGTAGGTTGCCAGAATTATCAGGCCTCCTCCCCCAACTAATTCTTGTGTATCAGTTCTTCCTCTTGCACCTCATTTGTATAAAACAATTACTTTTTTAAGCTGTTCCTAAATGTTTTTACTTTTCAAATTCATATCATACTCAGATTTTACCCCAATCTTTCTTATGAACTACCCAGTTGCTAATGGTCTTTTCTTAATCTTCATCCTTGTAGCATTTAATACCATTAATCACATCACACCTAATTTTCCTTACTCTATCCTCTCTAGATTTTCATGACGTAGCTCCTCTTGGTTCTTCTATTTGTATGACTGTGTCTAAGTTTCTTTTGTTTGTCTTTTTGTCAATGTCATGCCCACTAAATATGGATATCCTCTAAGGCTCTGCCTTAGGTTGTCTTTTCTTTTCACTCTATACTACATTATCTTGCAATTTCATCAGCTTCTGTAAGTTCAAATATCATCTATATATAAATAATCCCTAGATATATACATTCACCCCTAGTCTTTATTCTGATCTACATAATCCTTCATCTTAAAGTGGATGTCCCATAGAGTCCTCAGACTCAACATGTCAAAAACAGAACTTATTGTTTCCCCTGCCCCAACCCTCCTCTCCTTGGAACTTCATTATTACTGATGAGAGTACCATCAGCCTTCTAGTCACCTATCCAACCTTGGTGTCATCCTATCAATGAAATAATGGATTCAGAGTACAGATTGAAACATATACTTTTTTTTGACATTGTCAATGCAGGATTTTTTTTTACCTCACTGTGCATGTTTGGTTTAAGGGTTTTGGTGGGAGTTAAGAAAAAAAATGGGTCTTTTTTAATTAGAAAAAATGAAAATTAATTTAATTTAAAAAGGCATACTTAGCAAAGAAAATGGATGCAAAATAACTATTGAATAACTTTTTTTTATCTTTGTTATCTATTATCAAACATCTGAAGCAGCAATTCTATCACTTCTTTAATCTTTCTTTTTCTCCAAATGGAACTTAAAAATGAACCTCTGTGCTGTGTTTAGCTTTTTTTTTTTTCTAACTTCACCTTTAATTTTTCTTAAACTCTTTATGGAACTGTACAATCTTCTATTCATTCTGTTACCACTCCTTGCTTTCATTTAAATAAGTCAGTTGGAAAGCTCCATGTATACACATTGTTCTCTTCATACAACTCTTGATTACCTTTTCCTTTGGGATTGTTTTCCATTATGTCTTCAGAATTTCAATGGAAGGTTTCCTATCCCCTCTGAGCTTGCTTCCAACGTAGAATTTTATTCCATGTGATCCTATTTTTTCTTCCTCTGAAGTCTTTGAAATCTCCTCTTCCCAATTCTTGGGTACATATTAGACTATGCCCATTTTCTCTTCCTTCTGTATCAAAATCTAGAAAGGAATGGTTATCTTTCCTCGAGATTCCCATTTTCCCACTCCAGCAAAAATTTCTACACTCTTCCTGAGAACCAAATCCAGAATAGAATTTAGGAGGATGAAATTATCATTAAAGAAAATTAAGATTGTACAGTCTACTTCTGGGCAATACTTGCAGTTTTTTCACTTTGGTAGGCGCTCCAGCAATTTGAACTCCTGTAGTATAGACTTTGAGAATGCATGACCACATCAAAAAGGCAAATGCAATAGAATCTAGTAGATTCAGCATAGCAGAGTATAGGCATGCTCTCTCTATTTTTGTAAATTTATGAATAAATGAATATACATCCATATATGCAAATATAGCTATAAACATAGGTACATGCATCTCTATGTATCATAAATACATCTATGACATAATAAGAGTAATATATGTATGTACATATGTTTTACACACAAATACAATAAAGATGATACAAAATTATCAATTGCATAGGAAAAGTCAAATTTAATGACTTCAGGGATTCAAAGAAGGAGGGATCACTTCTAAATTGGGTTTGGAGGAATAGAAACAATACAAGTAAATCTTTATTAAGTTAGAGATATGATAGAAAAAACTAATTCTACATGTAGAGGACTGTGTACAGAAAGGCCTAGAAACTAACAAAGAGGTAAGATCAGGAACAGTCTAATGTGTCTGGAACATATCATGCATGGATAAGAGTGGTCTATAAGAAGCTACAAAAGATGTAGAGAGTTCTAAATGCCAGGCTAAGGAATTTAATTGATTATTACTAACATTAATAAATTGATAAAAATTATTTATTTCAGAAATGAAACCAGAGACAGTACAGAGAATGAATTAGAAAACATTGTAGAGGCAGGAGCACTAGTTAAAAGGTATTTTTGCTTGTTCAGTACAATCAGTAAGACCTTGAACTAGGGAAGTGAAAGTAAATTGAGAGAAAGGGATCGATACCAGAGACATAGTTAAGAAACAGTGGTTAGGACTTAATAATTAATTGGATTCAACAAGTAAGGGAGAGGGCTACTAGAAGGTGGAGTAGATAAAGAATGGGCCCTAGGGACCTGTTAAGTTCAAATCCAGCCTCTGACACTTCCTAGCTATGTGACCCTTGGAAAGTCACTTAACCCTATTTGCCTCAGGTCCTCATTTGTGAGATGATCTGGGGCAAACTACTCTAGTATATTTGCCAAGAAAACCCTAAATGGAGTCACTGAGAGTCTAACATTACTAAAATAACTTGCCACAAAAAATAAGATTTCATTTTCCTGTGAGGTTTCAAGTCTGAGTGACTGAAAAAATGTCATCAGTTGTAAATAGGAATATCATTGGAGGCTTTTTGGAATGTTGTGTCATGGGGATGTTTTATTTTTGTTTTTGGAGAGGGAGGTAATGTTGATTAACTTAATTTCAGATGTAGTTTTGGAGATTATAGTAGGTTATCTATGTGAAAATATCCATTGGAAAATTGGAAATTTGAGATGAGAATTTAAGGAGATAATAGACATATTTCAGAGGTTTGCATAAAAGTGAAGCTATGAAAGAATAAGTGTATGTGTGTGTGTGTGTGTGAGAGAGGTAGAAAGAAGAAGAAAGAGGGGGAGAGAGAGAGAAAGAGAGAGAGAGAGAGAGCGCACATGTACATGGAAGTATGGCTTCAAGGTTGTAAAGGTGGTATTCTTTACATTTTCATGTGTCATTGACTTCCTTAGCAACCTGTTGAATCCTATGCAGTGCTGCTTAGAATAATGTTATTAAATGTGTCAAACAAGATAACAAAGTCAATTATATTGCAATATTTATCAAAATATTTTTAAAAACAACTTAATGGACCTCATGCTAAGAATTATTGTTATAAATGGGAGAGGAACCATCACAGAGATAGGAGATGGTCATTATAAGAGGAAAACCAGGAAAAATGTCAAAAGGAGGAGAAATTCTTGAAGAGGAGGGAATATGGTTTTCAGGCTAATGCTACAAAGAATCAAAGAGAATGGAGATGAAGAAAGGCCATTCATTGCATTTGGTTGTTAGAAAGCCATTAGTTTCCTTGAAGAAAACAATTTCCATAAAATGGATGAGATGGATAGCTGGTTTCAATATATTCAAAGTAAGCATAAGAAAAGAGAGGTAAATAATTAACAACACTCATTTAATAAATTTACATCAAGAGGCAGAAAAGAAATAGAATATTAGCTAGATGGTATAATAGAGTTGAGTGATTTCTTTTCCAAATATAGTAGAAAATGTGTGCATGTCAAATTGAATATGATGGTGAGGGACAAGATAAAATTTAGGGAACAGGAAATGATTAGGAACAAAGACTTGAATAGAGGGAAAGGAAAGGAAGAAAGAATCTTCTTCTTATTTATCTGTTGTAACCAAACAATGATTGGACACAAATTGTCTGGTTCATTAATTGTAAATTTGTATAAATTAAAACTTCTCACCCATTTGTTTATATAAGATTTTCTGTCTTGATCAAAACTGTTATCACTTGAACATATTTGATAAGACTACTTCTTTTTAGGAAGCAAGATTTATAAATGTAAACAACTTGCTGAAAACTGAAAACAATATAATCAAGAAAGAGCCTTTTAGTTCATCAGACAGCATTATAAATAGAAGTACTAAGTAAATGCAATTCACCACTTAAATTTTCATTCCTGTTAAAGGCATGAGTTAGCATTCCCTCCTGCAAACTTCCCACATGAAATACTAGAGAGAAAACATTTTTGAGAAGTGAAAGTCTTACACAAGCATTAGGTTTTGCTAAAATAATAGCTTGTAATTAGGAGAAGTGAAACAAACAAACAAACAAAAGTTAGAAGAAAATGAGGAGGGAAAAAGGGAGGCAAAAGAAAAGCAGAAAGAGTAGGGAGAAAAAGGAAAGACTAAGAGCAATGAGGAATCACGGAGAAAGATAAGCATAAGTAAACATGAGGGTAAGAAAAATATAAAGACAGTACATGGATTGGTGAGTAAGACGTTACAGTGAGTGGGTGAGAAAGAAGAGACCATGTGTGAAAGAAAATAATGTGTGGGTAGCTATGTGAAAAGTGCATCATTTGTTGAATGTGTCTAGATAGTTGAATGAATAGATATGTAGGTGGAATAGAATAGTGGGTTGAAGACAGTGAATATGTAGGTGAGGAAGAAAGAGAGGAGATGGTTGAATAAGAGTCTGTGTTCTATGAACAGTCATCCCAGGATGAGCATTTAAAGTTAGTTATATTTTCTTCAAAGTAACTCAGTCAGAAAGAGAGAAATTCTAGAACTTGTTAAAAAATCTGTACAATTGAATACAAACCAACTTTAATTTTGATAAATTCAGCACAAGGTGAGTTGAAGAATCAAGGAATTTTTTTGTGCTTACCATGGAGGTCAAGCTGAAGAACACATCATTTGAAAATGCCATCCTGGATAGCTCCATAGCAGACTAAATAATCTGTATTTAGAAACTATTCATGTCTAAGGGGAAAGGACTCATTCTGAGAAGGTATTTGAGAGCATAATAAAAATGTGAGTAGTATTTTGAAGATATAATATTTAATTTAAAGCTAGAAGGAGTGATATAGTTTCCTGCAGACTTTGGATTTTCAAACCACACCTTCAGAATACTTTGCCCTCCCATAATTTGAAAATTGCCTATTAGCACCATTAAACATTTCAAAGCTTTCCCCCCATACATGCTTTAATGTGACCAGAACAATTTTCTGACTTGGGACACGTTGTGTGAACATCAGTCATGTCATAGAAAACATTGGCAAAGACTAATGACCTGTTTTATTTTTCTTTTAGGTTTAAATTCATTCTAGCTGAACTCTAAATTTTCATACATAAGGAGACACTTTTAATTTAACTTCTGTATCAGCGTCTTCTAAAACTTAGGAGCCAGATAAGCTAATGCGATCTTAGGCTGCATTCAGAAATATATAACATACAGGTAAAGGGAGATGATGGTCCCACTGTATCCTGACCAATTCAGACTACATCTGGAGTATAGTGTTCACTGCTAATTGTCATGTCCATTAATAAATTAGAAAATATTTGAGGAGGATGGCCAGGATGGCAAATAACCTCAATATTGTACAATAAAACAATCAATTGGACAAAGTAAAGATGTTGCAGGAGGACATATTCCTGAAATCTTTTTTGGGGGGGAGGGAATTATTAAATTGAAGAAAAATTAGAATGTTTTTGCTTGGTCACAGAGGGATAGACCTATGGGTGATGAGGCATTTTGATGTGAGTAAAATCTTCCTAATAATTGTTGTTCAGTCATGTTCAACTCTTTGTGACTCTGTGGACCATAGCATACCAATACTGTTCATGAGGTTTTCTTGGCAAATATACTACAGTGGTTTGCCATTTCCTTCTCCAATGGATTAAGGCAAACAGAGGTTAAGTGACTTGCCCAGGGTCATACAAGTTGTAAGTATCTGAGGTTGAATTTGAACTCACTCAGGTCCTCCCCACTCCTGAAGCATTCTATCCACTTAGCCATCTAGCTGGGTCTCCTAATAAATAGAGCAAAAGTAGAATGGACTGCTGAAGGAGTTAGCAACTTTCCTCTCACTAGAATTCTTCAAGCAAAAAAATTTGTCATATACGTAATTCTTGTTTAGGGGCTTCTTCAAATTCTAAGACTTTGGAATTTCTGTGGTAGCATCTTGTCATATTTCTAATCAAATTATGCCTATCCACAGATAAAATCTGAAAGTGACCTAGAAAAAAGTCAACCTTGGCTTTTCTTTATGTTTATTGGACACCATTTCCCTTATTTGTAAAAACAATTTCCCTTATTAGTCAGACATTGGCCTGTGTTTTGATGCTGATCCATTAAGCAGTCACCGGATGCAGTGTCCTCATTGGTCTTATCTCTCTTAAGTTTTGCCTTTCAATAATTCTAACAATTTCTGTTGATTGAAGAGGAGCACAGTCTGATTGTAGGGATAATTTTCAGAGACATCTATTCTAAGAATGTTCCGAAATCTCTCTGGTTAAATTCTGAAAGTGATTATATTTAAACTATGAGTCAAAAAGAAAGAGAAAAACAACTTAATTTGTACATTCTGGTCTTTAAATGGATAGAATTTCTCAGTAGTAAATAGGAAGGTATCCTTAGCCATCTCATCATCACAAATGCTAGAAAAGGCTATATCTCAGCTTGCTAATGAAGGGAGACTTAAGGTAATTATGATGCACCTGTAAGTAATCAATTCACAGCCTAAGACAAGTTGAGAGGAGTAATGGTCTGTGGCAAAAACAGGTGTCGGAAAATGCTGGTTTTGCTGAGAAGAAGCCTTCTGATACTATGACAGGAACGTACGAAAAATGAATTGGCAAATAAAAGAAAGGATATAAAGACTTGACATCTTCCTGTCTCTCCAGAGGAAGGAGTAAAAGCTACAGGTAATTGAGGTTGGTTTTCTTCTGTTATCTCTAGGAAAAAAAAAAGTTTGCTGGATTTTTTTTTAAAAGGCACATGTCATTACTAAAGTGTAGTGAAGCACACTGCAATCCATTCTCTTAGCAAATTTCAGTGATCTTGGGTCTATAGAGAAAATGTCCAGTGGCAGCTTCAAGAGTTTGGTGTGACTAAGGGTGAGACTAATAGCAAAGGAGCATTGGATCATGGCAGTTTATAGCTGCTGAGCACAACGAAAAAGTAAGAAAGGCCACATCTTTCCTACTAGCTGATTAACTGTGATCAGTGCTTTTTGCATAGGCTTTGCTGTGATGTATCAGTTTGTGATGAAAGAAAGTGTATTCCTAATTATTGCTCTCACACACACATCCACACATACATACATGCACAAACACAAAAGAAAAGTAAGGTTAATCTTACAAAGCAAATAAATACTTTATTTTCTTATGTGTAAAACCAGATGTAAATATGGGAAGAACTGAAGAAGCAACAGCCTATATATTAAAAAGTTATTTAAAAACATGGACACAGATCAAAGAAACAAATGAGTGAGCCACATTGAAAGGTAGCAATTTGGTTTTAAAATTTGTATGTGTTTCATGCAGAGAGAGAAATTTAGAATGCAGAAAAGCAGAAGGGCAACAATGACAGGTATTATGAGATCTTTTTGATTGATGACTGTTCTTTTGAAAAGTTAACTAACTGTAAGAGCCTGGGAATTCTCCTCCAGAGAGTTCTACTCTTAGCTGGAGAAATAAAAATGAATTTACAGAAAATACATTTTCAGGTACTTTGGGAATTTGCCTTGCTAGAGAACTGAGTCAAATTTATAAGAAGATAAGTCATTCCTGAATTGATAAATGGTCTAAGGATATGAACAAGCAGTTTTCAGATGAAATCAAAGCTCTTTATAGGCATATGAAGAAGTGCTCTAAATCACTTTTGATTAGAGAATTGCAAATTAAAACAACTCTAAAACGCTACCTCAAACCTATCAGATTGACTAATATGATAAAAAAGGAAAGTGATAAATGTTGGAGAGAATGTGGGGGAAATTGGACGCTAATGTACTGTTGGTGGACTGATCTAACCACTCTGGAGAGCAATTTGTAACTGTACCCAAAGAGCAACAAAATTGTGCATGACCCAGAAATACCACTTCTAGGTCTGTATCCCAAAGAGATCATAAAAAAGTAAAAGAACCTATGTGTGCAAATATAGCAGCTCTTTTTGTGATGGCAAAATGTTGAAATTGAGGTGATGCCCATCAACTGAGGAATGGTTGAACAAAGTGGGGTAAATGAATGTAATGGAATACTATTGTTTGATAAGAAATGATGAACAGGCAGATTTCAGAGAAACTTGAAAAGCCTTGTACAAACTGATTCAAAGTGAAATGAGCAGAACCAGAAAAAACATTATACACAGTATCAATAACATTGTGTGATGATCAATTATGAATGACTCTGCTCTTCTCAGAAACACTATGATCCAAGACAAATACAAATGACTCGAGAAGGAAAATGCTTTCCACATCCAGATAAACAACTGATGGACCCTGAATGTAGATCAAAGCAAATTTTTTTTTCACTTTCTTCTTTTTTGTTTTTTTTTCTTTTCTCTGTTTTTCCTTTACAGGTGCAACTAATATGGTAATTATGTTTTACTTCATAGCACATGTATAACCTATATTGAATTGCCTTCCATTTTAGGAAGGAGGTGAGGTGGGAGGGAGGGAGAAAAATTTGGAAGTAAAAATCTTGTAAAATTGAATGCTAAAAATTGTTGTGACATATAATTGGAAAAAATGAAATACTATTGAAAAAAGCACAGGTTAAAAAAAGTAATGCAATCTTGCTTCATTAAAGGATGAGAATTCTGCTGTGCCCTGCCCTAATCAAACTATCTGAAATATTTCATTGAGCCTTATGAGTAACATTTTATTAGAAGAATATTGTTAAAATGAAAAGCATAAAAAGGAGAGCACTCAGGTTGGCAAAGGGGCAGGTACATGGCCCATAGTAATTACTTAATTACTGCTATCTGTTTGGAGGTTGTTTGGATCAGATCAAGAAACTGGAGATGTTTAGCCTGGAGAATACTTTTCTCAAGGGGGACATGATAGCTGTACATGATACATGATACAAGTAATGGGAGATATATAGAGAGTAGAACTTATATCACTAGGTAAATATAGCAGAGATGGAGATTTAATCTTTATGTAAGAACAAAACTTCCTACCAGTTAGAACTGAACAAAAGTGAAATGGGATGCTTTAGGTGGTCATGGTTTCCTTCTAAATAGAAGCCTACACATAAAGACTGTATGTCCACTTGCTTGGTACAATAAATAGGTGATTATTATTCAGGTGTATATTGGTCTAGATGGCCCATGAGCTCAACAATTCAACAAATATTTATTCAACATAAACAATGTGCCAGGCATTGTTCTTGGTTCTGAGTATAAAAAAAAAAATAGACCATGACCTCAAGCTTATAATCTAATTGGAGGGAATAACCCAAATGTAGAAAACAAAATACAAAATATACAGAATGATTTTCTGAGGGAGACCAAAAGTCTAATATAATGAAGGGAAGATAAGTTAACAACAAAAAGGGGAGGTTCTAGATTATGCAGTGAACAGGAAGTAGAATGGGATAGGGATATAAGTGGACTGGGTAGGACTTACATGGATAAGTATAAGGGAAGAGGGAGTAAGGAGAGAGGGGAGAAAGTTTTAATCTAGGCAGCTTATATGTTATATTCTGAGTGTAACCATAGGGAAGTAGATTTTTATGCCCTTCACAATTTCTTTCCAAAATTCAGATTTTGTACATCCTTCATTCATAGATTTCAGTTGCTTTATGCTTTTTATTATGTCATAAATTCTGCCCCTCCCTACAATGCTTCTTCATTTCTTCTTTGTTAATCTTGCTGCTTAAGTTTATTTATGTATTCAGAAGACTTAAGCCAATAAAAGTTTGGCTCTACATATTGTAAATACAAGTTGACACATTGAATAGGAGACCAGGTGGAACAAGTGAATTTCTAGAGGACAAGAAGAGCATGAGTCAAGGAGGACAGGTGTGAAGGATAGTAAAGAGCCATGAAGCCATCTCTAAGTGGATAAGAATTTTTTTTAAAGAGTCCTAAAGAACTAAGGAACTTCCCCTCCTACCTTCTCAAGTAGATAGAAGGCCATAGGGGGAAGAGAAGCTTAGGGATCTGTCCCTAAATGCATAGGAGACCAGGTAAACTGTCTAGAAAAAAAATATATGGTCCTGAGTAGGATTGTGTTCCTTTTGTAATAAGGCAATCAAAATTTGTCAACAGGGCTACATGCTCAAAAATCCACGTGTTGGGACTCAATAAATTTAAAGGTATAATGAATTACATTTAACTTTATAATTGATTGGAGTCTACTCTCACAACCCTTCATAGCAATCACTTACACAATCATTCTGGGGGCAGGTGTTGGAGCACTGCTGACCTACTAGTTCATGTGTGCTAGCTAATTAGATTTTAAAAAGTATTTTTGCTACATTCTGGGATCAGGTGTACCTTTTGCAACATATGGGATGCCTGGGCTTTGTAGATTTAAAGACACAGACCCTTCTGTCAAATAATCAAGAAGAGGAGGAAGGAAGTGAAGAGAGGGATCTAAAGAAAAGGAGGCAGATGAAGGAAGGGAAGGAGGAAGATGAAGGAGAAAAAGCAAAATTGTTGATCTAGAAAAATTGTAATGATAGGACGTTGGAGGCAATCAAAGCAAGTAACAAATGAAAACTCATTGAGTATGTAGAAGAAGAGATTGCTGCTAGGTACAGATTGGATTAAATTACTTCTGAGGTACCTTCCAACTCAGAAATTCTATGACATTGGAAACTTTCTCCTGACCAGCATGGAATTTTAAATTTGTATTAGGTCATAGGATTGGGGGGCAGTAGTGTACAAGAGTACTGGAAGGATAGGAAGATGCTAGGTTACAAAAGGCTTCAAAAGCAAATCAGATGATTTTATATTTGATCCTGTTGGCAATGAGGAGTCATTGGCCTTTTTTGAAAAGATGAGGGACATAGGCCTGCATTTCAGGAAGATCACTTTGGTAGCTAAGTGGAGAATTGAATGGAGTGCGCCGAAACTTGAGACAAGGTCAACCAGAGGGTATTGCAAATATCCAGTGATGATCATCAGGTTTTGAGGGACTCTATTAAGTCAATAAATAAACATTTATTAAGTGTCTACTATGTGCCAGGCATGGTGCTAAGCCCTGCTGATACAAAAAAAAGGCAAAAGATAGCACCTGTTCTCCAGGACATCACAGTCTTATTGGGGAAACAGTATGATTAAAAAACACACACACATGGAAAGAAGATATATACAGAATAAATTGGAAATAATCAACAGAAGGAGGGCACTCTTAAGGGAAGTCAAGAAAGACTTCTTATAGATAATGAGGTTTTAGCTGGAACTTTAACACAGCCAGAGTGGACATGAGTGAGGAAAGAATTCTACTCATAGAGGACAGCTAGTTGAAATACCCAGAACCTGTAGGTGGAGTGTCTTGTGAACAAAGAGACAAATGTCACTAGGTTCCATAGTATATGGTTGGAGGAGAGGAAGAAGTTAGATATAAGAAGACTGCAAAGGTATCGGGGGCTGGGAAGCTGGTTCTGAAGGGCTTTAGCAACTGGTTATGTATCGGTGGTAAGTGAGAAGTCTAGGAAGACACCAAAGTTGTGAGTCTGGAAGTTGAGAAGGGAGGACTTGGTGTGAAAGATATTGAGTTCAATTTTAGACGTGAGTTTAAGATGACTATGAGACACCCAGTTAAAAATGTTTTATTGGTAAGTGGACATGTGTGACTGGAGAGATTTTGGGGCAAGATAAATGGGTCTGAGAATCATTTGTGTAGTGTTTAGAATTGAATGCATGGAAACTGAAAGATTACCAAGTGAAAAAGTATAGAGAGAAAAGAGAAGAGGATCCAGGACAGCATCTACAAGGATACCTATGGTTGGCAGTCATGATCTAGAATAGGTTCACAAAGTGAGTGATGCTGCCCACTAGGGAGTGCTGGAATAATGTGGTGCTGGAATAATGTGGTGAGGACAGTAGTAGCCTTGGGTGCAACTGGGGGGCATTGAATAAAAATATGGGGGTGGTGGAAACATAAGAAAGAATAAAATTTTGAAAAAAAAGTTCATACATGTTTCATCAATTGTGTAATAGAATTAAAGCCATAATGATTACATTATTTTTCAAATGAACACACAAAATGTAAGTTATAATCAATCAGTGATCAAGTCCACCAACAGATCTTAATAAACAAGCATTGGCAGACAAACATGCCCTGCACTGTTGGGAAGTTCACCATGCATTGGCAGTAATATATGCATATAGTGACTTGTTTACAATACAATACTATACAGTTACATGATGCATTATTGTATCATAATGATTTAAATGCAGGAAAACCCCCCGCAAATTTACAATTAATTATTAAATTTAAGATGTGTTTATGTTGTAGTGAAGCGAATTTTTAAAAAACCATTAAATATTTTTTAAAAGTAGATTTCCAGGGGAGTGTGGAGAATTTTTTTTTTTTGAAAAGGAGTCAG
Organism: Pseudochirops cupreus; assembly: GCA_028627135.1. Lineage (NCBI taxonomy): Eukaryota > Metazoa > Chordata > Mammalia > Diprotodontia > Pseudocheiridae > Pseudochirops > Pseudochirops cupreus. The sequence goes on along the minus strand of CM053580.1, from coordinate 121,505,548 downwards.
TAGACCAAAGAGGTTTGGGAACCTCTGACCTAGATGAAGATGAAGATGACGAAAAGGAGTGTGAAGGAGCAGTCAGATGCGTAGTAGGAGAACTGAGAAAACAGTGTCACAAGAACCTAGAGACAAAAAATATAAAGGAAAAGAGGATGACACCAGGTCAAAGGCTTCAGAGAGCTCTACAAATATTGGGAAAAAAAGTAAATAAATTTGGCAAAAAATAGCTCATTGTTGACTTTGGAGAGAAGTCAGACTACAGAGAGTTAACAAGAACATTCTCTTAGAGGAAAAGAAATGGGGGCACTGATTATAGATGGTCCTCTCAAGGAGTTTAGCCATGAAAGGAAGGAGAAATATGGGACAATAACTAGAATGGATGGAGAGATCACATAAGGGTTTGATTTTTTTTTTATAATGGGGAATATGAGGACATATTAGTAGTCAATAGATAGGAGAGACTGAAGATCAGTAAAAAGAGTAAGGATTATAGGGGGTAGAGTCACATAGAGAAAATTAGATAGGATGGGATGATTTTAGCATACTTATAAGTTATGTTTGGCAAGGATAAGGCCATGTGAGACGAGGGTGAGGGAGGAGGGACAGTAGGGGCCTCTGAGTGATGTGAGGTGAGAAAATGGAGCTCTTGGTGAATGGCTTCAGTTTCTTTCCATTGAAATATGAGACAAGGTTCTCAAACAAGATGGGTGGAATTAGGGAAGCCCATGGGAGGCTTGAGGAAAGATGAAAAGCACTGATTCTAGGCATGTACATATATTGGAACAAAATATTGAGTGTCTCTCCTTAGGGAAATCAAGTTCTAATTTACCTGAGGTATATACCCTCTTTTCTTAAGCCAGAACTTCTTCTTGTAACAGACCTGAGGAGTAGGTGACCTTTTAGGTAGTCCCTATAATTATCAAAGGCAGATCAGTTAAAGAATTGTTTTAAAAAATCACTAAACAATGTCATCTTTTCCAGTAAACCTAAATTTTGAGTAAAGATTAGCCTTCCTTAATGTCTAAGATTAGAATTGGGCCACTTCAGAGTGGTATTTGATTAGTCTGCACAAGGCAAAGTTAATTAGGAATAAAAATGAAATGAGATGGTTCCCTGGAATGGTCATAAAGAGAAGATACGAATAGTTAGGTCAGTTTAATTAAATGCAGATGCAGTAAAGGCTAAGTAGCTGAATAGGAATAGATAAACTTTGCTCTAGAAAATTAACTTACCCTTCATATATTGCCATCAATAGCAGTCATAAGCATTGTGTAATTTTCAAAGCTGAAAGAATATTTTAAGATACAAATGATCTTTTGTATTTTTTTCAGGTGAAGGGTCTCATTAGAGTATCTTTTGTACAGTATGGATGCTCTTTCTACATGTGCTTTGTCAATGACCATGCTGAAATGAAAATTCATAATTTTAATATGTAATATAGTTTGAAAGATGGTGGTGTAATTGCCAAATGACCAGAAATTCCTACTTACCTAACGACCTCCAGCAAGTCAGCCACAGTTAAAGTATCTATTGGAAAAGAGCAGTATAGGCTGCTGGAAGGAAAAAAAAAAGGAATTTATGATGGATATCCTATGTTTTCTCAACAAAGCAGATGAGGTTCTCCACTGTAGAGAGTGAGTGCCATTAGTGAGATTGGACTCATTTCTCACTGGACGTGAGAAAGCTTATAAAATATGGGTAAAGTTGATAAAGAGTCCATCAGAGAAGAATCAAAGGATTGCTGTCTAGTGGTAGCTATTGGTGGCATGATGGATAGAACCTTGGACTTAGAGTCAGAAAGTCTTTAATTCTAATCCTGTCTGAGACATTTAGAAGCTGTGTGACCCTGGCAAGTAACTTAACCTCTCTTTCTCAGATTTCTCACTTGTAAAATGAGGATAATTATAGAACCTACTTTCCAGGGTTGTATGAAATATTGCCATATTTGTAAAACATTTTGCAAGCCTTAAAGCTTATATAGATGATAGTTGGTAGTAGTAGTAGTAGTAGTAGTAGTAGTAGTAGTAGTATTGTTGATGTTGTTTTTATTATTATTATGTAACAATGAGGACCCACATGGGAAAAATGGACATGACTTGGCATGCTTCTATGACTTCTTTCATCAATGTTCAACAGCATCCAAATAAAAGTAGATATAGAAGTGTGTACTGGATGCGTCCTATAACTGAGTTTAGCAAAATGTTAGTGTTGATAAGTCAAGGCTAAGTGGTGGCATTAGAGAGAAAGAAGTGATAGTGAGGGGATGGGGGTATGTCTCTTCTTCCTTATAACTATAGTCATGGGGAAACATAAGGAAAATTGTATCTAGTAGAAATGATAACAATACATTTATTGTAGAATTATCTAGTATTTTTGTTTATTTTGTATTATAATATTTAATTAAATCACATGAAATTTTATTATTATATCTCACATATATTGCTTGAAAGTTTATGAAATGCTTTACACATGTTAATTTCTTCACAACAGCTGTATGAGGTAGGTGCTACTGTGATCCTCATGTTACAAAGCAAAGGCTCTGAATGGAACATACAGCTACTAGTTGTTGTCTGAAGCAAGATTTGAACCTCTTTCTTCCGACTACAGCTTTCTTTCCAGTATGTTATGCTGCCTATATTGCCTCAGTGCAAGAGAGGATGGCAATAGTTGAAATACCTTTGGTTGTCATGGAATGGTTGTAGATTTTTATGAGTTCAATAAAATAGAAAGAGTGTGAGAGAAAATCTAATATGTATTATACTCTGAAAGATGGTGGGGTACTTGCCAAACTACCAGAAATTCCTACTTATACTAATTACTCCAGGCAGCCAGCATTGAAATGTCTTTGGGAATGAGGGAGGAGCAGCATAAATTCAATGACTCCAATAGATGGAAAGAATATGAGAGAAAGTCCAATATGTAATGACATTTTAAAGCTGCTAATGTAGTTGCCAGAAATTTCTACTGATCCTAACTACCCCCAGGCTAGCCTGACTCTATACGCAGATAAATAGTGCAAACAAGCTCTTAGACTTGAATTTTAAATAGCTCTGGTGGATTCTATCCTGTCCTCTTAAGGCAGTCTGAACCTCCAAGCCATTCTGCCTTCTTCCCCAACACACCTCATAATAAGCATAGAAAAATGGTTATTCCCTGCTATAGGAAAGAGAGGGCAAAGAATTGTGAAAGGAGGTTACATTTGCATGTAAATTAGCAAGAGAGGAAAGAAGGAATGGGAATCATAAACTAACTGTAATGTGGCCTCTTTTTATGGAGTTTCCATAGCAGTGACCTCACTGGAACTACATACTACTACCAATATCACCTGTGCCCCCAAATACATATACATTTAAGGTGGCTGAGACCATGGAGACTTGAGATCTGTATCGGGGGAGACTAGCAAGGACAAGACCATAAGCATATAATATCTTCCTAGATCTTCCACTTTACGTCAGGGCATCAGTAGTGCTGCTATCTGTAGGCATGCCTATGGGAAAGGCATAAGTCTGATTAAAAAAGTACTGGGGATAGATGAGAAAGCTCCAGAGGTACAAGCCTAGTCCTCAAACAGTCAGTCAAGAAGCATGATTAAGCACTTAGTGTATAACAGTTACTGTACTAACCAAGAGTGAGACTTAAAAAGGGGAGGAAAAGATCAAAAAGCAGGGAATGTTGCTGTTACTCATGCTAAGTCTTTTGTGTATATTATTTAGGAAGGAAAAAAAGGAAATTCAGGGAGATTCAGCTTTTGAACACAACTAATGCATTATTTATTTTGAGAACACAATTAAAATTTACTTCTAAGAGTTAACACAGACAGGCATGTTGTACAGACTACCTGGCACATTCAGGAGTAAAACACTTTGCCAAGGAAGTGCTGAATAATGATAATAAACACACTTCTGGCTTCTAGTGACAGTAATTAGAGGTCCAGGGAAGAAAGCAGTGAATGTCTTGCCATATGTAGCAATAGTGTTTTGAAAAGAAAAGGATAGATGGCAATGTGACTAATGAACAAGCCAATTAATTGGAACATAAAGTCTTTTGCTAATGCTTATGGCATCGGTGGGAGTTTATAATAATCCTTGACATTACATCATGACCCATGTTTTGCAATGTAATGTCAGCTTGTCTCACTGTTATTATTGTCTTCATCTGAAGTGTTAGGATAAAAAAAATGGCTCTTAATGGAATTACTTAATTTTTAGAGATGTGAGAGATCATCTGCAACTCCCTCTTTTAAGAGATGAAGAAAAAGAGTCTCAAAACCATAAATAAATCTTTACGATCACACTATTTCTTAGTAGTAGAACCCAGAGAAGAATTCAGGTCTCTCAACTCCATGTGACAGGTACTATTATTTTATTCATTGATGATGCTAAGCTTGGAACCATGAAAGCTAAAGGGATGAGAGACAATGTGAGAGATGTTAACTGTAGCTATGTTAGCATCATATTTCACTTACATTTTCTCAGATTTTATATTTCTACTTACCCATATTCGTAACTAACATTTTGCTTATGTTAAGAAAAAAGCATGCTAGTAGGCCGATAATTAAAGCCTTTTGAAAAGATTGCTCTGGAGAATTCAGAGGACTCATTTTGAAATATGGAAACAATTAAGGCAGAAATTTTGCATAATTTAAAAATCTCTGCCAACCTATGGCATATATGAAGTGAAAGGAGAAAAGTGCATGAAAGAAACAGGGAAGATATAACAAAGAAGTTCCTTCTTTCGGTGTTATGAAAAGATGACTTTTATCATGTAAAGAAAATTAGCATGATATCACATGTGTCCTTTAGAATGAAAGAGAACCTTTTTTTTTGTTATTCTACAGGTCACAAAGTTCTATGATTCCCACTAACTGGATTTGTTTTCCTGTAGAAACAGAGGCATGGTTGACCTTTACTTTCTTCACTGTAATTTGAAGTCATATATAGTGATATGGGTGACTGAAATAGTGTTCCTCCTCTGCCACCAGTTTAATATATATGTTGATGGAGTGCCAATCTCATGGGTACACTCTCCATCAGGCCAGATTGTATTCTCTCTGTGCCTTCTCTAAAAATCTGATGCTGAGCTTCATCCTATTAATTCTCCATAGTGGATTGAAGACTAATTGTGTACTGCATGTGTGTATATATGTGTTTGTTATTTGGATAAATCTTCCCATCTCCTTCTCTGATTGAATATGGTCATAGAAGAATAGAATAGTAGAAGAATCATAGAATCATAAACTCATATATTCAGAGAAAGATGAGTGGAGCAGACAAGGGAGGAATTGTATGAAGCATCCTCACCTGTTCTTCTGTGTAACAATATCAAGGATGTTCACTGATCATTTACAAAGTCTATTCCAATCCTCAGGTTAGAGAATTAGGCTTTTCATGTATGTAGATTTAAAATTGGATGGTAGTGACAAAGGGCTAGGGTTTGTGGCTTCAGAATATACTTTCATAGGCTCTCCTGTTTCTGTGACTTGTTACAGGTTACCTCATGCCTGGAATGCCATCTCTCCTCACCTCTGCACCCTTAGATTCCCTGGTTACCTTTAAAGCTCAACTCATTCACCACCTCTAGCATGAGGCCTTTCCTGATCTTCTCAGTCACTAGTGCTCCTTGAAAATTACCTCATCAAGGGCATCCCCAAAGATTTAGAAGCTTTGATATCTTAAAAACTACTTTTAAGACTGTAGATACCCAATATTTACTCTGTATGTATTTATACATGCATATGCTGCCTTCTTTGATAGAATGCAATAGAATTAATAGCTCCCTGTCTGGGAGCTGTTTTAATTTTGACTTATATATAATATCTGGGACATTAAAAGGAGCTTTATGATTTATTAGATGTTTTGTGACAGTCCTGTGGTATAAAGGAATTCCTCACGGGGGTACATATATTCCCCTTCACTCTTGCTTTCTACAACTGGACTCACAGTGCTCTATTTCAAAAGTGTAGGTGCAGCTGTCAGGTTAATTCCTTGTCCAGGGACTTGATTTATAACTAAGGGCTGGGTGTATGGGCCAGCCAGAGAAATTAGGGAAAATAAGCCTTTAATGAGTTTGGATGCCAAGAATAATATGTAAGTATTGTGTATTAACTCCTCAAGGTCAAAGTATATCTTTAAGGTTAGAATCTATTGAGACTAAGTTGGCTCAAGATGTAAAATAAAAATATATTGTTCCTGGTATAATCTCCTAATCTTCATAGTCATAAATAGTCATATAAATCACTTCTAAACTATAAGTAAACTTGTAAATCCCCCTTAATTTGTAAGTGTTTGTGATGGAGGAAAATATCCCAGTTTGTCAGTAAACCAATTCATTATTTTAGAATTTTACATTTAGCAACTTTTTTCACAGGGCCAATAAGGTTTTATGAATTGGTCCAAGTAGAAGATCCTTGACAAATTTATAGAAAAATAAATTTTTACAAGATTATTTTTGTACCTTTTTTACAAAATAAGTAATTATTATTCTTCCTTTTAAAGCAAATATACCCAATTAAATACTTGATAAGTTTTAACTTTATAACTTAATTATTAATTTCACAGCATCCAGATCAAAAGAGAAGTTAATTTACTAATGATATAATTATATTACCCTCTTAACAACATTTCTTATTCAATGGTTTCCCAAAGTTCACAATTCAAGAAAATTTAGAGACACAATAATAACAAAAACAATTTTATGAATTTAAAACATGAAACAAAAAATTTTGCCAGTCAAATTACATCAATTCAGTTGAATGCATCTCCAGATTGTCTTACAAAGAAAATCGCTTCATTTATCTCATTGATTTTGGAATTCTATGCTGATTTCATTCAAGACTAGCACAGAGTAATTTTTATCCAATTAGATTTTTAACAAAATTTATTTTTTCAGTTTCTAAACATATTGCCTTAATGCCACATATTAAGTATATTTTCCATTAAGGCCTAATCTACTTATAGAGCATCAAAGATCACAATTATCCCAGTAGAACACATCTTACTTTAAGGGGACTATAATAAACTTAGTCACATCTGGATCTGTCTTTACAAGTGGTGTCATAAAGAACCTCATTTTTTCCTAGGGCCATTTACTGCCATTACTGTGAATTATAAGTCTCATTACTTTCAGTTAGTCTGCAGTCCAAGATTTAACATGGCCATTTTATATTCTCAGGCCCCTCTTTTAGGGTCCATGAGGGTTTTATGAAACAGAAATTATAAATGGAACCTCTGTTATCTAGTGATGAAATTATGAATGTGTTCTTCACATACTGACTAAAATATACCCTTTAATGGTCCTTCAAGGACAAAATTTTGGTATGCTATCCTCATTTAATTCCATGTTCCAATAGGCATAAAAAGGTTCTTATGTCCTTCTTATCTCAACAAAATAATAATAATTTTTAAAAACTTTCCTCCATATTCTCCTTCCATAGATTCAAACTCTTACTCTACATTGGTCCACTAATTGAGTTTCATATTCATGCCATGTCAGTGCAAATGGATTCCAATTTTTTTTATCCACTCCCCTCCAGTAAGAACATACTCTTCACCAAAGCACACCTTCCCAGTTTAATAGACTTGTGTGTGTACCCCAATGCAGCACCACCCTTGTATGAATTGTGTTCTATTAGTATATGGGTACTATTTATTGGATCTCCACATTCCTGTCACCTTCTCTTTTCTTTTTCCCCTCTCTATCTATTGCTGTCCAATACAAATTAATATTGAACTGATTCCCATTGTTCTACATATAATTCTTGACATCCCCACTTGTTTTTCCCCAACTTCTATGGCTGGCCCACAAGCCTTCTCTTAAGACATAAACCTGTCCTGGATAAGGACTTAATCTATTGACAAACACACCTATACTGGGGGGAGTATGACACTGTGAACCCAGGTGTAAAAAGCTGAAAGAGCTTGCCTGGAAGGCTCCTGCAAGGCTAAGAGAGCTTGTCTGGAAGACCGCCTGGAAGGCCTATATTCCTTTTGGGTCCTAGGGCCAGCTGAACTGCTGGAGGACTGAAGAAGCATGACTGGGGTAAGACTTTGTATCCTGGCTGATCCTTGAGTTCCAGGCAAGAGAAGTAGTGAAGGGTTTGAGATGTACTGGACCCTGTGAATTTCAGTGTGTGCCAGGGACTGCCCTGTGGACTGGACAAGGACCTGGGGGCTGTCTACTTCTGAATCCAGGTGACTGGTGGATTCAGGAGGGAGCTGGGACCATGGAAGGGGATCCAGGGAATCAAAGAGACCACCCTGAGTCAAGATGAAGAAAAGGCCTCCCCTTGGATGAAATTGAGGTTTGCTGGACACTGAGGGGTATAGGGTTTGTGTGGTTTTCTAATGACTGTACTAATGATTAATGATTGTAATCGGGAATTTAGATTAGTGAATGATTAAGTATTGATTTGCCCCATGAGTGGAAGACTGATTATTGTATTGTGAATTGATTGAATGATTGAGTATTGATTACTGTATTATGAATTGATTGAATGCTTTATTCTAAATATTGTGGCCACTGTAGTGAAAACTGTGTGGCCATTCTAATGTTAAGCTGTTGTGAATATTGTGCTGAACCTTGATTTATTGTGAATATTATATTGTGATATATTGTGAATGTTTACCTTGATTTATAATGGAATAAATGAGTGTTCACTATGCTGTGCAACCCGAATCTTAAAAGCTGTTCACAGTAGCATTCTTTTGGGAATCTGCCAGTGCATGGCGTTACAGCTGCACACCACTTATAAATTACTTAACACGTGTAGTAAGGTTGCTGCAATAATTCCATGCTGCATGGAAACTGCACATGACCACTAACAGATACAGAGATATAGCCTAATAATGCAAAGAGTCATGAGTGGTCTGTCTGTCTTTGTCTTTGTCTCTCTGATGCATTTTTCTCCACCCAGAGTCATTTCTAGAAATATCAGAATCTGGCTTATGTTTACTCTTTGAAGAAAAAGTAAAAAATCCTCAAGTCACATGCAAACACTAAGGTTATATCAAATATAGGACAGGTTTAATAATACCTTAAAAATGTGAAACACAAATAACTTGTACCTGAACCCTTGAACACTCAAAAGTTATCTTTATTCACCAGTGGGTTGTTTTTTTTTTTAACTTTTATCTTTAAGGACTTTTGCTGTGATCTTGAATTATATTACTAAACTAAGACTTTCACAAAGGAAAAACCTGCATAGTTCATGTAACTTATATCAGTGAAAAGCAAGATCAAAGTTTCCTCTTTTCTGTCATGACTGCCCCATATTGTTTCTTAGCTTTATCATCTTTATTGTGGAACTCTTTTGTTTCAGAAGGTTTGAGTTATCCAGGACATCTTACTCTGCTTCATTGCTGCTGGCAATAGAGGCTACATGGCTTCCTCTTATCCTAGGACTACATGGTTCCCAAAGGAGCCTCATAGGCAGTGGTTCTCAACCTGTGGGTCATAACCCCTTTGGGGGTTGAATGACCCTTTCACAGGGGTCACAGGGATCCCCTAAGACCATCAGAAAACACATTTCTGACGATCGTAGGAACCAAGACACTGCACCTCTATCTGTCTCCAGGCAGGTCCACCCACATGCAGATATACCCACATATAAGTATTAAAGGGTCGTGGCATTAGGAAAGTTGAGAACCACTGCTCATAGGTGTTCACATTTTTTCTCAAAGGAACCAAGTCCAAGTTTATGTGTGCTTTCTTTTCTTTGTCTCTCTATTTTTGGTCTCTCTATATCTCTCTTTATCCCTTTTAAAGTTCAAGTCCAAAGGGGTATCAAAATTTGTGGCTAGCTGTGACTTAATCATTCTCAAATGTAGTGTCAGTATGAATGTTTCTACTTTGTGTGGGGAAAGATCTTGAATGCTAGAACAAATTTTTTGTCACAGGGTGGTAGTGGGTACCCAAGACAGTGTCTATATATTGAAAATTCAAAATGGTCCTAAGTCTTGCCTTCTATTTAGTCCAAGTTTCCGTGTGCTCTGTGATCTTTGTCTCTCAGTTTTTGGTTTCTCTATCTCTGTATGTTGTAAAGTTCAAGCCCAAAGATGTATCATATCTTATGGCTGGCTGTGATTTAATCATTCCCAAATGTATCAGTAGGGATGTTTCTACCTTGTATGGGGAAAGATCTTCAATGCTAGAACAAATCATTCATAACAGGGTGGCAGTGGGTACCCAAGACAATATCTACATATTGAAAACTCAAAATGGTTCTCAGTCTTGCATGGGACCTTTTTGTTTTCTCAGAGATGGGGGTGAGAGAAAGGGCAAAGGATCCTGAGAATTTTACTTTTCTTATAATTTTGATAAATATTAATTTGTCTATTTATGGACTCTTAATGTGTAATCTTAATCTTTGGCCAGTGAGTTGATATACCTTTGAAGAAAATGAATGACTGTTATCCCTTCCACATCACAGGGGTTAGGGGCATGATGCCTCTGAAATCTAGAAAATCTGTGTAACCCAGAGAAGTTTAAATTATTATGACATTAAAAGATAAAAATATGTTGATATTATATAATACTATACATATACTTTATGCATTTCTGAGTTTCTAAACTTTTTTGTGTCATCTTCTGGCCTTCACATATCATCTTTGGCTTCTTTAAAACTTCCCCCAAATTCCCATTTAACTTCTTATGCTGACTCATGATATATCAAAACCGTGATGGGGAAAGTCATGATGTGGAAGGAATAACTGTATATCCATGTTAAAATTGTCCCCAGAAGACATGAAAAACTAGTTCATAAAATCATTTGTGAAGGAATTTTTTTTAAAAAGAACATTGATTAGAATTATGTGTCATAAGAAGTCACAGATGAGTTTTGATCTTTAATGGTGAAGACGTAGTTTATTGGTAGAGGAACAGTGTGGTATACTGGTGAGAATACTATTGTTGAAGTCAGGAAGAAAATCTATCACAGACATTTACAATATTCCTGCTGTATTATTTAACCTTTCTCAATATGTTTCCTCAACTTTGTAAAATTGGAATCATAGTAGCACTTCATTTCACAGGGCTGTTGCAAAAACCAAATGAGATAATGTGAATATAAATTACTTTGCAAAATTTGGAACTCTAGGTAATGAGAATTCTTTATCAGTTTCATTGAGGTCGTTCATTAAAGCATAGGAAAATAATTTTAGAAATTATTTAATTTCCGAGGCTTGTTTTTAGTGACTGATGCCTTCAGGTTATATATGTAATTAATCATTTCATAAATAAATCTCCAATAAGTATTAATAAGTGTTTTGATTATTATGAAGGTGGTAACATACAAATATTATACCAGAAGACAAGACAATAGAAGAACTGATCCAATTTAGATTTTAAAAATACTATTTTATATTTCTTTGTCTTTGTCATAATAGTGAATTGAATTTTTTGAATGACACTCAAGCGAAACTTATTAGTATTAGTTAAAGGATGGAGGATAAAGGGACAATTTCTGAGGTGGAGGTAGCTGAAATGGGACGGTATAAACATCGATAAATAGTACCAAAACAAAAAATTAAATAAAAATAAAATCAGGAAGAGTAAAATAAATTATAACTATCAAAAAATAAAAATGCGCAACTAATTTATTGCTGCTGTTTTCTTATAGGTCTTAAGAGCATTGAAGTAAGATAGTCTTAGAATATTTTTAAAAGTAATGTTACTTTTTTCCCAACATGTGATTCTGTAATATTCATTAGTTCTTTATCATGTATTATGATATCATATTGGCCAATATACAACAAACTCAACAACAATGAAAAATATTAATTGTGGCACCGATGTACTCAAATGGGAACCTAGGTGGCACAACGGACAGAAGGCTGCCCTTAAGTCAAGAAGACTCATCTTCCTGAATTTAAGTATAGCCTCAGACACTACCTGTGTGGCCATGGACAAGTCACAAAACCCTGTTTGCCTCAGTTTACTCATCTGTAAAGTGAACTGGAGAAAGAAATGAACAAACAACTCCAGTATCTTTGCCAAGAAAGCCCCAAATGGGGTCACAAAGAGTTAGACATGACTGAAAAATGACTGAACAACCTCAATAGTATATTTCAAATTTTAGTGCTAGGAACTTAAGTAAATACAAGATTAAAATAGACATGTTCCCCTGCTTTCAAGAAACATACATTTTAGGAGGATAATAGGCTTAGAACTCAAAGAGATCTGAGAGATCATCAGTTCCTACTGCATCATGTTACAAATAAAGAAACTAAAGTCCAGAGAAATAAGGTGACTATGGTCATACAAGTTAGTGAGTATCTAGAGCAACATTCAAACTCAGGTCTTTCTTACTTCAAGTCCAGTACTATATCTACCTCTAGGAGAGAAGACACTTTGAAAAATAAAAGATAATGCCAATTAAAATATGATAAATTCCCATGAGCAATAGAAGTAAAGGAACAGGAGAGTTCTGAGAAGAGAGAGAGTTTTGAGCTTGGATTTAAAAGGGCTTCATAGAGAAGTTGACATTTGAGCTGCATTTTTTGGAGGACAGGTAGGATTCCAGTTGGCAATGGCTTAAGAAGGAAGGTATTCAGGGACTGAGTAACTTTAAGAAGAAAAGTAGTGACTATTTCTATTTGACTCAATTATAAATTTAAGTGCAGAAGAGAAGTGTGAAAGGATGAAAAAGCAGTATGAAATGAGATTGTGCAAAGCAAAACACAGACATTTGGATTTCATTTTAGGAAGTATATGAAAGCTAACAATGTGATCAGAAGACAAATATGTCAGTGGGATATAAAAGAGACTCAAGGTGAAGATAATAGTTAGGAAACTGCTACGTGAGAGATAATGAAAGCCTAGACTAGATGTTGGTAGATAAAACACTAAAGAAGAAACAGACAGTCGGGATCATAGAATTTGGAAGTGGAAGAGATGTTAAAGATCACCCAGTACAGTCTTGAATTTCATATTACATTTTAAAGGTCACCTAGGCTAATCTTATCATATTACACATGAGTCATCCGAAGTCTAGAAAGTTTAAGTGACTTTTCCTTCTATGTGAAGTTTTCCCTAATCTCCTCAAGTCCTAGTGCCTTCCTTTTAAAAAAAAATTGGCTTGTATTTACTTTGTTTATACTTATATATGTACATGTTAGAATGTAATCTACTTGAGGACAGGGAATATTTTATTTTTTTGTTTTCATCCCAAGGATCTAGCATGGAGTCTACCACATAGCAGGCTCTCAGTAAATGTTTGTTTATTGATTATTTAAGATAACACAGATAGCAAGTGGCAGAACTGAGATCTTAAGAAATAGAACTTGCAGACTAAGAATTGTATGTGAAGGCAAAGTCAGAGCAAAGGGTAAAAGATAAGTCTGGTTTAATATTCATTTACAAGAAGTGTTACAGGAACAATAAGCTTTCATGTGGATAGGCCCAGAGCATGCTTGGACAAGGGATGCCTATACGCTGCAACATAGTAGCTGCAGAATTAGGACTTTGGAAGAGGAGATATAGAAATATATATCAAAAGAAGAGATAGGGGCACCAATGAGGAAGGTCACCAATGATGAGAGTTGATTAAATTAAAGTTCTCCGTAAGGTAAGGCTTGAAGCAAACTTATTGGGTTCAGGTCCCACTTATGCAAAGTCCTTGGTAATGTTGCTAGTTAACTTTGTAGTGTTGTGGGGAAATGGCTGTATCTTCAAATTCACTTTTAGACTGTCAGGGATATAAGATGCTCTCTTGTGTTTTTTAATCATTTCTCCGGGATGAGATTGTACAACTTTGATTCCACTTTCTAAACTCTCTCTGTGTCAGGAAACTCTCTTATCTAAATCCTTTTTCCTTAAGCTTAAGCTCTGCTCAGCTCTAGGAGATAAGAGCACAGCAGTGTGCTCTCTTTAACCTGCCTATTTTTAAAAGTAGTTATTAGATGCTTCATAATGGTATATCTTCTTCAGATTGAGTAATTTCAGTACCTTCAATCTTTTCCCTTAAGTCCTATACTGTTCTTAAACCACATCATTCCTATTCTGCAAATAGTACATAGCCTTAAGTTAAGTATTTAATTTTTTTTTTGTTCCTTAAATCCATCAACCATCACCAACAACAAAAAAATTGTGTTAGGAATCCCCAGGATAATTGAGTGTGTGT
>CM053580.1:121473968-121490938 GCA_028627135.1 Pseudochirops cupreus | reverse complement strand
GGGAGTTCATGCCTTCTCAACAATGGGACAGGGTTTGCCCCTTCCACACTTAGCACTTAGTACTAAGTGCTAAGTATCCTGCTAAACAGATTACTATTACTTAGTACTAAGTGCTAAGTATCCTGCTAAACAGATTACTATTACACAGGTACATAAGCACTTTTGACAAATATTATCTCTTTCGGTCATCACAACTCTGCAAAGTAGGAGCTATTATTACCCTCAATTTATAGTTGAGTTGAATAAGGAAAACAGAAATTAAGTGACTTGCCCAGAGTCACATAGAAAGCATCTGAGGCTGAGTTTGAATTCATATCTTTTGACTACAGGCCCAGAGTTCTATCCACTCTGCCAGCAGATACCTGTAGTACCTACCATAGAACTGAGGTTTAATAGATGCTTGTTGGGTTGGATGGACTTGTCCTATATTTTTTTTTATTTTCAAAATAATGTGTATTGACATATAGCTACAGACTTTGATAAGTGGGGAGTTCATGATTGCTTTTGATCTAGCTCCAGTCTTCTCCATGCCAATTCATCCTATACATTCCTGATAGAGGAATCTTCCTTAAAGACTGCTTTAATCATGTCATTCCTTTTCAACAGAAGCTATAATGGCCTCCTATTACTTATTGCATGCACCAAATCTAAAACTTTTCTGACTAGTTTTCAAAGTGCTCTGTAACCTAGCCAATACTCTAATCTATTCTCACTCATTTCTCATTATTCCTCAGTGGGAACCCTTGCAATTCCTCTTGAGCTAGTTTTCTTACTCCCCTCTCCCATTTAAGTCTCACTTCCCTCTGCCATGCTTTTGCTATACTCTGTGTTCTCTCTACTTCCCTTCTGTCTGTTAATTACTGCTCAAATATATCTTCCTCTATGAAGATTTTTTTTTATCTTTCTTTTATTTTCATTAGAAAACTAATGTACTTTCTGTATCATGTACTTTATCACACGCTGTCTCTTATGTTTATCTAATTTTTAATGCACATTAGTAATGTCTCCTTAACCAGCTACCTAGATCACAATCTCCTCGAGGGTAAGGATGCATTTCTTACGCTTTTGTATCTTTCTTAGTGCCTTACCCCATGAAAACCTCAAAAAATACAGCTCCATATTTTTAATCTTAAATTCAAATAAATCTCTAAAATTTTAATTTATTGATTTCACTTTCAAAATAACCAATTCCTACATTAAACTAGGCAATCAGGTGAAACTAATATGAATAGATTAGTACAACTGTCTTGTACTGACAGTCAAAGAAAACTTTACTGCTGGTACAAACAATCATTGGAATATAAATCCCCCTGACATTCCATGGTATTACATATTCATTTCTCTAGCTAAAAAGTTGAAGAAAGGGGAAGGAAAACCCCTCAGAAAAGGCCTATCATTTTTTACTATTTTAATAGTTTCTACTAATGTCAGCTATTGCCTTGGCATTGGGGAAGAGAACCAAGGAGATAACTTCCAGCAGTACAGATCCACCTCTTCCTTTCCTTGCTGTTTTGCTGTAACCTCAGACCATTTAAGACAGAGAGATGGAGAAACGGAAGAAGGAATTACTAGGTGTTCTGACACTCCATTCTAAATAGGGCAGCAGGAAGAGAGAAGTTACCATCTTGAATCTTAAACCCTACTGCTAATGCAAAAACAGGAATCTACATTAATATCACCCATTAGCTGATATACATTACAGCTGATTTTCACATATTTAATTGCATATTGAATACTTTTAGAAGAAAATGAGGGTACAGAGTACTTCAATATATAAAATAACATTGAAAAGGAAAGTATTAACTCTCATTTAAGAACACAAAATAACAAAGAAGAAAATCAATCATTTAACATTATATATCTAGGATTGATTTAGTATTTTAATACATTTAGACAAGATATCATATTATTTGCCCATGTTTTGAAGCATTTAGAACTTTCTAGGTTTGTTGAACTACAGAAATTGTGCAACGTTTTTAATGATCTCAATGTTTTCCCTAAAATAAGGCAAATTAAAAAAAATCATTACATTTTAATTGATACTTGCATGCCTATGATTGTGAAATATCATAATCTCTCAAGATTTAAAGTTGACAGTGAACCAAAAGGCACAGATAGTACATTGTAAGCATTAGCAGATTACAACATAAAGTATTCTCAGCAAAGAATCATATGGGAGAATTAGCATAAAGAATGTCACCAGAGAGATGCACAACTAGAAGAAGTAGGTGGGCCAGGAATACAACAAGAGAGAAGGAAAGATGGTTCATATGCTCTAATGGAATTCCTGCCATGTCAGGACACCTAGAGAGATACCTTAAGCATTTTGGGTGCCCCTACTCCCAAATTGGCAGAAGGAGTGAAGAATATGAAGGTGTGAATATGTTTTGATCTTTATCTTCAGAGAAAGTACCTGCATCATTGAAATGACAGATCCATTAAATATCCACAAAAATATTGAAGTTATTAATATTCATATATGTTATTCATAATGAAATAATTTCATACACCTACATCAAATTGCAATTCGTTCAATAATTATCCTTTATTTTTGCAGATTAGCATTTTTCCTTGTGTCTTTATACTCTGGTGCTTCAAAGGATTCTTGTTTTCACTTTTGTGGGTACCCATCAGCCCCCACCAAAACAAATGGAAACATCTCCATGCCTTCTTCCCTTTTGAGATTCCCAGCCAGGTTTATTCATAAATTTTTCAAAGAGGATCCCTCTAAGTATTTGGTAATCTTCCATTTATTCTTTTAGTTTCTTAGCATCAATGTGCCATTCAAATGATCCATCTGTTTCTCATTCTTGTTGCATCATTGATTCACTTCTTTTCTTACCAGATAACCATATCATATTGACTGTCTTTTCGTTTTCCTCCAGGGCATTTAGCATTTTAGGTTTTCTGAAGTACCATTGTTATAATTTGTGACTGTGTAGCATCAGAACAGAATGGTGGTGTTAAGGAGAAGGAAAAGGAAAAAGCATTTATATAGTACCTGCTAGATCCTAGGCACCATGCTAAATGCTTTTAACAAATATTATTTCATTTGATCTCACAACAATATTACAAGGTAGGTGCTATTATTAACCCTGTTTTATAGTTGAAGAAACTGATATAACAGGGCAGAGTGAATGGAGAGCTTGCCATGGGGTCAGGAACATCTCAGTTCCCATCTTGCCTCCATGATAGCTTAACTGTAAAATTATTTTTAAAAAGACAGTTATGTCTGATGTGAAAATATTTGCAGATCCTATACTTGATTGTCTCCCACCATGGGGGTGGAGGAAGGGGAAAAAATTTGAAACTCAGGGGATTGTGGAACTGAATCTATAAACTAAAAGTAAACAAACAAATCAATAAAAAAAATTTTTTAAATAAAAAGTTAAAAAAAAAAGACATTTAGCTCCTTATCCAGAAAATTTTCTAAGATATGTTAAAAGATGAGTTGTTCATCTGAATGGGTGGATGGTGTTTTTACACTGGCGTGCCCCACACTGGTGATATCATAGGTCAGGGCCTCTCAGCCTCTCCTATACAAATATATGAGAAACACCCAGATTCAAACCCAACTTCTTACATCAAATAGCTCTGTGACTCTGGGCATATCACTTAAACTCTATGTAGCTCATTAAAAATCCTTTTGATTTATCTAGGATAAGTGATCTGCCTTGGTGGAAATTGTTTCTACATTTGGAGTGCCCCAATTTAAGGAAATCACTGATCCTTTAAGTATATCCATATGTTCCTCATTATTTACTGGGTTTTGAGGAAGCAGTGAATTTGACTAATTCTAATCCTTGCAGATACTGCTACTGTACTTCCTTGGCATGCATTTGGCTTCTGGATTCCCCTGGTAGTATTCCAAAGCAGACAGCTTGCATATAGGATAGAGGACAATGGCTCACCATAAGCAATGACAGCCTCTGAGTCCTATGAAAAATTTGCCCAGTTAAGTATCTCTTAATTGTAATAAATTGCAACAAATACTCCTATCTTCTGGCTCTGGATAGAAATCCTTTAGGGAATAAATACAGAATAAGAAACTCTAATCAGAATTTATTGAAAAATTAAGTCAACAAAGCTTCCTTAAGCAATTCTGATCCCAAAATACCTCACCAACAAATTGTAAACTATTTAGAAAAAAAGAATGTTTGCTACTGATTAAAATGGAACTTGAAATTGAAGAGAATCTAAACTAAAACAGCTTCTCATTTAGTTCTAGATTATGTTATGATGCAAATTAGATCAAGAATTGATCCATATTTCACTGACTCCATACATAGCATATTTGCTGCTGAATTTTTCCTCGTATTTTTTCCCTGTAGGCACATTTTGAGAAAGTAATCAAGAAAAACAATTTTCTCCATAATTTATATCTCCTACCTTTTTTTATTTTAATTTTGAAACAATTGCTGGTAGAAGTTTCTCAATTCAACAAGCAGTTATTAAATAACTATTACATGCTTGGCTCTTGGCTAAGCCCTAGAGATACAAAGACAAAAGTGAAAATAGTTCCTGTCTTCAAAAAAGTTATTGAAATTCTCCAGAATTCTCCAAGTTTGACAGACTAAAGCTTTGAATGGCTGGGAAAGGGTTAAATCAAAGGTTTTTGGGGAAAAGCACAAAATCAAATTGACTTTTTTTTTCAAGCTGACTTTTCTACAAATGTATGTTCCTTTTCCTTGTCTCAGTTTCACATATTATGTCTCCTCAGTCCTTCTTCCCTTATTTATTCTGTACCCTATTTTATTCATAGCAAAATGTTCCAAGGTCTCCTTTTTACCCCTTGCACTCTCAATTGAAACCCCACCCCCCTCCTTACATTGCAGATTACTTAGCCTTTCTTTTTACTGAGAAGACTGAACCATTGCATGTGGTCTTTCTCTTTCCACCTCCTCTGACCCTCAGAACTTACCATCATCACCTGCCTTCTCCTCTGGAAATAGAAGCCACAGTGAACAATGGCAAGAGCACTGTCTCTGGAGGGATGGTTGTAGAGGACTATAGGTCAAATCTTTGTTCTGATCCTAACTTTCAGTGTCATTTTCGATATATCATTCACCTCCCTAATTCTCTATTTCTTCAGTCCTAAAACAGAATGGTGGGGGGATAATGTGACTTAGAAGGGTATATTACAACATCCCTCAGAACTCAGAAGCATAGTCCTATGCTTCCACAAAGACTAATCAATATGAGTGGACCTTAGGTCTTTGCTGTCTCCTTCAGGGCCTTGCCCTATCATGTCTAATATGTCTGTAACCTCTCTCCTCACCTCTGGCTACAGACTTTCCCTAAAGGTCTCCATATAGTTCTAATTTTGAGGATTTCTTTGATCCCACTGTTTTGATTAGTAACTGTGGTATTCTGCTCCTCTCATTTACTACTAAACAATGGAGGGAAGTGTCTATACTTGACCATTTGCAATAGCCCTTCTGTCCTCACCACCTTACTAGAAGCACTGCCATCAGTGCCCTTTACTGATTCCACATTTTTCTTGCCCCCTCTGCAGCCTTTGGCATGATGGAACCCATTCTCCAACTGTATACTCTGTAGTCTCTTGGCTTCGATGACACAGTATTCTCTTGGGTCTCTTTTCTCTAATGACTGATTTTTTAATGATGTCCTACTCCTTTGATATCCATATTTCTCAAGAGTCTATTCTTAACCCTCTATCCTTCTTTGCAATTTTTCCCTTGGCAATCTCATTCACTCTTATAATCTCAGATACCATCGCCCTGCAAAAACTCCTAAATTTATATTCAGTCTGAAATCTATTGAGAGTTTCAGGCCCAACTACCTACAGAACCCTGGATGTCCCAACAGAATATCAAATTTAACATATTCAAAATAGATCCTGTAATGTTTTTCTCGTACTTTTTCTGATTTCATAATATTCTCTGTTGTGCCATAATTCACTGCATCTCAAAGTGCCTGGCACATAGTAAGTGCTTAATAAATGGCTAGTACATGTTGCCTGCCATTTATGGTATCTTCCATGTTTCATAAGGATCACGGTATTTAAAAGTTAAAGGAATCATCAAAAAATAATTTTGCTTTTTCAAGGGCCTCATTTTCCCCACTTATAAAATTGAACTAGATCACATTTAAGCTTCTTTTCTGCTATAATTCTGTCATCATATGATTTCAATTCCTTTACTCAACATTGTAGTGCCAACATGTTCTGGGACCACCTTTCCACTTCAATCTATCTTGTAGTCTTCCTTGCTTTCTGTGCTTCAGGTAAACAGTATTATTTTTTGACCCCTAAACCCATTCTGTGCTTGCTCCCTGCATGTCTTGGCTCATGTTCCCTCTGCCTAGAATGGGCTTCCTCCTCTTCCTTCTGTCATTGAAAGCACAAATTAAAGGTCTTCTAAGGAAACCTTTCAAGAGCCCCCCCTGTTGGTAGTGATCTTCATGCTCAGGTCTCATGAATTATCCCATGCACTTATGATTTTATAACTAGCATTTGTATAGTGCTTTAAGGTTTCACAAAGGGCTTCATGGATATTTTCTCATTTGATATTCACAATATAGGTCATATAGGTGATATTATCATCTCAATTTTACAGATAAGGAAATTGAGATTGAGAATTTAGATTTTTTTTTTAATGAGTTGTTTCATCTGGGGTCACAGATGTAATAAGTGTTTGAGGGTGGATTTGAATTTATGTCTGCCATACATTGGGTCATGCACCATATCCACTATACCACTTCACTGCCTAATTATTTATACTATATATTTAAGCTTATTTATGCATTTCTCTTCTATTAGACTAAACTCTTAGAAGGGACCACGTATTATCTATTTCATTGGTGTCAAACTCAAGTAGAAATGGGGCCACTAAAACACTGGTAGGGAATCCCGATAGGCAGGATATTGACCTAGAAAGCCACATGTTAGAATTATTAATATTTTATTGTAGTTTCTATTTTGCTGACTATTTGCCAATTACATTTTAATCTGGTTCAGACTTCACGCACCATATATTTGATACCTATAATCTATCCTATATCTTTCCTACCTAGCACCTGGAAGAACAGATGCTTAATCAATGTTTGCTGTATGAATTTACCTCTAGTTCTTTGTGGAGACAAGGCTAGTAATAATCTGGACTTCTGGGGCAGCTAGATAGAGTGCCAGGTAGTTCAAAACTGACCTCTGACTCTTACTAGTCATGTGACCCTAGGCAAGTCACTTACCTCTGTTTGCCTCAGTTTCCTCATTTGTAAAATGAGTTGGAGAAGGAAATGGCAAACCATTCCAGTATCTTTGCCAAGAAAACTCCAAATGGGGTCAGGTCAAACATAACTGAACAAAAATAAGAACAAATCTAAATTCAAAGATTTTTACTTAGTCTAGAAATCTATCTTTCTGGTTTTTGGTTTTGTTTTGCTTTTGTCATGGACAGGTTTTGTAGTCCAGTGAAGCCCACAGAGCCTTTCTGAAAATAATGCTTTTAAATAATTGGAAAAAAATGCTAAATTGCAATGGGAAGTTAATGAAAATACAGATTTAATTTTTCCCATCTAAGTTCACACACCTCCTAAAATCTATTCATGAACAAGAGCAGGAAACATCATATGCAATAACAGCAATATTGTTTTAAGAACAACTTTCAGTGACTAAGTCATTTTGATATTATAAATACCCAAGTCAAAGCAGAAAGGACCTGTGAAGGAAGATACTATCTACATCCAGAGAAAGAACTGATAAATAGAACTATGAATAGAATGGTTCTATATACATACATACATACATATATATATATATATACACACATACATATATACACATATATATGCACATATATTTACATGTATCTTCATACATTTACATATATACACTTGTGTGTCTAATGGTAGCCATCTTGATATGGGGAAGGAAAAAAAGAAATATATATGATAACTGCATTATATATTATAATGAAGAGCAAATTATACATAACACATTCGCAATTTCATGTGCAAGCATCTTTTTTTTTCCTATTCTACTGTTATGGAAATGCTAATTCATTAAATTCAGAAGAAAAAAACTGCTCTGGACTAGATCAAAGGTGGCTAAACAAAAATCTGAAATCTGAACTAAAAATTTATTCTCAATGCAGATACTTCTTGTCATACACTTGTAGATCACATTGTAGACACCATTGTAACCATTATTCATAAATACACATGCAGTTTCATGGAACTCTCACAAATCAATAGTGTTAGCAGAGTAAGTCATTTAATCTCTCTAGGTCTTATTTTCCTCTTCTGTAAAATAGGGAAAGTGGATTACTTGATCTCTGAGGCACTTCCTGTTTCTACAAGTCCATAATTGAGGGTTAATTTAAATTGATCATTCATTGTATGAATTAAGGAATTGTTGAAGAAAGAAAAAAATGTTTAGACTTTAGATTCTGATTTACCTTTGCTGTTGAATGTAGCATAACATTATCTGGGTGAGATTTAAAAAAATTTAGAATTTCAATGTTGTGTATTATCAATATATCGTTTGCCTTCTCAAGGCATAGGGGATGGGCAGACAAGAAGAGAGAATTTGCAATTCAAAATTTTAAGAAATTAATCTTAAAAATTTTTTAAATGTTATAAATAGCTAATTTTGCACCCTAGAGAAAACTATAAAATGCCATCCTAATAATGTGGTTTGCTTGGGTAATAGAAATATGTTTCATATATTTCTACACTCTCATGCTTACATTAATGTTTTGAATGATGACAATGAGCATCAAAGTCTACAGAAGCTTAGCATTTGGACAGTTCATCACTTTGTAAGGCCAAGGATGTACAGCTTTCCAGAGGACTGCTGCTATGAACAGCTTCTGTTCTGACCACATAATATAGTGAACTTTCTATTTTTTCAGCAGTAAATTAAAGCAAAACATTCACAGAAACCAAAGTACAGCATTCACAATGTTATAGCAACTTACCACTAAAGTAGTCACATAGTTTTCACCAAAGTGGCCACATAGTTTTAAACAAAAGATATTATTCAGTAAGTTTTCAACTCAGTCATCCTTAAGGAGCAAGCCTCCTTAAGGGACACAAAGTACAAAGGTCAAAGTTTTCCACCCCTAGGTCACATTGTCTTAATCTCTCAGTCAAAAAGTCTTCTTTCTTCTTGATTGGAGATTAGTTTCTAGTAATCATAACTCAATCATTTTTAAGAGGAACAAGGTACAGAGTACAAAATTCTCCCACCTCTAGGCCACAGTAAATCATGATCTTCTTAGTCAGCACTAAGTACCGGGGGAGAGGTCTTTTTATCTTGACTCACAGCTGGCTCTCAGATTCCTTGGTCCTGACTTTTGTCTAAATTTACCCAACTGTCACCTGGGTTCAAGGTAGAGAGCTTTCAGCTGCCTGTACAGCTCCTCATCCAGTTCCATATCGAAGCTCACAGTATCCAGTCCACCTCAAGTCCTTCGCAGTTTCCATTTCTGGGAAGAAAAAGCTTAACAGAGCCAAAAACAAAATCTACACACATCAAACTTAGCAGAATTACAACAGTATTCACACACATTGCTGGCACTATCATCAATTCACTTTCTGCCTGTGCAATCAACACAGACCAGAAAACAGGGTCTCTGTCTTAGAAATCAACACAAATCATCTGTAAAGTCCCAGGACCTCTGAAAATATCAGTAAAACCCTCCTTCAAGACTTCTGTAAACAGACAACAAGAAAATTCTCTTTCAGGGCTTCTGAACCAGCAGTAATGTCCCAGGGCTTCTGTAACAACAGCAACGTCGTCTGTCAGCAGACAGATCTTACAAAGTAATGTCAACACAGACAGACAACATTCCAGCACCACAACCATGCTTCCTACCAGCTCTGTTCTCACCAGCGTGGGCTTCTCCTTATATATGCTCCTCGCTGTTCTGCCCCTTCTTGTTGCATCAGCAAGTTCCTCCCACTGTGAGATGCACAAGTCCTGTATTTTAACAAAGACTTGATATAATCATGGGAAAGGCTCAAAAGAAACTTGAACTGAAACAAGATGCTAAAATAATTAAATAGCTGAAGCAAGGTGCTAAGTACTTCTTTGTTTGCCATTACATACTTTCGTAAAATTAGGAAGTTAGAGCTGGTAGAAACTTTAGAGTTCTTTCAGTCCAAACCCTTCATTTTCCAAATACAGAAACTAAGAATTAGAAAGGTTAGTGTCTTGCTCAAGGGTTACTCAGTGCTAAATAACCGAGGTGCTAAGTCAGACCCTCTGACTCCAGAAGCAAAATCTTTATCTGCTGTGCTCTATCACTCATTATTGTTCCCATTCATAATTGGTTTCTTCATTTCTTTGAGCTTTGACCTGAATTGTTTCAAGCTCAGTCTTATTTCATATATGAATTAAACATTATGTTTAATTTCAGACTAAGAACCGAGTCACACCAGAATAACCCCTTAGATTATTCAAAAATAAACTTATATTCTTCAAAAAGTATTTACTAATCCCATTTTGTGATAGTAATGGGGAAAAAAAGGTTTTATTCTCTCACTGAACCTTCTTGTTTTTTTTTTCATTTTCCCCAGTGTTAACTACTATTTACTTGAAAATATTCCAAAAAGAAATTTTATTTTTGCATTGCTACCTCCCCCCAATATTCCTTGAAAAATTCTGAAATGTAAGGAAATGGCAGCCCAAAATAGATCTTTACACCCATACTGTAACAGGCTTGTGTCCTAAGCTAGAGTGGCACTCTAACCTAAGGGAAGACACCTGGAGGAGTGAATTAGCTTGCAGGTGTATGTAATTACCCTGCAAAGGCTAAGAAGCAAGCTAGCCATAACTCCCCAGGAAGAATAGGGTCAGGCTACAAAAAATGAAAGGAAACAGTTGGAGGCTAAATCCTTATTGTTCTCAGACCTAGAAAAGGGTTGAGAGGACCCTGTGCCAGTGGAAAGCAGAAATGGGTTTGGTTTTAAGAGTGGACACTACTGAGGGAAGTAGACACCACTGACTGATTGGTCTGAGGGCAGAACTCAATAATACTTTATCTGTAGTAAAGGAAGTACTTAAGAGACCTTTAAATTGGGAGAAAGAAGAACTTATGGCTCTTTGTGAGACAGAAATGAATAACTAGATAAATAGAGGAATGCCTTAGTTGGTGGCATACTATATATAATAAGATTTTTTGACCTGGGTCAGTCATCCTTTCTCAGTCTGTTTCCTTCTTTGTAAAATGAAGTTAATAGCACCTATTTCACAGGGTTCTCCTGAGGATCAAAAGAGACAATATATTATGCAAAGTGCTTTGCAAATCTTAAAGCACTATATAAATGCTAACTGTTATTAATTATTATTAAATATTTTAAGAACCTATGATGACGTCAAGGTAAACACTCCCTCTACTGACAGAAAAATACAAAGTGGCCCTCAGTGCTGAAAACCCCCCTTTTGCTTTTACAATGATAGTGATAGGACTTCCAGGAACCAAGATGATGGAGTAAGCAGTAAACTGCCATAGCTCTCCAATGTTTACTTCCTGACAACTATAACATAAAACCCCAAGACAAAGCCTGGAATAGCAGAACCTCCAAAGGGATAGGGTGATATAATCTTTGAGCCCAAGAAACTTGGAAAATTGCAGGAAGTGTCTGTCTTGCTCAGGGAAAAGGAGAACTCAGTGCAGAACAGGACACATGCAAGCAAACCAGGAGCAAGCCCCACCTCAGCAAGGAGATCCTGAGTCCTAGTGTGGTGAAGCAGGAAAACATTAACATCAAGACACCCCCACGTGCCTCAACTTGGCTAGGGGATGGGATACACTCCAGCTGTGAGAACTTCCATGTACTTGATAGCTCCAGGCAAACAAGCAGCCACCAGCAAGCAGATTACCACATGCTTCAGTGTATCCACAGGGAAATTAAGAAACACCCTATTGGCCTCAAAACATGCCAGACACCACCACTAGGAACCCAAATTAGCACCAGGTAAGCACCTAAGGTCTCCAGCAGCACCAGCCACCATGCCACCCACCACCCCCACCCCTTAGCACAGCACCAGACACAAGGGTCTAGTGCAGTAGCAGATCAACAGCCAGGATCTGCAGCCACTGGTGCAAGAAAACCAAGATGGTTCCCCTTTCACTCCTGGAGCAGAGCTCAAATTTAAAAGAAAGGATAAAGGTCAAAAAGGAACAAAAAAAGAATCTGACCATAGAAAGTTATTATGGTGATGGGGAAGATCAAGACACAAACTCTAAAGAAGACAACAATGTCAAAACACCTATGAGCAAAACCCTAAAGTAAAATGGGAAGTGGCCTTAAACCCAGAAAGATCTCGTGGAAGAGTTCAAGAAGGAGCTTAAAAATCATATAAAAGAGGCAGAATAAAAATTACAAAAAGAAATGAGAGGGATGCAAGAGAATTATGAAAAAATAATCAACAGCTTAGAGAAATAAAAACAGTTGCTTAAGAAGTAAAATTGGTCAAATGGAAAGGGAGATACAAAAATCTACTGAAAAATGTAGTGATGGAGCGCTAGAAAATAGAGAAAAAATGTGCTAAGATTCAAAATTTTTTGAAACATCTATAAAAATTATTATGAGGATAGAAATGCCTTGAAAAATTCCCGACATTATTTCTACCAAAAAAGGCAATAGAGACTGTATATGCAATTACTGATCTATATGCACATTTTCCTACATCTCCACAAAAGTTTCATGACAATAAATTCCTAAGTAGCTATGAGAAATCTGAGGATAGTATTGGAATAGGAGAAAAAATATTCTTACAAATTATATTTTATTGTACATCACACATTTACAGTAATATAATTAACCCAAAGGTATAAAGAATACCATAATCCATCTGGCTATTTGTTTGATGGCTGTAATAGAGCATTTGCTTTAGTGAAACAAAATGTTGGAGGCTAAGGGGAAGATGTGGACAAGAGTTGTACATGAGAAGGGCTACCATGAGTTGCAACCTATGCCATTGGGAGAGGAGTATTTATATTGATTAGAAAATAGATCCCTCCAAGTATCAAAATATAGTATATCCACCTTGATAGGCTATCCTCAATATAACATTCCTATGATTCACCTATATATAAATATTGTTATCCCTATTTTACAAGTGAAGAATGACTATCAGGTTGCATAGTCATTTAGCTAGTTCAGATAAGGCTTTTTCCAGTTCTGCTGTCTTATGATTTGAACACCTAAGGTAGAAGAATTTAAAATGTGCGTGAAACATGATTCTTGTCATCTAAGTACTTACTATTTCACTGGACAGAAAAGACAAACACATACTCATTAACTAGTAATTTGGCATATTGGATAAATTGCCAAGTGAGAGATACAAGCAATGAGTATTCTAGGAGTTTGAAGGAGGGAGAAATGACTGATGGTTGGGTTTGAATCATCAAAAAAAGTTTAATATGGGAGGTGTTCCTTTAGCTCATTCTCAAAGGATGGGTAGGATTTATATAAGTGGAAAGGAGGATGGGAGGATATTCAAGATTGGGAGCGATAGCATGAATTTCCTATAGGAAATGGATTAGATTAAAGATGAAACAAATTCTGAAGGACTAATATGATATAGTATATAAGGAAACTTTCATGTTTATGAACAGCAATGGATGAAAGAACTGCATGGATGTTGTTCGCAAATTTAGTTGCCAAATTAGGGTGGATCACATGAATAAAGACCCTTACTGTAAAAATCACTGTATTTAGTTTGAAATAAAATGTCTTCCCTTGCAGAAAATGCACTTTCTTTATAAACTATTGGAAGAAAGGGAGTCACAATAGGGATTCACTAGACCAGTGTTTCTCAACCTTCCTAATGCTGCA
Source organism: Pseudochirops cupreus (assembly GCA_028627135.1). Taxonomy (NCBI): domain Eukaryota; kingdom Metazoa; phylum Chordata; class Mammalia; order Diprotodontia; family Pseudocheiridae; genus Pseudochirops; species Pseudochirops cupreus. Next base: position 121,477,129 of record CM053580.1, on the reverse strand, counting down.
ACCCTTTAATACAGTTCCTCATGTTGTAGTGACCCCCAACCATAAAATTATTTTCATTGCTACTTCATAGCTGTAATTTTGCTACTGTTATGAATCGTAATGTAAATATCTGATATGCAGGATGTATTTTCATTGTTACAAATTGAACATAACCCACAGGTTGAGAACCGCTGCACTAGACATTCTCCAACTTGACTAAAAAAAGTGACCTGTTTTTCCCTATAAAGACAGAGTTGCTAAATATTTTTGAGTCATGGTTTTAGACTGTTTGTCTTCTAGAAAAAAAAACAGTTGGACCAAAGTTCAACCTCTCTCTATCAGTTTGTTGAATTATTATCAAATAAATATTTGGGGATATATTAATCAACAAGTATTTACTAAGCAAAAGTTACATATCCAATACTATATTAAGATTGTTAAGTGACATGAAACAAAAGGGAGAAATATGTGCTTATTCAGAGATAGACCTGGGCAATTCATTAATTGTGGTTCTTTTAATATAATATCATTAATTTGTTAACATTTTAGAGGTGAATGCTTTAAAAAAAAACAGTTTAAAAGCATTCAGTATTTGAATACATTCTGTGGCCTTGCATTGTACCATACGTTGTGATATAAATATGCTGTGGGCAGCCAGGTAGTGCAGTGAATAGAGTGCCAGACCTAGAGTCAGGGAGAATACTCTTGGTGCATTCAAATCTGACCTCAGACACTTAGTAGTTGTGTTATCCTGATTAAGTCACTTTTGCCTCAGTTCTTCATTTGTAAAATGATCTGAAGAACAAAATGGCAAACCACTCCAGTATCTTTGCCAAGAAAATCTCAAATGGGATTACAAAGAATATGCCATGACTGAAAGGACTCAATAACAAGAAATATGTAAGAATGTTAGATTGAGAACTTGAGTTGATTTTCTCCAAACATGAAGATGTACATGAAAAAATAGAGATCAAAGAGAAGTCATGACTAGTGTAACACAACTGGTTGATTTCATTTTATCTGATCAGATGGATCCCAATCCATTAGAAAACGCATCATTGAACAAACACATTTAAGTACCTGCTTAATGCCAAGTACTATGCTAGACATAAGGGATGAAAAGATAAAGCAAAATAGTAACTAACTTCAGGGAACTTACTTCTATCTGGGAAAGCAGCATGTACATATTGTTTTCTACATAAAGTAGACACAAAGTGACTTAAGATTTTGACAAAGTGACTGAGAGAGGGTACCAGTAGCTAGGGGGAACAGGAAAGGCATTATGTAAATAATGCTTGAGACTTGAACAAAGAGATTCTAAAAAGCAAAGGCAAAGGAGGAAGTTCATTCCTGACATCAGGGACATGTTCACATAAAACAGAGTATACATATGATCATATGTTAAAATATTGTAGACAATAAGTGCTACAAAAAGTCATGAGATACAGAGAAGGAAATGAAACCTGAGAAGAACCTTAAAGAATGAATAAAATTTGGAGAGCCAAAGAAAAGAGGAAGGGGTTTATTTAGTGTTTGTAATGATTTTATTGCATTCATTTTAAGTATGTGAATATATTAACTTCTCATTTAATTGCCCTATCAGTGAATCTTTAAAGTATTGTTTCATTGTTCCAAAGCAAGATCTCTCCTCTTTTCATCAACTGGTAAACTTTATGATGACCTCTTTATACTATGGTAATATGTGAAATGACTTGTTTGTGAAACTATCCATTCTATTTGGAGTGTTACATTGTATATATATTTTTTGTCATGCTGATATTATCACGAAGTACTATAAAAATACAATCCTAAAAGAAATAAGAGCTTCTTTAAGAACAAGGTATATTGAGATTCACAGTCCAGGGACATACTGTGCTTTCACTGAATTAGTGAGACTGGATTGCTGTGTTCACTTTGAGAGATTTTGATTGGCTTTTAATATCAACAGATGATGCCATTAAATATGTAAAATGTTTGGCAAATCTTGACAACTCTAGAGACACTTTTCCTAGTTAATGACAAATGGTCGAGATCTTTAGTTATGAGTTATTTAAGCCTTGTCATCTGCTAAGAAAATTAGCATGTTAATAATTTATGTCATTACGGTTGAGGATATAGCAACCAACATATTAGCTGATTAACTTCAAAATTATTGCTATATTTGTTAATGAAATCTCATTTTAAGTAACCCATCCCAATAAACTCTCTTTTATTGGATAAATTCGTATCTGTAGACTTCAAAGCTTTCAAAAATGAAATTGCATTCAGCCTTAATTTAAGAGACACAATTTTAATGTAATATTTTCTAGAATCAGATCATATGGGCATTGGGATAGAAAAACACATATAAAGATCATCAACTCTACTCCTCTGCTAAGGTAAGATAAGATATATAGAAACGGACACAATATACATTAATGTATTTATCTGATTAGCTAAAGATAACTGAATTAATGAGCTACAAATAGCCTGTTTAAAAATGAACATCTCTTTGGAATTGATACAAAAACTTCTAAACTGATTTTTTTTTCTTCTTGTGATGAAAGTAAATGTTTATCACAGGAACTCTGAGTGTACTGCTGTTCTGTCATCTGTATATTTCTACGTGATTTGCAAACTTGTGGAACTAGGAAGTCCCAGAAATCTATTTGTGTAGGTCTCCTCACTGAATAATAGTAGATGCCTCAATATTTTTTAAAATCAAAACATTTTCATGGTGAAAATATTGACATAATACTTTAGTCATATAGTTTATTATTGATATTGGACTATGTTCTAATCTAAATGAGAATTATATTGAGTACAAGCTAAATTCAGGAACACTATGTATACACCTTCTAGCAGCTTTCAACTTACGATTTATAATCAGTATTTGCAAGGGATTGTACATTAGAAGATGGACTATTTATAGTATCTGCTGGATTTTGATTAGGTGGAGATATTTTTCTGGTGATTTGGGGAGGGGAAAATGCAGTGACAGCTGCAGTATTGTCTCTTGATTCTGCTTGATCCACTTAGGATTCTTAGAAGTTTTTCTGTTGTTGTTTAGTCATTTTCTTTCTTTTTTTTTTTAATATGAGATTCTTTATTAAATTTTTTTGAGTTACATCTTTTCTCCCCGTCTTTCCCCCGCCCACCACCCCAAAACAGCCATCCCAGTATTTCCCCCCTCCCCCAGTCTA
>CM053580.1:121451953-121473468 GCA_028627135.1 Pseudochirops cupreus | reverse complement strand
CATACACACATTTATATTCCCTTCACCTATCCTCATACTGAGAAAAGTTTCATAAGTTACAATTCACATTTTTCCATGTTGGCATGTAAATAGTTCAACTTTGATAAGTTCCTTATGATTTCTTTTCCATGTTTACCTTCTCATGCTTCTTGTGTTTGAATGTCAAATTTTCTATTCAGTTCTGTTTTTTTCCTCAAGAATACTTGAAAGTCCTCCACCTCATTGAATGACCATATTTTCCCCTGAAACATTATATTCAGTTTTGCCAGGTAGGTGATTCTTGTTTTAATTCTAGCTCCCTTGATCTCCAGAATATCATATTCTAGACCTTTGGTCCCTTAATGTAGAAGCTTGAATATCCTGTGTTATCCTGATTGTGTTTCCACAGTATTCAAATTGTTTCTTCTTGGCAGCTTGTAATATTTGTTCCTTGATCTGGGAACTCCAGAACCTGGCTATAACATTCCTAGAAGTTTTCTTTTTAGGATCTTTTTCAAGAGGCGATCAGTAAATTCTTTCAAGCTCTATTTTGCCCTCTAGTTCTAAAATATCTGGGCAATTTTCCTTGAGAATTTCTTGAAGGATGCTTTCTAGGTTCTTTTTTTGATCATTGCTTTCAGGTAGTCCAATAATTTTTAAATTGTCTCTCTGGGATCTATTTTCCACATCAGTGGTTTTTTCAAGGAGATATTTCACATTGCCTTCTATTTTTTCATTTGTTTGGATCTGTTTAATAGTATATTGATTTCTCATAAAGTCATTTGTTTCCATTTGCTCCACTCTAATTCTGAAGGAATTATTCTCTTCAGCAAGCTTTTGAGATTTTTTTTTTCCATCTGGCAAATTCGACTTTTTAAGACATTCTTCTCCTCATTGGCTTTTTGGACCTCTTTTGCCATTTGAGGCAGTCTATTTGGGTATGGTAGAATTCTGCTTCCAGAGGGGAGAGCTCTGTCCCAAATCACTGGGGTTTTTGCAGCTGCCAGAGCTATTAGGAGGCCACTGTCTCTGTATCCCCCACCACCTTTGACTCACTGAAAATGCACCTCAGGACCACTATGCAAGACCACAATTTTGATCCAGGCAGCTCAAGGGAAGAGCACTTAGCCTCTGAATGATCGCTTGGACCCCTGCAATCTGCAGGCTGGGAGCTCTGAAGCAGCCACGTGGAGGTGACTGCAGGGCCACTGCTTCAGACTGCTTCTAGCTCTGGAGGTAGTTGGCCAGACCTGCTTCTCTCCCCCAAATTTAGCCAAGTTCCACTAACCTTTCTGTTTGTCCTTGGCTCTTATGGGTTGATAATTCTGGAATCTGCCACAGCTGCCAGTAATCCACTCCACTGAAAGCTCCAGCCATGGCTTCTCCTGGATGGCCTGGGGCTAAAACCACATGGGACTGGGTTCTGCTCCCAGTGTGCTGAGATTAACCCTTTCTGTCTGCCTGCTGGGCTTCCTTCAGTGGGAGCTTTGTTACTCTGTCATTTTGTGGGCTCTGGTGCTCTAAAATTTGTTTAGAGTTATATTTCATAGGTATTTGAGGTGGTTATCAGGGGAGCTTGAGGAGTTCTCCTACTTCTACGCTGCCATTTTGACTCCTCCCCCCACCCCCCTGCATATACAATTCTTTCAGTACAGTTCACCAAACAATATAGTTACATGTATTGGTAGCATAGCAATATGATAGGCTCTTAGGCAAAGGGATACCACGTTTAGCTATGGGTATGGTACCTACTTTAATAAAACATAATATTGATGATGGATATGTTGCACATACATAAAAAGTCATAGGTCAAAATAAGAGAGGATGTAAAAGCAAATAGCTGCCTAAAGTCCAAAGGATGACTGAAGATTTGGAGGAAGTGCCATTTAACCCAAGCCTAAAAGATAGGAAAGAATTTGACAGTTTGGGAAGAGGAAAACATTTCAGGAATTTGAACTTTACTTAACAGACAATGGAAAGCTATTGATAGATTTTGAGGAGTTTGATGCCTCAATTTATATATATGGAATAAAAGTTTGGAGTTGTTATGAAGAATAGTTTGGAGGGGATGGGAAGGAGGAGAGAAAAGAAATGGTAAGACCTGTTAGGTGGTTATCATAATAGTTTTTGTGATTATGACTTGTATTAGGATGGTGAAAATAGGCACAGGGAGAATGAAAAATATTAAGATAAAATGAAAAGCATATTAATACCTCTTTTTAAAATTTTGAGTTCAAAATACTCTCTCCCTTAAGTTCTTCCTCCATCTGTTGAGAAGGAAAGCTATATGCTACCCTTTATACATATGTGCAGCCTATAAAATATTTCCATATTAGTCATGTTGCAACAAAAGAGGCAAGAAAAATAAAATGAAAAAAATCTGTTTCAATATGTATTCAGAGTTCATCAGTACTTTTTCTGCAGGTGGACAGCATTTTTCTATCATAAGTCCTTTGGAATTATCTTTGATCATTGTCTTTATCAGAATAGCTAAGTCTTTCACAGTTGATCCTCTTCACAATATTGCTGTTCCTATGCACAATGGTCTTCTAGTTCTGCTCACTTCTCTAGTAGCAGTTCATTTAAGTCTTCCCAGGTTTTTCAGAAACAATCCCCCTTCCCATTTCTTGTAACACAAAAAGTATTCCTTTGCAATCATATACCATGACTTGTTTAGCCATTGATTGGCATCTCTTCAATTTCCAATTCTTTGCCAGCATAAAAAGAGCTGCAGTAAATATTTTTGTACAAATAGATCCTTTTTCCTTTTTCTTTAATCTCTTTGGCATACAAACCTTGTAATGGTATTGCTAGGTCAAAGGATACGCATAGTTGGGTATTGTTTAAAATTGTTTTCCAGAATGGTTGTATCAGTTCACAACTCCACCAGCAATGTATTAGTGTCTTTATTTTTCCACATCCCTTCCATCATTTGTCATTTTCCTTTTCTAGAATGTTAGTCAATCTGATAGGTATAAAGTGATACTTCAGTGTTATAATAATATGCTTTTCTCTACCAGTGATTTAGAGCATTTTATATAAATAAAATATATATATTTATATATATTTTATATATATAAATATATAAATAAAATAAATAAAAATGATAAATTTGATTTCTTCTGAAAATTGCCTCTTCATATGTTTTGACCGTCTGTCAATTGGAGAATGGCTTTTAGTTTTAGAAATTTGACTCAGTTTCCCATATATTTGAGAAATGAGCACTTTACCAGAGAAACTTGCTGTAATTTTTTTTCCTCCAGTTTCCTACTTTCATGATGGAGTCTAGAATGGCAAGAGAATGAATGGTGAGAAAATAAATGCATTGCTATAGTGTGTTTAATAAGAGGAAGAGATATGAAGAGTGATAGCTAAAAAGTAGTATTTAAAGGAAGGGATTGTGTTTTAGGATTGAGGTGCCCCAAGTGTGTGTGTGTGTGTGTGTGTGTGTGTGTGTGTGTGTGTGTGTGTGTGTGTGTGTGTGAAATGGGGAAGGGGTTGAGGCAGGAGGAATCAGAATCAGAGACAGGTTGAAGATGCATGGTAAAGATCTAGGGACTTACTGCTACTTAGAAATGCTTCAACTCTTCTCTTACTGATCTATCTCTTTCTTAGAGCAAATATAGACTTTTTTTTCCTTTTTGTCTTAAGACCTTCATAACAATTTTAATGTCCCATAATAGACTCCTACTTTGGTGATAGGATTGAGCTGAGCAAATGATCAGTGTACCCTTAACTGCCTTTATCCATTAAAAATTTTCCAAATCATTGCCCTTTCTGTCATCTTTTTCCTGCATCTCATGAAAAAGTATCATGATTCTTTACCATACATCTTCAACCTGTGTCTGTTTCCTCTGTTGAAGGACCAAAGGGTCCAAGTACAGAAATACAGCCAGAATTGGGAAAGGAACTGGGAGCATGGAGACTGCTCAGACTCAAAAGACCCAGGATTACCACAGAGGCCAAAAAGCAAATTTAGCATAGATAAGGACTGGAAAGGGTGAGAACAAAAGGACTTGTATTTAGAGAGCAGAAATACAAGTTCAGGATCTTGTAGTTTTTGTAAGCCTTTGTGAATGTGAGGTCCGAAGCATAATTATAATGATATGTGACTAAAATGGGATGGGAAGGGAGTATTTTGAATTTGAGGAAGCTGAGGAATTATGTAATATGAGAGTGATATGGTGATCATTATGAATACTGAAACCCATACATGATGGTGGATGATAGAGAAGAAGACTGTAAAACAAATACTAAAGTCATTAGGGTACTTAGAAGAATAATCTCAAAGTAAATCAATGATAGTAAAAATAATAGTGAAAATAGTAAAAATTAGGAGAGGGCAACAAATGTATTGCATACTCACCAGGAGAAGAAGTGATAATTGGATGGAGAGGTCCTCTATATTATCTTCTTTTTAAATGACATTGTGCTGATTTTCGTTCCTTGGAACATTACAGATCTCATCAACCATAAATATTTTATAGTGTTTATCTTAAGTACCCACCAGGGAAAATCAAATGGATAAAGAATGCTTTTCTGGAATATTAATCACATCCAGCTGACCTGACAATGTATAGAGATCATCTATCAATATATTTGTCTTGGATAAGCATTGCAAATAAGCAATAAGTTGGGCCAGGAACCGAACAGAAGGAGGAGAGCAAGCTGAATTGCCTTTGGGAAGTTTCATAATTATTTTAGTGACCTCAATATTGTCTCTTGAACACAAGCCTATCTTTTAAAAACCATTATTCTACTAGTGTTTTACACCTTCAAATTAGGGAACACTGTAGTATTGGAAGAGTTGAAACTGAACATCAAAGGGAAACAGAGCTGCATGGTGGGCATAAGACTAATAATGTAAGTAAGGATGTTATAAATAAGGAATCATGTAGAAGAGAATAAAGACTGTTAAAAAAATTATACAACCAAAAAGATAGGTTGACCGTTAGGCAAGAATGAGAGACAACTGACAGGCTATGTCCATCACTGGTATCCTTGAGATATCTAGAGAAAACAAGGAAGACTCTAGCACATTGGACAGAGATCTCCCTCCTCCTTCCCCCCACTGCAGTGAACTAATTAATGGAAGCAAACACTTGGACAAGAATCACATAGGTTGAGCAAGTATGGAAGGGATGTTACGAGCATGATTCAAGAGGACATTAAATCAATGAAATCATATATCTATTAGAATATTTAAGATTCTGTAAGAAAAATAAGCCTCTGTGAAGGGAGGGAACATAGGCTATGATGATCTCTCCTTCTTGGACCTAGAAAATTGATATAGGTGGGAAGAGGGAGAAAAGAGAGTTGTGCTTTACTCAAGAGAAAACCAGGTTTCATTGAAATTAAAGAGATGAAAAGAATGTTGGAAGAAAAGGATACAGGAGAAGGTCTTTTTTGTTTCAAATAAGAGAATAGAGAGTCTCAAGGACAACATAATATAATAGACTGGCAGAGGGTTGAACCCACTGAACTGACCCTGTGGAGCATAGAACTGATTCTATTTAAGAGGAAGGAATTAGAGGAGGCAAGTAAGGAGAAACTGCTTGAATTGTGGCTTGAGGCAGATAACTGGAATTGGAAAGTTGAATGGAGAGGCATGTTGGCAATAGAAACTTGTACAATTAAATGGCCTCAGTTTTCAGTTAACATGGAATCTTGGTGATTCAGGATATAACACTGAGAATTCAATCCAGGATGTTTTTTGATGCATGCTAATTAAGCCTTTAGGATTTCACAGTGGGTGGGTGATAGATGGGAGGCCAACATGGAAACTCACTCATGGGTATTCTTTGCCTTGTATTGATAAAACTATGAATTGGAAGGAAGCATAGTCTTTTACCTCTGACATGTTTTTTTTTTCACTCACGAGACTCTTAAGTGGGCGCCATCTCCAGTTGTCCTGATCTATAACTTGCCACTGGACCCAGATGGCGCCAGAGGAAAAAGTAAGGCAGGTGACTTTGCACAGCCCTCCCTCATTTCAGTCCAATTCACTTTCAAGTTATAGCATCACCTTCCTGATGTCATAGTCCTCTTTGAGAATTATGGACAAACAACAACAGATGCTTAGTATTGGTCTTCAAGATCTAATGATCTTTTTCTTTATCAGATTAGGGAATTTGAGAATTAGAAGGGACCATAGAAGTCATCTGTTCCAACTCATATCTGAACAGGAATTGTTGGATCCTAATCAAGTTTTTTAATTAATCTGCATTTATTTTGTACTTGTTCTGTACATTCTTACCTCTCCCTATTGTTCATTATGTAAATTCCTTAAGAAGGGGGATTGTGTGATATCTTTGTTTTTATGGCCCTTGGGCCTAACACAGATTCTGGTGCATGTTAGGCACTTATTAAATTGATTCCTCTTGAATACTTCTTGAATTATTTTTTTCCATTCATCTTGATTGATAGCTATTCATCCTTTCTGATGTTAGTTCAGAGAAATTGCTTTAAGGCCTTTCTTCTTCCATAGCAGGGGAAGCCAGCTCATAACTGTGCACCAACATAATTGGTGACTATTTTAGGTAGAAACACTGATATAGCACATGTAATCTGTAATGTCTAGAAGAGGTAGCAGGGATGGTGTATGGGGTTCCATATCAAGCCAAATGAGAATTGATTAAAAGAATTGGAAATGCTTAGCCCAGAGAGGAGAAGATGATGGTATAGGGTTGAGGGTGGTAGAAAGACATGATTACTGTCTCTCATAGATAAGCTGGTAGGTAAGTGATTCAATTGGTAGATCTTTGGACCTGGAGTCAGGAACACCTGAATTCACATCCAGTTTCGAACACTTATTAGCTTTTTGACCCTGGACAGGTCATTTAACCTCTATCTCCATCAATTTCCTCAACTGTAAACTGTTCCTCTTTGCCCCAGAGGGTATTAACAGACGTAATGAGTAGAAATCACAGGGAGGCAATTTTAGGTTTGATATAGGGAAAATACTTCAAGTAATGGAATGGACTAACCTAGGAAGTAATAAATTCCTCCTCACTTGGGATATGACCATTCTTTGGGCATCTTGTAATAAGGATTCTTGTTTATATATGGATTGATACAGAGATAAATAGATGAGCTTAATAAGCCACTTATAAAAAATGTGTGCTGGAGGACTGGTTGATATCTTGTTACTGGATAAGATCCTTCAGTATCCATACTTTCTAGATAATAATGAGTGGGAGAAGCTAATGTGCAATGGAAAGAACATTGGCTCTCAAGTCAGAGGATCTGGGCCGAAATCTTGTACTGTAAAAATAAATATTTAACAATTGACTCTGAAAAAAAGATGTACCTAAAATACACTTTTAATTTCAATATGCATTATTAACATTTTATCCCACCACTTTCTTAAATTTAGAAATCAGCAAAAGAGTAAATCGTAGCTTGGTTTTTGGCAGTTTTCTAAGGCATCAATGTTTAATGCTGAAAATTTAACAATTGGTTTTGACTCTAGAATACCCTTATGTCAAATCCCACCTCTGATGCTTGCTAGCTTTGTGACCCTTTAACAACAATGGCCCTCAGTTTCCTCATATATAAAATGAGAGAATTGGATTAAACACCTTCTGAGGCACCTTCTGTTCTAGATCCTAAGACATTTTTTTTTTGCTTCCTCTTGGGAAACATCTTGGAAACTCCTCTAGGAAAACATCCAGAAACTTCACTCTCTGCTTACCTTTCTCTAGTCAGTTACTCTTGGTCCTGAGTAGTTTTACTTTTTGTGCCAATTGGAATCTGCTCTACCTTATCCTTTTTTCCTTTCCTGTTCCACTAACCTGACAAGCTAGCAACCTTTTATGCTGTGTTAGCAGTTATTTTTGAGACTTGCTACAGATAAAACATTTTATCATTTGCAAGGGGCTTTTCTCAAACAACTATGTGAGCCAGATTTGACAGAACATATATTATCTCTATTTTAAAGATGAAACTGAGGCTAAAAGTGATTATAGTCACTATCAATACTTAATAAAATGTCAAACACTCCCCTAGGAGATACATACAAAGGATCCAAGTAAAATTTCCCTCTTCTCATAAGTATATGAACACCTGTAAACAAGGTCACCTGCCTTGCTTATTCACTATTGTGACAATTACTGCTGTAGTAGGGTCTGTAAGAATCAATTGACAAGCATTCATTAAACATCTCTTATGTACCTACAACTGTGGTAAGTGCTAAGGACACAAAGGCAGGAAGGAAACAGTGTGTTCACTCAGGGAGCATATATTCTTTGGGTGAGAATGTAGATTACTATATAAGAACCTTATGCAATGGGCCAAGAATAAATAAATGGGAGCATTAGTTAGATACCATAAATAAAAAGTTAAATACATTTGGCCAGTATAATTGTCGCACTTGGTAAGGGAACAATAACACTATTTTCTTGGAAAGGCAATAAAAAAATGAATAATTTACTGTTAAATCTGGGTGATGGTAACTGAATCCATGGTTCATGGTAAATTAGCAGGATGGTATAAAGGAAAAGAGGAGATCATGGGCCTCAGCAGAAATGCAAATATATAAATGACAGAAACAATGATCCATAAAGAGGAACCTTTCAGAAAGTTGCTACTTGGCCCAGCCAGGACCGTACCTCGTGCCATTATGTGTACTTACCACTTCCTACATATATTGTGTTGGTTCTAATTTAGGAAAATGAGAGATCATATTTGCTTGTGACTAATAGGATTTCATACCTTCCATGTGTTCAACTCTCTATTTACTGATTCAACCAAAATGTTCCTTTTTGTTAGTTTAGGAAGTCACTGGAATGTGAATGAGGAATAGATTGGCATAGCCTTTCCAGTAGCAGTGATAGTGTTGATTTGATTATGGTTCTAAAACTGAAAAGTATAGGGGGCAGGGTATTTATAGAGCAGAAAAATGGATGATGAGAAATCGGAAGGTAAGAAAAGTAAAGTTAAGGCTAAAACCTCTAAATAGAGTGGAAGTTCTAGAGCTGAAAGGGCTTTGGTACTCTAGAATTCGGTCATTGGTCCAGGAAGCAAAGCATCCAAATTGCCAACTGCATCTATTTAAAGAAAAGTCAAAAGAACTCTTTATATTAACTTTCCTTGGTGGCAAAAAAGGAAATTCTCTTTGTGAAATGAAATGATTATTGTTTAAGCTGAAATAGAAAAATTAGCAAAGGCTTAAGTGAACTTTTTAAGTTGCATCAAAAGGGTATTGTATGATTCTAGGCATCATATTAAGGGGAAAAAATGAAACTTGTTGTTTTGAAGATTTCTGGAAATAGATGAAACTATTTTGATGGAGTTAGTGAGTGTTTTTGATTGACAGGGAAGGAAATGAAGCCATATTTCTCTTCTATTTCTCTACCAACTTTCTAGAGTTTCAGCTTTATATATGACAGTGACATCCATCACAGTAACCAGTGATTATATGTTCAGAGTCTCTGAAATACCTTACAGTTTTGCTGGTGAAAAGCCAAAATACTCTTGCTGCAATAACAACAACAAAAAAATCTCATGTTTTTCTGCCTAGAATCACAAGGTGTAGGGTTGGTAGTCATTTCAAGTATGTGAAGGTCTGTGGGTGTGTTTTGATTTCAGTACTTTTTTTTCTTTTCAATATAATTTGATGTAGTTCTATTCTTAGAACTTTGCTTACACTTTAATATTTTCACAGTGAGAAATAACAGTCATTTAATGTGTTTTTTAAGACTTATCAGTAGAGGCAATTAAAAAGCAATTCCTTACTTTTTAGAAACAACTTATCATACCATTTAGTCACAAAGGCAAAATCCTATATTTCAACAAAACACTTCAAAGAAATCTTAGGCAAGTTTTCATGAGCTATTAAATTATGAAACTTTGCTAACTAGTTTGGATCTCTGTTGCTTTTTTTTTCTTTAAGAATTTATATTAGATACTACTTCACTGTGCAGTAAAGACTTACCCTGAATGCTGCATTTATAGTCTGCTTTTCCCATATTACTCTCTCACCTTGCTATCTCACCACTTTTATGGGGAATATTCATGGAAAGGAAACTGGCATCCCACTTCTGCTATTTATTGCCTATTGGGCCCTGGAAATATAACTTTACCTCCCTGTGTTGAACTCATTTTCCTCATCAGTAAAATTACAGGATTGGATAAAGTGGATTTCAAAGTCTGTTCTAATTGTAAATATTATGAATGCTAACCTGAAGCAAACATTGGATAGTTGCTAATCCAGTATCCAAATGAGTCAATTTTGTTTCAATAAATCAATTCCATGGTTTAGCATTCTATTGAGAAAAAAATACTTGGTTAGCTAAATGGTTTTCCTTTACTTTTCACCTGATGGGATTGATATCACATAGGAAAGATCACAGGAAACCAAATTGCTATTTTAAAAAGATTATGTGGTGCATTCTAGAGTTCAACAGAAGTTAAATCTGTTATATTTTTTTATTGTCTACGTTACTGATCCACTACTTTAGTTTGGGATATGGATTGCGTTATAGAGTTAGTCTTAAACCAAAGGTCTTGATCTCCTGATTGTATCCCAGTCTCGAGAAATGCCTATTACACAGAAAAGAGAGAAAATGGAAGATAATAAAGGCTAACCACACATAGTGCTTTCAGGTTCTGCATACTTGACCACAGACCTATTTCTAACCTGGAGAACATTATTACCACTTCCTGTAGTTTCCGTTTAAGACTACCTCTAAGACAACTAGAAGAGGAAGATATACTCCTAAAAAGCTTTCATCAAAATGAAGCATTCTTATGGGGGTAACATCCTTCTGCCTACAACTATCTTACCCCACAGGTGCAATTCCATTACAGGTAGCTAGGTGGTACACTGGATAGAGTGCTGTGCTTGGAGTCAGGTATATCTGAGTTCAAATTCAGCCTTAGACACCTACCAGCTATGTTATCCTGGACAAGTCACTTCACCTCAGTCTGCTTCAGTTTCCTCACATGTAAAAGGAGAATAATAAAAGCATTTTTTAAATAATCATTTTATACATAAAATGAAATAAATATTTATGAATCAATTTGCAAACCGTAAAGCCCTTTACTTGCTAGTAAATCTGAACTATTTTTAGTCTTAGAGTACTAGACTAGGAGTCAAGAAAAGTTGAGTTCAAATGTTGCCTAAGACATTTACTAACTGTGTAAGCCTGGACAAATTACTTAACTAGTCTGGTCCTTAGTTTCCTCATCTCTAAAACTGGGCCAGTCGTAGCACTTACTGTATGAGGTTCTTTTGAGAATCAAATAAAATAATGTTTATAAAGTGATTTGGAAGATTTGAAACACTGCATAAATAAGCTAGTGATTATTATTTTTATTAGTTCTCCCACAACTTACCACTCTACTGGTTGGGGGAGGGCACACACACAAACACACAAACACACACACACACACACACAATACATTTAACAAAGGAAAATGTATGGAAGGCATTTATGGAAGAAACATGTGTGGTTTGGGGGGGAAATGTGAAGGTATATAATACAGGAGTCTATTTGGCCAGGGAACTTGAATGAAGTATATGCATGTAGAAATGTGTAGCTGGGGCAACTCACACCATCAGGATTGCAAAGCTTCCATTGTCCTCAAAGTAAGTAAGTAGTAGAGTGAGGATTTAACCCCAACTCCTCAATCCAAATCAAACACACACTCTACTGCTTTACGAGGGATGGTAAGAATTATTGACTGGAAGTAAAAGGTTTATGTTACATATTTTTCATGATCAACATAACGATCATGTAGAGAACTTAATAAAACACACGAGCAATCACAGATAAGGCATATGGCAGCCTTACTGTCCCATGGGTTCTCAGAAAATGTGTCAAATGCCAGATTTATCTGATGAAGAAAATTAATCATGGTTATCATACACAGGAAGCCTGGCATCATGGATAAAATGCTGGACTTCAAAAAACTGGGGTAATTCACTGAACCTATACGAGAATGTTTCCTTTTCTAAAAATGGGGATAATAATAGCACCTACCTCACAGAATCAAATGAGATAATTTATGCAAAGTCCTTTGCACCTTAAAGTGAATGTCAGCTGTTGTCATCAGATAGAGAGGTAATTACCTCTAACAGGAGGCCATAGAAAATTCAGAATGTATTAGGTATGGAAGAATAGAGGATGGACTGGGATTAAACAAACTCTTCCTCTATTATTTTGAAAATGCTTAAGAAAAATTCCTTTCAGTTGTTTTTCAAACTAGGTATCCATGGGAGTTGTAAACTCTTCATATTAGCAGCTGATTCATTGTAGGCGGTTCAGCAAATACTTGATGATGAAAAGAGGTTTACCACCCATACTTTGGGGAAGCAGAGCAGATCTTGTTGGATTCCAGTGTATCTTACAAATAAGATCAAACCCTTGAAGATCTATCTTCTGACTGTTAAATCTTCTTAAGAAAATAAGTCCTGATATTCTAAACAGCCAAAATAGAATTTAAAGGATAAAAAGGCTGGGGAAAGTAAGCATGCTGTCTTTGTTCTGGATAAAATAACGATTAGACTATGAGACTGATGAGGAATGATTTAAATCCAGAGGTACTTTTAAATTTTAAGAATTTTGTTTATGTCCTACTTACATTCTATCCAAAACTGGTATTTACAGGACAGTTTATTGAGATGTTTTACAAAGCTTTATATGTCTTTCTCACTTTAAATGAAACCAGAAAATGGAATATAGTTCCATCTCATTGGAGTCTTGGCTTATGGCACAAATTCTACTTGCAAAGACATGTAAAGGAATGTAGCACCAATGCAATATTCACAGTGCCCACAATCATTTAAATATACCTGCATGGTGCTAAATCACAAAATATAACATACTCTCCATATAGAAGACAGAAGCAAAACATTTATTCAGACACCAAAAAACCAATTCCCAAACCCAGGAAGCTGATTCCATCATAGTAGCAAAGAATTTAATAAACCACAGCCTCACAGAGAACCATACCATCCTTGAGCCTTCCCACAAACCCATATTTACTCATGAGCCTGACTGACTCCCTAGGATGCATCCTCTCCTCCTCCCGATCTAGCTAGATCTGACTCCCAGCTTTCTGTGGTCTCTACTCCACTTTTCAGCAAACTCCTCCCATCACAGGCTCTATGTGATTACATTCAGCCTATTAGGGGGCAGAGTTTATTTTCAAAGCAGGGAAGGTCTTCAAATTCCCTTAGGCTTATTAAGGGGCAGGGGAGATCTTCAAATTACCATTACCATTTCAAAGGATTGGCTTGAGATGGGTTTTTTCCCCACATCCAAAGGCAAAAAGGAGCAGAATTTCATATGATACTTGGTCCTCTTATATTGTGGTTCTTGTGATGACCATTTGCAAAAAGGGCTTCAGGAAGATAATTACAGCTTTATATGTCAACATCTGTTGTATGTAGAGCATGACAAAGGAGAAAAATTCTATAAAGCACTTATTAAGACCTTTCAAATGAATTCAACATCCATTTTATAATAATAGCTTAACATTTATGTAGTGCTTTGATGTTGGTAAAGTGCTTTTCATTTGATCCCCTCTATAAATCTGCGGTGTAGGTGCAACTATCATCCCTGTTTTACAAATAAGAAAGCTGAGGCTAGGAGACGTTGATTCTGCCAAGGATAATATAGCCAATAAGTATTTAAGGCAGGATTTAAACTTAGGTCTTACTGAATACTCTATTCACTATGCCATTTGACTGTTAAAAACAATGAATAAGTACATGTAAGTGTACATACACATATATGTATAAATTCTAATAATCAATTTTAATGCAAATTATTTTGTATAGGTAAGGATAGTGAAAAGTATGTTGGGAAATACAAATGAATATCAAGAAATCAAATGGAGACAGTAGTGAAATCAGAAGCAAAAAAGATAGTAAACCTACATTCTTCAACATAATCATAGGGTGCTGAGCAGGGAGAACATTGATAAACATCACACACACATGAAACTGAGAACAATTTATGAGACAGAAAATAGTCAGAGAGTCAGGCCATCAAATTGTTAGAGGAAAGAAAAAAATCAACTTAAATTAAAATCAACCATGTTAGAAAAAAAAGAATAAAAATAAGCAGATTTAGCATGTAATTAAAACAGTTCCAATGTTAATTATATAAATTATTAATTAAAAATTATAAATGGATAAAAGAAACAAAATTAACAGAAAATTTCTTCCATTTCCTCTCTTTCTACATTTCCTAGTAAACTATAACTGATGTTAATCAGTTGCCATAACAAAAAAACTAAGTCTACACCTTAGCCAGCAAATGTTTGATTTCCTTACCTAATAGAGATATATGCCAACTAACGGCAATACAAGTTTGGACTATATGTAATTGCACAATTTGTAATTTGCACTTTAATTCATAAAATCTTACAGAAGAAGAAAATGGAAGATCATGAACATTATTTTCCCATAAAACAAAAATAATTGGTAGAAGGGAAATGAATTTTGTGAAATCTGAGCAACAAATCTAATTGAATTTTATTATCCCAAGGGCACTTCAAGATAACACTCACAGAGCATCAGGGGAAAGAATATTCTCTATGATCTGGCTAACGATGTTGGCATGACTAAAGTGAGAAATAGCAAATCACATTGGGGCCAAATGATCGCATTCAATGGCAGAGATCAACATCCTGAAAGCTTGACTCTCCGCAGAAAACAATGACCTCTAGGCAAATCTCTAAGACAAGAATTTGCAGAGTAAATACGAATCTGCAGTTGAGAATTATTAAAAATAAAACTCCTACATGGATGAAATCACAGGTCCAATTTTAAAAGTACAGCAACTCTGAGAGAGAAGTGGTGGAAATATTATTTTCATTTTCTAAATGTGGAATTTGAAATTCAGATGTTTCCAAGATCATGCCAGAAGAGTCAGTTCATTACTCAGTGAAATCTGAACAAAGTTGTGGTGTCACACTTTTACCACTTTAGTGATGTTCCACATTCAGTTTCTCCTGTAACACAAAGTTTATCTTGATATGCTAGAATTTCGCTACATATATATTTTTATTTTAGTACACTTAACCATGTTACTATTCTGTCCCATTCACCAACTCTCCATGTTACTTAAAGATAAACATGAGAGGAGGCTAGAAACCAAAATAAATAAATAAATAAATAAAGCATGGAGGAGAGTAGACATTAGTAGGGGCAAAGTTAGACATGGAATGTGGTTAAGATGCTAGCACTGGAAATACTTTGATATATTGCTGAAGAAATTAATCTGCTCACAGCCTAACTTTTATTTGTTTATTTTTGGTTTTCAACATTCACTTCTAGAAGATTTTGAGTTTTATATTTTCTCCCCCTCCCTTTCCTGCTACCTCCCCAAGATGGTTTTCAATAGATGCTATTGATCATTTTGAGGAAGACTTCATTTATTCCTATGCTCTCTAGTGTTTTAAATGGGAATGGGCATTGTATTTTTTTTAAAATATATTTTTATGTATCTATTGAGATAGTCATATGATTTCTGTTAGATTTGTTGTTGATATGGTCAATTATGCAAATAGTTTTCCTAATATTGAAGCTGCCCTGAATTCCTGGTATAAATTCTACTTGGTCATAGTGAATTAGACTCAAGATCAGTTGTTGTAATCTCTTTGTTAATATTTCTTTAAAATTTTTGCATCTATATTCATTAGGGAAATTGTCTATAATTCTGTTTTGTTATTTTGGCTCTTCCCACTTTAGGTAACAGCACCATATTTGCATCACAAAAAGAATTTGATAAGACTCCTTCACCTATGTTCTCAAATAGTTCATATGGTATTGGAATTAATTGTTCTTTAAATGTTTGGTAGAATTCACTTGTAAATCCTTCTGGCCTTAGAGATTTTTTTTTTAAGGGAGTTCATTGATGGCTTGTTCAATTTCTTTTTATGAAATGAGATTATTTATTTTATTTCCTCTTTTCTTAATCAGGGCAATTCATATTTTATTAAATATTAATTCATTTCACTAAGATTTTCAAATTTATTGTCATAAATTTGGACAAAATACCTCCAAATTGTTATTTTAATTTCCTTTTCATTGCTTGTGAATTCACCCTTTTCATTTTTCATACTGGTAACTTGATTTTCTTCTTTTAATCAAATTAAACAAAAGTTTATTTTATTGATTTTTTCATAAAACCAGATGTTAGTTTTATTTATTAGTTCAATAGTTTTCTTAATTTCAATCTCTCCTTTGGTTAAATCAAGGATTTTTCATTTGTTCTTTTTCTAGCTTTTTAAAGCTGCATTCACAATTCATTAAACTCCTCTTTCTTTATTTTATTCATGTAAATATTGAGAGATATAAAACTTCCACCTTTTTTCCGCATTCCATAAGTAGTAGTACGTTGTCTCATTATTGTCATTCTCTTCAATGAAATTATTGATTGTATCTATCATTTTCTGTTTGACCCACTGATTCTTTGGGGTTAGATTATTTAGTTTCCAATTAAATATTTGTCTATCTTTCCATGGCACTTTATTAAATGTAATTTTATCACGTCATGAACTGAAAAGGATACATTTAATATTTCTGCCTTTCTGCCTTGTATTGTGAGATTGTTTATGTCTTAATACACAGTCAGTTTTTGTGTAGGTGCCGTGTACCACTGAGAAAAAGGTCACTGTATGATGTCATTGGTTCTCTTCAAAACAACAGTAGAGGCATAATGTATGAGGGGTGGGGAGGGGGGGTGGAGTGGAGAGAGAGGCAAGAATAAGGAGAGGTAAAAAAGTTTTTTGCCACTAAAAATGATGTCTAATGTCTGTAGTGAGGGAATAACAGCTAGAAAATATGCAAAATATACATCACTTTGCTTTTCCTTAACTTATAGACATAAATAAAGCTGCCTATAGGTCCTTATTTCAATGCTTCACCATGTCAGCCTACTTTCTCAGAGCACCTTGGGCAGGTTCTACCATGTTAGAGAGCCTTCAAATATAGACCTGGCAGTGGATTGACTCTATATGTTCTGAATTTGTCATGAGATGATGTTTTTTTTTTCATTATGAATAATTTATAATCTCTTGAAGTGGATTTTGCAAATGTGCTTGAGTTTCATAAGCCCTCTGTATATAAAGACTTAACAAACATATTTTCATGTGATATCAAGGTTCACAGTTTTATTAAAATTGTTAGGGAGACAGTTTCAGTAATATAGAGAGAAAGCAAATAAAATATGAGTATGTATGTATATATGCATATATACAAACATTTATCTTCTTACAAATACACATGTCTGCATATGTTTGTATGTGTAATGCAGCAAAAGAGGTCTTTTTACTTCAGTTGATTATAGTCACAACCCACACTTTATAGGAGCTTTATACATCTCACCTAAGAGTGTCAATACCCCACTATGTCACTAACCCTCTTTGACTGTTGACTCACAACTCCAGACTTCAGGCTTCAATATTGTTGGTCCATTTGGAAACACATCTGCACCACATGAAATTGCTTTTCTCCCAATTAGTTTGTCAACTAATAATCTCATCACTTTTAATTTAGGAAGCTCCCTTTCCCTTCTCCAACACAGAATTTGTGACCACTTTCAATTAGCCATTCATCTTTCAACAGACTTTTAGAAAATATTGGATTTTAATACAAATTGTAGTTTTCTTTAAGTTAGAAAACTACAAAGATCATTAAATGGATTCCTTCTGGATTATACACATCAGCCTTTATGATCACACCAATGGAAGGAATTAAATATATATTATTTAAATACCAGTTCATCTGGAAATGTCTATTTAATAGCTTTAGGAGTTCATGAATATGAGCAGAAATAGGTTATATAAGTTGGACATAGGGGGGAAAAATCACAAAAGACAATCTGATCAAAGATTATTGCTTAGTTAAAAATCAAATCTGTTTTTGTGAAATAATTTTATTATATAAGTATGTGATATTTTATGTTTACAATGCACACATACATACATTTATGTATATGTGTGTTTATGTCTATACACAATGTATACATATACATATCATATACATATGTGTGTATTTAAGACATTCATCAGTTGGTCACCATTCTGGGTATGGAAACACCTTCTTTACATTTGCAATATCTCTGCATCATGAATGTAGTTTTATAATATTGTCTGGGGCACAAAGAGATTATCTGACTTTCCAGGTTTCACAAAGTCAAGATCTGAAGGGAATAAATTGAGACCTTCCTAACTCTGAGGCTGTTCTATATTATTTATGCCATGCTCTCTTTCATTATACTATTACCAGGGATAATACTTTAAATTTTTCTCATTTTTCTCTTAAGTATATTTTTGAAGTATTTAAAGAAAAATAAGAAAACAAAGTGTTATGCTATAAATAATAGAAAATTAGAACTGCCCCAACTGGTTAGCTGATAAGGATATATGAGAGTGGAGAGGAGTGAGGAAACAGGGGAAAAGAGTGATATGTCAAACATGGGATGGAAGAAAAATGAATGAAAGATAAGCGGAGAAGCAAAAAAAAAGGTTGGAAAAAGCCCCCAATGATTAATATCTCATATTAATAGGATTGTAATAGGAATGTTGCCTGTACAAACAAATATATGGAGGAGCTGAAGAGGGAATGGTGGAACAAATTTCATAAGGCAGCCTATGGAAAATAAAGGGTAATAATTAAGTTCTTAAGAACAGAGACCTTCTTTAACCTTAGAAAGAGAATTTTAAAACTAGGGCATCGTTTTGAGTAATAAACTATCAATAAACAAAGACAGACCCTCTCTAGGTATTCATTCAAATGCTTCAACTTAATCATGAACTTTTAATTTAAAAGCCATTTTCAATGAAGAGTTAGTGAAGCATTCCTGACATTCTTGAAATATTTTCATAGCATAGTGGAAGTTTAGTCTTTAGGCAAGTACACATGAAAATAATAAAGTCTTTCTTCAGATTCATTCTTTTTCAGTAATTTTGGGATTTCTTTTGGAGTTAACTAGCACATACCAAAAATTTTTTTAAAAATATTCATTTTATCTCCTCTGTTAAAGGCATCAAGATGCTAATAGTTTCAGACAACATTCATATACAAAGAAAGCTAAAAAATGCTGTTATTGTTAATCTGTTTTATCATCTACTACCATAAGCACACATGCATAAAACTTTTATAAAGTTAAATTTTGTTAAAATCTTCAGTGCCCTAAAAAACTGTAGGTTACACACTCTCTTTGGGAATACCTCCTATTTGTTTCTCTCTGTCCAGATGCAGTCACTTGATTTCTCCAGCCATGATCTTTGTTATCTTAGACTTTTTTGTGAGGAAAAGGAAATCCATGAAACAGTTACTGCAGCTATACTGATAGCTGTGAAGACTTTGCATAGTGTGTGAAATACTAGTCTCTGTCATGTAGAAACTACAACTTTTTATGAGTGCTGCGTATTCTTTTACTTGTTTTATGTGTTAAATAGATATGATCAGAATTATTAAAAATAAAGGTTTGAAGTGGGGCCTAAAGCTTTTCAAGGTTGGTTTGTTTATTTGTTGGTTTTACATTTGAAGGGTTGTCCCTAACACCTAAGAATGTAGGGGTATAAATGTGTGTGTGTGTGTGTGTGTATGTGTGTGCGTGTGTGTGTTTGTGTTTGTATAACTCATGGCCTGATATGGGAAGGGGGAAGCTGAAGCAAATAAACATTAATATAGTGCCCACTATGTCAGGTTTGGGGCTAAGTACTTTTACAAATATCTCATTTAATGTGGGACTTCATTTTCCTTCATTGAGTACACATGAAAACCATCATGTTTCCTCCCTCAGCTGATTTTGGAATGTTTATGCTAGTGCATCATGCCACAAGTGCTAGTGGAAAGGCTTTTAATCATATGGATTACAAAATCTGTTGCACAATCCTTCATTTGGCTGGTTGGCCATGACCTTCCATGTGAACTCTATGGAGCCTAAAGTCCAAAGAGAAAAAAATTCCAGGAACAAATGATGAAAAAACATTTATTAAGTGTTTACTATGTGCCAAGCCCTCTGTTAAGCACTAAGAATACAAATGAAAAATCAAGACAGCTTCAGTGCTTAATGAGTTTATACTCACACTGGAGAAGAAAAGAGCTAAAAAAAAGCTATTGAGTTCATTGAATCCACACCTCCTCATTTTTATAGATGAGAAAGCTCGTGTTTAAAATGCAGAATTTTATAGATGAGGCTTAGGGAACTTAATTAATTAGCCCAAGACCACACAAATAGTATCAAAAGTGGGATATTACTCTTAATTGTGTTTATAATTTGATACTTTAATATATCCTAATATCAATGATACAAGTATTCCTAAAATTGCAATTCCCAACTTCTTTTGTGACTTTCATCTCTATCTGGCTATAAGGGCTCCCTAGATAGTGAAACAATGTACTAGGGATCTTTTTCTAGTTTTCTTGGCAGTACATTAATACTAATGAATCACATAAATTGTTCATTGATTTCCTTTCCCTCTCTGTGCATGACTGTCCCTTTCCTTTTCCAGGGACACTTCTTTCTGATCATATCCTGTCTAATACCTTGTTGGTAATTGCTGTAGCTTATTTAGAACCATTGTGTGCCTTTCTACTGCTCTTTGGGTAATTGACAGCTTCCTTATACATAGATGACATTTACCTGACTTTAATAATAAAAATAATAAAATAATAAAAAATAATAATACAGGTGGTAGAGCCAAGATGGCGGCATAGGAGCAGCAAGAAATTGCAGCTCCAACACAGCCACATCAAATACCCAAAAATATGACTCTAAACAAATTCTAGTGCTCTAAAACTCACACAGATATGTTTCCTGCTGAAGGCAGCTTGGCTTAAAGTGACAATTTCAACTCTGAGAGCAGAAACCAGCCCAGTCTGAAACGGACGCTTTTGCCCCATGGGTGGCCCCGCCATGACTGGAGCTTCAGGAGAGCAGATCTGCGGCAGCTGTGGCAGTATCCAGAATTATCAAGCCATAAGAAAAAAGAACTCAGGTTAGTGGAACTTGGCTAAAAACTGGGGAAGAAAAGTGGGTCTGGCCAAGCTGCCTCCAGGGCAAAGAAGCAGGAATCAGAGGTTCTGCACCTGCCTCCACATTGCCGCTTCAGAGCTCCTGGCCTGAAGACAGCAGGGGGACCAAGCGATCAGTCAGAGGCCAAGTGCTCTCGCGTTGAGCGGCCTGGATCCAGATTGTGGTCTTGGGTGGTGGTCCTGAGGTTTTTTTTTTCAGTGAGCCAGAGCTGGAGAGGAGCCAAGCAGCGTCCTAAAAGCCCCGGCAGCTGGGAAAACCCCAGTGATTTGGGACAGAGCTGTTCCCTCTTGAAGCAGAGTTCCACAGAACTAAAAAAACAAACAAAAAAAACCATTGAATGGCAACCATGAATAAGCATAGGAAGCAAAGTAAGAACAGCAATGAAACCCTAGATTCCTTCTTCAGGGAAAAGAAGGAACAAAGCAGGGAAAGGGAGGAAGACAACGCAGTCAGAACTCCCACACCAAAAGCTTCCAAGAAACATGAAGATTGCCAAAAAGCTAGAGATCAGCTGAAGAAAGATTTTGAGAACCA
>CM053580.1:121432869-121451453 GCA_028627135.1 Pseudochirops cupreus | reverse complement strand
TAGTTAGAAATATATAGGAATGCCAAGGATTTAGGCGGGTTTATTTTATATCCTGCAACTTTGCCAAATTTATTTATTGTCTCAAAAAGTTTTTTACTTGATTCTCTAGGATTCTCCAAGTATATCATCGTATCATCTGCAAAGAGTGATAGCTTAGTCTCTTCTTTGCCTAATTTGATTGCTTTGATTTCTTTTTCTTGTCTAATCACTACTGCTAACATTTCTATAACCAGATTGAATAAGAGGGGTGATAGTGGACATCTTTGTTTCACCCCTGATCTTATTGGAAATGCTTCTAGTTTACCCCCATTGCATATAATACTTGCTGATGGCTTTAAATAGACGCCACCTATTATTCTAAGGAAAATTCCATTTATTCCTATACTTTCTAGTGTTTTTAATAGGAATGGATGTTGTATTTTGTCAAAAGCTTTTTCTGCATCTACTGAGATAATCATATGGTTTCTTCTTAATTAACTCTTGAGCAACATTGTGATACTACGAGATCTAAGACTGGTGGAAGGGAAGAGAAGAAGAATTCTGGTTTTAGGGCAGGACTTTTGATTGAGTTATGTAAATGCAAAATGTTTTGGAAAATGTAGAGGGTAGAGTTGGAGAATTTGAGTTAGACCCATAAAGTCCCAAACACTAGTTTCAGATGACTTTACCATACTCACAGGTCTTTTTCTTAGATACTTTCAAAGGCTGAGCAATTAGGCACTCTGACTGAAAGAAACTCTCACCACCTATCATTGGGAATCCAATCATCTCTAAATTTCAAAGAGTAGAGGCTGAAGGTGGGAAGGTTGTCTCTGTTCTATCTTGCCAAGGAGAGTTATTTGATTAGCTGGTGAATGGCATGGGCAAGATAACCTATATTGCCTAATGTGACCCCTGCTGTGGAAAAGTAGCCATTTTGTCATATAGGTGCCGCATTCTTTGACCAGCCATTCCACCTACTAAAGTTTCAGCCCTGTGAAATAAAACATGCCAGTCTGGTTAGTGATATGCTGCCAGTTGTGGAAGGAGCCCTCTTTCTTGAGGCTGGAAACCAGCTAGGTCTGCATACTGATGATATGATCTGCCATGCTGTTTACCTCTTGCAACCACTGGCTATTCAAATCAGGCCTATTCAAGATCATGGAGGCAATTTTGGCCCCATAGAAAGGAGAGTTCAAATACATAAGACAAATCAGAATTTTCACCTAGGATTCTACCCTTTTGGCTTGATTAACATCTTTACAAACCATTGTGAAGGTTCCCACATGTTCACCATACAGGCTAAGGTTCCTGTTGTATGACTGACAGAGAAAAACATTCATGCCTTTATTGATGAAGGGGCAAACAGTTCAAGCATCCTTATAGCTCTCTCTATCAGAACAGCCCTGGTATGCCATGTCAAAAAAAAACCAAAGAGTTTCCTTTGCTTTACCAGGGATGCTATTTCTTTCTACTGCTCAGGACAAGAATATGATTTCTCCAAGATGGTTTAGGAAGAAATACATCCCAAATGAATTTGAAGAACAGTTGTAGAAAACTTGCTGCCACTCTCAAAGAAATGGTCTGCTTGGCAACATATTGTCTGCTTTTTAGCACCTCTTTACTTTAGCTCAGTGATAGCTCTGTTCATGCCTTGCAAAATTCAGCCAATCCTGCAATGGGTAGGGATTCTTTGTCCATGTTTTATTCCTGCAATCTGAGTCTCTGCCTCATGAATATTGAGAAAAATAAAGCTTCCCACAATCATCTTGGCTGGCCCCAACTCCAATACTCATCTTCTTACTATTAGGGTCCATCTTCCATGCTTCTGTAACACCCAGGATAGGATAAGGAGCACTCATCTTTCCATGGATCCACCAGGAACTGTTTCTGGTACTGAGGCCCAAGTGGAAAGAGCAGGCTCTAGAGAGCAGGAATTCAGCGGCACTGCCATGGCAGGTGGGAAGACTGAGAAGTGAGCCTTTGCTGGTGAGAGGGCGGGTGGACCCCGACATAGAGAACCTCCTCTTCAGGTCAGCTGAAGGTAAAAACCACTGGAAGAGGCATCTCCTAGAAAGTTACGCCCCCTTGCCACATCACCCCTGTGTGGTAAGGACTCTGAGTAGCTGCCCTGAGCCTGGGGAGGGACCATCCCTAAGCAGCCTTTAAAAACTGTTTACAATTGATTCTCATATATTGGATTGAATCTTTCCTATTCTGATTTCTAGCAAACAAGAGCCAGCAACATCGATATCATAGCATTGATGTGAATTAACCAGCAGAATTAAGTTTGTACTTGTGTTTAGTTAATCATGTTTTTTGTTTCCTGTGGGTGAAACCTCAGATCAGAAGAAAGAACACATTTTGAAAAATATGGGACAAAAAGAATAAACTTTTCAGGCAGTTCCATGTGCTGCAAAGAAGATGGTAAATGGAGTCATAGAATGTCAGAGTTGGAAACAGTCATATGCACCATGTTGTCAAGAATCAGAAGGTGTCAAATTTGCAACCTGCAAAATTCCCCAGTGTGGGCAAACCAGATTAAAATGTATTTGGGTAATGTTTAATAAAATAAAAAAAATCAATACAACACAGTGTTAAATTTTGGTTTTCTAAGTCAATATGCAGCCTGATTTGAATATGACACCACTGGTGAAGAGCTTTAATTTCTAAGAAAAAGAAACAAAGTCTACGGGAAGTCAAATGACCTGCTGAAGACCATACAGGGCCCTGATAAGACTGGAACTCAAATGTTATGCATCCCAGTCAAGCATATCTCTCACTACAACGTGAATATGATGTCTCTTTCCATTACTTAATGGTACTTGTAAGACTGAATATTTCTACCTCTTTAATTCACAACATGGATTTATTGTTTTTGAGACACAAATTATACAGTTACTGTTCAATCTACTAGGGGCTTTAGCTGTGAAATATATTTCGGTGTAAAGAGATCCTTTTGCAAGGAAGAGAAAATATTGCTGCTAGTGACAGGTTTATTTTTCAGGAAGGGGATATTGTCCTTTGTAATTTGATTTTAAATGTTTCATTTGGTTTCACATGACTAATCAATATGGCTCTTTGCTGCTTTGACTTGGTTCATGGACAGTTTTCACATCTTGTTCATGAATATATGTACAGTTAACATCAGCCTGAAGTATTTTATTATTTATCGTAGACTCATGGCCAATTAAAGTAGAGATAATCCTTACTAGCTTTTTTTTTTTAATTCACATGCCTCCAAAGGCAGCCTGTACTGGTAGTGAGAAATGAACTGTTTTGTGATAACCCTGGCTGAATCACATTTGTGGGGCAGATGGCATTCTGCATCTGCTATCATTATAACTCATGGTGAAGGTTTTATTTTATTAGTCTTTCTTCTAATTCTTTTTAATTTAAGAAGTTCTACTGTACTTTAGGAACCATAATAGAATGTGTTTTTGAAGGAAAATCATTTTTACGTCTTGCAATGACTTAGATGAAGAAATACAAATAATTTATAAAAATATCAAATGATGTAACAGTAGAAAATTAAAACATTGTGAAATTTTTCAAAATGGCCCTTATGCATCAAAGTAAAGCTTAGCTAACCACAGGACCAACATCTTTTTAGTACAAAGATGCAGAAATGCAACAGCATAGTAACACTTCATCTTATGTTTAATGTTGGTTGGTTTTTATATCTCTGTGTGAATGTTTCCAAGAACAACAGGATCCAAAAGTTTCCCAAACATTCATCAACCTCTCTCTGTTGCAGAGAAAAGGAAACAATATAGGATCATAGATTTGGGGCTGGAAGAGACCTAGAGGCCATCTGATCCTATCCCCTCATTTTACAGATGGGGACACAAAGTTCCAAAGAAGTAACACAGTTTGTCCAAGGTCACATAAACAGAACTTGTCAAAGGAGGAACTTGAACTTCTCCAAGTCTGACCCTTATAAAGATATACTACTTCCTTGGGTTCACTTCTGATTAACTTCTCTGCAAACATGCAGTTCTCATAGAATCATACACAGTATCCCAAAAATCTGGTTTGATGCCACCCCGGAGACGTAGCTCTTTTGTAGTACTCTGAGTATTTGTATTTGGCCCCATTTTATTTCTCATTTTTATTAGTATCGTGGATACATGCATAGATGGCATATTTACCAAATTCAAAAATTAAATAAAGATGGTAGGGATTGTTCATATCATTGGATGAATGATGGGGATTTCACAAAAACTAGGAAGACTAGAATAATGAGTCAAAGCTACCAAGATGAAATTTAATAACGAGAAAAGTAAATTCTTATACTTTGGTATAGACACCAGAAAGGGAGGATATGTTTGTAAATAATTACTTATTAAGCAACAGCTTTGCACCAGGCACTGTGCTGAGGGCTGAAATTACAAATAAAGAGATTTAAAAAATTATTCCTCCTCTCAAGGAGTTCACAGTCTAATATGGTTACAACATACAAACAACTAGGTATAAACAAGACATATAGAGGTTTAATTGGGGGTCGTCTCATTGAAAAGGTACTGAGTTTAAGGATGACTGGGAAAGGCTTTCTGCAGGTGGAACTTTAGTTAGGACTTGAGGGAAGCCAGGAAAGTCAGATGGCAGAGATGAGGGATAGAGCTTCAGGCATGGAGGACAGACAGTCAGAATGGTCAGTCAAGAAGATTGCTTATATGAGGAACAGTAAGGAGGCCATTGTCAGTGGATCTCAGAGTGGAGAACAATATAAAAAGATTAGGAAAGTAGAAAGGTGCTATGTTTATGATGAGTTGTAAAAGCCAGAGGACTTTACATTTGATGTCAAAATGTTCATGTAAAAGGCTACAGGGTTAGTATAAATAAGAGTATAACAGCAATAAAAAAAGAAAGAATGCTGCTATCCTTTGTACTGATAGAAACATAGTCTTCAGAATAGGGGTAATGGGCCTTATAGACCACTGCCATTGTCAGAACCCATCTAGCGTATTGTGCCCAGTGCTAGGTGTCACATTTTAAGAAGGACATTAATAAGTTACAGCATACCCATAAAAAGTGAACAGGATGATAAGTGAAGGAAAAACCTCCTTGTTGTTTGTGGAATGATTGAAGAAATGCCTAGAAAAGGAAAAACTTAGAGGAGACATGATAGCTCTTTTCACATTTTTGAAAGCTGGATGTGGAAGAAAGAATAAACCTGTTTTGACTATTCTGAGGCCCAGACTAAAACTATTCAGTAGAAAGTACTGAACAGAAGACTTTTCTCTATATGAATAAAAAGAATTACTATCAACTAGAGTTGTATAGCAATGAAATAAGCTTTCTTACAAAGTAATAATTTCCCACCTCTGGCAGTCTTCAAACATGAAGTATGATCCCTTGTTAGATTTGTGATTTCATCAGTGGAGGACAATTGGGGTACAGGAATTCTCTTTACTTCTACAAATCAGCAACTGTTATGGAATGTATGGTCTTAGCAAGTTTTTATGAGCACCAAGAGGTTAATTGATTTATTCAACATCATACAGCTAGTATTCTCAGAAGCAAGACTTGAATCTAGCTCTTCCTAACTCTGAGGCCAGCTCTCTCTCTCTCTCTCTCTCTCTCTCTCTCTCTCTCTCTCTCTCTCCTTACTGTGTCATAACTCTTGTAACAAAAGTGTATTATGCTTACTATAGAAAAAAA
The DNA here is from genome assembly GCA_028627135.1 of Pseudochirops cupreus. Lineage (NCBI taxonomy): Eukaryota > Metazoa > Chordata > Mammalia > Diprotodontia > Pseudocheiridae > Pseudochirops > Pseudochirops cupreus. The sequence continues at coordinate 121,445,810 of CM053580.1, read as the reverse complement.
TCATTATGTAATAGCTTGTGTTTAAATAGCATGAATTCAACTAATTCTCTTTATATAAATGATTCCCCAATCTATTAGCCACAATCATCTTTCTCCTGAGTCCCAGTAATCTGTCTGCAGCTAGTCATCTTATGAACATCTCTGACTGAGAATGTCCTCAAAGCAAGCTTAACCCTTTTTCTTAATTTCCCATTTTTTTAAATAAAGGGCCCAACCAGGTTTTTGGTCATTGAGAGCTGTAGTCAGGAGTCATCCTCAACACCTCACTCTCATTCTGCACCACTCTTCCCTTGGGTTGAGGCATCCTGAAGCCTTCACTGTCCAGCTAGCTCAGTCTCCCACAAGGTCTGATGCTAGTTTGCTGGAGCAAGACTTACACTGTACTGTGCTCCTCTCTCACCCCAGTGAGATGTATCTTTCCTATTGTCCTCCTAAGATGTCTTGGTCTGGAAAGTTGTTTCATGCTATCTGAATTTTCATCCTATTTGCTACTCCAGAATTTGTGTTAGGCATTTTTAAAAGTTTGGAGGCAAATTTGGGAAAGCTCTAGCAAATTCCTGCCTTTTTCTGCCATCTTGGTTCCACCCTACTCTCTCTCCCTTTTTCAATTCATCCTTCATACAACTTCTAAAATGATATTCTCTAGGCAGGGGTCTAACCATATCATGTCATAGCTCAAGAAACTTCAGTGGCTCCTGATTGCTTCTAGAATGAAATACAAACTGCTCACCATTTAAAGAACTCTGTTATTCACGAACCTTTTGTTGTGCTAAATTTCAGACAAACTACCCTACCTGCTATTCCTTGTACCAAATAATCAATCACTATGCTTTTATACAAATTGCATCTGAGGATGTTCTCCCTGCTAATCCCCACCCCTTGACACTCCTTGCTTCCTTCAAGATTTAGTGAGTGTCATCTTCTAAAAAAAGGCTTTCCTGATACCCCTGTTTGTTTATAATCTATGTCTTAAAATTACTTGGTATCTATTTTACATATATTTTCTATTTTTTTTTGTATCTGTGCATTTGATGTTTCTAACTAGTTGAGTATAAATTCCTTGATGACAGGGATTATTCATGTCTGTAGTCCCTGCAACTAGGACAATATTTGGCACACAAGAGGTGCTTAATAAATGGTTGTTTATTTTAATTTACTTGAATTGTATATCTACATCATGATTAAATCACAGTATGTGGGAGGCAGAAGGAATAGGAAAAAAGAAATATGCGCATACATAAAAAGAAAGATCAGGAGTAGAATAGGTTTGGGAAAGTATATGTCTATATATGTATGTATATATGTATATGTGTATGTATATATCTATGGCTATAGAGAAACATATATAAATTTTATTGTAGCCTTCTACAGGGGTATTGGGGGGAGGGAAAAAAAGAACAAAGTGAAAAAGTGCACAGTAGAGAACAAAAGAAAAGCCACAAGGAAGTAAAAAAAAAAAGAGAGATGCAGGGGAATCTCCACACAATGTAAGATTCTCAACACAAGTATTATTTATCATGTAGGCTTTCTTGAAATGAAAATTTATTGTTACATATTTTGAATACTCTAATGTTCTGCTGTGCACATGACATGCTTTTTTTTTCTTTCTAACTTTGCATTTAAGTCCCAATACTTAAGTTTATGATATGTTTTTGTTTCTTTTCTCTATTCTGTATTTGTATTCTGGTGTTTGAGTCTAAAGTAAAATTTTGAAACAAAAGAAAAAAATGAGAACCAAAAAAAAATAGAAATAAATCACAGTATATGAAATGTAACCAGGTCTTTCTGTGTGGGCTATTTAAAAAAAAACATACTGAGAAATATCACTATTGTGATACAACCTACAAAACTGGCAAATGCCTCATTTATACAACACTAATGGCAGCCCTTGTAATTCTGTAAAGATTAATTAGCTATTGAATTTAGGAGTGATAGTAAGCAGACAGATTATTGTCTCCAGCAACATTGATACTATAGGCACAAGAAAAAATTTATTGCAGCTCTCTGAGATCTTACCTGTTCTCCTGCATCAAATTTCTAAATAGTTGTTTCTTTCTCATCCAGTGAAATGAAATAAATAAACCAGAAATTTTAATACTTGTTAAGCCAATTCCTCCATGTGTTTTAGACAGGTAAGTTGTAATGTTAATGGCATATAAGATCTTCCCTAACCATTAATAGGCCTCACCTGGAGTCCATTAAAGGAAGCTTCCTTAGGGGAGGCTTGCTCATAGGAAGGCCTTCACACCTTTTGCTAAATTCTAATTAGGCACTGCCTCACGAGGGTTGTGATGCCTTCTGGCTCTGAGAAGTGTATATATACTCTCAGTTGGTATTTTACTTTGGGGACTCACTTATGAAGAGGATCTTGTGATTCTCTGGTCAAGGTTCTGAGTGGTCATATGTTCAAAGCACCCAGACTGCTCAGATGTAAAGACTGTCTTCATCCAGGGATGTGTGTAAAGTGTTCTATCAGCAAGCACCCTAGCATACCCAGGATGGCTGCTAGTTTTCTAAAGGAAAGCGACTCAAAATGGGTTAACAATCTTACTTTAATCAATCAAACACATATCATTTACCTAGTTCAGGGGAAAAAGTCAGCACCCTGAACTTCAGAGAATGCAAACAGAATACAAAAAGAAGTTACAAGCAGACAGAGAAACAGATCAGCAGTCGGGCTTCCAGTCATCTGACCATTACACCCGTACCTATTCAGTTACCAGAGAGGGAAGCACTAATATCTGGGTTTTTCAAAGCCAGGGGGCTCAATTGTCTCATCTGGCCAAATTGTCTCATCTGGCCAAATCACACAACTCTTTCCAAAGTGAGCCCCAAAGCAAAAACTCAAATCAGGGTATATATAGCCTTCTCCTGGATCAGAGAATGTCACAGCCCTCTTGACCCACTGCCTAATCACAAAGTAATAAGGTGTGGGCATTCCTGAAGAACAAGCCTCCTGCCACAGGCTCCATGTGACCATATTCAGCCTGTTAGGGGGCAGAGTATACTTTCAAATCAGGGAAGGTTCTCAGAGCCACTTAAGCCTATCAAAGGGCCCAGGGGCAGGGAAGATCTTCAGATTCCCATAACAAGTATATAGTTGATTTAGGCAGTCAGAGCCCTGTCTGTTGGTCTTTATTTCTCTGCTTATATTTTCTCTGACATTTAGGGTGCTGACTTTTCCCCTGAACTAGTGAATGTAATTTAAAAAGATTGTGGACCCCTTAAACAGCTATCTTTCCTAGTAAAGCAGATCTAAGAACCTGTGCTAGCAGCAATCAGTATGCCAGTGTGGTTACCACTACATAAGGAGAGATAAATGAAGTTTCTAATAGTAAACATATCAAAATTAAAATTCTGTGGAGGATTGTAACTATTCATTCCTGCTCTCAAGAAATTTCAATGAAAATATTTCAAAAATGTTACAGTAATTTTAGAATTATGAGATATTAGTTTCTTATAGAACAGAAAGAAGTACTATTTTGCAACATCATAAACTTATTTATACTTAATTTGAACTTGTTTAATTATTGTGGAAAATTTGGGCTTTCATTCTTGTGGGTTATCCTTCTACCAATAGAGATCTCAATCCCTCTGTCTTCAGCAGATGGCTTAATACATTACTGTGATTAAAAAAAGATAAAAAGGTCCATCACCTACCTTGTGAACAAACTTAGGGTGAGGAGCATCTCTTTCCAGAAAATATACTAGCAGATTTTCTCTTCCATGATATAATCTGCCAGAATGTGGAGTCTTCTGGCATAGCATAATGTAGAGAAACCAGGGTCACTTTCATGTCACAAAGAGTCATAAGAAAAGGACCTCTCAAAATATGTGTGGATTAATTCCATTGTTTTAAAGGGGAAAAAAAGATTTCACATTAATGATGTTCTTCTGTGTAGAGGACTGAATTATTTCTTTGTACTTATCTAGGTCTGTATCCACTAAAACCAAGTTGAAGGAGCAAATACAAGCACTTACAAATAATATTAACTGTTAGAATTGTTAATTAGGGTCATGTTTAAGTAGGTATTGTCAAGTTTAATAATTCTTTGTTTGAACTACAGTGTCCTTAATTATATCATTTCTGTTTCACAGTAAGAGATTTCCTTAAATTTCACAAGTATGTGTGAATTGAATTTTCTTCCATTTCCTATTGTGGCTCTTGGGATCTCATGAAAAATATAATGACAGTTTTCTGGTGCAATATATCTTGCAATCTGTTCCCCCCAAAATGCATGAAAATATTTTATTGAAGAACTTTACTTAAAACAATATAAAACAAAAAACAAAAAACAGGGAAACTGTATCTGTACTATGACCTGATCTACTAGTTTAATAACCTCCTCCAAAAAAAAAAAAGAAAGAAAATATGGGAAGTTTTGCTCTCAATGAAAATAGCCTGCTACTTTGTAGTAATTTCTTCCTTTTCTAGATATTAACAACCACATCTTTAATGAACAATTCTAAAATCATACCAAGAGTTGCAGTGAAGCTCACAGGCCTGCAAAATTTTTCAAGAACCATTCTCTGTCTTCCTTCTCTCCCCTTTTTTAAAAAGAGGAACAACACTTGCCCTTCTCCAAGCTTTTGAAATCTCTCCAATTCTTTGTGGTGTTTCAATTATTGATAATATTTCAGCAATCACACTTCTAGTACCTGTAAATTTTGTTTATCTTGGTCATGTTGAATTCATCAATGGCAGCTTGGTGCACTCTCTTTACTTCTCTTGGCTGTCAATTATTAGCAATTTATGTTTTGTTCTTTCTAATTCTGTCATTCTCTTTGGTAGAGAAAAGAGAAGGAAAGTAAGAATTAAGCACCTTTGACTTCTTTCTGTTGTCATTTGTCATCATCCCTTCAATCCCTAGCAATCTTCTGTATAGCTAAAACAAAATAACAGTGCTTTCTTTTATTCTTAGATTTTCTCAACAGTCTCTTTTTATTCTGAGCTTTAGTACTTCTGACATTATTCTTACTGAACTATGCCCCTGATTTATTCTTCCACTGTTATCTACCCTGGCTTCCTTCTTGACCCTTGTTGTTTATTCCCTGCACCACACACTTTTCAAGGTTGCAAAGAAGTGGACCGGGGTGGTGGGTTTCTCCAGGTGAGTAAATTGCTTGGAGGTGGTCATTCTTTTTAAAAATTTTAATAGGAACAGTGGCCAGGCTCGTAGCAAGACTGGGAGAGACCAGGGTCTCTGGAGAACAATAAGAAAGCAGAGATCGCATAGTAACCATTGACCTGGCAACAGAAATACTCTAGGGGATTCATTGAAGAGCCCACTGAGAGAAAGCAGAAAGTCAGTTTCTAACCTCACAACTTCTGGCGACCAGCCTGCTAAATTACTGGGCCATAGATTTCACTTGTCATCTCCCAGGAAGAGAACATTGTCCCAGCAGAGGTCAGAACCAGGCTTGTCACTGGTCAGAAATAAAAGGGGAGAGAGGGAGGTACGGTGTTGAATAGGAGGGTGTTAAATCAGCTTCTTTTATCTCCCAAACCCCCAAGCATTATTTAGCATTAAGGACTTTGAGGTAACTTTCTCTCAGTGTCAGCAGGAAGAGAAAGGTGAAAGTTGGAAAGGAGAGAAGATCTGATGGACACAAAATACTATGGTTTATTGAATTTATTGTATGTGTTTATGGTGCTTTATCTTTCATGTTTGAATTTGTTCCATAAATGTATCCTATTCTATATGTAAGTGACTATTTAGAGTCACGGGAAGTAGGAAAAGAAATTCTTATCCTGTGGAATGAAGATGAACATAAACCAAGTGAATTATGATGGAGTGAGGCAGTATTAAATCATACCCTTAGATTCTTTAAGAGTTCTGGAGGCACTTTATTACAGTTCCAGAGAAGGGAAAGACAGTTTATATATATACAGGATGACTGGGGAATACTAGGGACTAAGAGGTTTCTACACTAGAAAGTTTGTGGTTATTCATATTGGGAGCTCAAGGCTTGGACCACCATCTGGTGGCTTACCCAGACATAGCAACCCATTTTACTATTGTACTATTGTACATTTTACTATTGTACACCTCTTGGTGCAAATGTAATGGGACATATTACTTTACATGTTCATAGACATGACTATAAAGCGCGCACACACACACACACACAACTACACATGTGCACACACCCCTTACTGGCTTTTTTATTGGATTATGCCTTCTTCAAATTTTCTTGCTTTCTCAGCTACTATAATTCCTTCATTGCAATGATATTCAGTTTCCTGCATAGTTTTGTCCTTCATCTTTCTTTTTTCCTTTTTAATTTGGTTGGATTTCCAAGATAACAATCAAATATGTTCTTACCAGCTTTCATGAGGTACACTTCATCCCTGGCCAGGAGTCTGTTATTTCTTTTTTAAGTCTTGATCAAATTTTATTCTCAGGAAAAATCTTCTTGGGGCAGGGGACCTTGCCCAAACTAATAAATGCTTGTCTTTTATAACAAAGCAACGAACAGGTTCCTATTTAGTGAATTTGTAGCTCAATTGCGCAGACTTGATCTTTAGCTGTAACATGAATCCTTGACATAAGTATGATCTTTAACTATGAAAAAAAATCTGTATCTGAACAGAAAAAATGTCTGTAGTGAAATTTAGCTTGGTTGGTCATTTTTTTTTTTACTTTTTTGTGTATCTTTTGATTAACTGGAAATCCTACTTACCTTATCTTGTATCTTGTTGGTAGAAGATTTTTTTTTAGTTCTCTAATGAATTAGCTTCCCTGAAGATAATCCATAAATTCAGGAGTTTCAAATGTCGTAAATGGATTGAATAATTTTATTTAAATTACATTTTTTCCTCTAGGATATGTGTTTCATTTGTAGAAGTTAATGTTGAAACCTATATTTTGTTGAGGGGAGGGTATGAATAAGGAGATGGGGTGAGCCTTATTTACAATTCATTATGCTGCTTGGTGGCACAGTAGATAGAGTTCTGGGCCTGGAGTCAGAAAGACCTGAGTTCAAATCCAGTCTCTGACACTGGCTATGTGATCTTGGGCAAGTCATTTAACCCTGTTTACCTCAGTTTCCTCATCTGAAAAATGAGCTGGAGAAGGAAATGGCAAGCTGCTCCAGTATCTTTACCAAGTAAACTCCAAATGGGATCATGAAGATCTTGCTATGACAAATGACTTAACAGCTACAAATATTTCCTAATATAATATAAAAGAACACTGAAAATACTCTTTTAAATGATACATATTATATCACACTTAGGTCTCAGTAGATGTTTTAGTGACTGGTGACTGTCCCCTCAATGTCAAAAATGTTCTGTTACCTTGTGGACAGCCTTCTGCTAATGAGTCTTTTTTAGTCCTCACATTACAGATACACATGCCATGGCCAGACTAACACCTGAAGCCTTTTAGCTGTAGACCCTGCCAGAGTCTGGGTCCCACTGGCTTAACCCCAGAAGCCCAATGTTCTGTCTTTATCACACCATTAGAGTAGGAAAATATTTATCCAAAGCTGCATTCTGATAAAGAGTTTGAGAGAATTAATCTAATTATTTGACTCAATTACAAAATAGATATTCTTCCTAACAAAGGTAGGGGAAATGCTATTTAAATCCTTGAAAAAAAAATAGTTATCTATGTTACCTTGAGCAAGTTATTTTCTGTTCCTTAGAATCTTCCTTTATTAAATGAGTGGATAGGACAAAGGTCCCTTCCTGTTCTGATGTTTTATGGTTCTGTAATATGGCCAATAACAAAATGTAATTCATTGTTCAGACCCAAGGATGAATTAGCTTTCTTAGATTTATTTTAAGATATGTTTTATTAACACTTCAAGCAGAAATAGGCATTTTTAGATACAAGAATAACATTGAGCCAATCCTCTGATTATTCAAGCTATTATTGTCGTCATTTGGTTGTTAGGACATTTGGTAACTTGTGATTAATTCTTTCAGGATATTAAGTATCAAATGTAGAAATGGGTGGGATGTGACTTTTTCCTATGCTCAGACAATTTAGAGGCTTATTTTCTTATTTCCACTTTTCTTGGTATTTTGTTATTTTGTTTGGTGTTAGGATGAAACTAGAAGGACTGAAATTTTAAAGATCAAGAGATTAATTTTCTCAGAGACAGGTGTCTGCCAAACAGAAAATATAAAAGTCAGTAAATGGGAAAGTTAGAAGACCATGATTATTTGCTTTTCCTTCTTGCCATATTCTTGGTTAGTCCTTGCAAAGTATGATTGAAAATACCATTTGAGTCAGAAAAGATAAATTATTTTGCCTTTGGAAACTTGGGGTTATTTCTTTCCAGTCATAAACATTGACCAGAATGGTAAGAGTCTAGCTCATCTGCCCTAAGATGCAGCTCAAAAATTCAGGGGGAATTTATGGCCTCCTTAGCCAGTTATATCTAAAGAGTATGGAGGCTTAAAAAGGAGTTATCTGGAAGCATAAACTGATTAAAGCCCATGGCTAGGAAAAATGGTATTACTTGAAGGTTAATACTAAGGACAAAAGCATCAATTGAGAAGAAATATGAGAGACTAAATAGTCAGGATATTATAGTGTTACAGTGCCATCTAATGTGAGCTCCTTCTCCTAACCTCCAAGGCTTTCTTATATCTTTGAGGTTTCAGATATGGAGACCTGCTTGTTAGGGCTAAACACCTCCACCTGAATAGAGGGCAGGCCACTATCCCTTCCTATCATTTCTGACACGTCTGGCCATCTAGCTACCTACGTCTTTAATCTCTCCTTTTCAAATGCCTGGGGACATCTAAGAACTGTGCCTTATAGACATTTCTGTGACTCAGTGCAAAACGCTGGAGAAAATAGTGTCCAGAGCCACTGGGTACATGCAGGTCTGACTATGTCACTCAAGAAAATTTGGTGGCTGCCTATTACATCTTTGTTGTTATTGTTCAGTCATTTCAGTCATGTTCAGCTCTTCATGACCCCATGAGGGGTTTTTTTGGAAAAGATACTGGATTGGTTTGCCGTTTCCTTCTCCAGCTCATTTTACAGATGAGGAAACTGAGGCAAACAGGGTTAAGTGACTTGGCCAGAGTCACACAGCTAGTAAGTGTCTGAGACCAGACTTGAATTCAAGAAGATAAGTCTTCCTGACTTCAGGCCTGGCACACAATAATCTACCCTTATTGCATCTAGGATAAAATACCAATTTAATGTTTGGCATTTAATATGCTTCAGATGTGACCCAAATCAATCTTTCCTGTCTGATTTCCAATTTCTTTCCCTTTAATGTGCTTTAGATTATATGCATTTCAAACTGCCATATTCACTGTTTTTCATAAGTAATATTTCTTAGCTTTCTCCCATGCTTTCATACAGATGACCCACAATGCTTGGGACGCTTTCTCTGTTCATTTTTGCCTCTTGGAATCCCTAATTTCATTCAAGGCTTAGCTCAAGTGCCATCTGTGACATGAATCCTTTCCCTATCCCCATCAATTATTAATGCTTTCCTCCCAATTTACTTTGTCTATATTTCCTATTTACTTATCTATAAAAATGTTATTTCTTTGACGCAGAATTAATTGCTTTGAAAGGAAATTTAGATATGTCCCTCTAGATTTCATAAGAACTGAAAAGTCATCTCATCTAATAATCCACCCAATGCTTGAATCCTCTATTTGGTGTCCTCAAAAGTCTCTGTTTAAATATTTCCAGTGAATAGGAGCTCCATACACACACAAACACACATGTATGTATATGTTTGTATATATTATATATAAATACGTGTGTGTATGTGTGTGTAGAGAGAGAGTCAAAATGTGCCTCCCTAAAGTCATTGATTCCAGTTCTGCTCTCTGGAAATAGTTCCTCCAATTTTTTTTTCTTCACATAACATATGGTTGATATTCTTCATCATCCTAACCCCCAATTTATAGCCACATTCAATGTCCTTATCAATTTCCATAAAATGTGTATCATACTAGTTGCCAGATGCTCAACTGAATGGATAAATCAATCTAAATCTATCACCACTCTTAAAAGCAACTATCAAAACTCATTTGAATCAGAAGCATTTGCTGAACATTTTATCAGTAGTCATAGATTATAAAAATAGTATGGATACAATCTAGTGATTGTATCTGAACTTCATTGGAATGAATATTGCTCCCATAATAAATACTATATTAGACTCAGTGACTAAGAATTGACTGATTTCATTTTTTACCTTTCTCTAGTTTGGTTACCCTATAGAAGGGAGGCTAATAGTATAAGTAATATGACAAACTGGATAACCAACCTTCTGAATTATATGGAATTCCCCAATTTCTTCAACTAGAGATTTCCTTTCCAGTCAATATACACTTAGAATAACACTTTTTTTTAACATCTAGTCATTCAACCCTTTCTGAATCCATTGGACTCAAAGTTTCTTGAGGACAAGATCATTTAATTTTTTTTATGTTGGTATTCTGAATACTTAGCACAAACGGTTCCATGCAAAGTAGGTGCTTAGTACATTTGTGGAAATGAATTAAATTGAGCCAACTCCTTTCCCATAAAATAGGCTGGAAGTCTGGTTGCACCAGTGGACCTGGTTGTTTTTGTTTATAATATAAATTTCCACTTTTCAGCAGAAAATAAGCAATTTATAAATAAAATTTAGTCTTCAATGTCAGTTTTCTGTGGATATCTATACTACTTTGAGCTAGAAATGAAGCACATTTTCTTAGATGGAAATGAACTACTTTTATTCATTATATCCAATTTTATTTGTTTCATGAAGCTGCAATGATATATAAAGCCACCTTGCTGGTAGGTATGATTTGGTTTTTGGATCACTATGTGTTAAACTCAACTGTGGGCTTACCTGAAGATCTAGTTTCATAAATGTTATAATAATCCCTTTGTCCTTTACTAATTCCACCATCTGCCTGAATGTGCTCTTTTTTCTGCTGGTAATTCTTCTCATAGTCACTCAAACAAATAACTCTTTTTTCTATTTTGCTTAGAGATCAGCTGGGTGTCAGTTTCTTTATCAATTTACTAGAAACCAAAACCCAAAGGAAATTTGAACAGTGAAAAACATTGGCTAGATTCAATTTAAAGAATTTGAGGTTCTTTTTTAAAAATTTCCTAAGCAAGCCCTAAGGTTTGTTGGCACTTGGAAATTTTGTTTTGTCTATATAATCAGTGATATGCTTATAGTCTATGCACCTGTTAACTCTTCCTGCTGAGAGGAAGGATTTGGGACAGGATAATGTTGTCAGAAAATGTGAAATAACAGTTGGAACTTGACTAGTTCATACTTTGGTATTCAGTAAAGAATTCACAAGCCAAAGATGGGCCTGGTGATATTGATTTGAAGATGCCAAAATGGATTCATCTTTCTAAAGTAGTGCTTCAAATCAAAAGAAGTTTTTAGATGTATTTCATATATATTAAGTTCATTTTAATTTTTGCTCCATAGATGCCAAGAATATATGCAAAATATGATCTCTTGAACCAGAAGTATTTAGGCCCCCTTAGTAGCTTGTTATCTCTTTACTTCATTTTCATGGTACCCTTGAAAGTTTAAAGTCTGTAGATGACTTTTCACCATCTCTAGATTGTCCCTGAATTGCCTCTTTGTGAATGAAGTACCTGGAATTTCATTTCTTATGTTAAAGGAATAGCTAACATTTTTTAAGTTTTAAGAACAAAAACCAATCACGTGCCATCTAACATGTAATCCTTCTGGGAGAGCTTTTGTCTTTAAAAGAAGGAAAGTAGGCAAAAGTTTTGGTTTTTTTTTCTGAGAAAAGTATTTTCATCTAAAAAAGAAACACAACCTGTTTCCCTTTCCATCAACAGGTACAAGCATTTTCACCGTGTATGAGGCTGCCTCTCAAGAAGGCTGGGTCTTCCTTATGTACCGAGCAATTGACAGCTTTCCAAGATGGCGTTCCTACTTCTATTTTATCACCTTAATCTTCTTCCTTGCCTGGCTTGTCAAGGTATTGTGTAATTTGCTGTGTTAAGTCTATCAGGCGCATGAATGTTCTCCTGAATTTCCCCCAAGTCTCCCCCGCTTCTGTGAGTCTTGCGGTCAGCGTGATTTAGGTGTCTATTTTCCCCCTTCAGAACGTGTTCATCGCCGTCATTATTGAAACATTTGCAGAAATCAGGGTGCAGTTCCAACAGATGTGGGGATCCAGGAGCAGCACCACGTCAACAGCTACCACACAGGTAAGACGTTGGCAGCATTTTAATTAATTCTGAGAAAAATAGTTTTGATAAATGTTAAACATGAAATATGCAAATAACGTGGTGTTAAAAGTAAAAGGCCTTCACATTCATCCGTGTGAATATCCCGTCAGTTGAAGCAGATCACAACCCTTCCGTGACTTAACGCAAAGTATTTGTTAATTGCTACGCCAAATTATATACCAGGGTGGGGAACCTGCAGCCTCAAGATCCCATATGTCCCTGTAGGTTCTCATGTTTGGCCCTTTGACTGAATCCAAACTTCATAGAACAAATCCACTTAATAAAAGAACTGTTCTGTAAAACTTGGACTCAGTCAAAAGACCACACCAAAGGACCACCTCACAGCCATGGGTTCCAACTCCTGAATAGGATTTGGGGGTCAATCTCCTCATCATGATCCTTTTCCAAGCTCAGCTAACCAATAGGGTCTTAGATAATGGACAAAAATCACATTGTCAGGTTTGCAACCTTTCCAGTTCATTAAAACTTACCCTAGCTTCTCTTCCACTTACATAGACTACAAGAGCCCAAGGTGTAATGCCATGCACCAGCAGATTCCCAAAGGAATGCTACTGTGAACAGCCTTTAGAGTTCAGATTACAAAATATAGTGAACACTCTGTTTATTCCATTACAAATCAAGACAAACATTCAAAACATTATAATATTCACAACATTACATCTCATCACAGAAAATGGCCACACAGTTTTCACTACAGCGGCCACAATATTCAGAACA
>CM053580.1:121416599-121432369 GCA_028627135.1 Pseudochirops cupreus | reverse complement strand
TTCAGCAGCAAGTAACCATGGAAGAAGAGACCTTCGCCCCTTAACCCAAGATTTTGGGACCCCATTTGTTCGGGGAGGGAATGATGGGGAGCTTGTGCTAAAATATTGTTTTCTGTGTTTATTGTGTGCTATTTCTTTTTGTTGTTGCTGTTGTTGTAAAATTCTGTTGGCTATTAACCTATGGAATGAAATGTATTGTTAATATATTTTTGCTAAGTAAGAGACATGAAAGATCTTGGGGCCGAATGTAACGATACTGGGATTTGAAGATCTTCCACGCCCCTTGAGCTTGCTGACGTAGCAGGAAGGGGTGGAGCAAGAGAATGCCGAACCCAGCTAGTCTCTGTGCGGTGCTGACTGGAAGCAGCATCAGAGGCAGCAGCTACAGTTGCAAACTCCTTTTGCTTTGAGCCGCCAGAATCTCTGCTAAGGACTCCTGCTGAGGACTGCCTGGGGCAGGAACTGCCAGGGGCCAGAGATGCTGGGAGTGAGCTGCCTGGACGCTGAGCAGTTGCGTGCATGAGGAGAGGAGGATCTTTGCCTCAGGTAGCCTGTCCTGTTTGAAGGCTTGAGGATGTGGGTGTTTACTACTTTGACCACATGTGCCAACTTCATAACTACTGTGTTGGCTTTGACTTTCTGGTTTTGGGACTTAGTTTTCTGGTATTTAAATGAATGCACTATCTATATTTCTTTTGTAGAGAGCCTGTTCCATTTTGTGATTAATGACTATATCAGCATATTTATAGTTACTGTAGGCATTGTGAATACTGCATTGCTGATACACCCCTACAAGCCTTTTTTTTCAGAAAATAAATGTTTTTAATTGGTATACTAGATTCTCATTACAGGTCCCTTTATGGTCTTTTGTCATCATGAAAAAGAAAACTGACACTTTGGAGACAGAGAAATACAGAAGGCATAAAGAGAAGTAAGGGAATTGGTATTTAGCACAGTGCTAATTTTTTTAATAAGTATTATCTCATTCAATTCTCACAACAATCTTGTGAGGTAGATGCTACTAGTATGCCCATTTTATTGTTGAGGAAACTGAGACAAACAAGTAAAGCTGTTTGTCTGGGGTTGCAAAGCTTGTAAGTGTCTGGGGCAAAATTTGAATTCAAGTCTTACTGACTCCAGGTGTAGTGTTCTGTCAGCCATGCTACCTTCTGCCATTGGTGTATAGACCTCTACAAAATATTTATCCTCTTTGGGGATGAGCAACAGATATACTGTCCTTTTAAATTTTTTATTTTAATTTTTAATCTTTTTAACTGTCCTAAAAACAGGAAGGCATTTTACACACAAGTAATTGATTATGTATGGTATTGGTGTAGATTTCTGTAACCTAAAGCTAGACAATTTTTATGATTTTTAGATTCCTCTCCTTCACAGAGAAACACATCCATGCACACACACTCATAGTGTTTTTTAAAATCAATATAAAAATTAGTTTTAATTTGAATAAAAATTATAATTGTTTTTACTTCATTTGAGTCATATGAATAATGTTATAGTTGTGCACTTGCTCATGTGTTGGGAAATTAAATATGTACTCATGGCATATAATGATGATAGGCATTTAACCCTATGACTCATAATTTCCTCATTTGTATAAAAGCAATAATAATACTGGAGTCGTCTACTTCAGCTGGTTAAAGTGAAGGGAAGTTCTCTATACAATTCAAGTGCTACATAAATGTTATTATATACTCCTCCTTTAATAAAAATAATTTCCTCAATTTTAAATAGAACAAATTAATAATAACTAATGATAGATTTGGTATGTAACTTTCATTAAGTGAAATGTCTGTTTCATAGAATTGAAACAACAGTATGTGGGCTGTTAAAAATTAAATGAATTTTAATGGTGCTAGAAAACCACACCCACACTTCCTAGTGTCCAGTACTTCAATATTCTTAAGCAATATTCAAATAGTTCTAACTACAATGCTAATTATTATTTAAATTGTCTTGAAACTCTTTACATCAAAAAATTAAAATTAATATTGAAATTAATCTGAAAGCATTAGTAATTTACTAATGCCAATAAAAAATGGCTCGCTTCCCAGCACTTTGTAGATATAGAAATATAGAAGGTAAGCAAGGTAAGGCAATTGAATCTGTCATGATTAAACTAATAATGTAAACTCCTATGTCAGAAGTTTCAATTTCATCCATTTTTCCTTCATAAAACAACATCCATTCTCCATAATTAAGCTCTGCGTTTCATTCTAAGATGGTATAAGTCAAAATTTTAAAATATTAATTTCACAGCTACACCTGAAAGTTATTCAATTAACTAACCAACTCATTACTCAAAGATAAATTAAGTAGATATAACTTTCATGTTTGGACCCTCTGTAATTCAATAAAGGTTTTTATGAGATCTAATTTTATTTTAAAATAGAATAACTGTCTCAATATGAATTATTTAATTTAACTAAAATAAGTGATATTTATATAGCATCTTAAAATTCATGGTGATATAAACTATACCACAATTCATTTCCTATTCTTTTCTTTCCCAGTTGACCACATCATTCATGGAACATGTCACAGTTGCAGAAATAACCCATTTGCTCTGATACTTCAACCACAGCCACCTCATATAAATCATATAATCTCTCTTTCTCAACATGGAACGATCCATTATTTTATATTTTTTCCAAGACTCAATTCTACAAAATGTATAGAATGACTATTTTCCAGCTGCTAATCTATTAGTTCTCAGCGTATTTGAAAATATTTATTTGATTCATGTGCAAATTATTGATAAAGATCAGTTTTATAGATAGTTCTTTTTGTAGTCAAATATTAATTTATGGAGGATGAATTGAAAAAATATGGGCCTGTCTATTTCACTGTATAACTACTTTGGCAGTAGAAAGGTACGAATGCAAAAGGTCATGTATGTCTTTTATTAATTGCAAAAAAATGCTACTTTTAAGTATTAACATAATAATTCCTATACTTTCATCCAAGTTGTTTGTATTTCCAATAAAATAATTTTTTAAAATCATCTAATAAAATTTATTCCAAAGGTGCTCTACTCTTTTACTGTCAAGCAGGCCCTAACTGGTCTAGCCTTGTCAGGAAACAATGTATTTCATATAAGCAAATTTTCCAGATAAAAAACACATTACCTTAAATGCCAAAACATCATTCTCATCATTTTTTGATGGAATCTTCTGTACACTCCTTTAAAGAATACCTTATCATATATTGCTTAAGCCTGATGACTAAAGGATGCCATTACAAACCATCATTATTGTACTATATAGTAAACCAGTTCTGCATCTACTTAATAGTTATCTATGTCAGCCCATCATCTGGGAATGTTGGGAGCACTAAACACAAACTTTTCATAATATATATCAGCAACTACAAGAGGAACTGATAGACATGACTTATTCTGAGGACTTTCATTTTCTGCCTTTAACTTCTAATCTACTATAATCTGAGAAACCAGATAATAAAACTTTTTATGAATTATATATCTAATAACAAATCTGCAAGTCTCTGAGTTACACACAAAGCAATAAAGTGAAGAGCTTTAGTTCAGGGTCTTTGTGCAGATATTCTTCAGCCTTTTCCCCCTTTCCTGCTCAAGTTGGTGATATGATACAAAGGGCTTGAGGCTGCTAGAAAAGATCACTAGATAAACATAAGGTTAATGCTCTGTGACAGAGGGTTAGTCTTAGACTTGACTCCCAAAGTCTGCTTCACCTTCCTTAACAGGGAAGTGAATAACTAAACATGAAGGAAATACATGTGGCAAAGAATAAACTTAAGGATTTATTCTAATACACAGACATATATAGCATATATAATATATATGTACATATATATCTGTATATACATGTATATGTATATACACATATAAATATATACAGATATATACCTGCACATGTATATGTATTATTGCTATTATCCATTATCAGAAATTTTTTTAAAACTTGGGAAATCCATTTATAGCTTTTTTCTGAAACCTGAGAAACTGTCATAAAAATGTTTTTCACTACACCAAGTGCTGCAAGACATGAAAGATTGATACTGACATCAACTGAAAATAGGGCAATCTAATGGGAATGAACTTTGAGAGAAGCAAGGAGATTTTTACAGCATTTGAATATTGGTTACCCTGATAAGAAATTTAATAGGAAATAAGCAATTTGGCAGCTCTACCACCTTGTCTGCAGAATCTTTACTTCAGCATAAGTTCATTATCAATGACATTTTGTTTCAGGAAACTACCTTCAGGAAGGCTGGGTGACAGCTATTTTGCATGCTGTCAAAGAGAACCTTAACAATAAGGAAAGGATTTTAAAGAAGGAATTTAAAAGTGACATATTAACCATGAATTGACATTCACATAGGTATCTATTTCCTACAGGTACACCTTGTTTTAAGAAATTTATGTCTTCCTGAAAAATTGTGCAAGTTGTATTTCTGGAAATCAAACCTGACTACATGAAGATTTAAAGAACCCTGAAGAAAATTTTATCTTAGAATGTAAAATTTCTTGATAATTTAAATAATTAACTTCAGATTTATCTATTTTTAAAAGTTTACATATTCATATTAAGCCTGCATTATGTCATTGGACAGAGGGCCAACCTTGTAAGTGGGAAACATTTGAATTTAAGTTCTGCCACTGACAGATACTAGTTCTATGATCCTATGCTGTATGTAGTGCCAATGCAATATTTACAGTGCCCATGATCACGACAAAGACTGTGACTATAAATATCACATGACATTTGATCCCAATATAACAGATTGTCCAGGTAGAGGACAGAACTGAAACATTTATTTAGACACCCGAAAACCAAATCCCCAAACCAATAAACTGATTCCATCATAATAGTAAAGAAATTAACAAGCTACAGTAACACTGAGAGGCACAACATCCTTTAGCCTTCTCACAAACCAATACAAAAGCAATATTTAATCACAAACCTCTCTATCTCCTTGCCTGAACCCAAAACAACTTCTCTACAACTCCAAGTAACAGAAATGGCATTGATCTGCAGTTGTAGAAGGAGTTCTATCCTCAGGATTTCAATAAATTAAAGAAAGTTGAAATTCAAAACCACAATATTTTCAAATTTTGTATTCTTTTTTGGAATGGGGTACAAAGTATATGCTGTTTTAGGAAAGGTATAATATAAGGGAAATAGCAACAGTGTGGTGGTTCACAGACTTAGGTTTGATTCCTTGTTCTGGAACATATTAATTAACTGAAGCTACATACATCACTTAAGCCTCAGCTACATCGTGGAAAAATAGGGATGATATTTTCACTATCTACATCACAGGCTTGCAAGGAAATTATTTAATAAATCTTAATATGCTACATAATTATCACCTGTAATTATTTAAAGGAAGATTTCAGAAATCACATTTTAGAAATAAAATTTCATTGACTTATAGCAAAGATTTTTGAAAAATGTTCATCTAGAAAAGTGACTCAGAAAATCTCATTACATACATCTCTTTTAAAAATCATATATCTTTAATGATACATAGATTGATATTCAATAAATCAATTATTAAACAAAATATAAAGTACTACATAATATTCTGAGCAGTACTCTATGGACTAGTAATTATGCTACTTACTCATAATGTTGCACCATGTGTTATATGAAGAAATATATTCTGGCAACAATATGGTACTTATTTAATGAACCTTCACTCATACCTGTGCTCATGAGAGGTTGTTGGGGAAGTATAGTTAATTAGAGAGTGAAAATGCTTGATCTACTCAAGCAAAAAGCAAAAAACAAAATCCTATGTCAACTAGGAGGACTTCTGGTTGTCTAAGATGAGCTTGTTGTCATAACCTACAACAATGACATTAGTCCAGGATCAAATAAGCATTTGTTAAGCACTAATTAGGTACCATGCACTGTGTTAGGCACTGAGCATACAATACCAAAAAATAAAATAATCCCTACTTATAATGAACTATTCTAGTACAACAGACATCAAATACACATGAAATGGCTATCACATAAATATAATGTGAATAAATATGAATATATAGAAGGTTGTTGAATACAAGGTACTTTGGGAGGGAAGGCACTGTCTTGTTGTATGTAGGGGAACCAGGAAAGAATTCATGCCAAAGATGGTATTTGAGTTGTACTATATAGGAAAAGAAGTACTTTATGAGGTGGAAGACAGAAATTCATTAACAGTATGAGGGATGGCCAGTGCAAAGTCATAGAGATAGGAGATAGAATGTCCGATGTGTGTAGAATAGGGAGAAAGTCATATTAGCTGTCTGGAATATTAGTTCAATTGGAATACATAGTACAGGTCAGGGAATAATTTCCAATGAACCTGGAAAGACAGTTTGGAGCTAGATTTTTAAAGAGACCTTTATAAGTTATGCAGAGGTATTTATATTTTATCCTATAGACAACAAGAAGCCACCAGAGTTGGCTGAATAGGGGAATAGTAGAGTAAGGTCTGTATGAAAATGAGTTTGATGGTAATGTGTAATGGATGGGCATGATAAGAGAGTTCAGTCACAGAGATTAGGAGACTGTTTTAATAATCTAGATGAGAAAATGTCAATCATGGTCATTTTCTGGGACTAGTTGCCAGGAGGAAGTGTTCTGGGCTGAAATACGCATTCTATTTGGGGGAGGAATACAAACTAGTCTCATGCCAGAGCCAGAACATCCAGTTATATAGGCGATGGTCTTTTTTTTTTTTAATATTCAGAGTAAAGACTATGGTGTGGGTGGAACACTGAGTTTCAGTTGACTTAGATGCATTAATCCAAAGATGAACAATTCTTATTACCTTTTCCAAATAGAAAAATCCATTGGCCGCAGATCAGTTTCCTCAAGGGAAATGATAGGTTTTGTAGTCAGGGCACTGAGTTTTTATAGTGAAAACTGGATGATGGAATTATTTATTTTTGTATTTGAAAAAGTATCTAGATGTCACAATCAATATGCTCACCTCTGCCAGGTAGAACTCATCATATTGTCTTCTGAAATTCTCTCCTTTGTAGTAGTTGCTAGCAGCAACAATGACATCTACAGTCACCATGCTCAGGATAAACATATGAAAAACTGATGACCTCATCATTTTCTGAAGAGAGGGAAAAAAGCATATGTCAAAATAAGAGATCATTTTCATTAACAAGAAGATCTTTTGCTTTTTGATGAATAACTGAACATATAATGTTTTCATGGTATGAGCTCATATGACAACGAATTTTCAATTTTCTCAGTCTTTAAATTGAGGCCAAATGTGAGTTGTTGTGGGTTATAAAAGAGATTGTCAGGGACAGGTTAGACTGGATAACCTCTGTAACGCCTGACAAATAAGGAATCTGTGATTATTATTACTGTGTGGATGACTCAGGGCTACATATTCAGCTTTAGTCTTGTATAACCAACTGCTTCTTGGCAAATGGACCTCCTATAAAAATATTAAACTTAACATGTTCAAAACAACTCAAGAGCTTGTCTTCCCTTTAAAATTCTTCATTTCTGTTAGGGCCATCACCATTTAATTTTTTGAAAGTCAACCAGGTTTCTAGCAGTGAAGTCATCTTTTAGTCTCCACTTGATCTCTCATTACCCATGTGTAATCACTTTTCACCCTCTATTATACTTCCACATCTCTCACACCAGTATATTCTTAGCTATTTGGATCCTTAATACTTAGTAGGATGCATGATATATAGTAAATACTTGATAAATGCTCTAACCTTCTTTCTATATATCTATCTCATGTCAAACTTTCACACATAAAACTTCAGTGGTCTTCTGTTGCCTACCAATTAAATTTCCTACTCTTTAGCCTAATAATCAACATAACTTTCATACTCTTTCCCCAAATTAGATTTCTAGTCTTATACTCCTTATGTGTACCCTCATGTTCTCTCTAAACAGATCTATTCATTCTCCCAACATATCCACATTCCCTCAAGTTTTCTCTTTTGTTCATGATGCTCCCTCTGCTATTCCCATCTCCAATAAAAAAGTGAAACTGAGCTTTCCCTACTGAATTCTCTAGATACTGAAACCTTTTTAATCACACTTTCTATCATCACAATTCAAGTTCTCATCACTTTTTGCTTAGACAGCCTTCCAAATGGACCCCCAGCAATTCATCCTCCACAACTGCCAAAATAATGTGGTTCCTTCTTTAAGAAATTTCACCAGTTCCTTACTGCCTCTATAATAAAATAAAAATAACATGACTTTGCATTCAAACAATTTTATGACCTCATTTAAACTTACCTTTCCAGGTTTATTACACATTACCTTCCTTCCACATTCTATATTCCAAATGAACTGGCCTATTCAATGTTTCTCATGTCCAAAGTACACTCCCTATTCACCTCCCACTTTAGAATCCATGAATTTAGTTCAAAGCTCATTTCTTAAGCTGTATCCCATAGGAAACCCTTTCTAATCCATTCAATAATCATCTCTCACTTTCTCTACTTCCAATTATTACATACATGTTTTAATTGCATTACATTTCATCTCTCCATTAGAATTCAAGTTGCTGTAGGAAAAAGGCCATTTAAAATTTTTTTTCTTTTGATTTCCAGCATTTAGCAAAATGACTTGCATACTGAAGTCACTTAACAATTGTTTGTTGAAATGGAGTTTGATTTCAATGATGAAATATGCTTTTTGATGTGCAAGGCATAGCTAAATGGAGCCTTCCCATCAGAGTGCTTATCTAGAAAAGCCAAATTTTAGAAAAACATTTTCTGGAAATGTATTCGAAGGAAAATTGCTGCCAATGGTGGGCTTGATTCAATGTTCTACTCCTCATCCATCCAATTATTTTTGTTCTAAAGAGCAGATGTTGGTTAGACAGATGTTAGTTATCTGTCTTGGGCACTCTTTCTTGTGCAAAGAGAGAAATTATCTGAGATCTGGTATCAAAGAACAACAGGTGCTTATGCCATGTGAGCTAAAGAAAAGGAGGAAGAATATTTAACTAAAAAAAAACTACACAGAAGTACACAAAACTTTTGACAAACAGGAAGAGATTTAGGGTTACTTTCTCTCTTGGTAGGTACTGAAGCAAGTTTTAGAAGGCAATTTACCTTAATACCTATCAAAGGCTCTCCTAAAGTGACTCTCTTTTGACTGACAAATGAAAAGGAACTAGAATCGTTGTCATGCCAATTGGAAACAACACTTCCTCAGTAGTAGAGGACATTCACATTCCTACACATCAAAATTTAAAACTATTTTAACCTATTCTTAAAAAAAATATGTTTTACCAACATCAGGATCCTCCAGTTTGATGAGCATAGAATAAAGCATAAATTAGAGTTGAGTTAAAGTATTAAAAAAAGGTATAAGTAGGTATTTAAAAGGGCTCTGGCACCTTTTTAGTGGTGATTTCTGCATTAAATTTTAATTTGTTCTAGGCCATAAACTTGACTATTAGTTGTTTCCAAGGTTTTCCTTCTTATTACATTTGATCCTGCTTCACAGGATCACAGACTTCAGAGGCCATGTGCACAATCTCTTAATTTTACAGATGAGGAAAGAATGTCCAGAGAGGTTAGTAAGACTTGCCCAAGGTCACAAAGTCCAGGGCAATCTGAGTTTTTGAACCCAGGTTCTCTTTCTCCAGACCCAGCATTCTCTCTCTTTTCCATGGTACTTTCTTAGCTGGAAGATTATAGTCTACTCTACCATTTTCCTGACCTTGATTCCTGTTTACTACCTCTGCTTTATATCAGCTCCTGCTGTTTGTCTTCTTGACCACCATTCCTATATAAGTGCTTCTCTATAGTGCTTCAGGTTTGTATTTCTTGCTTCTGACTCTCTTATTTGTGAATGACTTTCTTTTGTAGCTTATTAATCTATTCACCAAATATTCATTCAGTGCTTCGTATTGATGTACAAGGTGTCAAAAGGATGGACATAATTATGAGGACACATTCCCCAACATCTTGAGGGTTACACTGTAGTCAAAGACTGGTTGAATAACAGGTTTACACCTTTCTTATTTTAGAGATGAGGAACTCTGAAAGTTAAAAATAATTGTTCAAGTCACATAGGTAAGAAGTGTGAGAGATGTAGTTCAAATCCAGGTCTTCTGAGTTCAAAGAAATAATTTCTTTCCACTATTCTATATTGTAGAGGAAAGAACTATATAAATAACTGTAATACATTTGAATATCACAAGTACCAGACTTATAAAATATCTAGAGAATACAGTAAGGAAAACTTAGTTTCATTTTTGGATATGAGGTGGGAACAGCAGAGGGAGCATCATGAACAAAAGAGAAAACTTGAGGGGATGTGGATATGTTGGTGGAATGAATGGATCTATTAAGAGAGAACATGAGGGTACACATAAGGAGTATTAGGAGATAAGGCTAGAAAGGTAGTTTGGGGAAAGAGTAGGAAAGTTATATTGATCATCAGGTTAAAGAATAGGAAATTCAATTAGTGGGCAACAGAGGACCACTGAAGGTTTATGTGTGAAAGATTGACATGAGATCGATATATAAAAAGAAGGTTAGAACATTTATCAAGGATTTACTGTATATCACACATCCTACTAAGTATTAAGGATACAAATGAAAGTATAAAAGACAGTCCTTGTCCTCAAAATGCTTGCATTCTAATAGGAGAAGACAACTTATAATGAAGATCTGGGAAGTGGGAGTGTTTGTGTGGAATATTATATATGGCTGTAATAGTCCAGAAAATGAAGGGCAAGGGCAGAGACTGAGCATAATATACCTAATCTGGTCTATCGAGGCCCAATGTGGTTCCACAAGTAGAAATCTTTAGAAAGATAAGTCTTCCAGCAGTATTAGGCCAGACAGAAATAGAGGAGAAAAATTGGGAAGACCAATTATGTCAGGCAAGGGATAATTCAATATTGTTGTAGCAGTGGGAAGTAAAAGAAAGTGACAATATACAGATACACATATGTATAGATGTATGTAAACATATATGTGCATACATATGCATATATAAAATATGTGTGGTATTATATATATTTAATATATACACTATAGCAGTCACAGATTATACATGGGTCAATAAACAGACATTGAGTAAGCAACTATTATATTCCAGGTACTGTTCTAATCACCAGGGATATAAAGAAAAGCAAAAGATCATCCTTGCTCTCAAGAAATTCATAGTCTAATGGAGGAGAAACCATGCAAACAACTATGCACAAATAAGATATATACAGAATAAACTGAAGATAAACCACAAAGGAAAGACACAAGAATTAAAGATAAATGAGGCAAGAAGCAAAGATAACCCAAGGTTTCAAGCCCTTGAAAATGGTGGTACTAGTAACAGAAATAAAAAAATGAGAAGTAGAACTCTTTGATAGGGAGAATATAATGCATCTGAATTGGACTTGTTAAATTTGAGGTACTAGGAAGAAATCTAAGCAGCAATATCAATCAGGAATTTGGAAATATAAAGCTGGGATTCAGGAAAGAGGTCAGGTTTGGATGGACAGATCTGGTAGTCCTGTTAATAGAGAGGAGAAATGAAACTATGGGAGTGTATGAGGTCACTAAGGGAATAATATTCCGAAAAAAGTGAAGAAGGTTGAGAATAGAGCCCTGGGAGATAATCATTTTGAGGACATGGGAGGTGGAAGTGGAGTCATAAAATGAAACCAAAGGGACAGTAGGAACTGAAGCATTCTAGTGCCATGAAACCAAGGTAAGGCAGAATTTCAAGGAAGTAAGGCTGATCAACATGTGCAGTAATACAGGCAGGTCAAGGAGAAGTAGGACTGACAAAATGGCATTGGATTTGGCCATTTGATTATAGTTGACCTCTAAGAAAATAATTTTGGTAGAGTGGTTGGAATGCAAGTCAGAATGAAATAATTAAGTAATTAATAGGTTCAAAGGAAGGTTAGGTCCAAAGAGAATGTAAACTAACACTTGAGTAAATTTGGTAATAAAAAGAAGATAAATTGACAGTAATTGCTCTAATAAATTAATATCTAGTTTACAAAGCAATTTACTAAAACCAACCCTGTATATTAGTACAAGTTTTAGTATCTTCATTTTACAGATGGAGATAAGCGCTTTATTATGTGATAAAGCTAAGTGCTTTCCTCATGGTCTCAAAACTAGTAAGTGTAGAACTGAGCCTCCAAACTAGGTCTCTTGACTCCAGTACTGTTTCTATCATATCACTGTGTCCTCGTGGCTTAAAGAATGGATGAAGGTGATGTGAATGTGTGTGTGAAGGCATATTACATAATATTTTTAGGATACAAGAAATTAAACATTTGTTGTTATTGTCTTGTTGGTTCACTCATTTTTGTTTATGTCTGACTCTTCATGACCCCATTGGGGTTTTCTTGGCAAAGATTCTAGAGTGGTTTGACATTTCCTTCTCCAGCTCATTTTATAGATGAGGAACCGAGGCAAACAGGCTTAAGTGACCTGACAAGGGTCCCACACCTACTAAGTGTCTAAGGTCAGATTTGAACATCATGAAGATGCACCTTCCTGATTCCTCGTCTAGCATTCTATCCATTGCACCAAACATTTGTAGTTTGAAGGTAAAGAACTTATGGGGAATAAGAAAGTGAAGATTCATGAAGCAAGATAAGTAGTGGAGTGCAGTCCTAGAGAAAGCTGGAGGGGATAAGAAGGAAAAATTAATATGTGTAATACAGTTAGCCTTGGTCAGGCAGGATATTTATTCTTCAGAGCCAAGAGAAAGGGAGAAGGCCAAACATGAAATTATGGAGAAAGTCTGAGGTGATGAGGAAGAAGGAAGTTGAGGGAAGTCGTGTAATCATATTTTGATTTTCTCAGCAAAGTAGGTGACTTTTTTTTTTTGAGAATTCTTTAAGAGAAAAAAGAATGGAGTTGACAGCCTCAATAGAAAGGAATTATTGTTGAACAGTCCTTGATAGAACTTAATAATGAATCAATAAAAGATAAAATTACTGCAGAACAACAGTGAGGATTCATAGGTAGCTAAGTGGTGCAATGGATAGAGCACTTGACCTACAGTCAGAAAAGACCTGAATTCAAATCCAGTCTCAGACACTTTGTAACCCTGGACAAGTTGCTTAACTCTGTTTGCCTCAGTTTCCTCATCTGTAAAAAAGAACTGGAGAAGTAAATGGCAAACCACTCCAGGATCTTTGTCAAGAAAACTCCAAATAAGGTCACGATGCACTGGACATGACTGAACAAGAGAGGCCTCAGGAATTCCATTGACAACCAAGCCTATTTAAAACAAAAAAAGAAAGAAAAGCAATACCTAGATTACCAAAATTTCAGAAAATAATTTATACATGTGTCTAAGTCCATTAATGTCATTTAAAGGTAAAATAAAATTCAAATTTCATTTCTTTCCATCAGCATATTCCAGTGTATATCATTGAGTGATTTATAAAAAACTAGAGTATTTGGATCACCAATTCAGCCAGCAAATTTTTTATTCTCATTTTGATTTTTATGGCTATTGGGCCTTTTTAAAATCTAGTATGAAACAAGGAAAAATATGTGTAACCACAGTATTGTTCATTTTCTATGCTTTTTTAGCATAATACTCTATTAAGAACATTTAAAGAAATCTTCATTTCATGTGAAAAAGAGTTTCCCATTTTCATTTTCCTTCCCTTTCTTGAGGAAGTCTTCTTTATAAATAAACAGTTATTACTTAAAGGTTCAAACAAAGCTTCCAGCCACGACTGTCAAAAGCATTTTTAGTTGGGTTTTCTGGGTGTCACTGCTGTACTTTCATGCTGTCATTATAATTATGTTGCTTTTTTATCCAAGTGTCTACATTTCCCTGATGATAGAGAGTCATTAAAATAACCTTTCACAATGCATTTTGATACACTATAATCACCTACTCAGCTGCCTTGTTCAAAGTAACAAATTTCAAATATTCAAAGACATTTAAAGTAAAAAAAAAAAATAACAAAAACCCAAGACTAAAATAAAACAAACAAAAAAAAATCCACCAATGATCTCTGATAGAAACTTATGCAGTACCTGGACTCAAATGTTGAAGTTACAGAATATGTGTTATATGGCACCCTAATGAATAAAGGACTTTAAATTAAAGAACCTAAATCTTTTAAACATGAAATGACTCATGTCTAGTTTGCTACATAAGTTTCTAAGAGAAGTCTAACATGATAAGTTCCATGTTTTGTCTCTTTTCTTAATATTTTGCATTAACACAAAAGATATCCACATGAATGTTTACAGTTAAGTCACTGGACCACAAAATAACAAATACTTTGAAATTCACAAAATTCTATTACTAGATATTGCTGTGAAGTGTCCTTTATATCTCATAGTTCTGACCTCTTATAAACATATTCAGTATTCCTCTGAAGTTCTCTGGTGTTTTGGCTTTATATATCTCTTTTTAAAAATCTTTTTCTATTATTAAACAGATCTGAATACATTTAAGCTATGACACAGACCCAAATACCACATTGGCCATAAGAAACAGAATCTATTGAGATTCTACACAGAAAAGTATAACTTCATAGCTTCTTTCAAACTATAGCATCTGTCAGGAATATTAGAAAAAAAGTTTCTATAAAGGATAGAATATCAGCTTAGATGACCTTTAGGGTCCCCTGAGGAATTTCAGGTTTCTATGTTTCTCAATAACAATGAAAAATCTTAGCCACTGTCTGGATAGTCTTTCTACTAACTGGGATCTACAGATGTCCCCCAAACAAATGAATTAAATAAAATCATTTATCAAACAAGTTCAGTGAATATAAAAAAATGGTTGATTCACTGAATTCCTCCCTCTCTATTTTTTTTCTCACTCTGTTCCCATATCTCTGTGTCTCTTCATGGCTACTCCCTATGCCTAGGATGCACTTCACTTCACACCCACCTCTCACAAATCCCACTTCCTTCAAGGCTTAATTCAATTGCCGCTTCTTACATGAAGCCTTTCCTGATTCCATAGTTGTTAAGAATCCATTGAAATTCATTTTTCAAATATGTTTTCTGTTTATTTATTTGTACGCACTGCTTCCCCCCAGTAGAACATAAGGTCTTTTTGGTCGAGGGTTTTTTCCTTTCCATTATAGTATCCTCATTACTTGTTATAATGGTGCCTTGCACACTTTAAGGACTTGGTAAGTGTCTTTTGGTTGCCTGACTGATTACAGTAAGTCTGGTGTAGGCAAAAGAGTACTGGATTTAGGGTTAGAGAAGTTTGCTTTAAATTCCCACTCTACCAGTTACTACTTGTGAGACCATGGGAAAATCACTTAACCTCCCTTGGCTGCTTCCTAATATGTAAAACAGAGGTGTTACAATAGGTAACCAACAAGGTTTCTTTCTGTCTTATAAATATTTTATAAAATGGAAAAAAGATATACTTCAGGAAATGAAAATGTAGTAGAAGATATTTGATTATCTATGAATTTTCATATATTACATTTGAGACTTGGAAGAGATCTCAATAACCATCAATCAATCAATCAACATTTTTTTTTTTAGTTTTTGCTTTTTGGAGGGCAACTGGGGTTAAGTGATTTGCCCAATGTCGCACAGCTAGTGTGTCAAGTGTCTGAGGTTGGATTTGAACTCAGGTCCTCCTGACTTCAGGGCCGGTGCTTTACTCATTGTGCCACCTAGCCACCCCACAACATTTATTTTTAAGTGCCTATTACAATATGCTAGTATTTGTGCAAGATAACTGGAGATACAAAGAAAAATATGAAATAGTTCTCATCCTCAAGTACCTTCCCCTGCATTCCACTGGGGAACA
>CM053580.1:121381531-121399604 GCA_028627135.1 Pseudochirops cupreus | reverse complement strand
TTTTTTTTTCTAGTACCTTACAACTTTGAATTAAACGGCTGTTTTATCATCAAGCAAATACAGTCATATAGCAGAGAGAAATCACATGAATTCAATATCATGGAATTGGGGAAAGGAAATTTTTTTGCTTGAGAGCTCTTCCATGAGAGAATCAGAGGGAATCATTAATTACTTAGCTGCTATTAGAACAGAATTGAAGAAAAAAATGGTTCTAATTGTCTTTTGGTTTTGACAGTATTCCTTTTCTATAGGATGGCCCCACTCAAAGACATATGACTAATTATATATAAGATGAAGGCATGCTATGCAGTAGCATCAAACAAATAATGTTGTTGTTGTCTTTTGTTTAAATTGATGTATGGTAACAAAAAACAAAGAAAAGAACTTCAAAATTGAGACTTTTTTCCACTAAAAATAGCAAGGACCTAATGGCAAATGAGATACAGTGATGCAAGTAAGAGCACACCACTGTCTTTCTGTAATGGTTACAAATAACATGTTTTCACATAGTAGCATGAAAAACCTCATAAGTACAGATCCAATTTTACTAGAGTTACAAGTTTGGAAGATAGTGCTACTGCTTCAAACAGAGCTTCCTGGGGGACAGGTTAAAGGGGTTAAAGAAAATCCTTAGTGCAGTTACAGAAATACTGAATTTGAAGCACTAGAGATATATCCAGATCAGGATGTCAGGTAGGTGGTTGAGAAAACATGACTAAACTCTGCAGAATGATTGAGATTAGATATACATATTTGGGTATCAGCTACCTAAGGAATAACTTAGAAATCAGTAGAATTGATTGTCATCCAAAAAAAAAAAAAAGGAATGTGTCTTAGAAAAGAAACTTTGCAAAAGCACCATGGTTAAGGGTTGAATGGAGGAACTCATCAAAGAAATGGAAAAAGGAGCTATCAGAGAGGGAGATCAGAAGCAGTATAATAGTGGAAAGAAAAGTAGATTTAGAGCAGAGAACTTGGGTTTAAATCCTACCTCTACCACTTAGTGTCTTTGTGACATAGGGTGAGGACCCCAATTTGTTCATCTGTAAAATGAGGAGGCTAGTTAAAATGGTCCTAAGGCCCTCCCAGATCTAAATCCATGGTCCTTTTAGGTCTGTCATGTCAGTATTATGGAAGCAAAATTAAGAGAGGGTATCAGGTAATATGGTGTGGCATATAGTGATAAATGTCATAGAGAAGTCAAGTATAAAGATTTTGAAAATAAACAATTTCATACCTTAACCCATAAACAATAAAATTAAGTTTCTTACCTCTAATTGTTTCCTTCCCTTTTTTATTGTTTTGATACCATTATTTAACATTTAACCACAGTTTTAGTTGAGTAAAAAGAAAATGTCATACATATGCTGTTCTCCTTTATATAATAATAATATTTAATCATGTACATATACATATGTAAAATGAATGTACATAAATAGTAATTTTGTTCACATATCAGAATACTGACGAGTAGCAATGGTTGTTCCCAGAAATTTTCATACTAATCATAACAAAAGCATCTTTATTTTCCTTCACATTCTCCTGAGAGGTGAAATTATGTTTTGAGACACTGATAAAGCCTCAGTGTAATTTTGTGGTTTCTCCCTTCCATCCTGGTTTTTCACTGTCCAGCTGTAACTTATTTTAATATTCCCTTAGATATCAGTTCTCCTGTGTCCATTATATCACCATCCAAAATAAAGGAGAATAACAAATGAAGGCTTTTTCTATATATTACCTTTTACATGTCTTGACTCCCTAAGGTGAGTTCAAGTAATCAAGGATGAGCAAATGTTCAAATGATAGTATTGTTGAGAATTCTATTTGACTTTTACCTAAAAAAGGAAATATTTTAGGTAGGTATTTATTTACCCCTTCTACACTGAGACTTGCAAATTCAGAAGATTGTCCATATAGTGGAAAATAAGGCAATGTTGTTTAAAAGAAAAAAAAAAGAAACTTGATTTGTGACAATGAAATAATTAGACATTTTCTGGTGTACTCAAAGTATGTTAAATCATCATCATCAAATATGTGTTGAATTTATGTGAAAGGACCATGTTATACTCTAAATGGGCTATTTTGATAAATGCCTGACTTTGACATCTATAGAAAAAAATAAAAGAGCAGAAAGCTATGTAAAAATGGCACAATCCATAATCATAAACTTATATGACAAAGTAGAGGAACAAAGGTAGCATGTTACCATCACATATCCATATATGCACATACATATTTGGAAGAATTTTCCTATGTTCATATTTATTGCATTTTTAAGACATCTCTGTGAGTCATAAAGAAAAGATCCTAGGAAATGTTCTTAAGATGGCTTAGAGAAAGAGCAATTCAGTCTTTTTTAGTGACAAATCAAACTTCCTTTTTTATATGGAGAGAAATTAGCAGGCAAAGTGTTCATTTCTTGAGTGTAACTTTCCCAATGAAATGTAAGCAGATAGCCTGCCAGAAATGTCTTTTTGTGCCATAGCATCAGAAGCTGCTACATACGCAACATTTGCTGGAAATCAGCAACAAAACAATGCAGCCAGGGCTCCTTTTATAGTACAAAGTTTTGCTATTATCTACTACTTGATGTTACTGCTAAGCTAAATATTTTTTTGAGGCATGTCAATTTGTGCGTATTTTTAATTATACAGAAAGCAAGAGGTTGCTACTTTCACCTGATTTTTTTTTTGCAGTATCTCAAAATGAAGTAGATTTTCCACATTGTGAAAATTTAGCATGAGTAACATTAGCAAAATAGCTAATTAAGAAATAGGGCATACATACTCAAAGAAGCTTGACAGTATGTTCTATGAAGAAAATTAATTCAGAAGTTCCCTATTTGCATAAATCTCCAGGTATCATTTTCACAGCTGTTGGTTTTGTCAGCTAGATGGTTGCATTTCAAAATTATTTTAACATAAATGGTGGGAAGTATACCTTTCAACTAAAAATAGCTTGAACTGAAAGACACATTGTAGGAAGAAAAATACACAATCGTTCAGCACCCCTTGATTCCCTCCCCCCAACCCTTAAAACAATATTTTTAATATAAGAATTTTTGTATTCAAATGTCTCCTTATATTTTTTTACTCTTGAAGTACATTAGTTAATTTTAAATTTTAAGAAAAAGTAAAAGGTTGTTGCCTTTCCTCTTGAAAATGTTAATGAGTATACCACTTTCTTTTACAAAGATACAAAACATTAAAAACATATCTTATTACTGGCTAACATCTGTAGAGTGCTTACTATGTGCCAGGCACTATACTAAGTATTTTAAAATTATCTCATTTGATCATCACAACAACGCTAGGAGGGAAGGTGCTATTATTATTTACTGTTTTACAGATGAAGAAAGTGAAACAAACAGAGATTAAGTAACTTGCCCAGGGTTGCACAGTTAATGTCTGAAGTTGATTATGAACCTGGGTTTTCCTGACTCCAGGTCCACTGTTCTATCCACTGTACAGCCTACTGCCTGAAATATGTCTTGTGTTATTCTGCATAAAGATAATAAGAACTAAAAACATTTCTTAGAAATAAGGTAAGTATAGTGTATTTAAATAATTCAGATCATGAGAAGAGAGTGGTAAATAATTGATATCAGAGATGGCATGGTATAATGGATAGAAAGCCAACCTTGCAGTCAAGAAGACTTGAGTTTAAATCTTACTAATGAAATATATTAACTATGTGATCATGGGCAAATTATTTAACTCATAACTAAATGCCCCAAGAAACTTTCTTAAATTATAAATTATACAAAATAAATAATTCAAAAAAGAATAGTAGTTTATACTTCTATGTGCACATTACTGTTTCTTAATGAAAGATTTGTTATATCTGTTAACAGTTTCATTTGAGTTGCCCAGTTTGCAAACTGGGTCAATGCCATTCTTCTTTTTAGAGCCATTACTAAGGACTTCTGAGAGCCAAGGTAGTGGAATAAAGAGTAAATCACTGTAATTCTCCCATATCTACCTATAAATAACCATTAAAATAATACTACAAAACAAATCCTGGAACAGTAGAACCTGCAAAAAGACACGGTGAAACATTTTTTGAGTCTATAAAATTTTAGAGATCAGCATAAAAGGTCTGTCTCATTCAGGTACATCCCAGCAAGCCCCACCTCAGAAAACCTTTTGGAGATCCTGAGCACCAGTGTGGTGACTCAGGCAAACACCAACACCAGGGCCCCTACATACCTCAGCATAGCCAGAGGATGGGGCAGACTCCAGCTCTGAGAAACACCATGTCTTTCAGCATAGCCCTGGGGAAAGGCAGAAACAAACCACCAGTATCAGCACACACCAGACATCAACACTAGGACTCCAGCTTAATACCAGGTAAGCTACCAGACCCCTCTGGCTCCTAGCAGCATGAGGCATGCCCTACTCTATCCCGTCAGCAAAAAACAAGACATGAGGGTCCCCTGTTGGCCCCAAGGTAATATCAATGCAGTGCCAGGTAAACAGCCAGACCTACAAACCCTGGCAGAAGAAACTTGAAACAGTGCCCCTTCTACCCTGGGAGAAGAGCTCAAATTTGAAAGAAAGGAAAAAGATGAGCAAAAAACAACAAAAAATAATCTGATCATAGAAAGCTGTTGTGATGATAGGGAAGACCAAGACAAACTCAGAAGAGGACAACAATGTCAAAACATCTATGGGCAACTCCCCCCCCCCCAAAAAAAACAGGAACTGTTCTTGAGTCCAGAAAGAACTCATAGAAAAATTCAAAAAGGAGTTCAAAAATCAAATAAGAGAGATAGAAGAAAAAATGGGAAAAGAAATGAGAATGATGAAAGAGAATTATAGGGGGAAAACATCCAGCAGCTTGGAGAAAGAAAAAAATTGCTTAAAAAAATAGAATTAGCCAATGGAGTAAGAAAGTAAAAAAGTCAATTGAGGTAAACAACTCCTTAATAGTTACAATTGGGCAAGTGGAAGCTTGCCACTCAATGAGACATCAAGAATCAATCAAACAAATTCAAAAGAATGAAAAAAATGGAAGAAAATGTAAAATACCTCATGGGAAAAACAACTGACTTGGAAAATTGATCCAGGAGAGACAATTTCAGAATCTTTGGTCTACTTAAAGGTCATAATCAAAAGGAAGACTTGGAAAGCATCTTTCAAGAAATTATCAAGGAAAATTGCCCTGATATCCTGGAACCAGAATGCAAAATAGACATTAAAAGAATGCACTGATCACCTCAGGAAAGAGATCCCTAAATAAAACCCCAAGGAAGATTATAGCCAAATTTCAGAACCATCAGGTGAAGGAAAAAATACTTCTAATGGCCAGAAAGAAATAATTCAAATATCAGGGAGCCATAAAGTAGTACATAGGACTTAGCAGGTACAACATTAAAGGATTGAAGATCATTGAACATGATATTCCAGAAAGCAAAGGAGCTAGTACTATAGCCAAGAATCACTTACCCCATAAAATTAAGCATAATACATTAAGGGGAAAAAATAGTCATTCAATGAAATAGAAGGATTTTAAGCTCTAATAAGGAGAAGACCAGAATTAAACCAAAAAATTTTGATCTCCAATATCAAAACCCAAGAGACTGTTTACATCCTTCCATGGGAATACTAGTAATCATTAACAATTTTATCACTAGTAGTAGTGCTAGAAAGAATATACATAGAAAGAGATTACATGTATAAGGTGAATTTGAGGAAATGACATGACAAATAATTAATAGATGAGAAAGAAGAGCATATTGAGTGCAGAAGGAAGGGAAAGGTAAAATGGGATAAATTATTTTACGTGAAATGGCACAAAATATCTATTACAGTAGAGGGGAGGAGAGGAGTATGGACAATGGACATTGCTAGAATGTTACTGTCATCACTGGCTCAAAGAGGGAGTCATATATACAAATCATTTGAATATAGAAAGCTATCTTACCAAACAGGAAAGTAGGAGGGGAAGGGATTAAATAAAGGAAGGAAGGACTGACAGAAAGGAGAACAGCTCAGGGGAGGTAGAAGATAGAATCCAAACACTGATGAGGAGGTAAAGGGTAAAAGGAAAGAGAGGACAAACAGAAGGAAAAATAGGATGGAGGGAAATACACAGTTAGTAATCATTACTGTGAATGGGAAGAACTCTCCCTATAAAATATAAGCAGATAGCAGAGTGGATCAAAAACCAGAAGCATACAATTTGTTGTTTATAAGAAACATACTTGAAGCAGAGAAACACACAGAGAGTAAAGGTAAGGGGTTGGAGCAGAATCTATTATGCTTCAGATGAAGTGAAAAACAAAACAAAACAAAAAAAGCAGGGGTTGCAAGCCTGATCTCAAAGTAAAGGCAAGATAGACCAAATTAAAAGAGATAAGGAAGGAAGCTACATCTTGCTAAATGGTACCATAGACAATGGAGCATTATCAGTACTAAACATTTATGCACCAAGTAGCATCCGCATTCTTAAAGGAGTAGTTAAGAAAGTTACAGGAAGAAATAGACAGCAAAACTATTCTAGTGGGGGACTTCAACCAACCACTCTCAGAACTAGATAACTCTACCCCAAAAATAAACAAAAAAAGAATTAAAGAGTGAAACAGAATATTAGAAAAGTCAGATGTGACAGACCTTTGCAGAAAACTGAATGAGAATCAAAAGGAATATACATTTTTCTCAGCAACCTATGGCACCTACACAAAAATTGACTATGTATTAGGGCAAAAAACCCTAAAAATCAAATGTAGAAAGGCAGAAATATTGAATGTATTCTTTTTGGATCATAATACAATGAAAATTACATTCAACAAAGGATGACAGAAAGATTAAAAATTAATTGGAAACTAAATAATCTGATCCTAAATAATATGTGGGTCAAAGAACAAATTGTAGAAACAAGAATTTCACTAAAGAGAATGACAACAATGAGAAAACATGTAAAAATTTCTGAAATGCAGGCAAAGCAGTACTTAGGGGAAAATTTTTTTCTTTACGTTCTTATGTTAGCAAAATGGAAAAAGAATAATTCAGTGAAATGGGCATGCAACTGAAAAAGAAAACTAGAAAAGGAACATATTAAAAACTCCCCAACTAAGCACCAAATTGGAAATCCTAAAAATCAAAATGGAAATTAATAAGATTGAAAGTAAAAAAAAAAATTAAACAAATAAATCTGGAGCCAGTTTTATAAAAAGAAAACAGTAAGATAGATAAGCCATTGGTTAATTTTATTTAAAAAAGAAAGAAGAAAACCAAATATCCAGTATCAAGGAAGAAAAGGGTGAAATCACCACCAAATGAAGAAGAGATAAAAGCAATCATTAGGAAACATTTTGCCCAATTACATGTCAACAATTCTGACAATCTGAGCAAAATCAATGGCTATTTATGAAAATATAAATTACACAGATTAACAGATAAGGAAATAGAATGCCTAAATAACTCCATGTTAGACAAAAGAATTTGGACAAGTCGTTAATGAACTCCATAAGAAAAAATTCCCAGGGCCAGATGGGTTTACAAGTGAATTCTGCTAAATATTTAAAGAACAATTAATTATATATATTACATAAACTTTTTGGAAAAAAATAGGCAAAGAAGGAGTTCTGCCAAATTTTTTTCATGACACAAATATGGTGCTGATAATTAAACAAGGAACAGCTAAAACAGAGAGAGAAAATTATAGATCAATTTCCTTAATGAATACTAATGCAAAAATTTTGAAAAACATACTAACAAGGTAATTACCGCAACATATCATAAGGATTATACACAGTGACCAGGTTGGATTTATACCAGGAATGCAAGGTTCCAATAGGATGGAAGGTAGAGCAAAGATGTCCATTATCAGTACTATTGTTTAAAATAGTGCTAGAAAAGTTAAATGTAGCATTAAAGAGAAGAAAAAGAAATTGAAGGAATCAGAATAGATAGTGAAGAAACAAAGCTATCACTCTTTGGAGATGATTTAATGGTATTCATAGCCTAGAAAAACAACTAAAAAACTACTTGGAATAATGAACAACTTCAGCAAATTTGCAAGATACAATATAAACCCACATAAATCATCAACATATCTGTATATTACAAAGTCCAGCAGCAAGAGATAGAAAGAGAAATTCCATTTAAAATTACTATGGACAATATAAAATATTTGGAAGTCTACCTGCCAAGACAAACCCAGGAACTATATAAACACAATTACAAAACATTTTTCATGCAAATAAAGTCAGATCTAACAATTGGAAAAATATTAATTGTTCATGGTTAGGCCAAGCTAATAGAATAAAATTGGCAATTCTGCCCAAACGAATTTACTTATTTGGTGTCAGGCCAATCGAACTACCAAAACATTACAGAGCTAAAAAAAAAAAATAACAACAAAATTCATATAGAAGAACAAAATGTCAAGAATATCAAGGGAATTAATGGGGGTAAAATACAAAGGAAAGTGACCTAGCAATACTAGATCTCGAACTGTAATATAAAGCAGTAATCATCAAAACTATCTGGTGCTCGTTAAGAAATAGAATGGTGGGTCAGTGGAACTGATTAGGTACACAAGACACAGTAGTCAGTGACCAGAGTAACCTGTTTGATAAACCCAGAGACCCCAGCCTTTGGGATAAGAACTCATTATTTGACAAAAATTGCTGGGAAAACCAGAAACAATAGGACACAAACTAAGTATAGACCAACATCTCACACTGTATACTAAGATAATGTCAAAATGGATATATGATTTAGACATAAAGGGTGACACCATAAGCAAATTAGAAAAGCAAGGAATAATCTGCCTCTCAGATCTCTGGGCAAGGGAAGAATTCATAGTCAAAGGAGAGATAGAGAGCATTGCCAAATGCAAAATGGATAATTTTGATCATATTAAAATAAAAAGCTTTTGTGCAAACAAAACCAGTACAACAAAGATTACAAGGAAAGCTGGGAAACAATCTTTATAGCAAATGCCACTGATAAAGGCTTCATTTCTGAAATACATAGAGAACTGAGTCAAATTTATAAGAATAGAAGGCATTGATAAATGGTCAAAGGATATGAATAGGCAATTTTCAAACAAAATAATCAAAGCTATCTATAGGTATATGAAGAAGTGATCTATATCACTTTGATAAGAGAAATGCAAATAATAACAACTCTGAGGCACCACCTCACACCTGTCAGGACTGGCTAAAATAACAAAAAAAGGAAAATGATAAATGTTAAAAAAAAGATATGGGGAAATTGGGGCACTAATGCACTGTTGGTAGAGCAGTGAACTCATCCAACTATTCTGGAGAGCAATTTGGAACTAAGCCCAAAGGTCAACCAAACTGTGCATACCCTTTGATCCAGCAATACCACTACTAGATCTATATCCCAGCGAGAAAAAAAGACCCACATGTGCAAAAATATTTGTAGCAGCCATTTTTGTGGTGGCAAAGAATTAGAAATTTAGGGAATGCCCATCAGTTGGAGAATGGTTGAACAAGCTGTGGCATATAAATGTAATGAAATACCATTGTGCAATAAGAAACGATGAGCAATCAGATTGCAGAAAAACCTGGAAAGACTTGTACAAACTGATGTAAAGTGAAATAAACAGAACGAAGAAAACATTGTACACTATGTCAGCAACATTATGTGATCACCAACTATGAATGATTTAGCTCTTTTGTGCAACATAGTGATCCAAGACAAGTACGGAGGACTCAGGAAAGAAAATGGTATCCACATTCAGATAAAAACTGATGAACTCTAAATGCAGATTGAAGCATTTTTTTATTTACTTTTTTCTTTTTTATGTTTTTCCTTCCTTTTGATCTTTTTTTCTTTCAAAACTGTGACTAAAATGGAAATATGGTTTACATGATAGCACATTATAACCTATATCAAATTGCCTACCATTTTCAGAAGAGGGAAGGAAGGGAGGGAGGGGAAATAATTTGGAACTCAAAATCTTGTAAAAATGAATGCTAAAAATTGTCTTGACATGTAATTGGAAAAAATGCTATTAAAAAAACATTTACTAAGGGGTAACTAGATGTCAAAGTGTGTAGAGCACTGGTCCTAGAGTCAGGAGGACCTGAGTTCAAATCTAGCCTCAGACACTTAATTCCTGGGCAAGTCATTTAACCCTGTCTTTAAAAAATTACTAAGTTTAAACATAATCCAAAGTAATTTGTTTTTCACTAATACATTTATATGTATTTAATATTTTTGGATAAGGCTTCTGATTTCACTGGTAGTGAGAATTTCCAATAAGGAAACTCCCTCTACTAATCAAGAGCAGCACTTGCTCTGTATCTTTTAGCCTTAGAGAGTAACTTGAGTCATTTAGGTATCCTGTAATTTTCCTAGGGTTGGTCACAAAGCCAAGATTCATTAGGAGTGACACTTAAACTCAGGTCTTCTGTAAAACCAATCACAAGCAGCTCTCCTGGGATGGCTAATGTGAATAACTTTAAGGTTCTGATTGCATAGTATAGTGGACTCTCTATTTATTCAGCAAAAAAACTAAAGCAAAACATTCACGACAATCTAACATAACTTATTACTAAGGTGGCCATATAATCTTAAATAAAACATATTTTTCAGTAAGTCACAACCTCATCAATCAGTATAAAATACCCAAGTCAAAGTCTCCTTTCATCTTGACTCCAGGCTGGCTTCCAATCATCTTTAAGTCAATCATCCTTAAGGGGTAATCATCTTTAAGTCAATCATCCTTAAGGGGTAGTGGAAAGTACAAAGGCCATCCACCTGTAGGTCACAGTAAGTTACAATTCCATTAGTCAGCACTGAATACTGAAGTAAAGATCCTTTCATCTTAACTAGAGGCTGACTTCCAAACTCCATGGCTCCTCTTCCATGTTCCCAGCTCTTGCCTGGATTCACGAAACTATTGCCTAAATTCACAGGTAGACAGCTCCCTGATCACAGCTCACAGGGACTGCTCCACCTTAAGTTCTTTGCAGTTTCTGTTTCTAGGAAAACAAAGCTTAACAGAGCCACAACAATATTTACACACATTAAGCTTAACAGAGTTACAATGATATTCACACACATTGTTGGCACTGTCATCTCAATTCACTTTCTGTCTGAGAAATCAACACAAATCAACAGAGTGTTTTTGACAAAGTAACACAATTCAACAAATAGAATGCTTCTGACAAAGTAATACAGTTCAACAGACAGAATGCTTCTATCTGACAATACAATCAACAGATAAAATGCTTCTGTCTGAGTAAGTAACACAATTCAACAGACAGGATGCTTCTGTCTGACAAAGTAGTACCAACACAGAACAACAGACAGAACAAAAGACAGAGTGCTGACATTATAAACATTCTCTCTCTTAGCTCTGCTTGGTCCCAGCTCATGCTTGAGCTTTTATATGCTCTGATCCTTCCTTTTCTGCTCTTTCAGCAAGTTCCTCCCGCCATGGGCTCCATGTAATAAAGTTAGGCCTATTAAGGGCAGAGAAGGTCTCCAAACTCCCTTCTGCCTATTCAGGGCAACACAATGTATATGGTTTCCAACAAAAACTTGATATAATCACAGGTGAGACTCAAAGATACTTGAATGGCTGAAACAAGGAGCAAAGTACTACTGTGCTTGCCATTACATCTTCTTTACCCCTAGAGCAGTCTGTTTCCCATTCTATGGCATTCAGTTAAACAGAAAACTAAGAGATTGTATTAATAAGTATATCTGGATACATAGGACTAGTGAGTTGGGGATGGTATATGAATTAAATAGCATGGGAAAGGAAACTGATTGCATTCAGTAAGTTGCAAAGTTCATTTAATGATTCCAAGCTTCTCCTGAAAGTGAAAGCCCATGGTTTTAATATCAATGTTCTACCAGTTTTGTTGTTATGGTTATGAGTGATGGAACACTGCCAACCATAAAAATTAATGTTAAGTAAAGGACAATGGAGTTGACTCGTGGCAGATGTAAGCAGGTTGCAGCATATAACAAAGAACTTCAAAGAAAAAATTGGAGTTTAGCATACAGTTGGGGAAATGGATGAGTGAAAAAGATTATATCAATCAACTAGTAAACAAGTATTTATTGTTTCCTATGTGACAGTATTTATGCTGAGTTCTAGGAATACAAAGAGAAAACAAAAATAACCCTTGCTCTGATACAATGGAAGCAACAACATGTACATAAATAAGTACATGAAAAATCAGTAGAGAGTAGATAGAAGACATAGAAGTGGATAAGGGGAAAGATTACATGTGCAAAGCCTAAATGTTCCTTGTTATGCTCTTGATTTTAGAAGAGGCCCAGCAGCATTTTGGGTATATTTCCTCAACCTTACCCATGGAAAACTTTTTATAGGACATGAGCAAGAGTCACACAGGGAGGGTACACATAAATGAGTGGCAGTCTGTAATATTGGAGGGAATATCCAGATAGATGAAATTATAGATCTATTTGAGTAGATCTATGTTCATATTTATATGAGACTAAGAATTTTCAACATTTTAGACATTTTGCAGTAGAATTTAAACTGTTAAATATGTATTGTTTATTCCCTCTTCACTCTTTGCATCACACTTTGTATATGAAAATATCTTGGGAATAGGAAAGTAAACAAAATAATTTGGATTTACTTTGAAAGAAAACAGTTCTTCCTGCAACTTGAGAATGTCATTACATCATCACTTAAAAATACCAATTGTGGCATGCCCATCTTCTTCTGAATAGCAAACAACAGCAAAAGGTATAGAATATTTTAAGAGTAATGGAGAATAGTTTCATGCCAGTTTGTCATTGCTCTTGCTAATAAAGGTGATATGGATTATGGATTTGTACAATTCTGTAAATATCCCAAAGTGAGCAGATGTGGAGAGAAATAAGATTTGATCTCAAAGCTCTTTCTAAAATACTCATACACAAATTACTCCACGAGCTCATCAGTTTAGATGTACCTTCTAGTGATAAAGATTGTAATTCATTTATAGCTACCCATTCACTTAACTTTACTTCATATTCTAGACAATAAAGCACTCTTCCTCTACTTGCACTTTCTTATGAGAATGGACAGGTCAAGTTCTTTGAATAGTTATAGATAGATAGCCTCCAAGAGGCCCTATGGTATTCTGAAGCTTGATGCAAAAAGTTCAGTATCTTTCATAATAGGAACATCTGAATGACCTCACAATCCACAAGGGATCTTCAACTTAGATTCTGAACTGTTTATATGGTGATAAACACCTTTGACAAGCATAACTCTCCTTAACTTGTGCCTCTCTTAACACTTATTTTCAAAGGTTTATTGAACAATTATTATAGATTTCCACAAATCTTAATTAAATTTGATGTAGGTCTTAGAAATATTGTCCTTACATTCTTTTGGTAGTTGAACCCTCTTACACAGGGCTAACGATGTGACTGCCTTATACTAAAGTGTGTCCAATATCTGTTTTTATTATAAATGAATTCCAAGGTGTATATTAAAGTGGCATACAAACACATCTAGTTTACTCAGCTCTGTTGTCTTACGTCATTTTGAAATTCCATGTATACAGCACTAGATTTTTGCTATTCTATGAGTGACCCTGTAACAAATTGAAAATAGCATACATCTCATGATTTTAAAAAAGAAAGGAAGACAAGTTTAACAAATTTCCCTCTTTCAATCTTTCTGGATTGTTTATAGAATACAAGTATTCTGAGGAAATCGATTGTGAAGCAAATTTTATTTAATCAAGTCTTTGTCTATTTGAATTGTGAGCTTTTATTTGAAATGTGAGCTCTTAGAGTCAAAAATATTTTTACTCTATGGAGTAATAAAAATCAGCACCAGAAGTATAGGCAACATTTTATAAATTATATTTGATGTAAGCTGATTTCATAGCAAAATATATTGATAATACTCAAAATAAATAATAAGGAAGACCATACAGAACCTGAAATTATTACATGGGGCTACAGAAAAAAGCCATGTATTGTCTTGACTTTTAATCTTTTTGTTTTATTTCTATCCAGAGGTATGAGTTAGCTTTTAAAACCCCAATATTTTAGCCATTCCTTATAAAGGTAATTCTTTTGTTAATAGATCTCAACTGTTTGTTAGGCAGCCTTCATTAGACTTCCTTTACTATTCCTTTTATATTGCTTTCATGTGATAGCTTATATACCAACCTGAGAATTAGACATCCTAAAAAGGAGTCTTCTTGTTCCATAACTTGACAATCTGTGTTATCATTAGTGTTGATACAACTTTAAGAAATGAAGATTGCAACCCACCCACACCTTCTCGACCTCTCTTCTTCTTGTCTTTATCATCATGTAAATCCTTCACAGATCTATCCAATATACAGGAGGCCTTGTTCCAGGTTTATTAGGATTGCTACTATGATTTACTATTTTAATTAAGATCAGTTCACTATAAGGAGTGTCCTTTAAGTAAGGAATTCTGTATTTTAATATTATCCCAACATTGTCATTGTCGTTGTCATTATCTATCAACTCAAGTTGTCTCTGACTTATCCCTTCTGAGATTTTACATGGTATCCCCACCACAGAAGTCTTATAAGGCCTCATTGTGGTATGGAATTGACTATGGGTCCTTGTAGTGTATATCATTATAATACAGGCTCAGATGGGTGTAATTAAGCTAGACTTTTTTTTTCTTTTAGTGGATATGCATAATGATCAACTGGTAGTCATGTAACAAGGATAGACAAATTTATCAGCAAAAGATTGGTCACTAGGAGAGGAGTTTTTCTATGGTAGAGGTTCTTAACCTTGGGTCCATGAACTTTTTAAATGTTGTTAATTGTGCCAATATAATTAGTCTCATTTCAACTTCTTTTTAATCTTTTCTCTCTTCTTCCTCCTCCTTTCTCTCTCCATTTTCCTCCTTGTATTCTCCTTCTTTCTCTCTACAATGCACATGCACACATATATGTGTATCTGTACATATATGTATACATATATGCATAGACACATACATGCTGATTGGTTATTGTCCTTTGTTTTTGAAGGGGACCAAAATGACATCATTCTGTTGGAGTCAAGGTACGGTGTGTCTGACTGTGGATGATGATACCAGCATGAGCTCAGAAGGTTCTGTCACAGTCAGGCACAGGTAGTCCACATG
The DNA here is from genome assembly GCA_028627135.1 of Pseudochirops cupreus. Taxonomy (NCBI): domain Eukaryota; kingdom Metazoa; phylum Chordata; class Mammalia; order Diprotodontia; family Pseudocheiridae; genus Pseudochirops; species Pseudochirops cupreus. The sequence continues at coordinate 121,384,505 of CM053580.1, read as the reverse complement.
AATATGTGAAGTACAGATGTCTAAATCTGCTCATCTCACCTTTCTTTTGAATTTCTCTTGCAATTCTGCTTTGCTATTAGAGCACAGAATTTCCTTTTAGGTGGGCACACCATATTGGGTGATCCTTTGCCAGTGTCTCCCATGTCATGCAATCAGTTCCAAAGTTCTTCAGAGATATCTTCAACATGTCTTTGTATTACTTCTTCTGACTCCATGTGAGCACTTGCCTTGTGTGAGTTCTCCATAAAATAGTTTTAGGTAAATATACATTTGACATTCAAACAACATAGTCAACCCTCAAGAGTTGTACTCTCTACAGTAGCATTTGAATGCTTGACAGTGTAGCTTAAGAAAGGATTTCAGGGTCTGGTACCTTACCTTCCTAAGTGATCTTCAAAATTTCCCTAGGACAATTGAAATGGAAAGAATTGTTTCCTGACTTGAAGCTAGTATACTATCCAGATTTTATAGGCTTACAACAATACGGTCAGGACAATGGCTCCATAGACCTTCACTTTGGTAGGCAGTCTAATATTTCTTCTTTCTCAGATTTCCCTTTGGGGCCTCCCTAATATTGAACTAGCTTTGGAAATACATGTATCAACCTCATCATCTCTGTGTACATCCCTAGAAAATATGCTGCCTGGATAAGTAAACTTATCCATAGTATTCAAAATGTTTCCATTTGCTATAATTGATGGTTCCACATATGGATGGTGTGATGCTGGCTGATGAAGAACCTGTGTTTTCTTGGTTTTAATTGTTAGGCCAAAATAAGCGCAAATGACAGAGAATTGATCCACACTTTGTTGCATCTCAACTTCAGAGGCTGCATTGAGACTATAGTCATCTGTGAACAAAAACTCAGGCACTATCTTTCCTTCCAATTTAGTCTTGACTTAGAGCCTCTTCAAGTTGGTTAACTTGCCATCAGCATGGTAGGTGATCTTCATGCCATTTTCGTCTTCATTGAAGGTGTCTGAAAACATTGCTGAATGCATCATGCTAAAAGCACAGGAGCAAGTACACAGTCTTGTTTCATTTCATTGGTGAGCAGAAAAGTGGGAGAGTATCATCTATTATCCAGAACCTGTGCAAGCAATCTGTCATGAAACTGATGTACAATTCTGAAGAACTTTTTCAGGCAACCAAATTTTGACATAATTTTCCATAAATCCTCATGACTGATCATATCACATATTTTAAAACAGTGTCATGAGAAAAAGGCCTATGGATCACCAGATTGCCAAAGGTTTAAGAACTCCTGATCATGATTCACTTGATATGGAGAGGTTATAATTTGTGTCAATGGAATCTCAGACTTTTTGAAGTATCGAAGTAAAATATATCCTCTGGTTAATGTTTCTGCCTTTGACTCCTTAAAAAAAACAAGTGTTCAATAAATCTTGTTTTAAAAAATGTAAGCTCTTCGAGGGCAAGGTCTATATCATGTTTGAATTTGTATCCCAGCACTTGGCACAGTGCTTAACATATAATTGGTATTTGATACAGGCTTGTAAATGGGTCATTTAGGGAGCTGCATTTCCCTTCCTCCCAGATAGTAGTCTAATTATTAATATTGGTGCTGTGTAGATATATCTATTGAGGTAGAGAAGGGGAGGAAATGTTTTGTGTCTCTTAACTAACATAAAAGGATAGTGTTTGGGGTGCTTTGTTACCTACCCATATCCAAGGGCAAGTGAATAACTCAGTGATGCACTAAGTACTTTGTCACCAAGCTTTTCTTCAAAAGACATCAAGTAAACCTAGCTAGAATTCCCCACACAAATCAGTAGTTTTATGTTCCCCAGAAACTATTTTCCTATGCATAACCATTTTTTTAAAAAATAGGTAGAATATGAGCAGTTAAGTGACATTTAGGGAAAGGAATTATCCTATAAAACATTACAAATGTCACAAAGTCAATGTGATTTTAAATATTTTATATATATACATATATATTCTTTTAATTGCATATATTTAAGAAAAAGAGGGAAGGAGGGAGGGAGGGAGAGAGAGAGAGAATGAGAATTATAGAGCTAGTGCATAATTATGATAATTGACACAGAAGGAGGTGTCACTTTTGCACTTCAGTGAATACCATCAAGCTAGGCCTCCTTTCTATTTTTGGACTGCCTAGTTGTAAGACACAGCAGGCACACACTGAATTAAAGGTGAGCTATTCTGTAAGTTGTCAAGAAGATTCTTTCTTCTTGCTTTCTTTCTTCCTTCTTTCTTTTTTTCTTCCTTCTTTCCTTCCACTCATTCTTTTTTTCTTTCTTGTAAGGAAAGGCCATTGTAGACAAAGAGCTCTCCAACCATACAGAAGACGAGTAATTATCTGTCAGTTGTAGTGATGTTTACCGTGTCTTTTGAATACTCACAGTGCCAACAGCAATTTGGTGCTGCACATGGATCTTTTAAAAAAAAATTTTAAATCAAGATGTAGTATAATGGTGTAGTTGATACAGTGCTGAATCTAGAATGAGGAAGGCCTGACTTCAGATCCCACCTCAGTGATTACTTGTGTGATCCTGAGTAAATCAGTTAATCTCTCTAAGCCTCAGTTTCCTCATCTGTAAAATGAGGATGATAATAATATTAGCCCTTGCCCTGTTGTGAAGACTGAATAGTTTAATGCATATAAGTCACTATGTTTATGTCAGTAATCAACAATATCCAGACTGGATATAATAGCAAAAGGTCTTTCCTTGTGTTATCAGAGGCAAGGTTAGTTAGAAGGTATCAAAGAGAGCAGTAATAGAATGGAGAATTCAATGTAAGTTCTTTGAGTAGTGTATCAGCAAGCACCCTGGCATACCCAGGGCGGCTGCTCGCACAGGTTCACAAGCACCCCGGCATACCCAGGGCGGCTGCTCGCACAGGTTCACAAGTACCCCGGCATACCCAGGGCGGCTGCTTGCACAGGTTCTTAGATCTGCTTTTCTAAAGGAAAGCAACTCAAAATGGGTTA
>CM053580.1:121357679-121371428 GCA_028627135.1 Pseudochirops cupreus | reverse complement strand
AAAAAAACCCTACATAATAATCTAGGTTTATTTCTCACTAATCTTTCTCAAACTCTAGCCAAAAAAGATGACTTGCTGTTCCCAAAACACGCCCCATGGTTTCTCACCACCATACCTTTGCCAATATTGTTTGCTCCACCAAGAATGCCCTCTCTCATAACATCACCTGCCCAATTTCCACAAATCCATCAAACTCAGATCAAATTCCACCTCTCCCATAAAGCCTTCCTTCTTTCTTCTCCACCAGAAAAATCACACCTTTCTTTTAGTTAACATAGATCTTTGTTTGATGGATACTAAGAAGGTAGCACATGTATGCATCAGGGGAAAAAAAATTGTACCAGTTTACAGTTATCAAAAACCATTCTTTCCTTTCCCTGGACTATTGAATGAACAAGGTTAGATGCTGGTCTGTTCCCAGGTGCTTATGGCAAAGCACAGTTTATGTACTAGTTGGAGAGTTAGTGACTTCGAAAAAATACTTGGAAGTATGGACTTGTTAATTAATGCGTGTTTATGGAAACTTAGGGTATGTAAGTAAATGGTTCTGAGTATGTGTATTTGAGGGTAGGTCCCTGGACAAATTAAGGGTGCTTTTTAGACCTTCAGGTGGATTCCATGATGTATCTTCTTGGGATAACCTCCATTTAGGCAACATCATTGTGAATGCCAATTTAAGCAGCCATAATCTCCTTGTGCAAGGAGTCTATTTTATTCATTGTATTTTTATCCCCAGTGCCTAGAACAGTGTTTGACATATAATATGTGCTTAATAAATGCTCACTAATAGATTAATTGGCATAAAAGCAGGTCCTCTATGCTGTGTCTAATCAGCATGATTGAGCTATACTGGATTTCAGCTGATTTCCATGGGTACCAGTGGTCTAGTTCTGAGAACCTCATTGTCACTGCACAAGAAAAAAAAAAAAGGATGGGAACAAGGCAACACCTGGACTTGGCACTAATGTTAATGGTTTTAAGTTCCTTGTACTTTCAAATTTTACCTTGATTCTCACTGCATATAGTATCAGACTTTTTTCATGTTGGTTAATTTTACCAAGCTGTTTTTTGTTTTCTCCTTTTTTCTTCATTTTAAGGGACTTTTCCTTAGAAACGGGAAGAATACTTTGGGAAATATTGGTGAAAACAAACCATATAAATAAAATTATTTTTTAAACTTCCATCTTTTTCATAATTATTTGTATTCATTCCTTATCCACCCAACTATACTCTAAATTCCATAAGACAAGAACCACATTGTATTTTTGTTTGTGTCTCTCTTGGCAATGCCTTGAGTTCAGTAAATATTTGTTGGATGACAATATGAAGGACTTTCTAATTCTTACCCTTCAGTATGACATATTGAGTTCTTTAATTGAGTTCTTTTAAACAAGTTTGTTCCTTGAAGCTACTTAACAATGAACAGGTCTAGATGATAGCCACCCTTGTCCTGACTCTTCTTACCTTCTCTGCCTATATTTTGAAAATGGGCCTGCATAGACCAAATTCAACACCAAATTCATACCTAAGACTTGTGTCTTAATACTTTTTGTTGTGTTTTTTTTTTCTCTTTTAGGCATTTATGTCAATGTTCCAGATTCTTACCCAAGAAGGATGGGTAGATGTCATGGACCAGACACTCAATGCTGTAGGCCACATGTGGGCACCTGTGGTTGCCATCTACTTCATTCTTTATCATCTATTTGCTACTCTGGTGAGTTGGGCATGGAACACTTACATTTTTTATCACAATCATTTTTAACTTGGATTTAATTGTAATCATCATGTTTAACCTATTGAAAAATTTTTCATGAGAACTAGAGGATTAATTCTTTCATCTCCAGCCTATCATAAACTAGCATTCAGGCTTCTAAAGGAAGTGGTTACCTTCTATCAGGTATGATTCCTTGCAGTAAGAACCAAATCCCTGTGCTCATCTGGTACTTTTAACCGTTGTGAGTTTTCACAGTTCAGATTATCTAACAATGGAACCAAGGCTTGTTGTTTATCATGTAGAGACACTCTTAGTTTCATTATATTCTCTTCACAGCTGTAATTAAACCAGAGACAGAAGCCTAAGACCTCAGGGTGCTATTTGTTAATTAGAAATCAGCACAGTGTTTTCATGCTGTGTTCTCCTGAAATAAGCACATGGGAGAAAAGTGCATGGTTATATATCATGGAATAGCTTGACAAAATGAAATACTAAAATCCATGAGAAATTCAATTCTGTCAAAAAAAAAAAAAAAAGAAATCTCTCCCCGATGCATTTCCATGGTAGGGGGAAATAAAGTTAGGAACTACTAACTAGGGTACATTAAAGAATATATTTCATGACCCTACATAACCATAATTGCCTGTCTCAGTGAATTGGACCTCCACATCTTCAAGAAGTAGCCCTGAACACCAGGAACTTGTAATTGACCTAGTATCATTCTTTTACTCCTATATCTGAGACAGATGAGAAACACAAACTCTAGGCTTGACCTCTTTCCAGGAACATGGGAGGTAATGTTTTGAAATGAAAAGCATCCCAGATTTAAAGTCAGCAAGAGTCTGGGTTTAAATCCTGCCTCTGACACTTAGTTGTGTGATCATATACAAATTACTTATCCTCCCTTTTCCTCAGTTTCCCCATCCACAAAATGAGAATGATAATTCTTGCAGTAATTACTGTGTATTATACACTCTATCAACTTCAGTTATTAGGACTAGGACCTCTATCTATCTCAAGGATCATATTAGAAAATGTCAAGTGAGTAGCAACTATGGATAAAACTCTGGGATTTTTTACCCGAGATACAATGATGGGGTGCTGAGTGGGGAGGGGGGTAGAGTATGTATAGGAAGTGTTGTGGGATGTGAGGTGAACATTGCAAATAGTAAAGTAAAAAGAAATTTTTAGAATCTTATTTTAAAATCTTGACTTTCCTTCCCATAATAACTTTGGCAAGTATACCACATGACTAGTGACTACACCAGCTTGCTAGAGGTAGCTCAAACTGGAGAGTGAGAGGCAATTTCATGTGGGCATTTACACTTGGAAAACAGCAAACATTGCAAGTGATGGCTTGATTTATTATATCTTTGATTGTACCTGACATAAGAAAGTGGTGGAGAAAATGTTGATTATGCAAATTAAACTTAAACATGTGTCTTGAGTACTTTTTACCCAAAAAAAGAGCTGGTTGTTAAACATTTACCAGCACACCACTGAGATATGATTGTTGAGACAAATCTCACAATCTGAGGTGTTATTGGCGCATGAATTCCTAACTGTAGAGCTAAAGCTAAATAAACCCTTAAATAGCTTTGGATCCATTTATAATTTACTTCATACTTAAATTGCATTGCAACTCCCCTTGTGGGAGACTGCTTTTCTAAATTTTAAATGAACTGTTTCATTCTGGTGGCTTACAATATATTTTTTTTTTCTTTGACGTGAAGCCAGGTCTTCCTGAAACCAAGATTATTTCCTCTTACTTTTTTCTATCTATAAAATAATAATAGCCAACATTCTCTAACACTTCAAGGTTTACAAAATACTTTATAAAAATATACTTATTTTATTCTCATAATTATCCTGAGATGCTATTATAATCCCCAGTTTACAGATATAGAAACTGAGGCAGGTACCCAGAAACTCTGTCCCTGGGAGTTTTTCATTTATCACAGAGCCTTTGGACACTTTTTAAGAATACCATTTTTTAATGCCTAAAATAAAATACATAGAATTACAAAAGCAATCACTTATATTAAAATACAGATGTACATTTTTTGCACCATTAGGTGCAATATCGCTTCACAATCTCTCTCCAGTATCTCTCCACAGACCCCCTGAGACAATCTTGAATGTTTCTCCCAGCTCCAAGATTTCATTAATCTATTCTGTTAATCAAAAGTCACTCCTCCTTTCATTTTCATTGACAAATCACTACTTTATCAAAAAATTATACTTATGACCTATTACTAGCACATAATTATTATTATGATCTGTTACTCAGATCACTTTTGTTCCTTATCTAAAATACTTATGATTGACTTTTTAATGTATAACTTCTTGCATGCTAGCCTCCTTATCCATATTTCTTCATTTTTGTCATATTTTACTTTTTAAATTAGTACCCCCCTTCCTTCTCCTTCATTTATTATCATCTTAAAATCAAAACAAAAGTTGATTTGTTATTAAGTTTAATAATTGATCATGTTTATTTCTGCCAGAACGTGCTTTATCAGTATTCTTGCAAACATGCTCTTTAGATAGAACATTATAGTCTGGAAACCGCAAGAAGCTAATGGGGAGTACTAGGAAAAGTATGATGAACAGAACTATAGAACAGGACTGATCCGAGGCAAAATTGTGATATAGTCAAAGTAGCTTAAGCTAAAAAGGCCTCTGGACTTGGCATCAGAATATCAGTGCTTGAACTTCTTGAACTTCTGCTCTGCCACTGACTTGTAAACTTACAGAATCAAGGTAATTTTCCCTTGGCTTTGTTGGACAAAGGCAGAAGTACTTAACCTGGGGAATGGTGAGCTTATATTTAAAATTATTTTGATCCCTCTTTTTTCCATAAAATTTCTTTCCCTTTAAATTTTTTGTAATTAATCTTATGCATTTAAAAAGTTTTCTTTTGTCTAAGAAGTGGTCCACAGACTTGCCAAAAGGTCCATAATGGGGGGAGGGAGCAGGGAAATGCTAAGAACCCCTGAAATGCATAATTACTGAAAAAATAGTAGATAATTAATAGCTTTACTAAAGTAACAAAATTAAAAATAAATCCACAAAATTCAAAAGTCTTTCTGCACTTAACAAAACCTAGGAAGAACAGAAAGGATAAAAAATTCCATTTAAACTAATAATATAATGTGTTAATGATTTCAGAATTCATCTCTCTACCAAGCCACACAAGATCACAGATTTAGAGTTGGAAGGGAATTTAGAGTTCCGTCAAGTTCAACCTTCTCATTTTGCTAAGCTAAGGAAAACTGAGTTTGTGAATTGCCCATTGTCAGAAAACTAGTGTGTGAAAGAAGAGATGAACCCAGATTTTTCTTACTCAAGACATACCTCTCGATTCTTTCCTTCATGTTTCCTCACTATATATGCAACAAGGAAACATTTTTTTATAGAAATGAAAGGAAAACTAATAATTGATGAGAGCATCAATGTTGATGAGAAAGTTGTATGTACCAATATAACAAAACCCATGATCCTATCCATGTTGGTAAATTCTTTAGAATATTGATTTGGTTCTACACCTATTAGATTACTAGGGGAACATTTTCTAGAATTTGACTAAATAATACAATTTTAAAAGAGGAAGAGTGTAGTATGTAGTATATATATTATATATATATATTTATATATTATATAGTACTTACTATTATGATTACTAGTATATGATTACTATACTATTATAATATATATTATACTATATATGTATATATATTATATATTACATACATTATATATAATATATATTATATATATGTTAAGTGCCTTACAAATATTTTATTTGTTTCTCACAATAATCCTGGGAGGTAGATAGTATTATTATTTGCATTTCACAGATGAGGAAACTGAGGCAAACACAGGTTAAGTGACTTGTCTAGGATTACACGGGGAGTGTCAGAGGCCTCTTTTGAACTCAATTCTTCCTGACTACAGGCCCAGTACTCTATCCAATGTTTTACCAGCTGCCTTTAATAAATAATAAAAGTCATTTAAAGACATAAAAGATGAAGAATAATGTAAGAATTGTGGGGAGGCAGGAGAGGAAATCTATAATTCCAATTAACATATGAACCTCCGTATGAGGAGAATCCCTCTGCTAGTAAAGAATGATACCTACTCTGCATCCAATATTCAATTGTACCTGAAGATTTTAATGTTATTGTTCATAAGGGAGGATGGTTGAAGTATGTATTGGAAAATGTAATTTGGGAGTAATAAATGAGAGAGACAAATGTTTGAAGACTATAAGTATAAATAGTTTATTCAAGAAAAGAGCCAGGGGTAATAGAAATGGTGAGCTGAAAATAATATCATATAAATTGAAATTGATTGTAATTTATAAAACAGAAAATAACTCTTTACCAGTGTGAGAGTCATTTATGCATCAATTTTCTCTGTACAGAGAGTTCACCAGCTTGCTAGAGCCAAGATCAAAATTAATAAAATTAGGTTGAACTTGAAGAAAACATGAGAAACTATTGTCTAACTGAGGCAACTCAAATCTGATGCTTTTAAACAATATAGTGACATTAGAAATTGGAGAATGCATAAAAGAATAAACATTGACACAGAATATCATTGTTTCCTAATGAATTTAAACTGATGGAATGAATTGCCACAGAGGAAAATAGAAGCACCTAACAACCATATTAGTCAGCAAAACCTTGATTTAGTTAGACTATGAGCTCCTTAAAAGAAGAGACTGGGGTTTTTTTTTTCCTTTCTTTTATTCCCAAAACTTAGCACAATGCCTGGCATGTAATGGACACATAAAAAATACTTGTTGACCGAAAAACAGAAAATTAGTAGAGTCACAAGAAATACCAATTTAGAATATAAATTTATTTGAAAAACTTTATAGTAGAATATTATAAGCAGTATCACCTCATAAAATAGCAAGTAGTCAAATGGAAAAAATAAGTTTATAGAAAGCAAAAGATCCCAAAGAATCCAAATCACTCAGAGAGTATTTAAGGATGAAAATTGAAAGAACAACAAAGAGGTTAAAAATGGATAGGATCTATCAAGGGTTCTTCATTTAAAAAAAAAACATATTTTTTTCTGTCAATGGTATTTGAAATGGGGTCTACCATCACAGTTGCTTTTGTGAAACATAAGAAAATAGAAATGGTACCTAGACAAATAAAATAGGAAGAGTTACTAGACAATACATTAAAGGAAACAAAATCTTTAGAATATTGAAGAACCAGTTCCTAAGACTTAAGAAAAAAGAGAGAACACCAAACATAAGGAAAACGTCTTGGATAGTATTACCAAAAAAGGGTCATTAAAAAAAATGTCCATAATTACTAAACAATATAACAGCTTTCTGACATAAATCCCATCCAGGAGAGCTATAAAGTAGGAAGGCTACCTCTTCGAGAATACACTCTTTACCAAGGCAACTTGATTTCCCCGATGGCTTGGATGATGGGAAATTCAACAATTCTCTCCCTTTAGATGAGATGGAAGACTACCAGACTTTTCAAACTGCCATGCAGTTAAACTTTGTGTGCTGTCTCCCCTCCTTGGGATATGAATTGGAGAACAGGACTTCTATGCCCTTTCTCTGTTTGCATCCCAAGTACTTAACGCACAGTGCTTCATAATTTGTTTATTTGTTTATTCATCTCAACAAAATTCTACATGTTACAAGAGCATCTTTGATGAAGGTACACAAAGGGAATCTGCAGGGTTCTATAAATTATATTCTATGTCAGATCACATTTTAAGTCACCCAACTGCTTGAATACATGATTCCATTGTATTTTAGTTTGTTAATCCTATAATGTCTTATAGTTGGTATCTGGGACAGAAGTGGGGAAGAGGAATTGGGCCTATGGTTTTGTTGCTACGGGGAAATTCCTTCAATCAGGATCTGCTCTATATCTTATTTTAGAGAGTTGGCTCAGGTACTGAGAGATTGAATGATTTAGCCAGGGTCACATAGGCAGCATATGTCAAAGCAAGAACATGAGCCTGTGTGTTCCCAACTCCAAGGCCAGGTCTCTATCTTTTTGCTAATGTGAAATTTATTAATAAGTGCTTTATTAATTTTAGAGTTATTTTAAAAATTATTTTATTTATAATAAATATTTAAATTACTTTATAATATTTATAATTATTAATATGCCATGCTTTCCTCTTCTAGGCAATATTGTAGAGGAATAAAATTCTGGATACCCAACTAGTAAGCAATTCTTCCTCAGCAGTTGATAATTAATCTTGATACAAAATATTAAAACTGATGGCAGTAAAGTGAGCTGGTGATGGTTTGTGATGTCCCATTTATAAATTGTTTTTCCCTGATGGAACACATTTAAATGTATTATAGTCTGTATTATATAATCTTGGGCTTTATTTTAGTCATCTTAATCCCTATTTTATAGTGGTGTCTGAGTTTTAACATGTATTAAATTTAAACCCTTTAGTAGGTATTTATTTCTTTCCTATGAACTATTTTAATAACCATAAATAACCATGTTTAAGCAACAGCTAATTACAATTGTTATCCTTTCTGGTCAGTGATGCCATCTGACTGTGTGTGCTCCTGATTCAGTTTTCACAGGGCCAGGCATGCGCCAAATGGCAAAACATGTTTTCCTACAGCTTGTACTGGTACAAAAAGCAGCACGCTTTCTCATTGTCCCCTGGAGGGCACTAATTAGTCAGCCTAGAATAAAAATTAAACCCAGGATGCACAGTGAATGCATATTCCATAAGCATTATTTAGTACCCCTTTTGGGCCACCCTTTTATCTGATGGTTTATTTGCTCTCTGTTTCTATCTTCTTACATTTATGGTCCTTTAACTAAGTCTGATAAACTCGTCCTCCTTCCAAACCCAGCTCTGTCTATGACTGGTGAAGAAGGAATGCTTATGACTTTTGCCACATGAAAGAAACACTAGGTTTGTGTGTAGTTTCCCTTACAGTGGTTTCAAAGAATAAGTTTGATATGGGCATGCTTAAAGATGAAAATTTAACAGGCATTAAAAATAGTCTTAATTATGTTTTAATTACATATACCAAGGGAACAATGTCCTAACACAGTTTACATGGTATCCATATACAAAAAATCAATATTCATTGGCCAAAATGCAGCATAGCCTACTGTCAATTAAATAACGTGATTTTTCAAAAGTCATTTGACAGTGTATCCTCATTGAAAATATCCTAATTTTTATTGTTATGATTAAATTCCACTTTTTGTCAACCTATTAAAAAATGGAAATTGTTTCCAGCCACAAGCTGCAAGATAACATAGGGTGGGACATGATTGTAAATGGCAAAACACAACAAAACCGATTATAGTCTGCTGGTCAGACTCCTGCTGAGTTTCAGGAGAAAGCTTCAAATTAAACAAAACTAGCACTTATTAATAAAGTTCACACTAGAGGAAGGAAATAAGATTAAAGGTGACATTTCAGTTAAAGGGCCATCTTTAGGCTATGTGGAGAGATGAGCATGGGTGGAAGCACAGAATAGACGGAAGCTATTTAAAAACAAAAGAAAATGGAAAATGAAAATTGAAAGAGAGAGGGAGACGGCATGACTGTATGGTGAGTTAGAATGTAAAGTAGGTCATGCTGCTAGGGAAACAACTCAGAGGAGGGCCAAGAATTGAAAAAGGCACTTCAAAAGCAGTGAAGCAAAACAGAAAGATAAATGACAACTTTCAGCTTCTTGAGCAATGTGAGTTGGACTGAACCTAGAAATGATACTCTATGCAGATAGAAATGCCTGTTGAATGAAGGGGAAGGCAGAGAGGGAGGGAGGTCACAGCAGAATCTAGTGTCTAGGACAGTGGTTCACAACCTTCCTAATGCCATCACCCTTTAATACTCGTATGTGGGCATATCTGCATGTGGACGGACCCGCCTGGAGACAGAGCAGCAGTGTCTCGGTTCCTAAGACCATCAGAAATATGTATTTTCCTATGGTCTTAGGAGACCCCTGTGACCCCTGTGAAAGGGTCGTTCGATCCCCAAAGGGGTTGTGACCCACAGGTTGAGAACCGCTGGTCTAGGATGATAGATCTTAGGACTGGAAGAGACCTGAAACAAACAAATCAAAAAGCCTCAGAACCCTTGATCTATTCCAACTCCCACTTTTTAAAGCTGAGGAAACTCAGGCTCAGAGAGATTTGAGTGACTTGCTCAGGTCACAGAGGTTATATATGTCAGAGATAGGATTTGAGTCTATGTTTCCATTCCTAGTACAACCGTTGTTCCCTTGCCCCTTGAGACTTACTAGTGATAACTTACAAGTATATGGAACTTTAAGGTCTTCAAAGCCCTTTTCTCACAAGGAAGCCCTATGAAGGAAGACTTATCTTTGTTTTCCCCAAGAAGTTCAGAGAAATGAAGTGAAATTTTCACTTGGTTACATCATGAGGGAGTATCAGAGCTAGGACCTATTTTGATCCAAATCTCAAGGTCTTTGCTGCTGTTCTTAATGCCGTTTCTGTCCAATTAAGCTGTTAGCAATGAATTCACTATGAGGAAGTAAGAAATAACAAGCAAGTCTACTTTTTTGATAGATGTGTGCCTGAAACAAATGAGGAAAAATGATCATAATAACTGCCCTATAGATATAAAATGGCTCAGTGAATAGAGAGATGATCTTGGAGTCAGGAATACATGGATTCAGGTTCTATTTCAGATACTTACTAACTGTGTGGTTCTAGTCAAATCCTTTCCCCTCTCTGGGACTTAGTTTTCCCAATTGTAAAATGAAATGGTTAGACTGAATGGTCTGTAAGGCCCTTTAAATATCTAAATCTATGATCTTTCTGTGGCATTGTGGATGTGTGACCCAGACAATCAATTTAACCTTTTGGTGCCCTAAGCATAAATCTAAGACTATAACTTTATACACAGCAGTTGCCATTTTGAATGTATTTTGACAGAAAAAAACATTATTGTACAAAACAAAGCAGGAAACCTGACATATATGTAATGCATTAAAATTCACAAAGTACTTTATATGTATTTTCTCATTTGACCTTCATAACAAACCTGTGGGTTAGGTACTTCACCTTGGTTGGCTCTATGAGCTCATTGATTGAAGGATTCCTTCTAACAATGCAGATCTCATACCATCAATGGCCTTGAATTCTCATCCTGGCCCTCTTGTAAATTGTCCAAAGGGAGTCTTCCCCTGTTTCCTGGGGACCTTTTGATTTCTTGATATTACCTGGATACTAATGAATTACAAGACCTTGCTGGGTATCAAATGGTTACCTCTTACCCCATATTATTTGTAGTCATGTATCACTGAAGATGTGTGTGTGTGTGTGTGTGTGTGTGTGTGTGTGTGTGTGTAGACAGCATAGTTATTCTTATCCTCATTTTACTGATGAGAAAACTTAGGATCATGCGAGCTAGGTGACTTTCTGATTGTTACAAGAGGAAGGATTCAGTCTCGGGTCTTCCTATCTCTAAGACCTATCTTTTTAGTCTTCTTATCTTTTCTCCATGACATGCCAACTTGCCTCTCATTTACTACCTTATGTGGGTTTTAGGGCATTAAAATATTGAAGGTTCATAATGGGACAGGGATAGCAAGCGAAAACTTCATTGAAACTGCAGCTATAGCAAACAAGTAAAATGGATTTGTTGTTGTTCAGTTGTTTTTCAGTCATGTTCCACTCTTTATGACCCCATTTATGGGGATTTTCTTGGCAAAGATACTAGAGTGATTTGCTTTTTCCTTTCCCAGATTATTTTACTGATGAAAAACTGAGGCAAACAGGGTTAAGTGACTTACCCCGGGTCACACAGCTCATAGGTATCTGAGGTCAGATTGGAACTCAGAAAGATGACTCTTTCTGACTCCAGGGCTGGTGCTCTATCCAATGTATAACCTAACTGCCCCAAAATGAGTGTAAAACACACTTATTAGTAACTTTAAATTAAATAAATTTTTGTAGTAAAACATCTAATTTACAGTAAAACTGTGCATTGTTAGGTATGAGTTATTAACTGTAAATCTTTCTCGTGGGCTTATAGGATTTTGAAACAAAATGGACAATTTTTCATATTATGTATATGTGAATAGACAATGTATAGCATTGATATCGTATATCAGGGTGAACCCCTTTCACTTTTGGCAGCATCCATAGGTGTTGCATGGCCTGAGAGCATGCACAGTACAAAGTGCACATGTTTTGTGTTCCGAGCCAAGGCTGCAGTGAAGTTGTGTGGTACAGCACACACAGGCAATCACTGCCAGAAACACCGTGGATTCATTACATATTTGATTTTTAATTAGTTTTTGGTCATTGCAGGTTCATAAACCTTTTACTGTTGCCAGATTTTTTCCTGACCCCATATGAGATCGTGACCCACAGTTTAAGAAGAGCTGTTGTATATCATCTTATAACTTCCAGTCTTTCTTGATACCTGCAAGGAAGATTTCACTGACAGAATCAGAGCCATATGATCTGAACTTTCCATTTCAATTTGAAATGCATTCCTAAGCTAAGATTTTCAAAGTTTCCAACAACTTATGCAAAAGCATGGAGGGGGAAGAAGATATTTGGGGGTGGGGGAAAGAACCAAGAAATGTATGCAGTATTTTAAATTATTATTAAGAATTTTCCTGTGTAGAAAGAACATCCATTTTTAAAATAGCAGTGGCTATTACAATGTACCAGGGGGAAATAATGGAGATTCCAAAATAAAAATTGTTATAAGCACTAAAGGAGGGCAAGGTGACCGAGTAATTTAGAGCTAGCAAAACATAATGGGTAAAGTGTTTCATCTTAATGATGATTCACTGTGAACTTCTCAAAAATTGGTACGGCATAAAACTTTTAAAAGTTCTCTACTATATTAATATATTGCTTGGTACACATCCTTCAGCTGCATTTAGTAGCTAAAGAACTATTTTTAGCATAGTACATGTGGTCTTCTTTGAAAGAGCATCTTGAATAATAATACATAACAATTAAATATTTGTAGGTCACTTTCTAATTAGCTTAGATTGTTAGTATGAATTATTACTTTTTTTTCAAAAAAATTTGTGATTTACATTAAGAGCATCCAGTCATTTCTGAACTATTGGTTCTTTCATTCACTCCATATGTATTAGGAAAGGCAATGTAGTACAGTAGAAACCTGAAGGTGAAATCAAAATAAATTTAAGTTTTATCATAGCTGTGACTAGGGTGGAGCCCAAGAGCATTTGCTTCAAGATGCTAAATTCAGAGGTTAATGAATTTAGAGGACCCTGACAATATTTTCAATCCTTCAGGAGGAATGTAGAAACAATATAGCTTAGTAGCTAACTAGAAAGAATAATGAGAAAAGGAGTCTATTGGATGGCATTTTATCTCTTCTCTTCCTGTTCTGTCATCCCCTCCAACCTCACAACAGCCCCACCAACAGAAGCATTATGTTTCTATCCTGGAGTTGTTGTCTATTCTTTTTCCACTCATTTGAGGAGGCTTTCTCTGCTGCTTTTTCTTTTTTCTTTTTTCTGTTAATCTTATGTAATATTTTATTTTTCCCAATTCTTAGGGTTTTTTTTCCTTATTACTGTAAGGGCCCTAAGACAACCAGGGTACTTACCCCTCTGGCTTCCTCCCGCCAAGGTCTCTCCCCGGCCTTCAGCCGCGGCTGGCTGTAGCCCCCCTTCTCTCTCGGGCTAGAGAACTGTCCCCCACAGAATGACCACAGCTTCGGGCAAGGCGGCTCATTAACTTTTATTACAAGTGATTACAATTGTGCAAGCTTAAGCGGCCCTACTCTGCCTTGCCCTTTTCGGCCTTCCCCGGATCTTCTCCCGGGATGAATTCCTGACCGAATCCTCCTCCGAATCCTCCTCCCCTCTCGCCTCACTCCTGATATCTCCCTTCCATACTCCATCCCCTTTTGGGGGGTCACCGTCCAGTGGACTTATCATGTACAGCCCCGAAGCTAGGGAGGCATCTCTTGTCATCATGCCTATCACACCCGCGGCCTTGTGTGCCAAGCCCAACTCTTATGGCTGGAAACTTGCCACATCA
>CM053580.1:121334505-121350017 GCA_028627135.1 Pseudochirops cupreus | reverse complement strand
GTTCTTTCTCTGAATGTAGATATCTGTCTCCATCATGAGTCTTTTGGTGTTGTCTCATAACCCTGTGTTGTTGAGAAGAGTCCAGTCTATCAAAGTTGGTTATCACACAAATGTTGTGTCTGTAATTGTATACAAATTTCTCCTGGTTCTGTTCTTCTCACTCAGCATCAGTTTGTATAAGCCTCTCCAGGTAAATATGAAGTCCGTCTGCTCCTCATTTCTTATAGCACAATAGTATCCCATTACATTCATATACCACAACTTCTTTAGCCATTCCCTAATTGATGGGCATCCCCTCAATTTCCAGTTCTTTGCTACCACATAAAGAGCTGCTATAAATATTTTTGTACATATGGGTCTTCCTCCCACTTCTATGATCTCTTTCGGATGCAACCCTAGAAGTGGAATTGCTGGCTCAAAGGGTATGAAATTATTTATAGCCCTTTGGGCATAATTTTTGGATAGTCTTTTACAGATATAATTTTTAATCACCTTAATCTCTTTGCAACTGGTTGCAAAGTTTGTCTGTTTTGGCTAGATCACATAGTTTTTTATTGTATGTTGGGGAAATCCTCGCTGAAAATTAGAACTGGTTTGAATTGAGTTAGCATATATTTGATTAATAAGACCCATTCCTAAAGCACAGAAATATCACCCATGAGCATTTTCTCAACTTCTATTCCCTGTGAAAGGTTTTAGGTGAGATTGTTGTGGTCCAGGAGACATTCCATGTAGAGAGGTAGTGGGGAGAGTCCCATCGGTGAGGGTTAAAGGGAATTATTTATCAACTTTGGGGATGAGAGTTCTGAAATCAGTCAGATTGGAACCACAGGGACACCGCTATGTACAGGACATTCCTAGAAACATTTTCTGTCACATAGCTTTCAATTTCCAAATGACTCAGAAAGGGTTCCATTTTAAGGAATTTTCAAAGCTGTTTTCCTCACAAGAGTAGAGTCTTGATTGAATGTATATTGATGCTGCTAGTCAGTAATACATCTGTGAAGAAAGTACCCTTGGCGATGAATAACATCTAGACCA
Organism: Pseudochirops cupreus; assembly: GCA_028627135.1. Lineage (NCBI taxonomy): Eukaryota > Metazoa > Chordata > Mammalia > Diprotodontia > Pseudocheiridae > Pseudochirops > Pseudochirops cupreus. The sequence continues at coordinate 121,348,976 of CM053580.1, read as the reverse complement.
GGTACAAAATCAGAAGGTCATTCAGTTCAGAAAAGGCTAAAACAGTGACTAGTTGCAAAGAGAATGAGAATGGCAGCAAGTTCTGCAAAGGATTGTTGAAAACCAAAGAGAATTATTCCGGGCACCTGCTATTTCCAAAATATTTGACTAAGAAAAATGACTCCCATTTCTTCCTTTGATTCTGATAATTTTTAAAAAATTAAAATGAGAATTTTCCCTCTTACTTAATTGAGGCAAAGTTGTGAATTTTTAATTATATGTTGCTTGGATTTTTTTAATTTGTGAAAGTTGAAATTCTCACAAGAATTTATTTTCAAAACATTCATCAAAAATTCAAATATCCAGAGAAATTATGTTGAGCACCTAGATCTTAAAAAGATTGTGTTTACCTTAAATCTTTTATTCTCCCTTTATTTTAGAAGAAGAAGGTGTGACAGTAAATAAGACACATGGGATTTAGTGAAGATAATTTCTTAGGTTCAGTAAACACTCAGTTAATTTATGCTTCTGACATCTTTAATATTGCACAGCAAAAGTTGTTATTTAGATTAAGATATTCTTGTGCGTAAGGGTCATGAGTCATCAAAGAAAATTACATATGTGTTCCTTCTGTTGTACCTATTTTGATAAGGAAAGTGTATTTATACTTAAGTGTACTGATATTTGTAGAGTGTTCAAGTTGATACTCAGCTAACCAGAAAATAGAATCAAGTAGAATAATGCTTTGCCTGAACATCCAGGCTAATCAGGCTATATTATACTCTGCAAAGTAATAATAATTATTATTATTAGTAGTAGTAGTGCTTACTTACACATTTACAAAGGTTCAGATCCTACCCCTGACACATATTGGTTGTGTTATTTAACTTCTAATCCCTCCAGGTAACTCTCCAAAACTCTAAGTTATAAAAATGCTAATCTTCATTGATAGAAGGAGTTTAAGAGTTTCTCTATCCAATATTCCCTATAACAGTGAAATCACTGTTTCTCTCCCTCACCCCACTAGATGCACATATCTATGCATAAACACACACAATTCTAAAGCAGTATGTTAATATGATTGTTTTCTGGTATTAGGGTTGCTTCAACTAGTTAATGAGAGTGCTGTTCCCACAAATACTCAAAAGAAAAAAATTAAATTCTGGTAAGATTAAAGAGTATGGTTGACAAAAAAGATCAGATACAGGCCATTCTTACCTCAGTTTTTTTTTTCAATGAGTATCCTGTTTTTAATTATATGGTCAACCCTTGTATATTAGATATTTGGTCAATTATATCTATTATAGCAAGAGAACAGAAATACATGGACTTAAATTCATATGGTCTCTTTTCTGTTTTGGCACAAATAAGACTCTCTTTTATCAAGAACCAGAGCTGTGTCCTCATTCTTTGAGAAAACTGCTAACAAAATTGCCCACTTCAGTCCCCCAAATGCATACATGCACCAGTTTTCCAGTAAAGTATATCTAAATTCATGGACATAATCTTTTTTACTTTGGTTTTTTTTTCACCCATTAAACCACAATAAACAGATGAAGTCAGGTCCCCTTAAAAAGAAAAAAAAAAGGTTTTCTATTTTTAATCACATAACATTAAAATATGCATCAATTATTTCAGAAATGGTTTAGCTGTATACTATATTTTTGTGTGTAGGTATAATATATGTGTTTTACATACACACACATAGTAACACATTATGTGTGTTATATATACATATATACACATATACATCCATATATACACATATACACATATATGTGTGTTCACTCATTAAAACTTAACAGACCTTTATGGAGTTCGGAGAGCAGTTATTAGACTCTTGGAAATATAAAAAAATTTAGCTTTGACTTGAGTCCCACACCTTGTTGAACTTATAGAGGGATAAGACAAAAATTTCCTTATGATATGCAACATTTCGTTATGAGTTCATTAGAGAGGGGCAAAACAAAGTGAGATTCCAGGGAAAGGATTGTTCTTTATAAGGAGGCTAACAAAGGGTTTAAAGAAAGAGGTGACATTTGAGATAGGCTTAAAACAATGAGCAATTGATTCAATAAGCAAAAGGGGGGAAGACTTTGTAGGCTTAGAGAAAAGCTGGAGCAAAGATAAGGAGGCTTAAAAAGTGCCTGATGGGTTCAGAAGACATAAAATACTTCAGCTTTACTGGAGTATACGATACATATTGATGAGTAGTATGAGATAAGGTTGTAGAAGTTAGGTGGTACCATATTCTGGTGGACCTTGAGTACCTGGCAAAGTGATATGAACTTTATTCAGTAGACAGTAGTGAGCTGCTGAATATTTTTGAGCAAAAGAATGTCCCAGCCAGATTAATTCATAAATTATGTTAGTCTAGCAATTATTTAAAGGATGTATTGAAGGGCAGAGAACATTCAAGTAGATGGTTTTTATGGGTCTATACCAGAATGATGGCATGAGTTTAGACAGTCAAATGGGTAAGAGAGATATGAAAGTAAAAGTGACAGAGAAATGAAGAAATGAATGAGAAAGTGAAGAAAGAGAGAAGAGTTAAAAAATAATGTCCTGTTCTCAAATATAGGAGACTGAGTAAATAATCATGCCACAAACAGAAATAATGAAGTAGATAAGTTTATGGGGAGAGAAAAGAACATTAACATAAGACATTAAATTAGAAGTTAGAGAGGAACATCTAGCTATTCTGGAAGAATAGTGGGGACTCAAAAAAAATGGGAGTTATCTATATACAGATACAGAGTTAAATTATGAAAGTGAATGGAATTTTTAAGAGAAAAATCAAAAGGAAAAGTGAAGAAAGTAAAAGACAGAGCCTTGTAGAACACAGATAGGATGAAGGCAAGGAACTAGTGAAAAATGGGGTCACTGAATTAGAAGTAGTGTTCTCTAGAAAAACAAGGTAAAAGGCAATAGGCAGCTAGGTGTTATAATGGATAGAACACTAGATCTTAGGAGTCAGGAAAACTAGAGTTCAAATAAATCCTTACTAGTTGAATGACCCTGGGCATGTCACTTAACCTCCACCTCCCTCAGTTTTATCAACTATAAAATAGGGATAATAATAGTACCTACCTCTCAGGGTTGTTGTGAGGATAAAATGAAATAGTATTTGTAAAATGTTTTATAAATATAAATATTATTACAAGAGGTTATTCAGAAAAAAAGAATGGAAAAAAACTTGTCAAATCTACAAAGAGGTCAAAGAGTATAAAGGCTTAAGAAGTCCATTGAATTTCATAACTCAGTCATTAGTTGAGAATAGTTAGTGAGTAAGTGGATTCTTCATCAATCAAGTCAATGAGCATTTTTTTCAGTACCTACAAAACACATTTCCGAGATATTCATCAGTTGAAGGGTATAAAAGATGGTACCCAAATTGATTGGTCTTATCATTGAGGAAATCTGTGCATATTTTACGCAGCTGATGAACCAGTATAGAAGAAAAGACTCAAGATTTAAGGGAGGTAATAGAATTATAGTAGAGAAAAGGTACTTGTTCTGTGACCAAAGAAAGTGCGGATGATACTTTTGAGAACTCTTGAGTAATAGAGAGAGGCAGATAACAGGGCTGAGGTCAGATAATAAGTAAGAGGTTATGCTATAAGTATGGAAGTCCTATAATTTCTGTACCTGTATAAGTTTATGTCTAATACAAATCTGCCAGGATATTTGGAGTGTACTACACTCCTCAGAGGTGTAGGTGAGTGAAGGCCAAAGAAATTGTGCCTCATTTCATAAAAGGCCATTTCTTCATTCCTAACAGAATCAAATTCTCAGAGACTTTCTAGCCCAAGACAGGGTCTTATTTATCTCTCCCTCTAAACTTTGCTTCCTTACTTCAGAATTTCTATGCAAATCATTTACTTAGTCTCCTGTTTTTAAGATCGTGATGTTATCATTGACTCTACCCAAGCAACCAAATCCTGTCATTTATACTTTCATAATATTTCTCCCATTCATTTCTATTGTCTAGTTTAGCCTTGTAACCAAACCAGAAACCTCTCTCATTATACCAGACAAGCGCACATCCAGCCTTTGCTTAAAGACCTTGGACAGATAATCTATTCTGCTTTGAGATAATTCAAGTGGATAGGCAGTCTTTCCTTATGTTAAATCTAAATTTGCCTGTTCTAAACCTGCCCCAGTTTGTGCCTTATTAGTTATCTGGAATGAAACAGCATGTCCTTACTGAATGAATATTTAGTAAGTAGATTATCAGCATCCATATCCTGGTTCCTAGCATCCTCATAATTCCTCTCAAAAAATGCTCAGATCCAGGATAGCAACAATATAACTTATAACTGTGAGCAAGAACATGACAAATCTATTGGACACATCTCATAGTCAGTCGTTAAAAAATATAGATATTAACCTACTAAAGGAAAAAGAAAGCTTAAGAGGCAATCAACTTTCTCCTTTGAGACACAGGAATACCAACAGTGTGATTGCCCATGTTTGCTTCAGACAAACAAGAGATTTATAATGGAAGAATCAAGTAGAGAAGCAAATGTCCTCAGATAAATGTCAATTCCATAAAGGTCATTGAATGATTTTAAAAAAATGCACCCCTTAGTTTCTTCAGTGATGACTATCAGAATCTTCCAGTACAGTTGTTCTGAATTTCTTCAGCCTGTTGCCCATGCTACACAGTCCTCTCCCCACCCTTGCCTCCTGGGGTTCAGGTCCTGGGATCTAATAGAGAGGTGAAAAAAGACATGAGATGATTGTCTTAAACCTAGAAAGGGATTATGCTTGTGAACTAGCCCCTTCTAGGACATGGCAGCTTTCAGTTCTCTATAAGACTTTGCAAGAGACTTCCTTTCCACTCAGCAGTCTATCTCACTCTGTACCTGGGAAGTCCCCATTTTTCCCTGAGTATCTCTATGATTAAAAACATACCCATCAGTCTGACTTATAAGACCTTTTGCAATCTAGATCCAGCCAGCCTTTCCTGACTTATGTCATGATAATCCTCTTTAGGGACTCCAGTTGAAATTTAAAATTTATCTCCTTACTCTTCCCTGCAATCAGCATCCTACCTCATTCCCTTATGTAGAACATGGATTCTTAACTTTCTGCATGTCATGGACCCCTTTGGGACTTTGCTGAAGCTGATAGATTCCTCAGAGTAATGTTGTTGTTTTATTAAAGGAAATGCTACATTTCGGAAAGATAATAGTGAAAATAAAAAAGTAATTTTTCCTGCCTGCTTTCATAGACTCTTTGAAATCTATCCAGGGACCTATTTAAGGTTCCTGGACACCAAGTTAAGAACCCCTGACCTAGGATTTTCCCATGCCTGGAATTCATTCCCTCTTCTTAGAATATCATTTCCTATATAAAGCCTTTCCTAAAAGAGAATTTATATCAGGAAAAAAAATACACACACATACCGACAGACGGATGGACGGATGGATGGATGGATGGATGGATGGATGGATATTCATTTAACTCTGCCTAGAATTTAGCATTTACTTCAAGTATTTAAAAACATGACTCTAAGCAAAGGTACATGTGCATTAGCAAATTCCTAAGCAGATCCATGACCAAAAAAAGGTGAGGAACCCCTGCTGTAGTTGTTTGTACTCCCTCTTTCCTCAAATTATCCTGTATTCACTTATCTTTTTAAGTTTTGTTTTCTTGTCTCAATAGAATTTAAGTTCTTTGAGAGCAGTGACTATTTTTTTTCATTTTTATCTTTGTATACCCATTCATATAGCATGGTGCCTAGTATGATGCTTAATAAATATTTGTTGAATTGTATGAATTATGTGGCTCTGCATGAGATAGTCATGCTTCCTCCTTCATCCAGGCCTCAAAGAGAAAGTGAAGCAGATTATGCAAACATTCTAGAGAAACTACAAAGCACCAAATAGGTGTTGGAGCAAAGTTCAAGAAAGGATATTTCATTCCATATTTCTGTTAATGAGTATTTTTGTTAATGCCCACAAGATAAAAGGTACCATGCTGGGGATCCCAACAACACAGAGACCTTACCCTCAGGGACCTTACATTCTAATTGGTGACAAAGACCAATAACTACGATTTTTCAACTAAAGTTGAGGGGAGTGCAGAGCAAGAGAATGGAAACATCATGGAGGTGGCATTTGTGCTGAACCTTGAAAGGAAAGAGGGATTTCAATGGAGGTAGGGAGGGTTTCATTCCAAGCATGTAGGAGGCATTAAGGTTTAAATCCTGGGATTAGGTACCACTTACTACCTGTGTGATCCTGGACAAGTCACTTAACCTTAGTTCCAGTTTCTTCATGTGTAAAATGAGAAGTTTGGACCAGATGGAATTTGAGGTACTTTCTAGTTCTATGCCTAAGATCCTGTGGCATAATGGACAAAGGAATAAATTTGGAGTGAAAGAACCTCAGTTCACAGCTGAACTATCCTATTTACTACATGTATGACCTTGGATAAGTCATTTTACTTATATGTAAAATGAGGGGCTTAGAATAGAAGACTTCTAGGATCGCTTCCAGCTTTAGACTGATGTTCTTAAGAGCTATAGAAATCACCTTGTGAGCAAAGGCAGAGAGGGCAGGATGAGAACAGAAGGATAGTTGTTCAGTTCATCTGTACCATAGGCTACATCATGGATAATAGTATGAGATGAGGTTGGAATAGAAGAGAAATTGAGGCCAGATTGAGGGAGAGAGGAGGTGGTCCTTGAATGCCATTCCATACATAATGAAGAGATGCTGAAGAATTTTTAGTAAAGGAACAGAAATAACCAGATCACAAAATGGAATCCCCAAATACCAAACAGAAAGCACATTATTTACATATTCACTGTCATCTTCATTCCTCCACATTTAGTCACATTAAATCCTTTATAACAAAGTCAGCATTTACAGCTGCATAGGATCAGATTAGACCTTTATAGAACATTTCTTCCAAGGAACTTAAATGGTTTTAAATATATTATTATATTATCTAACTTATATTCACAACATTCCTAGGGATCCTTCTTTTAACACAGAACAATGCAGCCCAAATGATTAAGAAAATTTCCCAGCATAAAGCAGCAAGACTAAAGCAAGCAGAAATTTGAACCCAGATCTCCTCACCTCTTCACCCTTCTTTAAGCAGTTTTTCATGCTACCTCAGTAGAAATCCCAGTTGATATGTTTACACAAGAACATCTTGTATTTATTTCTTTTCAGTGCAAGTTTTTTAAACCATTACTGAATATTTATCTGATAAGAAACAAGTATCTAGTTTACATGGAAATATAATATAATTTCATCAGACATAGAACAGAGAATGAATTTTTTCATCATGATGAACATGTTTCTGTGATTCAGCAAATTCTCTCAGAAATCAAGGCAACTCATTTGTACAACCTAAGAGAGAAGCAGTGTTTAAAACACATATGCATGTTCACATGTTGTGAACAGAGCTTATTTTTAATGCCAGAGCAGATTTTATTACTTGTTCCAACATTCTTCTATTCCATTTTAATGAAATTTGGGAACAAAATGATTTAATGAAAACGTTTCTTATTCAGTAGATTTTGAATTAGGTGATTAATATTTTAATTGGCATTTTCTATAATCATATTCATCTAAGGCACAAGTGGTGAATCTCTGGTCCAGAACCAAAACCACCTACAGGTTTAATTTCATCAGGACAATAGGATAATATTGCTCAAGTCACCAGTCATAGTCTGGACAATAATTTCTTTGGTGGCGCTATAGTAGCTTTCTTATTGAGAGGATTATGCTAAAGAATTAACTTCTCTGTAACTTGGAGTCCTAGAGAGTTACCTAGGGCAGAATTATCAAACACACAGCCACCTATCATTCCTGAGTGTGAGGGAGAAAGGGCAATGAGATATGAGATTGGGAACAAATTAAAATATGGTTCCTATCTGATTGTATTGTATTGATATATTAATTTTTAAAATAGGCAAATGCATGGTTTTTTAAGTCAATATGTAGCAACAGAGATCTTTTTGCACAGTTTAATGATCTCAGTTTCTATTTACCACTGAGAAAACAAAGGTTAAGTGACTTGCCAAGGGTTAACAGTCAATTTATGTGTCAGAGGTAAGATATGAAGCACGGTCATCTTGGATCCAAATCCAGCTTTCTAGCTGCCATTCAAAGCTGCTTCTCGGCACAATTTAATTATTAATAAAGTTTATTTTTAAAGAAAAGAATTTTATTCTCTTTTCTGATGCCTCGTGTATTTCTCTGTATATGTCACTTTTCATATGCAACTAATTTTTAATAAATTCCAGTCACATTTTTTTCAAATATTGCTTTCCCAGGGGACTTGCAAAAATCAAGATTGTTGAAGGAAAATCATTTTCACAATATATTCCTGGAACCTCATTCAATTTATTATTAATGGAATAGTATTTATCACAAAATTGTCTAAGATATACATTTTAATGTATATTGAGGAGGAACAACCACAGCAGCAAATGGCACTGTGCTTAGTAGTGATAGTGTTTCTGGAATATGTGACACTATTTATAAGAATACACATATATCATCTATCTTTTTGCATTTCAGCAAATACTGGTACACTGGGAGGAAATTAACCAGTGACTAAAAATGAAAGAATGACAAAATAAGCCAAGGCATACATACTTTGATACTTTAAATAGTTCTAATGACTGAATCTAATTTACAGATTATTAATCTAACCAATTATGGAATAATTCACTTTTTAGATGTGTAAAAATCATGACTAAATTATGACAGGGTTAACTTAGGAATCAAAGTGACAATAGTAGTCAAGAGTACATCTAGTCTTTTTTCAATAGGAAAATGTACTGTGAGACATGGATATTTCATAAGGCTTAGGGGTTAGTCTAATATAACCCCAAGGTCACAAATGTGCGAAAGTAGCAGAGGAAGAATTTAAACCCAAATCCTCTGGCTCCAAATTCAGCACTTGCTCTACTATTCCATGCTTCCTGCTGTGATCATTTGTTATAATGACCTTTTCATGAATAGCTCTTATGGTACACAAATTTCAGTAACTTCAAATCAAAAATAACCCTTGCAATGTAGGCGTATTTTCAGGAGAAAAGTACTGCATTTGAGGATCAGGTCTTATAAAGTTGGAGTCATTAATCCAACATTAGATTGTGTTCCTTTTGGAATAAGAAGACTAAGTTGGTTTTGACTTGATTCCTGCTTAAATTATTGTCAAGATATGTGACCTGCTGAGAGTCACCTAAATCTTCCAATGTCTTAAGTTCTATTTGCAAGATAGTAATGGAATAAAAATCAACAAACACTTCTATAAAATGTAGAACTTGGATTGGGAATAAAAAGAATAAATAAGAAACATTCCTGGTCCCCAAGAAATGTATAGTTCAATGTGGGGTGGGGAGGGAAATTTACTCTGTGTGTGTGTGTGTGTGTGTGTGTGTGTGTGTGTGTGTGTGTATATACACACACACACACACACACACACACACACACACACATATCATATAAGACAAACTTTGATAAGTTTAAAGGATTGGTTTAGGAAAAATATTGTGAGAAATTTGAGATGAGAATGATAATTTTAGATGGGAGTATCAGAGAAGCCTTCATAAAGAATGAATCAAACAAGGATTCATTAAGAACCTATCGTGTGCGGGGTAGCCAGGGGGTGCAGTGGATAAACTGTTGGGATTGGTATCAGAAAAACCTCATCTTCATGAGTTTAAATCTGGCTTCAGTCACTTACTAGCTGTGTGACCCTGGGCAAGGCAACTAACCCTATTTGCTTGAGTTTCTTATCTGACCTAGAGAAGAAATGGAAAACCACTCCAGTATCTTTACCAAGAAAACCCCAAAATGGGGTCACAAAGAGTCGGACATGACTGAAAAGTGACTGAATAACAACAGCAAATACCATGGGCTGAACATCATGCTAGGCTAGAATACAAAGGCCAGAAAGAGACTGCCCCTTTTCTCAAGGACCTTACATTCTCTCAAAGGAGACAATATGTACTCAAGTAAGTATGCAAAAAAAAAAAAGTATAAGACTATAAGTATAAGATTCGACCTGATCTTTGAAGAAGACTAGAAATTCCCTGGAGCAAAGACAAGGAGGGAGTATATTCCATGTATGAGGGCAGTCTGTGTTTGCAGAGACATGAGTATAAAAAATGAAATATCTTTTATAAGAATTCCATTTTGGCTGAGCTAATGGGTCTAAACTCTAAAGGGTCTAGAGAGGAACCAAACAGGAGAGTTCATATATCATCATAGAAATAATAAGGAACCACTGGAGTTTATGGAACTGCTCAGTAACAATAAAAGTAGAACAGTAAGCTTCCAATGTAGGACACAGAGATGTTGTACGGGTATGCAAGAAGGATGAAGTTTCTTAAATGGGCCTACGTCCACATGAATTCCGTTTTCTAATTTGGTAAATATGGACATGTTACTTTACCTATCTGAACCAAATATTGTTCAAGAAAATAACTCTTGTTATCTGAATCACTACAGTGATAGAATAAATAAAGGAGCAGTTATGACCTCTGCAGAGACTCTGAGACACAATAGGAACACTCAATGGGCTAATGCCCTGAACCTTGAGCTTCTTAGGTGCCAGATATCATTATAAAGGCAGTATTTATTCCCTTGTGGCCTGACCGAGAAAATCAGTACTTTCTTTAAAATTGACATTTTGATTTGTCTTCCCAATGAGATAAACTTTACTCAATGAGATCTCAGTTTGAACTTGAAATGTTTTAGATTCATCATTAGAACAAATTATTTGAATATAATTTATCACAAATAAAGAAGCAAAAGAAGGCCAACTGAGATTTTTTTTCTAGATAAAAAAGCTAAGTCTAGATGATGTTATAATCTCATATGTTATATTATAGTGCTCATTCTTTCATATCCAGTGCAGCAAGAGACAAATGACTTCTTTGTTATAAAACTGCCTCTTAGATTTCATAGGGTCAAATAGAAAAGCCTTCATATTTGTGTAGTAAGATTTTGCAGAAATGCATATGGCATTAGTAAAGTCCACCCATTTAATAGTTGATCCGTATGTCGCTATATATTCCTGTGTTTACCCATAACCCATGTGATTTGAGTTGTTAAATTCTTTATGAAAAATAGCTGTAGAAATTACTCATTTGGGAAAGAGTTTTCTGGACTTTGAAAAAGACTTTTGACCTCTTTCATCATACTGGGGTTTGGAAAAACAGCAGAAATACTGGGATCAGGAGGGCCCTACTTTTTTGTTTTATTCATAAAGAAGATTTAGAGAAAAGGTATCTCTGTTTTACTGAATGAATGCATAACAGTGGTATGTCAGAGCCTAAAGATTTCCCTGTACTCACCAGTAACACTAACAAATGGCAACACGATGCCTCCAGAAGAACCTTAAACTAAATTTACAAATAAGAGATGTTATAACATCTGATTGTTTTCAAATCATTTTCTTGAAAAATAGGGGCAGTTAGGTAGTGTAGTAGATAGAGCACTTGGCTTAGAATCAAGGAGACATTTTCAAGAGTTCAAATCTGGCCTTAGATACTTAGGAGCTTGTGTGAAACTGGGCACTTAAGGCACCTAACCCTGTTTGCCTCAGTTTCCTAATCTGTAAAATATGCTGGAGAAGGAAATGGCAAATGATTTTAGTATCTTTTCCCAAAAAAACCCCAGATAAGGTTATGAAGAGTCAGACACTATTGAAAATGACTGAACGACAACAAAATAACATCTGATTATTTTTAAAAAATCATTTTCTTGAAAAAAGTACACACAAATAATTCTAACCCAGAACACTGCTTAATTTCATTCAACTGAATTCCTTGATTATGTTGTTAGGTGCCATATTTAGAAGGAAAATGAAACTGAATAATGTTTATATATATATTTAAATGAAGAAAGCACAGGCTGAAATGTGGAAGATTTAAGTGATGAGGCAGAATAAGGTATGTGTCATGCAGAGCAATCACAGCTGAGATCTCTCAAGAGGCCAAAGTCAGGCAGAATGCTTTCAGCTGCCCAGTATGTAATGATATCTCAGTGTGACAGATGCTGAGCCATAGAATTGCACTAAGCTTAGATGACTGATATTTTTTTAAGCCCAAGGATTTTTTTAAGGTTCCTTTACTTTTTAGTGGGAAGGGAAGCAGTCTTGCTTTGCTTCTTTACTATATGCTTATTACAAAGCTCCCTCTTTTCTAGTTGTAGTATTCAGGTTTCTTGTTTATTGAAGCCATTATAAACTCCTTTTTTGTGCTACATTTTACATTTCATTTTCTTTTTTGAATATAAAAAATAAAATTCTTGACTCCCATGAATTATGTTTCAGCCACTCAAGGACCCCTTTCTTTCAACTATGGTTGGTGTGTATTCTCCATTACTTATAATAATTGGTGTTACTCAGCTGCTTTTATAGAGCCAGGAGACTGTGATATTAATTTGTTTATATCAAGAATTGGAAAGATGATAAATCAGTACAGAGTTTTTCATATTTATGTGTTTGTATCAACAGCATTAAAGTTTAAATGTTAACTATTTCTTAAGCTTGGCATAGGAAAAGGATGATGGAGAATGGGGAAGGGTGAAATTGTCTACCATCTTTTTTGTTGTTATTATTGAAGAGTCAGTAAAGTACCTTTTTAGGGGGGCAAGAGTGCCCTAGAAGGATATTATCATTATGCAATAGACATAAGTTCATTTCATTGTTCTTGGTGTTTTTGTGTGATGGTCTGAATATGGTTAGGTGGACTAGTAATATAGAAATTGGAGGTAAATTTGATCAGTCTTTATTTTTCCCCTAAGTACTACTGAGATAACATATATTACTAACTAGTCCCATCATTGTAGGAGAAAGTTGCTTTACATGGGATTTGGATAAGATGTTTTTTATATTACAGTATGCAAGAGAAAAAAGAAAAAGAAAGAAAGCAGTAATAGCCGACATGCTAGGAGAGAGTAGTCAAGTTTTTACACGGGGGATATATTTCAGTAGGTCAATGAATATGTGATCACATGGATTTAGGTACAATTTCTGCCAGTGAGGATTGTAACCAAACCAGCTACACATACCCTCTAAAACAGGTTTTCTTAATCTTTTTTTGTATCATGCACACCTTTGGCAGTCCGGTGAAGCCTATGAATACTTCAGAATGTTTTTAACTTCATGAAATACAGTAATAACTACAAAATAAACTAGTTATATTGAAGTATTTGTCATGTAGACCTTGCCCTAAAACTCTGACCCTATGTTTTGCGCAGATCTTTCATAAGGGTGTCTACCCAATGTGCGAGAGTCCTCCTTTTAAATATTTTGATAATTCCTTAGTATACAAGTATATGAACCATCGACCTCTCACCCTTAGGAAAGTCATCTAAATTTATCTGCTACACAGGTCATTTAGCAACTCTTTATTGCTTTCCTAAAAGCAACTATTTCCAAACCTTTTTACACTCTCCTCAAACCCCCAATTATCTCAATTCACCCAAGGAAGATGAGCTTATCTTTTATTTTATCAATTTTACTGATAATATTAAATTTACCTGACTTAAACCCTTTCAGTTTCCCACCAAACTGAAATCACTATTTTATACCCATTTTTATTCTTTTTTCCTTCTCTGTTTACTCGGAGGAAAGAAGCCCTTTTCCTATCCAAAGTAAACTAATATTTCCAACTATAACTTTCATCTTATTCCCTCCAGACACCTCTATACTGGATTATTCTCATTCCTTGTCCTGATCCTTTCCTCTCCTACCTCCAGGCATTTATGCTTGCCATGACCTATAGGTGGAAGAAACATCCTCCGTAAGACCCCAGTTGTTAAAAATCCCTCTCTCCCTTCAAGATTCAATCCAAGTGTCAAGTTATCTATGAGTATTTCCTTGAACATTACCTACAGATACAGGTCATCTTCCGCCTCTTAAAATCTCTGACACCTCTCTCTCTTTGACATTTCCTATGTACTTATCTCATTTGAATTTTATAATTAGTCATTTATCTCTCTCCTTTCACTATGAGATTATGAACCATAGGGTGATGAAAGTATTGTGTCATTTCCATCTAAGTCACTAGTATAATGCCTTGAAGCAAGCCAAAACATTTTATCTTGGGGGTCAGTTGTGGTACAGATGCACTGGAGACGCGGTTTTGGCATAGATTTGTGTTAAATAAATCTAAACGCTTTGAAACCTGCTCTCATCCTGTAAAATGTTAACTGACTTCCAAAGACCTGTTGCATTTCCAAAGACTTTTGGTGCCTAGATTTCTCAAAGCTTCTGTTAAGACAAGTCTTTCCTGTTTAAGTCCCAAGGTATAGCAGATTCAAGACAATGATTTACAAAACCTAGATGTCTGAAGGCCTGCTTTGGCCTTTGCATCCTCTTTGTTAATGCCTTTAAAAATGTTAATTGACTTCCCAAAGACCTAATGAATGCCCCCAGACTCTCGGGAACCTAGAAAACAGAAATTTTGATTTTATCTGAGTATTACTTCCAGGATGTAGTAGTCT
>CM053580.1:121315068-121334005 GCA_028627135.1 Pseudochirops cupreus | reverse complement strand
CCGCCCCCCCCCCCCAGCCTCCATCACCATTTTCAAGGGAAGCAAATACTCGTGAGGCATTGTGACATAAGGAATAAGTTGACTAATTTATGCTCCATAAGAGTTGAAAGTTAATTCTGTGATATTTATTAGCTCCACATGTAAGTCTTTGAGCCTCAATTTTCTGATCAGTAAAAAAGACAAAGATCACTTACAGGGTTGTTTTGAGCCCACGCGAGATAATATATAGAAATAGTTGTGTAAACTTCCAAAAATTCTACATTGTCATTTCTGCCCTTAAAGGTTAAAAAGATTAAATATGATTTCATAAAGAATACCATCAACTTTCAAGGAGTAGCTTTGAGATCTTATTGCTTTTTAAGACTTTGGTACTAAAGCCTTTTACATTCACATTGGCTTTTGACCACAAGAAACATAAATGTAGCCATTTCTTTATCTCTTTTTATTCTCCCTATAGGCCAAAAGGAAGTTAAGACCAAGGATTAAGTTTTCCTATAGTCTAAAGGTTCTCCACCTCTGGTTTAAATGTACTTTTTGGATAAAAAATGTAAACTTTCTTATTCACAGACATAAAGCTTTATTTTAATGGTCATATTTTTATATTCTAGATTTATCTTTTTTAGAAATAATAAAGAATGGTCAGCTAAAATAATTATTATTCCTAAAATATAGGAAGATAGACCAACTAAATTTATTGCTTGGAGGTGCCAGAAATATTGTCCCACATTATTTAGCTGAAGTACCAGTAAGTGTTAGACAGCCAAGTGTCTGAAAGATCTCGACCTTTTTTTAGACCGTGGGTTCTTCAGTTTACAAAATGTGTTTCGGAAGTTTATTTGCAAGTTATATAAGTTGAATACGTTTCCTAATGAATGAATATTTTCCTAAAGAATGATGTAAATGAACTAGGGTATTATAAAAACCTAAACACATTGTTTCTATTAGAAATTAGTATGCCAGGAACTCAAGCACCTTCCTTCTACATACCCTTAAGAGGAAGGGACTGTCACCTCTGCCTCAGCAACCATAAGAATGAAAACCTTGAGATGTGAATGGAAACCTTGAGATGTGTTGAATCTCCAAATTAAAATATTACTTACATCATTTAAAGCTTAAAGCATTATTTAGAATGTGGTGGAAATAAATTTGAGAAGGGACACTAGGTGGAGCAGTAGAGAGAGCACCCACCCTGGAAACAGGAGGACTTGAGTTCATATGTGGCCTCAAACACTTGACACGTACTAGCTGTGTGACCCTAGACAAGTCACTTGCCCTGATTGCCTCCAGAAAGGAAGGAAGGAAGGAAGAAAGGAAGGGAGGGAGGGTGCGAGAGAGGGAGGGAAGGAAAAATAGATCTGATAAACAATGCAGTAAAATTGGTAGAGTTCACCTTAGAATCAAGAAAACCAGCGTTCAGATTCCACCCCTGGCAAAAGGCCAGTTGCGTAACTATGGTCAAGGCAGTGAATTTCTCAATGCCCCATCCTCATCAGTAGAGTAAGCTCCCTACGTCAGTGAAATCACAGGTCCAATTTAAAAAACAAAAATAAAATTCAATTTCCCTCTTAGTCTCTACTTCTCTGCTTTATCTCTAGTTTTCTCGTGTTCCAAATCTGCGATGATGGAGACTTTTCCTTGTACCCATCTGCAGTATATCCAGGAATATCTAAAAGAAATAACATCAGAGAAATTAAATGCATTAGTGCTGGATAAAAAACAAGATGATGAGATGATAGATTTAAAGCTGTAAGGAACCTTGGAAAAATAAGTGGGGTGCAGGTATAAGCTTTTTAGAGTGTGTGTATTGCATATATGGAAATTATTTGAAGGAGTTTAAAAAATCAAAATTACATCCAATTTTAACTCAGGAGGAACCACTGTTGGGACCCTGAATAAAATTAATTTGCCAGTAAGAGGCTGAGACATTTCTACTGGCATGTCAAATTACAGTGGCCTTATGAAATGCCAGTCTGTACATTTCAGGTGAAGCACTCTTCACTTTATTAAAATCCTCCAGCAGCACTTTTAGGGTAAAATAAGCTCTTTTCTCCTCAATGCTTAGGGAGAAGTGAAAAGAGAACTCTTTGGCCAGTTTATCCATGACACTTACAGCAACAACAAAATAGATTTCTTCCCTTGATCATATTACCCTTATGTTAGAAAATCCTATCCACCTCTGTATGTAAGGGAATCACTTTTTCTCTTGATGGAGAAACCTCAAGCCCTCAAAAACCTGAAGGAAATCAGTGAAAAAAACAAAGTGCTGGTCAAAAATGGCAGAAAACGGGGGGAGGAAGTGTATGTTAGGGAAGATTTTGTCAGAGTAATTACTCTGGCTTTTAGCAGTAACAAGTAGTTACCATGGCAACTCCACATCCCTGGCAAGCTCTTTTAAAGACAAAAAATCCTATCTTGATTACCTTGATCCCACTTTTGAAACACCTGTCTCTCTCGCTGGAAACAAAAGATTTACCAGTTTCTAACATCCCAGGACCAAAAAGAATGAGAAGTTAGGGTTTATGACTTGGGGTGAGGAAGAAAAGAGGGCAGGGAGGGAAAAAATCCTACCTCGCTTTATTTACTTATCCTGCAGCCTTGACCTTTTGGCTGAAGGTGAAGACTGAAATGTTCTCAAATAGCAATTTCCACAGTGATTGTGGTTT
The DNA here is from genome assembly GCA_028627135.1 of Pseudochirops cupreus. Classification (NCBI taxonomy): domain Eukaryota; kingdom Metazoa; phylum Chordata; class Mammalia; order Diprotodontia; family Pseudocheiridae; genus Pseudochirops; species Pseudochirops cupreus. The sequence continues at coordinate 121,331,342 of CM053580.1, read as the reverse complement.
ACCAAGTCATGGGTGGATAAAGCAAGAGTCCCCTCTTCTTTATAACTGATATAAGTCTTGAGAGGGATTTTTCTTTCATGTAGTAGAAGGTGGCTAGACAATGTTTCTTCTAAGATAAGACACCCTCTCTGACCCTTCCCCATATTTTCAAGTTTAACCCTAAATTCTTTTATGTTGGGACCCAATACAACCTAGCCCCTTGTTCTGCCTTTATCAGCCTTAACATGGAAACAGGTTAAGCTTTACCATAACCTTTCCAAGCAAACTGGATGTGGCCAGTTGCAATTCCAGATGTTGTTTTCAAGGGAAGTCTTCCACTGTGCTTCTGAATGTGGAGTTTAGAAATGTGGGCACCATTAACCACATATTAACTTGTATCGTTGCTTTGTCTCCCTCAATAGATGTCCAACTTCTGCAATCACATCTTCCCATGTTGTTGTCCTCATCCCACATTCCTATCTTACTTTTTTTCCCTGTCAACTTCCTTAGCTGACTGACCATAAGCTGCTCTGATGGTCTGTGCATCCAGACTAGGAAACCCTCAAATGAATATCTGGCAAACGAACCACCAAAGAACAGTATCAGCTTAAGACTGGAGGAGGGTTGTAAGCTGCTTCTGTCAGCCCACCCTGTCAGAAAAATGCTGTTCTTCCCTTTTGTCCAAGGACATTGCAGCTTGGTTTAGACCCTGTAGGTATGTCTGCCTCATTAATAAAATGACAGGATGTGTAGAATCACAAACTTTGTTGAAATCCACCTAAGTAGTTTATGTTAAAGTTAAAAAACTGACCCTGGGCTGAAATGAAGAGGCAAGAATATAGCAGATTCATTGTCTTGTTTTTGTTTGCTATTCACATTTCTGTAAGTGTTGCATTCTATACTGTAGAACCAAAACTTGGGTAGTTTTGAGTTTTAATCAAGGAAAAAGTCCTATCCTTAAATGAATGAGCCTTAAGATTAAAGGCTAAACAAAATTAGAATACATTGAATTACTGATTGTTTTTTCTCTCTTTGCAGAGAAGAATTGAATTTTTGCCCATGACATTTCTATTGCTTCCTTCTTTCTCTGTTCAGCTTCTCAGTCTATCATAGAAGAAAATTAAGCTGTTCAGGAACGATTTGCTCTCAACAAAGCCCTGGTGATTGCTGTCCAGCACGTTGTGCTCTTCTTGATGATTGCATCTTGTTTGATTTGTTCTAGTTACTTCCTAGGTATCATTTGGTAACCTACTTTGTAATTTTCAGGGCTGGCCTTTTTTCCACTCTAAAAATTAGTCTGTTACCATTTTTCTTGGATTATGTATCCTCTAATAACTTATCAAAATAAATGAGGACTTTGATAATAACGTGCATAATACATCTTTGGAGAAAGGTGGAAAATCACATCACTCACCATTATATGACATCTCAGGAAGTAAAAAGAAATACTTTGGCAAGGGGATGGGAAAGTAGTATAGACAATATCAAACAATGGATCATCAGTCTTTTCTTTTTAGCTTGAAGATACATTGCTGTCTGCCTATCTTTAGTTATATTAATATGAGAGAGCAAATTTGGGGAGGGGGTTGTTTGCTTTTACTGGACCTGTGATTTCATGGATATAAGGAGCTCCTGACAATAAACTTCCTCTACCAATAGTTCAATTCAGTACCTATTTTGCAAATAATGGTGATAGAGTTCCATGGGGCAGTCAAAAGGTAAATGACATACCCACCATCATATGGTCAATATAGGGCAGAGGAAATATTTTAACTTAGGTCTTCCTGCCTATAAGACCAGCACTGTATCTACTATTCCATGCCTTCAGATAAACATAGATAATTTGACTGGCAACAAATCAGAAGAGAATTCATATTTAGCTTTTATCGTGTTTTTGTATTTACACAAACATGTGGAGGTATTTGATCTATGCGTTCAGTTGAACAAAATGATGGAGCCTTATTTTGAAGACCTGACTCTAGACTTTTAGAGTGGGGCAACAAAATCTTTGTCACAAGGCTTTGAAATTTAGCATTTATATTTAGCATTATGGTAGCATTTATTCTCCTTGGGAATCAGAGAACTGATCGTAGCATTAAAATCTAAAATTATCAAATGACTTAATACCTTACTCAACTAGGACACCACAGATAGATTTTCTCTCTAGAGGCAAGTATCCCAAGGTCTCCTTAAAAAGGGCCTTGTGTCCCAAGGTCTCTTTCCAAGTCAACTTAATTTGACTTACTGAGCTACCCCAAGCCCACTTCATGAAGCTTGTTCTAGACACCAAAATTGGTAGCTATAACTCTGAGTATTTGAGAGGTTATTTAGTTTTTGTCCTATACTATGTAACCATTTTTTGTAATTCAATTCATACTAGGCATGTCGAAATGTACTTTTTAAGACTGCTCTATGTTTGCCTGATCTCAAATGTTACATAGATTTAGTAGAAGTATCTGAGACTTTGGGTTTCAAAAGTTTTCCCTGTATACAAAATAAATACAGTTGACATAAGTAGAACAAGTACTTGATAGGTTCCAATTTATGTGCAATTAAACATCAAGGTAAGACTTTACCTTAAATGACTTTTTCCAAAGGTTTAGCTTCCTTAATTAGTTTTTGCTCAAGCTAATATTAATTTTTTTATATTTTCTGATAAAATAACCATTAGAAAATTGAGTTCTGAATTTCAAAGGTAAACCAGGCCAGGATTATTTTTTTAAAGGTAATCTTAAGGGCCTTTAATTGAGATCTGATTGTATTGTCATATTAACAGTTCTGAGGGAACTTTGTTTATATGAAATAATTTAGCTGTAGTCCTTTATTTTTTATTCCTTGAGCATTATATTCTATCCCCTGACTCCATAAATTTTTAGTGGCTATCTTCCATTCCCAATATTCTCTCACTTTTTGTTTTATATTCATGGTTTCCCTAGCTTCCCTCAAATCTCAGTTGAAATCCCACTTAATGCAAGAAGACTCTTTAGTGCTAGTGCCTTCACTCAGTTGATTCTTTCCAATGTATTCATAGATACACACACATACACATGCACACATATTACATATATATATACATATATACATGCACACACATATATATACACACACATATATATATGTATGTGTGTGTATCTATATATACGTATGTGTATATATGAAGCATTGGAAAGAACCAACTGAATGAATATACATGTATCTGTATATACCTGTATATACATGTATGTGTATACACACATATGTGTATACACACACACACATAAATACTGATTATACATTGTTATTCCCCTGTTGTCTCCTCCATTAAATTGTGGAGAACTCCTCAAGAGAAGGAATTGTTTTTACTTTTTACCCCAGGTGCTTAGGTAAGTGTCATACACATAATAGGTGACTAATAAAGTCACATTAACTTGACTTACTGCTTTTCTTCTTAAAATTTCCCTCTGGATTCAGCCTCAAAAAAAAAACTGTACCCAATTTAACTTTGGGTTACTTTATAATTTAATTTTTCCATTAAAATTCATAGCAAATTTTCTGTTGTTTAATCCTGAAAACAATGTGTTTGAAATACTCTATTAAGACCTTTTTTAGTGCAGTAATACCAGAAATAATGGCCTATATCTCTATAATATCAAGGTGGCAGATAGCTTGGGTATTTTTACATTAAATCTGCATATTAAATTCTAAAATTCTCAGGTTCCTTTAAAAAAAAAGATTTTCTCCCAAGTCCTGAACTTTCTTCACCCATATCAGTTAATCATTTCATTGAAAGTTCTAGAGGGAGGGAGCGAGGCTGAAAGAAGACAGTAGAATAAAGAAAGGGTCTCACGTGATCTCTCTCAGATTCCCCTCAAAAAAAAAACTTTAAATAACACTTCAAAAGAAATTTTGGAGCAGTAGAACCAACAAAAAGATGGGATGAAACAATTTTCCAGCTCAAGACAATTTAGAAGAGCTGCAGGAAAGATCTGACTCACTGGGGTGAGAGTAAATCACATTCCAGTACAAGCCACCACAGCAAACTAACAGTTAACCTTGGGGGTTATTGAATTAGCAGCTCAGCTTCTGAACATATCAGCCAGCAATGGTAAAGGGGGTTGGGCAACTGGTCAGAAAGATTACAGAGGACTCTTTGATGGCATTGGGGGCAGGAGTCTGTTGTATTGCACGTATACTGTAGACTCTGTTTATGTTCCAACTCTCATTCTCAGAGTGAGGAGGAGCATAACAGAGTGGAGCATATGGTCACAGGGAAGACACTTGGTCATAGTTCCAGGGTGGACAAGAATGTTTGTGGTAGTTCACAGACCAGAGCACAGCCCAGGAGCACAGTAACCACACTTCTCCTTAGATCATACTACTTTGGAAGAGCTGAAAAATTACAGACCCCCAGAATTAGCTTTAAAAATAGCAGCACAAAAGCCCTGAGACTTAGAACAGTGTCCCCACTGCCCTGGCAGCAGAGCCCAACTTTTAAATAAAATTTAAAATTTAAAATAGACTAGAAAAATGAACAAGGAACAATAAAAAGAACATGACCATAAAAAATTACAATGGAGACAGGGAAGATTAAAACAAAAACCAAGAAGACAGCAGAGTCAAAACAGCTATATCCAAAGCCTCAAAGAAAAATGTGAATTGTTCTCAGGTCCAAAAGCAATTCCTGGAAGAGCTCATAAAGGATGTTAAAAATCTAATAAAGAAGCAGAGAAAAATGTAGAGAAAGAAATGAGAGTGATGCAAGAAAATCAGGAAAAAAGAGTCAACACTTGGTAAAGGAGGCACAAAATTAGCAAAGAAAATAACACCTTAAAAAACAGAATAGGTCAAATGGTAAAAGATATACAAAAATCCACTGAAGAAATCAACTCCTTAAAAAAGTAGAATTGGGCAAATTAAATAGGAGAGACAAAAGTTCTTAAAGAAAATCATTCCTTAAAAATTACACTCAGGCAAGTGGAAACTAATAACTCCATGAGACATCAAGAAACAATAAAACAAAATCGAAAGAACAAAATGTGAAATATCTCATTGGAAAAAACAACTGACCTGGAAAATAGATTGAGGAGAAATATTTAAGAATTTTTGGACTACTCTGAAAGCTAGGGTCAATATCATAAGATTCTGGACATCATCTTTCAAGAAATTATCAAAGAAAATGACCCTGATATCCTAGAATCATAGCATAAAATAGAAAGTGAAAGAATTCAGCCATCACCTCATGAGAGAGATCACAAAATAAAAACCCTCAAAAGTATTATTGTCAAATTCTCAGGTCAATGAAAAAAATATTGCAAGCAGTCAGAAAGAAATAATTCAAACATCATGGAACTATGCTCGGGAAAACATAACATTTAGCAGCTTCTATGTTAAAGAATCAGAAGGTTTGGAATATGATACTCAAGAAGGCAAAGGAGATAGGGTTACAACCAAGAATTACCCAGTAAAGCTGAGTATAATCCTTCAGAGGAAAAAAAATTAATATTTAAACAAATAGAGAACTTTCAGACATTCCTGATGAAAAGACCAAGGATGAATGGAAAATTAACTTTTAAATAAAAGACCCATGAGAAACATGAAAAGGAAACAGGAAAGAAAAATACTATAAAGAATCCAATAAGGTTAAACTATTTACATTCCTACATGGGAATATAATACTTGTAACTCCTAAGAACTTTATCATTATTAGGGAAGCTGGAAGGAGTTGTGTGGTTTGTCCTTCATTCTCAAAAAGGACTGTGACAACAGGGAGATGATGACATGACTTCCAATTGACTTTTATTTGAGTGAGGGGGTACTGTGGAAAGTCACCATCCTCACTTTCTCCTCCAGAGTCATTTGCATCCAGTGGCCAGATATTGATCAGGGTGACTGGAGATGGCCCCAGATGTAGTGGGAGACTTTGGCCCTTTTAAGCAGAAGAAGGCAGAGGTGTGAATTGACTTCAGTGGGATGATATGTAAAAAATAAAATAAAATTAGGGAGTAAGAAAGAGGAATGACTATTGTGGGATAAGAGCTAAACAAAAAAATTAAGGGATGAGAAAAAGGGATGTACTGGGATATGGGGGAATGGAGAAGGAGAATGAAGTAAATTATCTCACATGAAAGAGTCACAAAAGAGTTTTTATGATGGAGAGGAAGAGAGGGGTGCTAGATAATGCTTGAACCTTACTTTCATCAATATTGGATCAAAGAGGGGGCATAGAAGTCTATATTACCCTACAGGGAAGTAGGAAGAGAAAGGGATAATAGAAGAATTGGGTTGACAAAAAAAGGAAACTGGGGGAGGTGTAGTTAAGAAGCAAAACACTTTTGAGGAGGGACAGGGAGAAAGGAGAGAAAGAGAAAAGAATAAATAAGAAAATAAGATGGAATAAAATACATAGTAAAACTGTGAAAAACTGCAAAAAAATTACAACAGTTTTCTCTGATAAAGGCCTCATTTCTCAAATATGTATAGAGAACTGAGTCAAATTTAAAAGACTACAAGTCATCCCCCCAGTTGATAAATGGTCAAAGGAAATGAACAGGCAGTTTTTAGAAGAAGAAATCAAAGCTTTTTATAGTCATATAAAATGCTCTATATCACTATTGATTAGAGAAATGCAAACTAAAACAACTCTGAAGTACCACCTCAGATCTATCAGATTGATCAATATGACAGAAAAAGAAAATGACAAATGTTGGAGGAGATGTGGAAAAATTAGAGCAGTAATGCACTGTTCATGGAGTTGTAAACTGATTTAACAATTTTGGAAAACTATTTGGACCTATACGCAAAGGACAATAAAACTATGCATACCCTTTGATCCAGCAATACCACTACTAGGTTTTTATCCCAAAGAGATCAAAAAGGAAAAAAAAGGAAAAGGACCTATATGTGCAAAAAATATTTATAGCATTTGTGATGGTAAAGAATTGGAAACTGAGGGGATCCTCATCAATTGGGGAATGGCTAAACAAGTTGGTGGTGTGATTGAGATGAAATACTACTGTTCTGTAAGAAATGATGGGCAATATGGTTTCAGAAAACCTGGGAAGATTTATATCAACTGATATGAAGTTCAGTAAGCAAAAACTATGTACACTGAAACAGCAATATTTTTGACAACAATGATGATGAACTATGAATGATTTAGTTATTCTTAGCAATAAAGATATAAGATATCTTATAAAAGGTATAAGACATTCAAATGATTTATGATGAAAAATGCTATCCATCCCCAAAGAAAGAACTGATAATCTGAATACAGATTGAAGCATAGTTCTTTTTTTACTTCATTTTTCATGGGATTTTTTGTCTTTATTATCTTTCACAACATGGCTAATATGGAAATATTTTTCATATCAAATTCCTTGCCTTCTCCATGATAGGTGAGCAAAGGGAAAGAAGAAGAGAATTTGGAACTCAAATTTTTAAAAAAATGTATGCTAAAAATTGTTTTCATATGTAGTTAGAAAATAATTTTTTAAAGTTATGTGTGTATGTATGTGTATATGTCTGTGTTAGTAAAGAAAAGCATCGATTCATCAATATGCTGAGGGACTAGAATATTGGAGTAAATTTAATTTTCCATAAATGTTTGTTTTAATTTTATTCTTAAATCTGATAAAAAAAAAAGCCTTACTACTCCACCTTCCTGCTTTATTAAGCATTCTATATTTTATTATGTATAAACATAATTTATGTTATTATGTGTAAACCTAATAAAATAATTTCAATATCTTTGATGCTGTTCTGCCATAGTCTAGCACAGTGCTTCTTAAATTGTGGGTTGCGACCTCACAGTTTAAGAAGTGCTAAAGGATTACATGTAGAAAGAGTTTAAGAAGCACTGCTCTAGCATCTTTTACCCTGCTTATTTTCATCATACTATACTGGTGCTATATATCAGGCTAAAGTGTTAAATAATTCCAGAGTGAATCATAGGGTTTGATTTATTGATTGAGTGCTAATTTTTGAAGATTAAAGTTGAGCCCCCCCCCCAAAAAATATATATATATGTATAAAAGTTTAATTGAGAGTTCAAGTTAATGACAATTTTATTACACACTGAATGAGTGGATGCTTTTTACAACACTGCTGAGCTCCCTCCCAGGTTTCAACTGATTCACCTCCATTGGTACATTGGAACTCACAAGAAGATGGGAAAAAGTAAGAGATGTCACCATGTACTGTTGATGTGCAATACGTGCCTAGAGGAACATAATTATGGACAAGACACTCAAATACAAAGAGCATATATGATTTCTCCTGTGTAAGGAATTCTGATGTGGAAAGTTTATTCATCAATGCAGACTTGCAATCATCTTTAACTTAATAGATAAGTGTAGAAAGTTAACTGAGGGATATGTTACCTGAGGCTGACTTGCCCAAAGCTACACAGTAATAGCTATCAAAGATGTGAGCTCATCCTTTTTGGCTCTATTTCCCGAAGTTTCAGATTTTAGTGGATTTTATTCTAGAGATCAGAATCCTTGATCCACGTAAATGTCTGTTATTCATAATAAAACATATAAACACATATCAGCCTTCTAGCTAACATTACAGGATAGTACACTTAATTGATATTACATGAATATTTTATTTATTCTACCTTAATGAAACTCTTTCTATTTCATTCTGTGCATGTCACTATAAAATGTTACTGTATACCAACCTTCCCACCAGTTCAAGGCCTGTCATCCAGAATTTGGGATTGATTTGCAGTTCATGGTTGCATGAAAAATTCAAAAATACTCAATCAAGTAAAGTGCCACTTTCTAGTTATATAATTTTCAGTAATTACTTATTCCCAATTGCTATATTTTATGTGGGTGTCTCATTCAATAAAGTAGCTCATTATGATAATTGTGCTACACCTTTCTAACAGAAATAACTCTTATCAAGCCCTTCTCACATGACCATTGTTTTGGTCCCTTGTGGTCATGTCTTTATTACAACTATTTCTCCATGTACTATGAAAGCTTTTGATTTTTTCAAGTAAGGAAAAAGAAATCAACTAGTACCCCTGATTTCCCACAGGTGGACAAACAATATTTTCTATAACACATAAACCTTTTTCTTTGATTTTTAAATAAAGTATGCAATATTCATTTCATTGGATTTTTAAAGTAAATATTAGTGTATTCAGTAATCTGAAAACCACCAAGGCTGAAAAACCATAGCTTCTTATTCTTAAGCATATTTACTGGTGCACAACACTGTCAAATCACAACCTCCAAATTCTCCCTGCTTCAAGGTAATAGTCATCAGGAATCTAAGATTAAAGAGGGACCTCAGAGATCATCTTGTCCAGACTTTGTCCAAAGTAGGAATCTTTAATCACTCAGTCCCTCCTTAAAAATCTTTAATAATGACTAATTTACCTCCCCTACAAGAGGCAACCCATTCCATTTTTTTAATAGTTCTCTTAGTAAGGTTTTCCTTGTATTTAGCTGAAAACTGCTTCCCTATATATTTAATCCAAATGACCCAATACAAATCACTGACTTTTCCATGGTTAAACAAAACAAGTCTAATCCGTTTTCTACATAATTCTTCAAAACCTTCAGGCATTTGAAGTCAATTATCACAAAATAGTAGATTCTCAAAGATAGAAGAGAATTCAAAAGTTATCTAGTCTGATCAATACTTGTTGAGAATCTCTTTTATGCCAGCTCTCCACTACTTGAAGACTTCTCATGATGAAGCAACCCAGTACTTCCTGAGGCATCATACACTATTTTTATACAACATTGTTGGAAAAAATTTCCCCCTTTGCATTGAATTGAAAGTAGCCCTTCTGTACTTTCTGTCCAATGTTTCTAATTCTGTCTTCTGCAAAGCAAAACAAACCAATCCTGTTTCATATGTCAGCTTTTCAAATACTTGAAGAAAGCAATTATATGTTCCTCGTGTCTTATCTTCTCCTCTGTAGTTTCTTCTACCAGTCTTTAGGATGGTCGTGAGGCTCTTCACCATCCTTGTTGCTGTCATGCCCCATCCAGAAAGTAAAGTAAAAACAACACTGCTCTTGTAGTCTAATAAACTGGGTTTGGAATCCAGCTACTTCTACCTCATGTGACCATAGGCATTCTCTGTGGATTTGAGTTTTCTGATTTTTAAATGAAGGGATCTGAATTATCTCCACATGTTGGTCTCCCTCTCTGAACTACCTCTAGCTTATCAAAGTCTTTCCTAAAATGTGGTACCCAGAACTGGACACATTCTAGATGCCTGACTCCAGAGAATATAGTAAGAATATCACCATCCTTGTAATCAATGCTCTAGTATAAATTTAAGTTTTCAACTTTTAAAGCTTCAGCTCACTATTTCAGTCTGTTGAAATCTCTTGGGGTTCTAGGTCTTCCATACAACGTATTAGCCATCTCTTTCACATATGCATCATCTATAAAGTGGATAAATATCCTCCCCTTTTCCAAGTCTCTGATAAATTGTTGAACAGAGCTGATTTCTACTAAAAAATGAAGCTATAGAATAGTATTATCTTATTAAATATTATTTTTTGTGTTATCAGTCAACACATTCCAAATCCACCAAAACATACTCCCTCAGAAACCTTATCTTTCCACCTAGTCCACCAGGCTATTTTGAAAGAATCATCTAATCTGCTATTTTAGTGACCTTGTGAAAAATAGGAAATGAATTGTGTCTGGTAAGATTTGTTCTTAACATATACATACTGGCTTATAGTAAAGTTGTCTTCCCTTTCTAAGTCCTATCAAGTTTTCCCTTTTTTGTCATTTTAGAATTTTACCAAGTATTAACATCAAGCTCACTGGCCTATGCCCTAAGTATTCACCTTCTTCTACTTGTTGAAAATGAGCATATATACTATATGCCATATACTATATGCTATACTATAGCCAGTCCTTCTCTCTTTTGCCATAAAATGTCAAAGATCATAGAATCATGGAGTTTGAAGGAACTACTTAATCTATTTGACTCCTTGTAACTTCTACTAGCAACTTGGTGACACAGTGGATAGAACCCCAGACCAGGGGTCAGAGACACTCATCTTCCTGCGTTCAAATCTGGCCTCAGACACTTACTAGCTGTGTGACCCAGGGCTAGTCACGTAACCCTGTTTGCCTCAGTTTCTTTATCTATAAAGTGAGCTGGAGGAGGAAATGGCAAACCACTCCAATATATCTGCCAAGAAAATCCCAAATGGCATCATGAAGTTACACATGACTGAACTGAACAACTCCTACCTACTGTTCCTAGGTTGTTGTTGTTGTTTTCCCTCTGATTCTAAACTTATCTAAACTTCTAGTGGGGATGTCTAGCCTAGAATGGATAAAACTTAGAAGAAAAAAACCAGGAGCAGTAAGTAGAACTGAAAATAATGCTCCAGAGTTGTATGACCAGGGCAAAATAAAGTATAACTAATAACCTCCTTCATCCTACAAGGTTTGCCTCACTTAATGGAGTCCAATATCACTTTAGCTTTTTAGAGGAGTTACCATATGACACTTTTAATCCAATACATTGAACTTGAAACCCACAAAAACCCCAGGTCTCTTTCAGAAGAACTGCTATCTATGCCTCCCCCATCTTGTATTTGTGAAGTTTAATTTTTAAGGCTATATAAGTAACACTTTATATTTATTTCTTTTAAATTTATTATATTTGTTCTAATATTCTAGCCTGTCAAAAACTTTTTGGATCCTGGCTTGGTCGTTCTGTGTGTTAACTATCTCTACCCTCCAACTTTATGTTATCTGCAGCTTCAATAAGCCATGCCATAAATATCCTTGTCCAAGTCATTAATAAAAATCATAAACAGAGCAAAAAAACCCAAAGCAGATCTCTGCAGCATTCTGCTGGAGACTCGGTTCCAAGCTTCCTAATTATTAAGCCACTTTTGGATACATCTAACTTTGCTATTAACTACTCTACCTCTTTCCATCTTTTTCACAAGAATTACATAAAATACTTTATTAAATGGTTTATTAAAAATAGATTAAAAATCTACAACATTCCCTTTACTTCAGATTTAATAACTGTCAAGAAAGAAAATAAGGACCAATTTTATTAACTTATTATTGACATTCATTTTTTAAAATTTTGAATTCCAAATCCTCTCCCTTCCAACTATTTAATATTGTCTGTTGTTATTTTAAATGGAATTTCTCTTTCTATATCTTCCTGCCAGACTTGGCAATATGTAGAGATGTTGATGATTTACATGGATTTGTTTTATATCCTGCAACTTAACTAAAGTGGTTTATTTTTTCAGCTAGTTTTTTTTTAGTTGAGCCTTTAGGATTCTCTAATATACCATCATATCATCTACAAAGAGTCATTGACTATTCTTATTCCTTAAATTTATTTTTCTTATCTTATACAATACTGAGTAAGAATGGTAATAATGGACATCCTTGCTTTACTCATAATCTTAAGACTTCTAGCTTATCCCCATTATAGATAATACTTCCTAATGGTTTTAGATACTACTTCTCATTTTAAAGAAAGTTCTATTTATTCCTACTCTTTCTAGTGTTTTTAACAGTCATGAGTGTTGTATTTTGTCAAAAACTCTACATCTATTGAGATAACCATGGTTTTTTTTTCTGTTTTAGCTATTGATATGGTCAATTATGTTCGTAGTCTACTTTTTAAAAGTTTCCAGAAATCAATATCAAGCTCACTGGTCCAAATTTTTAAAATTTATTTTCTTCCCATTTTGGAAAAATCTGGGCAATATCTGGACTTTTCTAATCCTGTATCCTGTATCACCTTTCCCATTCTTTACAGTTTCAAATTCTGCTGACAATGGCTCAATAAGCAAATGTGCTAGTTCTTTCGATACCTCAGGATGAAGTCAAATCATCTTGGCCTGGCCATTTGTAAAGCCAAGCACAAGCAGCTTTCCAGAGGACTGCTGCTGTGAACAGCTTCAAGGTTCTGATTACATATTATAGTGAACTCTCTGTTTATTCAGTAATAAATTAATACAAAACATTGACAGAAACCAAAGTACAACATTCACAATGTTATGACATAACAAGTTATCACTAAAGTGACCACATAGTTTTCACTAAAGTGGTCACATAGTTTTAAACAGAAGATATCATTCAGTAAGTCCATTCTTAAGGGACACAAAGTATAAAGGTCAAAGTTCTCCACCCCTAGATCACAGTAAATTATGATCTTCTCAATCAATACACAGTATCCAAGTAAAGTCTTCTTTTATCTTGATCTTCTTTTATCTTGACTTGAGGCTGGCTCTCAGCTTCCATTGTTCCTCTTCCATGGTGCCAGCTCCTGCCCAAATCTGCCCAACTGTCACCTGGATTCTAAGGCAGGCATATCTCAGCTCCTAATCCAACTTCTCATCCAGTTCCTTGTCCAGTTCCAGTTTTATATTGAAACTCACAGTGTCCAGTCCACCTCAAGTCCTTGACAGTTCCTGTTTCTGGGAAGACAAAACCAAAGCTTAACAAAGCCAAAACAACATTCATACACATTGTTGGCACCCTCATCAGTTCATTATCTGTCTATGAAATCAACAGAGACCCACAAACTAGGTCTAAGAGGTCAACACAAATCATCAGTGAAGTCCCAGGACCTCTAAAACCCTCCTCCAGGACTTCTGTAAACAGACAACCAGAAAATCCCCTTTCAGGGCTTTCAGTAAGGTCCCAGGACTTCCATACAAATTATTAAAAACAAACATCAACACAGACAGAACAGATAAAGATAGAGTGTCGGGATACCATAAGTTTTCTCCTTCTTGACTCTGCCACCACAAGAGTTCTCTTCTCAGTTCTTCTCAATTCTGCTATCTCCAGCCTGGGCCTCTCCATATATATGGTCATTAGTTCCTCCCCTTCCTGTTGCATCAGCAACAGGAGTTAACAAGTTCTAGGGTTCACAAGTTGTGGGGTTCACAAGTTCTCCTTAACAAAAGACTTGACATAATCATGGGCAGGCTTAAAAGAAACTTGAACTGAAACAAGGTGCTAAATAATTAAATAGCTGAAACAAGGTGCTAACTACTTCTTTGCTTGCTATTACACCATTTTAATTTATCAAGGGCAGCTAGATGCTCTGTTTCTCTTTCTTTCCTTATCTTGGGTATTAACTTCTACTCTTTATTTTTTTCTCTTTCTTTTCTAGTCTAGAGTTCATTGCCATTGCCATTCTCCTTGGCAAAGAACATATAATCAAATAAGAATCAAAATGCAGGATATAACCTCTTTTTCTCTAAAATGGGGATAATAATCTCTCAGAGCTATCAAATGAGATGACACTGGTAAAGTGCTTAGCATAATGCCTGGCACATAGTAGGCACTTAATATGGGCTGGGTTTTTGCTTTTGTTTTTCTTTTTCAGTTCATGTCCAAATGTTTCAGTCATACTCTTCCTCCTCTCCCTATATATGGTCATATTTACCTCTTCATGCTAAGATACTTAATTCACTTTATTTCTCTTATTCTGGCCATTGAGATGTAAACGTCTTAGTTCATAAGCATCTTTCCTGGTAGGTAATAAATTATGCAGAGATTATAGAACAACACAACTTTTCTCTGTTTCCACTTTCTCTTCCAAGGAAGATCATCCTTAGGCTTAGAAAGATAGCATAAAATGGTCAATCAGGAGTTGAAATCTGAAATTAGTGAGAAGAAGTTTGCTCAGTGGGTTCAAATCAGCAATACTAAAACAAATATTCACTAAAAGATTACTTCAGCAACTACTATCAGCAATTATCAACCAATATGGCAACTTTCTAATCTCAAGAAAATTTCCACAAATATGGTGTTCGTCTATATTAAAGGAATTCTTGGGGGAAAGCTAGGAAAGAGGAAGATTTTCACAGTTGATTGCCTATAGCAGACCAGATTTTTTACAGTCACACAATTGACTGAAATGTGTAAATCTTAGACTATAGTTGTTATTTGTTGAAAATAGATAAACATTTGACTTGGTGGAGCAAAACCCAGCTATAAAAATTCTTCTCTGACAAGTTGTCAATCATGTATATTTTAAAATCATACAGAATTCCTTGAAAAATGCAAACACCTTCTCCTCCACAACCCTCTCTCAATTATTTTGTATTCACTTGATATATATTTTATATTTACTTGTGTGCTTGTATATTGTTTTCTCTGGGAAAATCCAAGTTTCTTGGGGATATGTTTTTTTTTTCCTTTGCATTCCTAGCACCTAGCATAGTGGCACCTAGCAGGCGTTTAATGCTTGCTGTTTGGTTACTTCAACCATACTCTGAAAGAAAACAATAAAAATAGGGCTACAGATGATTGGTTGCCAAAAGTGTTTGTCAACATTTGTGAAGATGTTTCCACAAAGCAGTTAGAAGCAGAATTCCCAATATATGGTGATATTCTAGATGTTCCTATTTGCAGTTGACATTGCTGTCATTGCATCAAATACTACAGGGCCTCTTTAATAAAATCAATGATCACCTAACAAGTTTAATTTGACAATATATACAAGAAAAAATAAGTGGATGAAGAATATAATGTGTCTAGATTATGATAAATGCTTGGTCAGATGACCCATATATCTTGTACAGATACCACAGATGATCTAGATCCAGAATTGATTAAGAAAAAGAGCAGAGGGGGTGGAGCCAAGATGGTGGCGTAGCAGCAGCAACATATCGCAGCTCTCACATAGCCACCCCAAAATACCCCTAAAATATGACTCTAAACTAATCCTAGACCTCCAAAACGCACACAAATATACCTTCCACTAAAGTCAGCTCGGCTACAAGAAACCATATCAGCACTGCGAACCGAAACCAGCCTGGCCTGAAGCTGTGGCTGTGCCCTGGGGGTGACTGGACGGGAGGAGTGGAGGAGCCTCTCTGGTGAGCAGATTAGCGGCAGCTGCGAGCAGCGTTCAGAACTAGGTCAGTGGGACTTGCAAAACTGGGGGAGAAAAGCGTCTGGCCGAAACACCTCCAAGGTGGGAAAGCGAAAGGCAGAGGTTTTGCACCCGCCTCTGCGTTGCAGCTTCCGTGCCCGCGGCCTGCAGACAGCAGGGGGATTAAGCGTTTGTTCTCAGGCTGCGTGCTCTCACGTTGAGCGGCTTGGATCCGGATCGTGGTCTTGGGCTTTTGGTTCTGGAGTCTTCATTATCCAGTGAGCCGGAAGTAAGTAGGAAGGGACCCAGCACCTTCCTGAGAGCTACAGAAGCTGGGAGGACCCCAGCGATTTGGGACAGAGCTTTCCCTTCCGGAAGCAGAGCCCCATAGAGATTTTTAAAAAATCATGGACTGACCAACCATGAGTAAGAATAAGCATAAGAAACAAAGTAAGAAC
>CM053580.1:121298871-121314568 GCA_028627135.1 Pseudochirops cupreus | reverse complement strand
AAAAATGACTCTAAACAAATTCTAAAGCTAAAGAACCCACAAAATGTTGGATTGAAACAAATCTCCAGCCCAAGACAGCCTAGAAAGACAACAGGAAAGTTATACCACACTGGGCTGGGAGCAGACATAGTCCAGAGTGGGCCTCACTGGCACAGACAGGATCAGAGCAGGTCTCAGGAGACAGAATCACTGGCAGTTGTGGCAGTTTCCAGACTTCTCAACCCACAAATGCCAAATACAGCATAGAAGTTCAGTGGGAAAATTCTGTGGGACTTGGGTGAAAGAGAAGCACAGTTTGGCCTTAACCCTGGGGAGGCAGAGGTAGTGGTGGCAGCAGCGTCAGTAGTGGGTACTTCCAGAGCTCTGGGCCCACAGATGGTGGCAGATCAAACAGCTGATACAAAACCCCTGGAGCCTGGGACAATACACCCACCTCCCCCCCTACTTCCACTGGAAGCAGAGTCCTACCTTAACAAAGAGTGAGAAAGTAAAGTATTTGTCTGGGAAGATGAGCAAACAGTGTTAAAAAAAAAAGTCAGACTATAGTATCTTACGTTGGTGACAAAGAAGATCAAAACATACAACCAGAAAAAGACAACAAAGTTAAAGGTCCTATATCAAAAACCTCCAAGAAGGCAGCTAGGTGGCATAGTCAATAGACCACCGGCCCTGGAATCAGGAGGACTTGAGTTCAGAACTGGTCTCAGAAACTTAATTCTCACTAGCCATATGACCTTGGGCAAGTCACTTAACGCCAACTGCCCTGCCTTCCTCCTTCAAAAAACCAAAAAAAAAAAAGCCTCCAAGAAAAATATGAATTGGTCACATGCCATGGAAGAGCTCAAAAAGGATTTTGAAAATCAGGCAAGAAAAGTAGAGGAAAAATTGGGAAGAGAAATGAGAGTGATGCAAGAGAATCATGAAAAACAAGTCAACAGCTTGCTAAAGGAAACTGTAAAAAATACCGAATAATATAACACTTTAAAAAATAGACTAACCCAAATGGCAAAAGAGGTCCTAAAAGGTAATGAAGAGAAGAATGCCTTAAAAATCAAATTGGCCAAATGGAAAAGGAGATCCAAAAGCTCACTGAAGAAAATAATTCCTTCAAAATTTGAATGGAGCAAATGGAACCTAATGACTTGTAATGGTAATGAGAATCTGAAGATCTTCCCTGCCCCTTAGCCCCTTGAGAACATTCCCTGATTTTAAAATATACTCTGCCCCCAATAGACTGAATGTGGTCACATGGAGCCTGTGGTAGGAGGCTTGTTTTTCAGGAACGCCCAAACTTTGTTACTTTGTGATTAGGCAGTGGTCAAGAGGGTTGTGACATTCTCTGATTGAGGAGAAGGCTATATATACCCTGATGTGAGGTTTGGCTTTGGGGCTCACTTTGGGAAGAGATATGTGATTTGGTCAGATGAGAGTCTGGGCAGCTGTTGAGCTCCAGGGCTTTGAAAACTCACATGTTGGTACTTCCCTCTCTGGTAACTAACTAGGCATGGATGTAATGGTCAGACAGCTGGAAGCCCTGTCTGCTTAATTGTGTTATTTTCTGTTGTAACTTCTGTTTATATTCTCTGAAGTTCAGGGTGCTGACTTTTTCCCCTGACCTAGGTAAATGATACATGTTTGATTGATTTAAGTAAGATTGTTCACATTTTTTGAGTTGCTTTCCTTTAGAAAGCAGATCTAAGAACGTGTGCCAGCAGCCATCCTGGGTATGCTAGGGTGCTTGCTGCTATATCACTTCATGAGAAATCAAGAAATTATAAAACAGAACCAAAAGAATGAAAAAAAAATAAAAGACAATATGAAATATCTCATAGGAAAAACCACTGACCTGGAAAATAGATCCAGGAAAGACAATTTAAAAATTATTGGACTACCTGAAAGCCATGATCAAAAAAAAGAATCTAGACATCATCCTTCAAGAAATTATGAAGGAAAACTGCCCTGATATTCTAGAACCAAAGGGAACAATAGAAATTGAAAGAATTCACCTCTTGAAATAGATACCAAAAGGAAAACTCCTAGGAATATTATAGCCAAATTCCAGTTCCCAGGTCAAGGAAAAAATATTGTAAGCAGCCAGAAAGTAACAAATCAAGTATTATGGAAATTCAGTCAGGATAACACAAGATCTAGCAGCTTCTACATTAAGGGATTGAAGGACTTGGAACATGATATTCCAGAGGTCAGAGGAGCTAGGATTAAAACCAAGAATCACCTACCCAGCAAAACTTAGTGTAATAGTTCAGGCGGAAAAATGGATTTTCAATGAAATAGAGGACTTTCAAGCATTCTTGAAAGCATTCAAGCATTGAAAAGAAAATTTAACTTTCAAATAAAGAATCAAGAGAAGTATGAAAAGGTGATCAAGAAAGAGAAATCATAAGGGACTTATTAAAGTTGAACTGTTTACATTCCTAATTGGAAAGATGATATTTGTAACTCATGAGACCTTTCTATTAGAGTAGTTGGAGTAATTATAGATAGCAAAATACAGAGAGAGAGAGAGAGAGAGAGAGATGGATGGATGGATGGATGGATGGATGGCACAGGGTGAGTTGAATATGAAGGGATGATATCTAAAAAATAAGGAGTGACAGAAGAATATATTGGAAGAAGGAGAAAGGGAGAGATAGAATGGAGTAAATTATCTCACATAAAAGAGGCAAGAAAAAGTTTTTTTACAATGTAGGGGAAGAGAGAGGAGGTGAGAGGAATGAGTGAACCTTACTCTCATCAGATTTGGCTTAAGAGGGTAATGACATACACATTCAATTGGGTATCTTACCCAATTGACAGATAGTATGATAGAAAGGTGGTCAGTCTGGGGGAGGAGGTAATCAGAAGTAAACACTTTTGAAAAGGGACAGGGTCAAAGGAGAAAAAAGAATAAGTGGGCGGGGGGGATAGGATGGAAGGAAATATAGTTAGTCTTTCACAACATGACCATTATGGAAGTGTTTTGCATAACTACACATGTATAATCTTTATTGAATTGCCTTTTCAATAAGGGTGGGTGGGGAGGGAAGAAGGGAGAGAATTTGAAATTCAAAATTTTAAAACCAAATGTTAAAAATTATATTTACATGTAACTGGGAAATAAGATATACAGGCAATGGGGTGTAGAAATCTATCTTGCCCTACAAGAAAGTAAGGGGGAAAAAGGGATGGGGGGAAGTGATAGAAGAGAGAGCAGACTGGGGGAAGGAGTAATCAGAATGTATGCCATCTGGAGTGGGGGGAGGGGAGAGTTGGGGAGAAAATTTGGAACTCAAAATCTTGTGGAAATGAATGCTGAAAACTGAAAACAAAATTACTTATTTATTTTTTTTTCAAAATTATTTATTTAAAAAAAAGAAAGAGAAAAATGAGATTGTTCTGTAGAATATAAGCTACTTGAGGTCAGGAAGTATGTATGTATAGCCCAATAGCTTGGATACGCTAGGCACTCAGTGAGTGTTTGTTGTTGTCAATCACATTCAACTCTTAAGGACCGAATTTGGGGTTTTCTTGGCAAAGATACTGCAGTGGTTTGCCATTTCCTTATCCAGCTCCTTTTATAGATGAGGAAACTGAGCAAACAGGGAGAAGTGACTTGCCCAGGGAAACAGTCAGTAAGTGTCTGAGACCTGATCTGAACTCGGGAAAATGAGACTTCCTCACCCCAGGCCAGCTCTCTCTTTACTGTGCCACCTAGCTGCCAGTGAATCTTTATTGAGTAGAATTCAATGTGGCTACTTAGCTATTGTCAATAAACTTTTTAAAAATTGTAGAGAGCAAAAAACATGCTACAAACTTGTACAAAGACAAATATTTCACCAGTTTTCAAAAAAGAAAAAAAGGTGACATTTTTAAACTTTATACTAGTGAGCTCAACTTGAACTCCTGTTAAAAATTTTAGAATTTATTACTATAGAGAGCGCTTGTGACTATCCAGGAAGATAAGTGTTAATCATTAAGAGGCCTAAGAGCCTGAATGAATTGAGAAAGAACAAATTGTTCCAGACTAATGACATTTCCTTTTAGAACAGGGATGCTAGACTATTAGTCAGGAGTAGGTCTTAGATACAGTGTACCTGAATTTCAGCAAGTCATTTGACAAAGATGAATGTAGCCTGGGTTTCCTGTATTGTTTGCTCTGCTTCAGAAACTCCCACATTCATGGTATTTGGGGCATAGTCATCTATTCAGAGTAACAGCTCTAATCCTCCTCCCTTCCCTATTTATCTCCCTATATCAGACCAAGCAAGATGACACATTAATTCAAAGCAAAAGGCATTCAGTTAATGATAACTAGAAAATATCTTCCATATCCAAAGAGACACAATATCCCGCAGATTACCATGTTGTAGAGGGAAGAAAGAGCTCTCCTTGGGCAACTCAAACTTTTGTGGTCACAGCCCAGCTGGAACGGTTTTCACAGCTCCATTACTCAGTCTCCTAACAATTCACTATGTCTCAATGATGTCCACTTCGCCTTCAAAGATGCCACTTGCTTCTGTTCCATTGAGCTGCTGACGTTTGATCCTGGGCTGCTATTCTGCTATTTGATGAACCACTACCATTTGCTGGAGTTCTCTTGAGCTGTTGGTGTTTCTTTTCCCTCAAAGGCAATCTTTATTTCTCTTTTGTGAACTTTCCCAAACCTAGAGACTATTTTATCTCTCCTTTTAGAATCATAGTTACACTCAGCCAGTGTGGCAGAATCCTTTAAGTCAAAGTCTTGCCTTTTGACCATTTTGTTCCTCCTCAGCAGTAACTTTCTCAGACCTGCATGATATTTAGGTTGGGATGAATAAATTCCTTTAAATTCTCATCATGACCCTGAAAGCAAGCACCAAGACAAAATTACCCTGGAGCTTCATTTACCTTAACTTACCATTCACCTATCGTAGTGTCAACGCAGTATTTATAACACCCACAATCATGATAAATATATTGACTCTGACTATAAATATTCCTGCATGGTGCTCAATTGCAAAATATAACAAACTCTCCCTGTGGAGGACAGAAGCAAAACATTTATTCAGACACCAGAAAACCAAATCCCAACACCAGGAAACCGAATCCATCATAGCAACATAGAAGTTAATGCCCCACAACATTGTTACGCCATCCTTTAGCCTTCCCACAAACCAATATAAGATCAATATTTACTCACAAACCTGACTAACTCCTTACCTGACCATCCTCTCTCCCCTACCATCTCTCTGGCTCTGACTCCCAGCTTCCTGTGGGCTCTGCTTTACCCTTCATCAAACTCCTCCCACCCAGGCTCCATGTGACCACATTCAGCCTATTTGGGGCCAGACTTTATTTTCAAAGCAGGGGAGGTCTTCAAATTCCCCTAGACTTGTTAAGGGGCAGGGAAGATCTTCAAATTCCCATCCTCTTTATACCTATCATCACAGATACCTTCTTCTTGGCGTCAGACGTGACTATCCTTTCTCAAGGTAACATCTCTCAATTGTTCTTGTACTTCTTTCACCATAAGAAGCTGCTTTTTCTGAAGAAAGTTCTGTCTCTCCATTAGTTGAGAAAACAGATAATGAAATTTCAAATGATCTAAGGTCTTCAAATGGAGGCTGGTGAAGCTGATGACTTTGTCCTTTATTGCTATAACTGCACCACCAAGTTAATTAATACTTGTGCCCTTACACAAATGCTAACTTGGATAATAAAACGGAGAGTCTTAGGTTACCTGATGTTGCTGTTTAGTGGATTCAAATCTTAATGTATCATTGTATTCAATGAGTAGTCACAAACTGGTCAATATCAAATTGGAGATGAGTCATTAACGGAGTGCCCTAGACCTAGAGAGACATGCCCCTGTCCACGGTTGATGACACCACGCTGTTCGGTGTTTCCATCATGGTGTTGATGGAGGTACATATAACATGTTCACCAAATTAGATTATCAAAGCAAGTTGTGAGGTTTTGCTTATAAGCCAGATGGTGAAGTTGGCATCCAAAAAGAGTCTGGAAACTTAGAATAAGTCAAACCTAACATGATTAGCAGTTAGGTGGCACAGTAGATACAGCTCTGGTCCTGAAGTCAGGAAAGCCTGAGTTCACCTCTGGCCTCAAACACCTGGTATGTGACTGTGGGCAAGTCACATAACTTCTGTCTGCCTTAGTTCCTCAGCTGCAAAATATGGATGATAATAGTAGCTACCTCCCACAACTGTTTTGAAGATCAAATGAGATAATATTTATAAAGCATTTAGCATAGTACCTGGTTCATAATAAGCATTTAATAAACGCTGGTTTCCTTCTTTCCTTTATCCCTTCATTCCTCCAATAGAGATTCAATCAATGAGAGTAAACTAAACTGTCCTGATGTGCTGGTGGCAGATAAAAGCACCTCTTTTTAGGAATGACATCTTCCATGATGCTTAGGGCTTGATGCAGACTGAAATATAATGAGATGAGAGGTTCCCAACTGATAGGGATTGAGCAACTAAGGGACACTTTTCCAATATATCCCCCATTGAGCCCAGTAGTTCTTGTGAATCCTGAGTTGAATGAAACATGGACATGAGAAATGAATGTAGAATTCTGTGGTTATTTTCAAAACTTAACTATGTGATCTAAGATTTATGGGTTAGATAGAAGCCTAACCATAATGCTTTTCCCCCTGGGATTTTAGAGAAGTGCAAGCTCAATTTGAGGCAGTAGTATGACATGTGGCCAAAAAAGACTAACAAAATCTTAGGCTGCATTAAGTTAGGAAAAGGGTTTAGGTTCATATCTGTTAGTTGTCAAAAGCTTAAATAAGTACTTAACATATTCAGGTTTCAGTTCTTTAAATTTACAAATGTAAACTAATAATTTCTATATCTACATTGATTACTGTGTCCAATAGAATATGATTATACTTGTGCATCCTAAAACTGTAACAATCTTTATCCACATATAAATCTATGCCAATAATGTATAATGCTGAGTTAAACTTCTGTTGGCATTATGATTTTAAAATATATGTTTAAGAATGAAAAAGTGGTATTCAGATACACTTGGGTTGATCCTTTAAGGGCATCAGTTGGCCATTTAAGCAAGTTGTTCTCCATGCATTTAGTTTAAAATAATGAACTGGGGGCAGGTAGGTGGCACAGTGAATAAAGTACCTACCCTGGAGTCAGGAGGACGTGAGTTCAAATCTGGCCTCAGACACTTGGCACATAACTAGCTGTGTGACCTTGGGCAAGTCACTTAACTACAATTGCCTTGCCTTCTCTCGACCAAAAATAATAATAATTGTAATGAATTGGACATATGAAATCATAGAACTAAAAAAAAAGCTTTTAACTTGTTAATCTATAGCCTATTAATGTAAAATGCATTCCAACTTTCCATAAAAGTGCTCCTTCTGGGATGCTTTTAAATCTTGCATCGATTGGGTTCCATTATAGCTATCTCATTAATCAGTCTCACAGTAATCAATGTTGTCGTTCATGCATGATTGTCAGTTTATCTTAAGTTGTTTCTCTTGAATCAAGACTTGCATTTTCAAAAAATTATGTAGTCATTTCTCTAGCCTCTGTAGGGACAGGTAGTATCGTTCAGAAACAGAAGATGGCAGTGCAGAGTAGTTGGTCCAAGCCTGTACTCTCCAGCAAAGGACTCTGATGTGATTGAAGTATTTTCATTGCTAAACGATGACTATCAACTTTTACCAAAGCATTGTGAGAAGCTACCATAATAAATGGGGAAATTACTGTCGTTTGTTGTTGTTGCTCTCTAGAAAAAGGCACTATCAGTAAAATTATAATATTTTGCCTACCTATTGAAGCACTTGTAATGGCCATTTTCCCCTCTGTTCCAGATTTTCACAGCGCAATCTGTTCAAAGCCCACGAATATGTGTGACAATAGAAAATCTTCTATTGAAACATTCATTTTGTTGCTACCTTGTAAATACCCAGTATTTGTACTTACTTGGTAAAATAATTAGCAATCAGGAAACTAACTCTAATGTTCTCACTAGTAACTCATCCCCCCTCCCCCTTTTTAATCCTTTGAAACTAGGGGAGGAAAAAATAAACAGTATTTTAGCATATGTAGCATACAAATTATGTGAGAAACAGTATAACATATCCTCAGCCTCTGAAAAAAAGTTTCTTCCAACAGGAAGAAAATTGTTGTAAGATTCAATAGCTCAATCACTTCCTGTGGCTATACTTGATTGAATTCAAACTTCCACCTTCCATTAAGGAAAATGTGACTGAAATATGTCATCACCTTTTGAGGATGGTATTGTTTATTTCCCAGTTGTAACTGGAAAGACAAATGTGTGATTTGTACTCCCACTACACGTACCTGAAATGTTCCTGTAGTCTTGGCCTTGTTTATGAGTGTGTGTGTGTGCCTGTGTGTGTGTGTGTGCGCGCGCGCATGCATATGTGCTTAATAATAGATGAACTGCCTTGATGACTCTAATGACCAAATTCCATCCAGCTCAGTCATTCCATCATTGACAACGATTCCAATAATCCAGCAAGAGAGAATGATTATTCTCCTTGATGTCAGGCCAGAGAGGTTAAGCCACTGCTAAAGGTCACCTTTGTTTCCTGTCAATGAGCCAGTTCCTTCTCTGTGAGAAAACATTGTCCCTAATCCCATGGTAGTTCAATTTTTAAAAACACCCTTTCTATGAAATCCTGGCAAAGGCTTTTGAAAGTCTAAATAAATTATGCTCTCTGATCCTCTCTTTTCCACAGGCTTATTTGCCACAGTTCTCTAGTGAGGCAATAAAGTATAGAGGAAAGAACAGTGGACTGTATGTGAGGAAAGCCTGCATCTGAATCCCACCTCGGACACTTAATACTTGTGTGATGGTAGACAAGTGACCTTAACCTGCCTCAGCTTTAGTTTCCTCATCTGTAAAATGGGAATAATAGTAATTATAACACCTCTTTCCCAAGGTTGCTCAGAGAATCAAATGAGATAATTTCTATTAATGAGATAATGTATATAAAGTGCTTGTAAACTTTAAAGGCTTATTTAACTGTCAGTTATTGTTCAATTAACAGAATTTTCCACTATCAAAACCATGTTACCATACCCTTGGGTTGCGGAATTTTACATTTGTTATTGTTACTCATTCATTCCAGTTGTGTCCAACTCTTTATGATCCCATTTGGGGTTTTCTTGTCAAAGATACAGGAATAGTCTGCCATTTCCATCTCCAATTCATTTTACAGGTGAGGAATTGAGGCAGATAAGATGAAGTGACTTGCCAGCTAGTAAGTGACTGAAGCTGGATTTGAACTCAGGAAGAGGAGTCTTCCCAGTTCTGAGCACTTGGCACATCTGCCATGCCACCTGACTGCCCTCTGCCATGTTTAGTCATCTTTTATCCTAACCTTATCCTGGTGTCTATTTTCACAGGATCAGTGTTACAGACAGAGAACTGGAATGAACATTAAAAATCATCTAATCAGACAGATCATAGGATCATTATCTAAAGCTCTAAGGGACCTCAGTGGTTATCTGTTACAACCCTCATTTTGTAGATGAGGAAATTGAGGGGTAAAGATTACCCCCAAGTCACCTGGGCAATAAGTGATAGAAGCAGGATTTGAATTCAGGTCCTCTGAATTTTTATATTTGACTATGATGGAAGATGACACTATTTTATCTGTTTCCAAACACAGTTGAAAAGACCAACTTATTACTAGCAGTTCCTTGCCAACTCTACCCACATGGTACTGTGGCATTTAAAAAGGTTTGAGAGACATAATTTCTAGGTACTTTGATCATTTTATTAATAATGCCAAGATTTTAATAAAAGGATGGTCATTTGGCTATCTCTCTCTTAGGCCAAAGACCATCATGGCAGAGCCAAGGGTTTATATGGCCTTTTGGAAGAGGCATGTTCCCTAGGGTGGAAATCAATTCTTATTGGTTAACAGTTAATGAGAGAATAAATATCACAATGAGAAGCTGGATCTGAACTTTGATCACTTACTTCTAAGCCCCAGCCTTGGGAGAACCTATTCAAAGAATTTATCCCTACCCAAACCTGAGTAGAGTACCGTGGCTGATCCAGCTGGGTGGGATCTGGATAGAGGAGGTTAGCTCAGACTTCAGAGACTGAGATAAAAGAAAAGTCCTGACTAAAGATAAAAGAAAAAGGTAGAAATATGGATCATTTTGGGTTTGATTTGGTTTGGGTTTTTTGGTGAGGCAATCACAGTTAAGTGACCTGCCCAGGGTCACACAGCTAGTAAGTGTTAAGTATCTGAGGTTGGATTTGAACTCATGTTCCCCTGGCTCCATGGCCAGTGTCCATCATTAGTTATTAATAATCATTTCTTTCAGTACCATTGATGTAATGAAGCCATTTCTCACAGAACTTGTTGCCATTTCTTGCCTGTTCACTTTGCTTTTAAAGATTTTCAACATCTTTGCTTATAAGGAATATTTTCACTTTAAAATTTAAAGAATAGTTCAGAACTAACTAATATGGTCTACATATTACAGGGAGCCTTTCCCAATTTAACTTAATCTTAGTTTCTTACCTCTTAGACTGTGTTCAATTTATCCTGTATAGTTGTTTACATACTGTCTCATTAGACTGTGAGCTCCTTGAGATCAGGGACTTTAGTTTGGTTTGTTTTTTTGGATTTCATTGTACCCCCAGTGCTTAGCACTGTACTTAGCAAAAAGTAAGCTTGTTAACTTACTGACTCTCTATATGCAAAGTGTTTCATGTGTGCTAGCATTTAGTAAGGGGAAGAAATCCATTGAAGGTTGGGGTTTAGGGGTGTTCAAGACCCCAAAATACTGATACACCAGGGCTTGTCAAATGAATTCAACTCAAGCCTTCTCTCAGCCAAAGAAAAGTCAAGTTTATTAAAGATTCTCTATAATGGGTAGTCTTTTTTTTTTTTGCTTTTTGGAGGGGGGAAAGCAAGGTAATTGGGGTTAAGTGACTTGCCCAAGGTCACATGGCTAGTAAGTGTTAAGTGTCTGAGGCTGGGTTTGAATTCAGGTCCTCTTGATTCCAGGGCCAGTGTTCTATTCACTGTGCCACCTAGCTGCCCCAAAGGGTAGACTCTTAAGGAACCTAAGTATGTATGATACTTGTATTGAAGTGGGCCAGAACAATCTGACACAGACTGAGTCTGAGCTAGATTGAATGTCAGCACCTTCATGGAGACAAGATGGGTCTTATATACAGAAAGACGGCGGGAGGGATCTAGGGGTAGTCTAGAAAAGAGGTTTGGGGAGGGTCTTGAGGAAGAGTCTAAGAAGGATCTTTCAGAACTGAGGTTAGACTCCAGGAAAGGGATTAAGGATGGGAAATAGCTGAAGGCTACCTGGAGATGATAGATGATGCAGGGCTATGGCTAGCTTAAGGGTGACAGATTTGAGTATAGATATTTTGATAGGATCAAGGGTGAGAAGTAGCTGGACAGTGGAAGGCTAGGCTAGGTTAAGATTAACCTAGATTTGAGCCTAGAGATAATGAAAGGCTTATGGCCTCAGGTAAATGCCTCATCAAGTGGGAAGATTTAAGGGGGGGGCCTAAATCTGATCAAAGATACACATTAGCTATCAGGAAAGGTAGGATCAAATGAAAGGATTATTATGTTTTGTTTTGTTTTGTTCTGTTTTGCAGGATGGGGGTGACCGTGAGAATGTCTCTAGGCAGCAGGGAAGGAATCCTTAGGTGAGGAGAGGTGGAAGATAAGAGGAAGAGTGAGTAAGAGCAATTGACTAGAGAAGTTGGTAGGGGATGGGGACCAAAGGTGTATTTAGACAGGGTAGTTTGGACTTGGAAAAGAACCAACCCTTCATCTGAGACTGAAGTGAAGAAGAAGATAGTATTCCTGTGCAGGAATTCCCTCCTGGCATTTCTTGTGAAATTTATGTTTTTTCTAAATCCTGAATCCTGAGAAAAGTCAGTCAACAAATAAGGAGAAGAAATTGTAATTTTCTCATGAGCATTAAAGGTTAACAGTTAACATAGAGACATTACTGGTTCAATGGAATCCACCAACGTCAAGTCAAAAGTAAGAACAGGAAGTATGTGGAGTTGAAAGTCAAAGTCAACATGTTTAGGACCTGGGACAGGAGAAGATAAGAGAAAAGTGGTTGCAACCTAATCAGTCAATCTTATTTGTGGCCTTGTCCACTGCTCCCTATTTCCTACCCTTTATGCTGCCTTTGGACTTCTCTGGAACTCTCCATCTTCCTTCCCCAGGAAACTAGCCATGGGGAAGTCTCGGTATGCTGTAAAATCGAATCTTCTGGTACTTTCACCTCTTCAATACCCTCTGTCCTTCTGATTAGACTATTTGGCTGGGATTTTCTCCCCTTTTCTCACCAGTTAAACTAGACTTCAGGCGTAGTATCTTCCTACCCCTCCCCCCACCATTTCCTTTTGTGAGGTCTCTTCCTCATTAGATTGTAAACTCCTCGAGGGCAGGAACGGTCTTTGTTTTTCTTTTGCTTGTGCCCCTGACCTTAAAGTGCCTAGCACATAGTAGACACTTAATAGATGTTTATTCACTGACTTGCTAACACTGAATCATTCTTGCAAAAAAATATTAATAACTTTTTGTGCACAATATATTTTATTCAAATCTTGTGAGTGTTGTTCCAAGAATAGCAAATTTGGGAAGCAAAATAAGTTCTTTTTGAAGTTGACTATTTCAACACAGGATTCTGTGTAGGGCTCTTAACCTTGCTGTGAGATCTGAATGTTACACATAAAAAATACTACTCAGTAATGTTCACTGACATTTTCCACTGCTTGAATATTTGCTATAGGCTACAGTTCTTTATAAATACTACTAAATAATATTTTTCAAACACATTTTAGCTATCTAAAATAATGAATAAAGAATATTTAAAATGTTGGAAATATTTTAACAAAGATAAAGGATTTCAATCATTGCCAGATATTTTAAATTATTATCACAATATATATTGGTTCATAATACTTTCAGTTGTTTTCAGTTATGTCGAGCTCTTCATGATCACATTTGGAATTTCATTAGGCAAGATACTGGAGTGGTTTGCCATTTCCTTCTCCAGATCATTTTACAGATGAGAAAATTGAAGCAAACAGGGTTAAGTGACTTGCCCAGGGTTACACATCTAGTGTCTGAGACCCGATTTGAACTCAAGAAGATGATTCTTCCTGATTCCAGGCCCACAGTCTGTGCATTATATCTAGCTGCCTCATAATAATAATGATAATAATAATAAACCATCAATTTATTATCATATCACTTTTATAGAAAATCTTTGAAACTTTTATTAAAACCCCAATCACAGAAAAATTAT
Organism: Pseudochirops cupreus; assembly: GCA_028627135.1. Lineage (NCBI taxonomy): Eukaryota > Metazoa > Chordata > Mammalia > Diprotodontia > Pseudocheiridae > Pseudochirops > Pseudochirops cupreus. Next base: position 121,301,255 of record CM053580.1, on the reverse strand, counting down.
TTATTGCTATTATGGTCATTCATTATTATTTTAAGGCATGTAAATATAATATTATTGAAATACAGAATAAGTTATTATTTGGGGAAATTACTGAGAATTCTCAGGAATTTTGATTTTTTTAAATTTCTGAATCCCAATAATTACTATCTATCAGAATTTGGAAACACTGGTAGTAGAAGATGCCTGAATGATGTGAACAGGGAGGTGGGGATAAGAGGGAACTCTCAGCAAATGGCCTCAATTTTTGGTGAAGTTTGACACAAAATTCTTCAGTGAAAGTTGGGTTGGTGTGGTTGTGTATGCTCATGGAAGGCTTGAAGAGAAACAAGAAGGACTGCAACAGCTGTTGTAGGAGAATAGTAAATCAATTAGCAAATCAATTAGGGAGGAATAAAATGTTTGCCTTCCTTCAGGGAGTTCTCAGTAGAGTGTGTGTGATTTCTTGATTTTTCCCTATCTCCATTTGAAGAGGGTGAGAAAAGCTGGGTGTTTGAGGGACCCCAAAGAATTCCTGGAGGGTTCTAGTCTGGAAAGAATTCTCTAGACTCAAGCTATCTTTAGAGTCAGGATTGTAAAAGTTTATTGTTATGCTGTACAGCGGGCAGGAGGTCTTAGGGAAATTGCAACCTTAGAGGAGTCAGGGGTATAGATTATAAAGCCATAAAATTGTAAATCAGGTATCAATTATGCTAACTAGGTGAGTAAGGGTGGGATTAGGGAGGAGTTAAGGAGTGGTCAGTGCTTAAAGGGACATGCACTCTTCATATCTACATCGTAGGCATATTGCCCATAATTCATTGGGAAATGTCCCCACAGGGGTAGGGGAGGCTACATGGAGGTGTAGTTTTAGGCTTGAAATGTCACTGGGTCACCTTATGGTCAGAGTTGACTGAAGAATGTCCAGTTTGTTACCCATCAATGTCCTGTTTGACAAGATGGATGTTGGGAAGCTAGACTAATTGGGGATTCAGGACGTGCCTAATAGGAGAGGAGTTAACTTACTGATAGTGCATTGAAGGCTTCATAGGTGCAGCTGGCCATTAGAACAAGGGAGCTATACATTTCTCAAAGCTAAAGTGATTGTTAAGATGGTTTAGTGAAGGATTCATAGGTATAGCTTGTTATTGTACCAAGCAGGGATAAACAGTTCATGAATTGTAGTTAGGCAGAGTGCTGGCCTAGGGAAAAGGCAGAGTTAATGCTTTGAGGCTGGGGGAAGTATGACTTTACAACCTGATTTCACAAGCTGATATTACAAAGATAGGTACTCAAACACAAGTGTGATTTTACAAACTGAAGTTACAAGTGGATGTTACAAACATAGGCACCCAAACACCCAAACATTTGGGAGTATATAAAGGCGATATTTGGTCTGAGCAGTTTATTATTGGAGAATTATGCCATGATCAAAAACCAGATCAGGAGTCAAGGGGTCAAGAATGAAAGAGAATGTGGAGGGGCTCGCTTTGGAAAGAGTTGTGTGATTTGGCCAGTTGAGACTCTGGGCAACCATTGAGCCCCCCGGCTTTGAAAACCCAGATGTTGGTGCTTTCCTCTCTGGTAACTAACTAGGTACAGATGTAATGGTCAGACAGCTGGAAGCCCATCTGCTGATCTGTTTCTGTATTTTTTTTGTCTGCTTGTAACCTCTGTATTCTCTGAAGTTCAGGGTGCTGACTTTTTCCACTGAACTAGGCAAATGATATATCTTTGACTAAGATTGTTAACCCATTTTGAGTTGCTTTCCTTTAGAAAAACAGATCTAAGAACCTGTGCTAACAGCCATCCTGGGTATGCTAGGGTGCTTGCTGATACAAATGGCATCACGAACAGGATCTGCAAACTAAAAGGAAAGTATGGGGGCTGGGATAATTGTTTGTTTCCCAGTTGTGGTAGTTGTGACTCTGGAGCCATGGAACAGGAGCACAGAACTGCCTGCATGCTGACTTTGCTGAGGTGAGAGCAGGAATGATGAGCTGCCTGCATCAGGACTGGGGCAGAAGCCAGAAGCGGCTGCCTCCTGCAGGAGGAGAAGGAGCCCAGGAGTTTGGAATTCAGCCACAGGACCAGATGAGGACTGTGCAACAAGGCAGGAGCACTGAAAGTGTTTTCTTGCTGTATGCCACAGTTTGGGACCCAAGGGGAGGATGGAGTTGTGTCTATTGTGGGTGGGATGAGGTGCTATGAACCCCCAAGGAGCCCACTCTGTTGGTTTTGTTGCCCAGTCACCCCTCAGGACTTAGAAGCAGGGGCTGGAGCAGTGGTAAGACTGGGAGTGCCAGGAGGAAGCCTGCAAGGGCAGTTTGGGGGGAAGGACACCCTCTGCCCCCAAGAGAACTTTATTTGGACATTTTTGTTTTGGATTGCTGGTAATGAATTGCTAC
>CM053580.1:121275452-121292254 GCA_028627135.1 Pseudochirops cupreus | reverse complement strand
AAGACCCAAGTAGTAAAGAAAAGAAATTTCCATACAGAATTACCTAAAGAAAAATAGGCCTACGGTAGCCGATATTCATTATAACTGAACCCGTTATAAAGCAACCTGTGGGTTTTAAAAGGATGTTTTTTAAAAAGATGGTATTGTTGTTGTCTTTGAAACACTCTAAATATTACCCAAAGATTTGTAAGTTAGGAAAAAAACTGTCTTTTCGAGCTGTCGAGACAATTGACCCAAAATATTTCAGACCAAAAAATGTGACTTCTCTGGAGCAAAACTGTGAAGCAGTTTCTCTTTGATACCCCCTCAATGATCTTTGCTATTTTATGTCTTCTTAACACCCCTGATCCACTCCTGGTTGTCAGATCCTGTAAAGTCAATCTCACTAACCTCTTTCCCATCATCCCCTTCCTTACTGCTCCCACTGTAGTGATGCCACTGTAGTTCAGGCCTTCCTCACCTCTGATCTTTAATACTACTTGGTCTCCCTGCTCCAACATCTCTCCTCTTCATTCTTTCACATAACCTAATATGTAATCTGATAAACACATCTAATCTTATCACTTTCCTGCTCAAAGATTTTCTTTGACTTCCCATTTTGTACTAAATCAAATATAAACCGTTTAGCCTGACATTCAAAGCCCTCTATAATCTGGTTCCAAGCTACCATCCAAACCTTATTTCACCTTCCTCTCTTTCCCACACTCTATATTCTGTGCAAACTGAATGCTTACCCATTCTGCCTATACCCAAAGTCTTCCCTGATCTCCCTCCAGCTGGAAAAAAAAAATCACATTCAGATTTCTCACACTGCTTTGTCAAGCTCTCTCTTTTGCACTTAGCACATTTTGCCTTGAATTATACTTATGCATATCTTTGTATCTCCAGTACTTGTCAGAACGCTATGTATGTATTGATTCATAATTTTTTATTGATTTCTTCTGCTTTTTTATCATTAAGCTCTATTTCTATGTCTCATTTTTGTTCTTAATTGGCTGTCAACTGCTAATTAATGGGTAATTAAGGTTATCAGAAAATAATCAAATTGTTACCCTTCCTAAGAGTATCTCATTTTTAAATGGGATTCAAAGATAGAAAGGTTTTAAGCCACAAAGGAATGGTACCATATCAATAGAATAACATGAGATTGATATTTGGGGGACCAAGGCACTACAAAGCTATTTTCTATTTACAGTTTTTAATTTTTTTAAATTAACATTTATTTTACCTCCTTCTTACCTTTCCTCCCCATGAGAACACAAACCAAACCCTCTTACCTCTTCCCTATGGGAAAACAAAACCAAGACAAACAAACTTGTAATAATCAAGCATTTTGGGAACATGTCCCAAAATTCGTCACATCTTGCATATTAAATACATCACCTTTCTGTCAAGAGGTGGGAGACATTTTGAGGAGGCATTACAGGTGGAAGAGTTGCATGGGAAGGAGTTGCAAGAGGGTGGGTATTTCCCAGACAAGACCGGCGGTAAGCTGCATCACTCTATCATTTGTATGATTCAGGTAGGGGGGTAGAGGAGCAACACAGCAAATGGCATTCTGGCTTTATAATCAGGAAGACCTGAATCCAAGTCCTGTCTCTGACTCGTATTAGCTGCATGACTATAGACAAGTTACATGCCCTTTTGATAGTCCAGGAAACTGTAAGACTTTAAGTTCCTATCCAGGGGATTTGCCAATCTATACCAACTGATTGCATGTAGTATTGCACTCACACCAAATGAGTATCTGCACCAGCAGTTTATTACAATAATCAAATCACAGATACAGAGAAAATAAAAAAGTAGCCATGAAGAGTTGGGTTAGAGTACTAATGACCCTTGGCATTAAATATTTGGTGGATCTTAGGATGATGTGCATGAATAGAGACCACTTCCATTTTTCCCTAATAGGTGAATGTACCTAACAAATCATTTGAGCTCCAAACTTTGTAAAAGAATGAACTGAACACAGCCAAATTTAAATAATGGAAATTCAATTACCTTGGGGGTGGGGCAAAGTGTATGACCTTCAGTGAGATATTTATTTCAATTTTCCTGTCTTCAGTTCATTATCTGTAAAATGATGGAACTGGACTAGAGCAGGGGTTTCTGAACCTGGGATCTATGACTTTGGTTTTGTTGTTGTTTTTTGCTTTTTGGAGGGGGGAGGGCAGGGCAGTTGGAGTTAAGTGACTTGCCCAAGGCCACACAGCTGGTAAGTGTTAAGTGTCTAAGGCCAAATTTGAACCCAGGTCCTCCTGACTCCAGGGCCAGTGCTCAATTCATTATGCCACCTATCCACCCCAACTTTGGTTTTTTTAGTAGTTTGGTAATTATATTTCATCGTAATTTCTTTCTTCTGTAATCCTATATGTTTCATGTCAAGTATTTTAAAACATTCTACTGAGAAGTGGTCCATAGGCTTCCCCAGCCTGCTACCAAAATCTGTCACCAGATCCAGGCCACCAAAACATCTGATTCTAAAGACCAAGTCTAGTTTCCAAGGTCTCTTTCACCCTTATCTGAGGTTGTAATATTTCCCAAGTTTTCTTCTCATTAATTCTAGTGAAATTCCTGAGCCATGTGTAGGAAAAAAACTGGTCTTTCTACTACAGTCAACATTATTAATTAGTACATTATATAATGTTCCTGACCCCTTAAAGGTAACAAATCATCCAAAGAGAGTGGAAAGCAAGAATAGCTTTTTAATGTTAGGTAAAATGCTATATGTACTTTTATGTCTACTAAATGTTCCATTTTCAATGTAAGCCATCAGCTTTTGTCTATTATAGGCAATAGTAATCTTCCAAGTCCTGTAAAAGGCGGATAGTTCTACCCACTTTGAGGGTCCACATTCCCAAATGCATGTCATTATTTGAAGTGGAACTCGTAACATTCTTTGTAATGGAAGGGGCCTGCCTTATAAATTGCCACAGACAGGAAATTCAACCCTTTGAAGGAGAAAACTTGTTAGACATGCAATGCACCTCGGTTTGGAATTTGTAAATAACAGTGAATTCTGTCATTTCTCCACCTAAGCATCTGTGCATTCTACCAATTTGTCTTTTCAAGTTAATTCTTATTACTATCAATACCAAACCCCTACTGGATAAAGTAAATCTTTCATTTTTTAATAAGAAAACATCTTTGGCATTTTTACAGAGTTTGAGATCATGTGTCTTGTACGTAAGTGTGGGTTTTCACTTGGCACAATCATCTGTCTTGTTTTTGAAGACTTGTCTGAAGTGTATTGTGAGAGAGATGGTGTTTTACTGTCTAAATTATAAATCTAAGGGCACTATTAAATTCCCTGGTATTCTGATTTAAAGAGTGTTGTTCAGCTCCTCTAAAAGTGTTCTTCGGGATGCAGTGACCTTTTCAATATATCACAGGAAATCAAGAACTTGTAACAGTGTGCTTTCAAACCCATCACCAGCCCCCTCATTTCGCTGTGGTGTCATCATCTCATCTATCACAGGGTGCCAAGCATGGGGGTAATAATGCATTATTTCTCCTGTGAAGACACGAATACACTAATATATTCATACAAAATAATTAAGAAATATGAATGTCTTGACAAATCCCACACTGCTGTGTATGTTTTGCCTGAAAATACCTCCAGTCTAGCCAAGAGCCTCTGGGTTGCTTAGTAATTTTTCTAATATTCGTAATGACATGATATTTTCAGTTTGAAAGTTAGTCCTATGATTGTTCTCCTTTGGCTTTGTCCAAATTAAAATGTTTCTATCCAACATTTATATTAAATCTGAAAGTCTAAGGAATAGGAATTTTACTTCAGCACAAGATTTAAATAACTTTAGCTCAGGTCAGCTAATGTTTTTACATTTTATGTTGTTAATATAATTATAAGAGGCAGTGGGGTGTAGTGGATGGAAAGCTAGTTCTAGAATCTGAAAGATGGGTGCTCAAGACCTACCAGTGGCAAAAGCCATGTCATCCTGGGCCAATCACTTAACTTATCCATGCCCTCAAGCAACTCTCTAGCACTGTAAATTACAGAACAATTAATCTATAGGATTAGAAGGAATTTCATCACTGGCTATTCTCTAATAGCGATGAAATCCATCACCGTCACCACCAACAACGTATATAACAAATCGTTATACTTTATGGTAATTCTTAAAAAGACAACAACCTGGTTATTTTCCCCAAAGAATATCTCTGAAACATTAGCTTCCCACATTAAAAAAAAAACAAACCTGCAATTCCAATTCCCCAAACTTCAAATCAGCTCTTGATAGTACCACTAATAATGTAGGTGTGTATTGTAGGCAGGAACTGTTTTTTCATTTTCTGTTTGTATCATTAATGGCCTTGAACAGCATCTTGTATGTACACATGACAAATGCTAATTGAATTGTGCCTTACCACATGTTGCATTTAATAAATATTTAGAGAATTAGATTGGATTGCAGAGAAAAACTCTGGGAAAGTAACCAATGCCAAAACAATAGTTTCCTTTACCTAAATTGGTACTCCTTAGGCAACTAGTTCAGAACTAGCAACCTACATCTTTGTTTTGTGATTTGTATTATGCCAGGGAAATAACTTTTGAAAATTGTAGGGATCACAGAATCCCCAACCCATTTTATGGAGATAAATACCATAGAGAATGGAAGGACCAATGAACCTGTCTTGTCATTGGTAACCCATTTCTTGTCTATGCCCAAGACCTCAAGTATCTCGCATCACAACTGGTGCACAATTTTTGGTGCAAGTCAAGGAAAGTCAACAAACATTTCTTAAGTGCCTACTATATGTTTGGTACTGGGATTCTCCAAGGAACCAAGACTTCTCCAGGAATATTCACCATAAGGGGAAACAGAAATACAGATACGTGGAGCAGCTAGGTGGCACAGTGAATAGAGCACCAGCCCTGCAGTCAGGAGGACCTGAGTTCAAATCCAGCCTCAGACACTTAACACTTACTAGCTGTGTGACCTTGGACAATTAACCCCAATTTCCCTGCCTTCCCCCCTCCAAAAAGCAAAAATGAAACAAAACAAAGAAACAAACAAAAAAAAGTAACATAGATAGAAAGGAAAAGCCAGCTAAGAACATCGCACAATTGGAAGCTGGTCTACTGTGCCACATCTGGGTCTGTTTTCTTCCTGTCAACACAATCAACCCCACATCCATAGTATAAGAACAAGCTTGGTAACTTGAGTCCAGAGATCCTATATCTGACTGCTTTTGTCTGCTTGCAACATTAACACAGAAAAGGGACTGATATACTTGTCAGGATTGCTGGATCCAGCTGCTGCTTTCTTACTCAGTTGTCTTCCATCCCTGATTGGAATAACAATAGAGCAGGTTCAATAATAAAGAACAATATGACAGGATTCTTGATATTCCTAAATGCCCCCAAAATATACATATAGAAATCCATAGCTATGATACAGATATATGATATGGATAGATATATCTGTGATATAGATAGCAAATATACATATATGAACAGAGAGCAATATCTATATATACTTATTTATTTATGTATCTATATATGTGTGTATGTGTACATATGTTTATACATATACATTATGTATACATATATACATATATACGTGTGTGTATATATGCATATACATGTAAATATATATAAGGAGAGAGGACTATTCAAGGGTAGCTTATTTCTCTGAAATTTACTTCTCACTCTCATTGCAACAGTTATTTAAAGGCCTATTGCTCTCAACATTTTCACTGCGGAGTGTCAATGTCCCTTCTTTCTTACCCAACTATGACCACCTCAGCCTCTCCTTTTAATTCACTAATGACAATGAACTGCTGTTTTATGCTAAGCACTATAATTTAAAGCCCTGTGTTCCCTCTTTCTGTTTCCTTGAACTTCTCTCAATCTCATGCTTCTCTCCCTTCCTGCCCACATCAATTCCATCACCATCTTTTCTTGCAACCATGGCTACTTCCATTACTCCATAGAATTTAGAGTCATCATACCCTTGGAGGAGACGTGGAAAAATAAATGCGCCTAACAATATAATTTGGCAAAACTGTGTTAGTGTTAGTATTACAATCAAAACTAATTGGGAGAGTTGGCTGGATGTGATAAGGACCAAGTGTTTTTCTGTGCCTAAAGTTTAAAAAATCATTCCAAACAAAACTTATTTTCATTGGAAAGCAGGGAAGAATGTGACATGGTTCACATCACTAACAAGATAAGCATCTTGAAAATTAAAAATGAAGGAGGTGGAGTCAAGATGGCAGGTTAAGACAGGGACTCTTCTGAGCACTCCTCCAAACCCCTCCAAATACCTTTAAATAATGACTCTAAACAAATTCTAGAGCTGCAGAACCCACAAAAAGATGGAATGAAACAATTTTCCAGCCCAAGACAATGTAGAAGGTTGACAGGAAAGGTCTGTTGCACCAGGGTGAGAGAGGAGGGAAGTCCAGTGTAAGCCACACTTGTGAAGACCAGGCCTTAGCAAACCCTGAACAGCCCTTGGGACAACCTAGTCAGTGGCAGCAGTGACGGCTTCCAGACCCCTCAGCCCACAGATGGTAAGGGGATCAGACAACAGATCAGAAGGAGATTTATAGGGGTCTCTTTGCTGCAACCAGAGGCAGGACTCTGATGCATTGCCTGTATATGGATCTGGGTTGCAATCTTCGTTCTTAGTCCCAGTGTGAAGAGGAGCACTAGCACAGTAGAGCTTATAGCCCCGGAAAAAGAGTGCTTGTGGTAACTCACCAACCAGTACACAGTATAGGAGAACAATAAATACACCTCTTCTAGATCATACTACCTTGGAAAGGCCAAAAACTTATAGATCCCCAGAATTACTCTGAAAACAGTTGCACAAAAAAAACAAAAAAACCTGAAGTTTGGGACACTGCCTCCTCCACTTGGGAAGCAAAGCTTCAGCACAGAATTAAAAGTAAAGAAATAGGCTGGAAAATGAGCAAACAACAGAAAAAAAAATTCTGACTATATAGTTACTATGGTGACAAGGAAGATAAAAACACAGACTCAGAAGAAGACAACAAAGTCAAAACTCCTATATCCAAAGCCTCCAAGAAAAGTATGAATTGATTTCAGGTCAGGGAAAAGCGCAAAAAGCATTCTAAAAATCAAGTAAGAGAGATAGAGGAAAAAATTGGGAAGAAAAATGAAAGTGATACAAGAAAATCATGAAAAAAGAGCCAACAGATTGGTAAAGGAGGCAGAAACAAATACTGAAGAGAATAACACCTTAAAAAACAGAATAGCCAAATCGTAAAAGAGGCACAAAAATCCAATGAAGAAAAGAAGGCCTTGAAAATCAGAATTGGTCAAACAGAAAAAGATACACAAAAATTCACGAAAGAGAAGAATGCCAAAAAAAAAAAAAAGAATACAAAAGTAAAGTTGGCCAATGGAAAGGAGGTACAAAAGTTCACTGAAGAAAATAATTCCTTAAAATTTGAAATTGGGTAATTGGAAGCTAATAATTTTATGCGGCATCAAGAAACAATCAAACAAAATCAAAAGAATGAAAGAAGAAGAAAATGTGAAATATTTTATTGGAAAAACAACTGATCTGGAAAATAGATTCAAGAGAGATCATTTATGAAGTATTGGACTACCTGAAAATCATGATCAAAAAAGAGCCTAGGGAGGGAGAGAATTTGGAACTCAAAGTTTGAAAAATACATAAAATTGTTTTTACTTGTAATTGGGAAAAATAAAACATTAAATAAGAAAAAAAAAAAAAGAAAATTTAAAATGTAATACTAGGCCTCTTCCCCAACCCAGCATTTATAGGTTTGTGGGTAGGATCCCCAGTAGAGTGACTCCTAAAGTCTTCTTGCCTCTTTCTTCCAGTTAAACATGGCCTCTTAAACTCTCCTAGACCATTGAAGCTTTTCTTTTTTTTCAAGACCGCTATAGAAAAGATGATTTTGATATGTTTTATCAATACCTAGTGAGGTGTGGGGAACCCATGGCCTCAAAATCACATGTGGCTCTATATATCCTCAAGTGCAACCCTTTGACTGAATTCAAACTTCACAGAATAAGTCCCTTTAATAAAAAAAAAATTTGTTTTATAAAACTTGGCCTGAAGGCCACATGTTCCCCACCCCTGATACATTTGTAAAGCATTCCTTCCTAATTGGGAATATATTAATACTACTTAATATAAGATTACTTTCACACAAGCTTTCTTTTTATCTTCTGTCTAATAATTGTAGGGGAAGTCATATACTCCAGCATAGTCTTCTTAACCAATGATGATCAATTTACCCTTAATATAGACTAATAGTAGTATCATATAGTCCCAGTTGGCAACAAAGAAAATATCCTTTACATCTGTACAAGTCAGTATTCTTGGGAAAGAAGAGAAAAATTTGAAAATAGATAACCAGCTCCGTTGGACCAAACCTAGGAAACTTTGTCTGCCCCCCTTTTTTCCCACTAAGTAGCCATACCTAGAAATCTCCTTCAGCTCTTGAAGTGACTAATGATTGGAGAAAAGGTCAAAATCTTGAATTCACTTGAGGACTACCTGCAATAGCATGTCTCAAAGGTCAAGCTTTACATGAAAGGGCATGGCTAATATCATGTAAGACAGTGAATAGATTATAGCTATGAAGGGAATCATTGAAGATAGAGGTTAAAAGTGATTTTCTGCTAAGGAATCATTCATCTAAACTCATGCCATGATGATATATTGAGGAAAACAAATTTCTATTGTCCTTTTGAATTTAAACTAAAATATTTGGTTTTTTGAGTTCTATAAGGTTGGAGATTAGGTTCTTTACCCAAATACCTACTATATTTGGGGATGATATGAATTTAAAGAATACTCACACAAGAGAATAATTTTGGCGCCAGCTTCCAAACACACAAAACACTATCCCCCATACTTAGAATGTACCCTATCCCCATTTCCATCCTTTAGAGTCTCTGGTTTGCCTTCTGTATAAAAGTGTTATCTTTCAAGTATCACCTTCCATATAAAGCCTTTCCTGATTCCCATAGCTGCTAGTTCACTGCCTCCCAAAACTACCTTCTATTCAATCTACGTATTTTGCATGTTGCTTCCACATTTAAAATGTAAACCCCTTGAGAACAGGGAACATTTATTTCTCTTTTGTCTTTATATCTCCCAACACTTAGCACAGTGCATGGCACACGTAAACACTTCATAACTGTTTATTGATTGGTTGTTTGGTTTCAGGTCACAGTGCATCAGAGGAATCCCAAGGTTTAAGGATCAGATCCTTGGGGAAGAGAAATGAGGGAGGGAAGTATAGGTCTGGGTGGCTAACAGATTTAAGTAGGTTTCTCAAACTAAATAAGGTGTGATCAACCTCCAAACAGCAAGTTTTTCAAACAAGAATCCTTAATAAGTAAGGTTTAGGGAATAGAAGGATAGAGACAATGTTAGAGAGGCAATAACCAATTTGCTGATGTGTTTCCTTTGCGGGCAGGGGCAGGATATTACAATATTAATAAATAATAATAAACAATATAGCACTTAAATATTTGTAAAGCATTTTACATATCATCTCATCAGAGCCTCACAACAAACCTCTAAAGTGGGTGCTGTTATTATCCCCATTTTACAGATGAGGAATCTGAGGCTAAGAGAGGTTGATGCTATGCCCAGTGTTGCATAGTTAGCAAGTGTCAGAGGTGGGATCTGAACCCAAGTTTTCCTGTACGCAAGGCAAGAAAGTTGTTCTAAAATTCTTCTCATATGGGAAGGCCTGTTTGGCTTGAATTTTGCTTTGTCTCAGCCATTTATCCAGATGAGAGTTAAACAGTCACTGGATATGGGGATAAAATGGGGAAAGGGTTGTTAGTCTCTTCCCCATAAAACCACCTTTACAAGTTGGATCAATTGTCTGTTCTCTGCAAGGCATGCCATTATATTTGAAGCTTTAAAAGATGCTATTGTTTGTATTTGTCCTATAAAATCTTTTTAAATGAAGCAGCCCTTTTCTCATCTCATTCACCTCATTTTCTCATTACTCTCAGATGTGGACCTGCCATACTCAAGATAATATGTTAGCCTCTGTCCCACCACAGTTGCTTGTTTCTGCCTCTGTACTTTTATACATTTTTTTTCTCTAACTGGCATGCCTTTGCCATGTTCTCTGCCAATCCATTTCTCTACCCTCTTCCAGAACCTGCACCCAAACTCCCTACTAGAGGAAGTTTTCTGTGATTCATTCTGCTTAATCCTATTCAATACTCTGCCTACTCCACTTTTACAGTATTTAATGTGTTGCTCGATCCACACAACGGCCATTTGATATAAATTGCTTCACAAAAGAAATCTTCCATTTTTTCATATGTTTGTATTCTATCCCCAACTAGATAATCTTTATTCCATAAAAACATGACCCCAACCTTTTTGAATTTGTTTTTCTTCACCCAAAGTCTCTTGTCCTTCCCTGTTCATTCCCCAACACACATGCACACACACACACACACACACACACACACACACACACACACACACACACGCATTTGTACAATACCAAACACAAGTGAGTTTTCAATAGACCTTACTGATTCATTGGTGAGGAAAACAGATCCCCTCAAGATGAAGTAACTGATAAAGTACTCATCACATCTGAAAAGGCTTCTATTCACCCAAGAGCAGGTTACCAAGAAGGTAACAATAGGCAAGCCTGCATCTCCAGAATCTGAGTAACCTATAGAGAAATCTAGGGAGAAGTATTTCATGATCATAATAGTTGAGAATAATTTCTGAGAGCATAGAACCAAACTACTTCCTCTAAGTTGCCAATTAGTATGATTGCTACCCACTGAAATGTAAATCAACAATGGGAAACAGGAACCAAGTTTCCAACAGTCCTGCTCCCCTCCATAGTCTGGACCAAAAGCCCCAAATGTGCCAACTAACACAAGCTGAACTAGTTAATTACAAATCCAAGTGGGCTCCAGGGAAAAAAAATATATTTTTAAGCACATCTCCAGCAATTTAGCTTTTCACATTTGGCAAATTTCCTTTTAAAAATTATCCTTTCTTCTCTTAACCAGTTACAATTCAGCATCTTTGGAAGAGGTCAAACCACTTCACTGCTGCTTAACGTGCCAGGTACGTCGGGCAAAACGCACCTCCAGTGCTGCCGGATGTGCCAGGTATGACATGGCGTTCTATGGTCCTTCCAGTGGAACCTCAGTAGCACCCAACCACAGCAGCACAAGAGCTTGCTGGAGGAAGGGCTGGCACCAAAGCAGGACAATAAATCAACTCAAATACTGAGAATAAGGGCATTAACCTCACCTCCCCCTCAAAGGACTCTACCAGTGATAGCACTGATTTTTTTTAATACAGCACCACTTTTGTGAGGACCACACTCTGACAAAGCCATAGGTTTCTTCTTCTAATACCACCCCAAATATCATTGCTACTCCCCCAAGAAAGGAGAGATAATGCTGCCTATTAATGCAGTGGATATTTTTCTTGCAACTTTCTGAAACTTCATAGATATCCTCACTTCCTGACTTCTTCAAGGTTTCCATTCCATTTATTATCAATATAGATAAATTGAGAAACAATTTGAAGATCAAGAGATAGAGTAAAGCAATGAGAATTAAGCTTTTTCAGGACATCAGAAACCAAGAAAGGAGGTAAGAGCAAATTGTGCATATGTATTTATACATATATTATAGATATAGATATATAGACGGATAATCGAAAATATCCAAATGTGTCCAAAGGAAACTATTAAATATATTAAATTGTTTTGGTTCAGTCATTCAGTTGTGTCCTACCCTTCATCACCCCATGTATCATACTATCCATGGGGTTTTCTTGACAAGGATACTGGAGTGGTTTGCTATTTCCTTCTCCAACATTTTAAATCTCCAATTTAATATGTAATACTATTAAGATAATACTATCTTAACCTCTCTGAGCCTCAGCTCAAGGATCACCTTCTATATTAAGCCTTTCCTGATTCTCAGAGCTACTAATTCATTACCTTCCAAAATACCTTCTGTGCAATCTATTTAATCTGTAATGCTACATAGGAAATCTTACTACCTATTAAGATGATACATGTTTCATAGGTCACTTGCAGAATAAGAAAGATTTATTATTTATTTGAATAAGTTCAACTGTCTATCACACTTTACCATAAGGGAAAATATTTTGGGAAATGTATATATGTGTTTTATTTTGTTTTATGATTTAATCATGTTAATTAAAAAGCTATTACTAGGTAAGCTTTTCTGTTTGTTATGTCAGTGAGCTTAAATAACTGACCTATTTTGGCGGAAAATATTGATATATAGCTGTTGAGATTATTTTTAAAAATTCCTCATCTTCAACTAATTCAGCTTTATTCACATTGTGTAGTCCATTAACTATCCATGGCTCATGTTGGGCCATTATTAAGACTTAGATTTGAATCCTACTCAGTTGCTTGAAAACTAGCAAAATCTTTTTCTACCTTCTTTCAGGTGCATAAAAGACAGGCTTTTCATTAATTGTGCACTTTGTGGGCTTATTGGAATTATTTAAGATCAGATCCAAGTGACAAAATGTGTATGTATGTGTATGTGTGCGCATGTGCGTTTCTTCTTGATTCACTTTAAGAGCTTTTTTTTTTTTAAATGATCATAAACTAAATGTATTGGTAATCTGTTTCGGGCAAAGTGGAAAAAAACATTTTTGTGGGAGATTACACCAGAATAAAAAAGCAATATTTTCTAGCCATTTAAGAGCCAGAGGCATATGCTTAGGAATGAGTAACTCATCCTCATGATATTGACATAGATAAAATGCAAGGTTTTTCCTAATCTCAGCAAGAGGCCATTCTGGAAGAAACCAGATGGCAGAGCCTGCTATTGTCTCTCCTTTGGATGAGCACACTGACACTCTAATGGAACAGGTAAGACCCATTTCCCAGGAAACTCTCATTATGTGTTCTTATATAGTTCTACAGTCGTATCTTTGCATAATTGGTGCTGAAATAGTTTTCCTTGTCTCTCAAGGTGATTACATTATATTAACCAGCATCTAATAGCACGTAATATTTATTGCATTTGGGGGGGGGAGGGTCATGATTTGACCAGAATCTCTCAAATTTTATTGCTCTTCAAAGCCGAACTGTAGCTCTCTTAGAAGGCTAATGGTATTTGATATGATATAGTATAATGTAATCAATCATACATTTTTCTGAAATAAATGCTGACTTATAAGGTAAAAATAATACTGAGGGGGAACATGGAATCACAGGCCTCTCTCTTTTGTTACAGATCACAGGCTTTCCTTATTTCTTATTCTAAAATGTTAATAAAGAAGACATGAAGATAGAGAACACAGAAACTAAGATCTCTTCTACTGTTTCTATAAACAATAAGTGCTGTTTAAGGAAGAATGAAGTTCCTTCATAACCATTATTCTTGAGCCAATTTCTAAATTTTTTTGATGTTGAACTATCAAATAAAATACAGAAAATTACTCCTTAAAGCATATCTATCCCATCCCCTTCCTCTCAAAAAATCACATATAGATTTATTTATATGTGACTTTCATGGAAGAGGTCATGAAAATTCCATTGCATGAAGGTAATACAGAAATAAAAAGAATCAATCTTTCATGTTTTCCTAACCCAGTCATTCAGTGAACTTGGCAAGGTACCAGGGATAATATTTTTTCAAGTGGGAATATGTGTTTGGTAAAAAATATCCCTACATTTGAATCATCATCAGGGGGTCCTTGCCTTGTTATGCATTTGGGGGAGGGAGGGTAGAGTGTTCACCCCTGCTGATAAAAAGAAAATGCCTCAGTGTTCCTAGTATGGTACAGTGCTACTCTAAGAAGAAAGACTAGAAGAATTGCATATCAGGAAGAATTATCTCACTGAGCCAAGCAAAGTATTTAATTTTTTTTACAAGAAAAAGCAACAAGAATTCAAATACAGGATTTCACATCATCAATAAACATTTATCAAGCACCTACTATGTGCCAGGCACTGGGCTAAGGACTGGAGATACAAAAAGAAACAAAAGATAGTCCTTGCCCTTGAGGATCTCACAATCTAATGGAGAGGCAGTTGGAAGAGACCTCAGAGATCATTTAATCCAACTCGTTTCCTATAGAAAATCATCTCTCCAACGTCACTAATGAGTGACCTGTCATACCTGTTCATTATGCCTAAAACTAACAGATTACATGATGCTGGTCAGGGAGTAAAAAACCTATGATAATCAGTCAGGACTTTCTAGTAATTGGTGATGTGCTATAGATACAGCTATATCTAGGTGTGATATAGCTATAGCTATATCGATTGAACAAGAGATATAGAGAGAAAGAGATCAAGAGATAGATCGAGAGATAGATAGGTGCTATAAGCTACCCACCTCCTCCTACTACTACTTCCTGTTTCTTAAATATTCCTACCTTACACCATTTGACAAATTGGTGCGCTTTGCCTTATCAACAAATCACATCATGTAGATCAGGTAGATCCCCACTCCCCAACCTGAAAATGATTACAGTATAGCAAATTAAAGTCAAAATTTGTTTTTACCAGAATACTGCTCAAACATTTTCCAATCTAGCCAAATGTTTTCAAAGAATTCAGCAAGACATGTAATAATAATACCGTGTATTTACATGTGTATATATATATATATATATATATATATATGTTGAGATGCTTTATGGTTTAGTCACTTGTTTTCTCTCATTTCATCTTATAAAGTAGCATTATCCCTGTTTCATAAGTAAAAAAAAAAAAACCTGAAGCTCAGAGGGGTTAAGATTAGAGAGTTAGAAAAAGCAGAAATAGCCCCAAAACCTAGGTTTTTTTCAGTGCGTTTTAGAGAATTTCTAACATGGCTATTTTTACTGTATTATATCTCAATGTCACTTTGGCCAGATGACTATTCAGCACCCATGACCCTCTTCCCTTATCCCCCAATAGTCACATACTCATTTCTTCTAAGGCAAAGTTTTTAAATCATTTTGTGGAATAGGCTCATCCTCCTTGGCAGTCTGTTGAAGTCTATGGACTCTTCTTAAAATAATCTTTTTAAAATATAGAAAATGAAATAGATGGAATTATAAAATAATTATTTTGAAGCACAGTTATCAAATTAATTTAAAAAAACAAATTAACAGACTCCTTAGATCTATCCACAGATAAGGTTAAGAACCCCTGCTCTAAAATTTTCTTTTTCAGTTCATGAACAACATGCAAGCAACCTGCTGATTTGTTTTGCCGTTGTCTCTCCTTGCATAGCCTAATTAGGCTTTCCCACATGTTTCTATTTTAACTATCAATGTCTGTATGGAACTTGTGTCATTGGTACTATCACTTTTTTCTGGGGGGGAACTGTTTTAGATAAACAGGCTGATCATTTTAAGTATTGTAGATGAAGCATGTTGTTGGAAAAAAATTTGTTTAGTAATATTCTGTCATCTACCTCTAGCTTTCAAGATATATCTGTCTTTACCTTGCCTCTTATGTTTCAGTGGTCTTCATTAAGAAATATTTTCTAAGTGGGCAGTTTGCTAGAAGAACATAATTGCTTTTTCTCAGCTAAGAAATGTCCATTTGGAACTTGTAAAAATTGTGCCCCACAGCAATAGGATACATCAGAAGAGATGAGAAACATAGCTCTCCCCACCACCACCAAAAAAAAGCAAGAAGACATTCCTACCCCACTGCTTTGCAAAAGTGAGAGGTCCTCAGTCATTTAGTACAATACTCATATTTTCAGAGTTTTTTTTTTTGATACATTGGACAGTTTTGCTGATTTCTCTCTTTTTTTCCTTTAAAAATATTTGTTATATGAGATGGCTTTCTGGGGAAAAGGGGGGAGAGGAATACTGGAACAAATTTTGGTGATGTAAAAATAATCAAAAATTTATTTTTAAAATCTCTTTAAATAGTTGACCCCCCAAAAAAGTATTTCAATAATATATGATGATATCCTTTTCTTTTTGCTTTGGCTCGAGTTTTTAGTTTTATTTTTGAGGAACAAGCTGAAATAGGGCTAACCAGGATAGTCTAGCTAGATAGGGAGAGTCTAGTCATTATTATACCTTTAGGCAGGCTAGACAATTAGGCTAATGAAGGGAGGATTAGACAGTTCTGAATCTATATAGGCAAGGTTCATGTTCCAGAAGGTCAGTCAGTCAGCAGGTTTCACTAATAAACAGGAAACATGAAAAGAGAGTTCCAGTACTGAAGCAGAGTACTCTCCATTCTGCTTTACACTGTCTTCTGGGGATGGGTAACCCTGAGGCTTCTAGCTGTGGATCCCAAGCAGAAGGAGATTCAGGTGAGGCAAGGAAGGAAAGATAAAAGTAGAAGTCTTTCTAAGAAACAGATATAGTATGTGTCTCATTGCAGTAAATTTCTAACCTAGTTGGTTAGCAGTTTTGACTGTCAGGAGGTATCTCCACAGGTACTGACTGTCAGCCTTATACTTTTATTCCTACGTCAGTTTCAATTTCTCTCTAAAAGACAGTACTGAAATGACATACAAGTGATAAAAAAAAAACAAATAGGGGAATTTTAACCTTTCAACTTATAACATTTAGATAACTATAACTCAAGTTATATGAATGCCAGGCAATCTGTGCCATAAAATGTCTCTAAAATTGTCAACAAGAACCATCCAGGTTTAACCCCAGGTGGAATGGTGTCACTGAATGAATTCTACTAGGATGCTTCCTAGTCATCAAAAATGACACATTTCCTGCCCCTTTACTCTGAAAGAACTGAAGTTACTCATTTGAAGATTCTGTGACATCCTCTTTGTCCTGACTAAAAATATAGTCTAT
>CM053580.1:121264383-121275352 GCA_028627135.1 Pseudochirops cupreus | reverse complement strand
TCAGTACTTAAGATATCATAAGTAGATTAATGAGCTAAATGAAAAGTGTTTCTGAAGAATTGCATCTTATGGAACATAGAATTTTTTAGCTGGGAGGGAATCTCCTCGTCTAACTTTGTCTTTTTACAGACAACAAAACCAAGAACCAGAAAGTTTAAGTGGCTCAACCATGATGGTTCATAGCATAGCTTGGACTCAAGCTCAGTGTGGTTGACTCCTGGTCCATTGTTCTTGTTGATACGCTGCCTTTTCAGGAGTAATTACTACTGCTCTTCTGTAATTAGTTTGAGGAGGTTTCTTGGAAGAGGTGAAATATCAGTTTTCTCCTTGAAGTCATTTGCATTAAGACTATAATTGTACTAACTCAGCAAATCTGTATTAGCTGAAATTGACACAAGTCTGGCCATGGTTTACATAATATGGTTCCATTAGACCTTGTCATAAGGTCCTAGAAAGCAGTGGTTTCCATCATTTGTCTGTATACAGGTTCAATTTCAATTTTTCTTTTTAATTCTAGCCTTGGGTACTTCTCTTAACCATCTTTTCATTTTTATATGATTCTGTTGTTCATAAAGTTCTTTCATATACAGCTAGAAACCTTGAGTCTTTATAATTTCAAGGATCTATTTGTACAGCTCCTTCTCAGAGGCCCTTCATTACAAAGTCTCATTTTTCCATATTCAAAACTGAGTATCATGATTTCCAACAATTATAGGAAATCATGCAACTCCAGCTTCCCAAACTGTGCCATCTTTCTTTGGTTTTTGTGAGGAACATCTTGCTGTTGTTCCCAGCACGTGGTTGCCATCATGGTTTTGTTTTGCTGGTGTTCTGGGCACTAAACCTAACCTTTTCAGTTTTACTTTCCTACCCTGTGCAGTTTCCCATAATTTTGCATTTGGATAGATTTCCAAAAAAGTGATAACAGTAATTAGCAGCTGTGTATTATTTCTAGTGAAGCCTAAAAATTATGCATTTAACTTTGCTTCTTTCTTTCTCCCCTAGGGCTTGTACGAGACAACGCATGCTGAGCGGATCATTTGAGGGGCAGCCAGCAAAAGAAAGGTCAATACTCAGTGTGCAGCACCATATTCGTCAAGAACGCAGGTAATGTGCTGGGCAGGAGGAGGAGGGAGGAAATTTTCAAGGGGAAAAAATTAAAAAGATATTTAACTGAAAGAGTTAAATGTGCACACACCATAACTGCTACTCTTGGAAAGCAAAAACAGAACAACCTGCATCTCTGGATGGTAACAATAATGAGGTTTATTGTCTCATGAAAGAGGAAGACTTTTTTTAAATTTCAAATGTCATCTCCTTCATTTGCTGTAGATCTGTTGAAAGATTCAGAGGATAAATTAATTTTTAAAAGAATTAGAGACAATTGAAGAATATAAGCTTCTGATGTAAAGAGAGTGAGATTCTAAGCATATTGCATGTATATACACACATATTAGGAAAGTTGTTTTTTATAATGGCCATCATTTAAAGGTCACAGTTTGATCTTGAGATTTGTCACCAAATTGATTACGATTGTTTCAGGTCACTGAGACATGGTTCTAACAGCCAGCGAATCAGCAGGGGAAAATCTCTTGAAACCTTGACACAAGATGTAAGTCCTTAAATGATGCTTTGGGTTTAGGGAACAAAATTATGACTTTCCATTTAAATGGTTGTTTACACAAATTCAATGTCTAGACTTTCAGAACATATTTCCAGAGTGCCCTGAGATTCAGTCCCAAATGGAATTTTTTTAAAATGACATCACTATGATATATAATATTATTTGTAGAAGAACCAAAAACATGTTCCTTCCATAGTATTATAGTTCAATGAAAACGTGCTGTAAATAATTGTTATAGAGAAATATGTTCATGATATATTTAAAGACTTAACAAAAAGGTTTTACATAATAGGGATAATGAGCAGCATTCACAGTTGACATCTATTGTGTTTAAAATGTTCTCCCTCTGATAGAGAAGACATAGTCTCTGCCCTCTAGAAACTTGTATTCTAAGAAAACTAAAACAACACTTTTAAAAACCTTAATCTTTTAATATTTGTTTGATATTCAACCAAGCAATTCTTTAGTTAAAACTCCTGGATTATTTCATACTCGTTTCTCACTCAAAGAGGAAATTATTACTTAATTCCTGCTATAATTTGATAATTCTGTAACTCAGAGGTATCAAAAATACAAATTGTGGGCTCTATTACTCCCTACTGCTATTTGCATGAGGTGAAAATATAATTGAGAAATATTTAACAAAATAGAAAGAAAATAAAACATATATAATATTGATATGTAGTTTTTCTAAATTAATATGCAGCCTGTAGGGCTCCTTATGTACAGTTTAGTGGTTTCCAGTTTTTATTTGAGTTTGACACTCCTGATATAACTATCACGGGGGCTTGAGCACTGCACTTGGAGTCAGGAAGAACTGAGTTCAAATTTGACTTCAGTCACTTAGTAGGGACCTGTGGGTAGTCATATAAGTTCTGTCTGCCTCAGTTTCCTCATCTGTAAAATGCCAATGATGATAGGACCTGCCTCTTAGGGTTATTATGAAGATAAAATAAGTTGGAACAATTCAGGGAAATAATTTAGGAGATGGCGAGTTAAGAAATAAAAGGACTGAATTGCTTCATCATCTATGTTTATTCTAGTTGCTAAATGATCCAGTCAAAATCACAAGGTAGACGGAGTTCATCCTCAGTGATCCCTGTCTTGCCTTTCTGTCCATTCCCCCTGTCCTTTCATTTCTTACTCCAGGTACCCAGAGTTCTCTTACTACCCAGATGACTTCTGGTTTCAAAGGGTAGTGATAATCCGCTAAACTAATTCTCACTAATATATTAGTGACTTAGTATTTCATCCCTCCCAGGAGTATTTTTTTAAGACCAAATGAAGAGGGCAACATTTAACCCCAAAGAATGACTCTCTAATGGTAGATTTCTAAGCACTGTGACTCCAGAGTAGAGAAGGTCTTTTGAGGCATGGGGAACTTCCCAGAGCCCTTCAAATCCCAACATATAGTCTGTAGGTAGATATGGCTGTTAGAGGTCCCCTCTCTGTGCCTTTCTCTCACTGACCCCCTCAATTTCCTATTCAGATCATTTCAAAACCTTTCCAAATTTCAAAGTGTTTCTCAGGAAAATGAGTAATAAGGAAATTAAATGATTTGACCAATGCCTTGTAATAAGTAACCAATCAGGCCATGAATAGGATTGAGCCTTTATGCATTCACTGAAATTCTGCAGCCTCTTTGATACCAAAATATACTACTCTGTACAATTCAGTATTAAGTGAAATGGGGTAGGAGTAGGGGAAGGGAATAATGCTTTTGTTTCCAAAAACAGGAAAAAAAAAACTTCACTTAAGTGAAGTCTTGGTGAAAAGGGTTTTTTTTTTTCCCTTTAGCATGATTCAATGTAGCTCCAGACAGATCTTTTTCAAAGTATATAGCCATCTTTGCTGGCTACTCTGATTCTATGATGCAAAACTGAAGACTTCATTCAGTCAACAAGAATCAATTCAATGCTCAGCTAGGGGCTGGAGGACACAAAAACCAATCCGAGAAGTTTTCTGACTGGCAGAGTACTGGATGCCACAACTTTCAATGTACTATTCAAAATAGTAGAAGTATGATTTGTCAGCATAAAGGAGAGACTCACACATAACCCTGGTAAATTTCTCTAGCAAGCAGAAATGGGAGAATATATAATTTCTCATTTCAAGCACAGAGGCAAGCACAGAGGCTTAAGCCATAGGCAACCTAAGAAGTTTATCCAATATTAAGAATCATAGCAGAATCTCTTTGACGTGTGTGCAACTCCTGCTCATGTAGCTAGAGAATATATGGATATATCAGAATAAGCATGGAATCAATAGAATGATGCTAGTGACCGCAGCTCTGGACCTTTAATGCCTACATGAACATTCTGGAACACGTGGGAGTTGTGGGTTGTGTGGAAAGAGCTGACCTTTACATTCTGCCAACTCTGAAAAAAATGATCAGCCTATAATCATGATGAAGCCTTCAGGCATCCTTACCAGCTAATTCACAGTCATGTCATAAAATTCAAGTGGAAGTTCAGAACTCATAACCTATTCACAGTCACAGATTTGTCCAACTAACCACTGATGTTTCACCACAGAATTATAGTTATTATTCCCCAAGTGATTTTTGGTTTCATAATTCTTTGGATGAGTATTAGGACAGAATGTTATCATGAGAAATTTGTCTAAGGATCAACAGGGATAATATTGATTCAGAATACTTCATTTCAAAGTGACTCACCAAAAATTCATTGTTTAAACAGGCCAAAACAGAAGATGCCTTTAAGCATATACTGTGTTTGGTGTTCAAGTGACTCTACAGGAATATTGTAAACTGCAGAATTTAAAGTTCCCTTGTCTTGCTAGATTTCATTATGCTTTTGGGGTAGGACAGACTCATATCAAAAAATAAAAACACAATACAGCCCACCATATTACGTTGGAAGAATTTCCTAGGATTCGTGAGATGTTTGCATTTTGGCCAATTTCTAATTTAAATCTCCATTCTGGGTCCCTACCCCAATTTAGAGATAGTAAATTAATGAATTTGAGTTAATTTTTTTTCTTTTCCAAATACTCTACCTGACATAAGTATGGATAATGATAAATATGGGATCATAGATTGATGGACCCTAAACCAGGGAAGGATTTTAGATGCCATCTTATCTAACTCCCTCATTTGATAGATGAGGAGCCTGAGACCCAAACAGAAGAAATCACTTTGCCAAGATGACAAATATTAGAACCAGGACTAACGCCCAGATCTCCTGATTCCTAGTCAAATGCTTTTCTTCTCTTATCATACTGCCTCTCTAAAGACTTTATATGAATTTCAAGTTATATTTAAGGGGAGAAATCCCATTGACAGATGATCCCGTGTTATCTTTATAGAATGAGAACGTAACGTGCATGAAGAAATTTAAATGACTTTATTCTAATCACGGAAGTTAAATTTGTTCATTTTTCCTATGTTCCTCTTATATATTTATAGCATTCCAACACAGTGAGGTACAGAAATGCACAGAGAGAAGACAGTGAAATCAAAATGATCCAGGAAAAAAAGGAACAAGCTGAAATGAAAAGGTATTGAATGATACAATGGCCCATGGGTCACATTGTAGAAGGAGGTTTCTTTTGAAAAAAAAAATTACTTTCCTGTGAATCCTTTTTTTCCCAAGGAAAGTACAAGAGGAAGAATTAAGGGAAAACCATCCATATTTTGACAAGCCCCTTTTCATTGTTGGCCGTGAGCACAGGTTCCGAAATTTTTGCAGAGTGGTGGTCCGAGCACGCTTTAATGCGTAAGTATGTTTTGTTTTGGTTGGTTCTTTTTCCTAAATTCACAAAGCAGGGTTGTTTCATAAGAAAGTTAAAGAAATGTACAATTCTAAAGGGTAACAAAAACATTCTTGGACTAAAATCAAACTGTTCACTTTTGTAGAGCAAACTAACAAGGTAGGGTAGATGGAAGAGTTATATTATTTAAAATGTACGTAGCACTTAATCATTGTGCAAAACACCTTGCAATCATTTTGCTCATTATTTCAAACAATGATTCAATGTGTCGCAGATCAATGTTATTAGGACCATGATTTATGAGCAGGAAACTGAATCATAAGGAAATTAAATGATTTGACCAATGCCTTATAATGAGTAATCAATCAGGCCATGAATAGGATTGAGCCTTTATAGCTTCACTGAAATTCTGCAGCCTCTTTGCTACCAAAATATTCTACTCTGTGTAATTCAATATTAAGTGAGGGTAGCAGAAAGTAATTATGCTTCTGTTGGCAACAGCTATGTACATATTTCTGTCCCTCTGTTTCTCTATTCTCACCTGAAAGAAGACAAGATTTACATCAAAAGCTGTAAGGGAGCCAGAGGTCCATAAGAAAGAACCATGTTCTTGGCACTCTAGACCAGGATTATTGGGAACATAAAATGTGAAAGAGAATTTTTTTTTTCTCAAATGTTATTTTAAGTAAAGCTTCAACTAAAACCAGAAGTACAAGAGGAAATAAAGCTTAAGTGTGAAATGTTTCCATGTCTAGGCTTGTATTCAAATGTACCTTCTCCAGTGCCAAAATCAATGAAAACAGATCCTGTTTATTGGTGGTGATTATGTGTCATTATCAAGTATTCCACCATTAGTGGAATAACCACTTGATTTGGTATCAGATGAACAGTCTCCTTTCCACCTCTTCCTAGAAGTATGACCTTGATTAAGTGAGTCACTTTATTGCTCTAGGAATCAGTTTTCTCATATGTAAATGGAGGTCACTGAATTAGAGAATATCTAAAGTTCCATCCTGCCCTGACATTTGTGAACCATAGAATTTTAGAGATAATAAAAATCTTAGAAATTTTGTACTATAATCTTCTTATAGAATCTCATAATTCTAGGGCTCAAGAGGCGTTAGGTTATATCTGGTCCAGCCCCTTCTGATGAAAAAATGGAGGCTCACAAAGTAGAATGCTTTATACAAGGTCATACAGTCAGCTAATGAGAAAGCCAGGACTAGAACCAAAATTTCATCACTCCCAAATCCAGTGCCCTTTAATCTTGCCCCAGTTCTATCCACTTTAAGTTCAAGGTCATTTGTTCCTTGCAAACTTCACTAGGATCTCACAAAGTTAAAAGAGTGTCCACTTACAGGTTAATTTGATCAGTGACAAAAGTCTCCAAATGGTCATTTTATCTAGATTATATGACACAGTTAGATGGAGTAGTGAATAGGGTGTTGGGCTTGGCATCAGGAAGTTCTAAGTTTAAATCCAGCATTAGACACTCTCTGTGTGACCCTAAGCAAGTCACTTAACATCTGCATGCCTCAATTTCATCAGCTACAAAATGGAGATGGAAGAGCAACTACCTCAAGAGTAATGAGATATTTGGAAAGTGATTAGCACAGTGCCTGGTCCATAGCAGGCATTATATAAATACTAGCTCTTATTACTGTTCTCGAATGTCTACCTATTAATCTATTGTTATTTCTCCACTCAGGGCTTTATAGTCAACTATGATTTTTATATTTCATAAGGTCAACTAATGACCAATCAGCATCTAATCATACATAAAAACAGACTTCTGTTCATTCATTCATTCAATAACCATCTATGGAATGCCTACTTTATCAGAGTTCTTTCAGTGTTCTAAGGATTTGAGGGTAGGCAATGGAGAGGGAAATAAATTTGAGATAAGACATGATCTTGGCCCTTGTGAACTTTAGATTCTGATTCCAATTCCCAACCCATATGGCATCTGGGAAGGTATACTACAGGATAGTAGTCCAACGTAGCAAGAAGTACTTTGTATCAAACTTATAAATTATTTTAACTTTAAAGAAATCTCATGATGGTTCATGAGGCAAAGAATATTTTAGAGCATTGTTTTCAAGTGATATTTGACATCAGAATCACTTTTGTTTTTAAGATCCAGCTAAAGGTTTTTGAGTGTAACTATAAATTCCAAACCAAGTTACTCACTGTATTAGAAGTAGTAAAGTTTACTCTGTACTTGTGTCAAAAAAAAACCCAACAAACTATAGTCTTTTTCTTTACCCTGTGCTATTTAAACTACTTTTACTTAGTGTCTAAGCCACTCAAACATGGGAGATTTATATCAGCATTTATATACTCAAATCACTAGAGGTTCTGTGGATTTGGGCTATTTGAGGCTTGTGTACAAACACTGCACTACAGAGTCATACTCTGTTTGATGTATTGTTTAATTTAATTTGATATCCCTGTTATCTCTTTCAGTTCTAAAACAGACCCTGTGACAGGAGCTGTGAAAAATACAAAGTACCATCAACTATAGTAAGCATCACAAACTCAGCTTTCCATGCACATTTGAAGTTTTCATGTACTATTTTATGCTGCATCAAATTTCTCTGTTGTCCTTTATTTCCTCATTACGCTGTTCTGTGAAGTAGCTGATAAAATTTTTCACAATTCTTTTAGTTGAACTAAGAGATTCCCATAAATAATATGCCATGACTCTTAAGGTCCTTTTCTGAAGTTTTTTATGATTCTTGACTATGTTTGTTATTTGCCAGTGACTTGCTGGGATTGGTCACCTATCTGGACTGGGTGATGATCATTGTGACAATCTGCTCTTGCATTTCAATGATGTTTGAATCCCCCTTTCGGAGAGTCATGCATGCACCCACATTGCAGGTACTATTACCAAATCATAGCTCATAAAGAAGACAGATAATGCCTAATGCCTAATTGGGACCACTGAGTTTTTCCAAATTGACTGCCCACCCTTTGCTTTTTCAGATCGCCGAATATGTGTTTGTGATATTCATGAGCATTGAGCTCAACCTGAAGATTATGGCAGATGGTTTGTTTTTCACTCCGACAGCAGTCATAAGGGACTTTGGTGGAGTAATGGACATATTTATCTATCTTGTAAGTTTTCATATCATATCAATATTCCTGCATTCCTAGGGGTTAGTAATAGCTCACATTCACATAGATAGCACTTCAAGGTTTGTTAGTACTTTATTCACAATCTCCCTGTGAAGTAGTTAGCACAAGAATTATTATCTCTCCTTTTTAAAGAAAATGAGAAGTTGAGTACTCCTCCCAAATCTATTCACAATCATGGTGTCAGTGATTTAGAGCTGCAAAGGACCTTAGAGTCATCAAATCCAACCCCTTCATTTTATAGATGAGAAAACTGAGGCCCAGAGAAATCAAGTGACTGCCCCAAGGTCACACTAGTAATAAGTAGCAGGACAGGATTATTCCTAGAATGAAAACATATCTTTTCACTTCAGGATCAGTGTTCAGTGGCTTAGTCAATAAATTATGGAACAGTCAATCCCAGATTTGAGTCCTGAAATTCAATTGATGAAATTTTCTTTGAATACTTATCTATCACATATGATTTATTCATATAAACTTAAGTACTCAGTATGAATTATTATAAATATCATCAATCATTAAAGTGATTAAAGATCAAATCTGATTTGATAAATATGGTTATTCATCATATCTGAGTGATAGTACTCAGTAATAATACATCACTTTCAGGAAACATTCCTTATTTTTTCTCTCTTCATCCTCTTTCTTCTCTTCTTTATTGTCTTTTCCTGTTGTCAACATCTTCTCCATTCCCTACTGACCTTCCAATTCATTCTTCTATGTGTGCTTTCTCTCAGTTCTTCTCAATACTTCCATCCTGACTCCATCAGCCTTCCTATGCAGCCCGGACCCCAGTTATTTGTGGGGTTTTTAAATTTTTTTTTAACAATCATTCTTTTTGTTCCAAATTCTCTCCTTTCCTCCATCCCTTCCCCTACCCATTGAGAAGGCAAGCAATAAGTTACCCAGCATGCATGTGAAGTCATGCAAAACCTGTTTCCATATTAGCCATGTTGCCCCAAAAAGGTCAAAAAAAGAATAAAGAGATGAAAAATATAAAAATTTTTCAGTCTACACTCAAAGTTTCTATCTGGTATATAGAGGTAGATAAGGTAGATAGGCATTTTTTCATAATGAGTCCTTTAGAATTATCATGGGTCATTATATTGATCAGAGTAGTTAAGGCTTTCACAGTCGATCATCATTACAAAATTGCTGTTGCTGTGTACAATGTTCTCCTGACCCCAGTATTTTTAACAATATCCTTTTCTACCTTCCACCAAATAAGTTTGTTTGCTATTCTCCAACCCAGGATAAACACCAGCATTTGCTTGTTCATGGGTGGTGTTACAAAAATATAACAAATTTGTCCACTATATATTCAGACTATCCAGTTGCAACTGGACCCTCACAAATGTCTGGCAATCTTCTTCAACTTTTGAATCCTTATTCTGCTCTCAAAATGTTCAACCACATTCCATTTAGAATTCCAAATTTTGTGTCTCTCTTCCAATCCCCAAGTTCAACCCTACTTCCCTCACTCTCTGCAAATATTCTTCCTGTTTATTTTAATAATTTTAATTTATGCATATGTATTGACTGCCTGCCCTTCTCCCAAAGGATAGTTGCTATTTCCAGTAAGATGAAGAAAGTAATAAAATCAGGCCAGTGAATTCTACTAAAAGTAATATCTTCTAGCTTCGTGTGTCAAATGTCAGAGCTACATTATTATTTTTTTTTATTCAGTCCTAGTGTTTTCAAGTTCTCCCTCTTGGTTGACTCTTTTTCCCCTGCCTAAATTTATGTCAAGGCCTTTAACCTAAAGGAAACCTTCACCCAACCTTACTACCCTATCAATTTATTTTTCTCTATTTCTTTGCCTTTGCCACCAAATTTCTTGAACAGGCAGTCTACATTTACTCCCTCCACTTCCTCTCCACTGCTCAGTTGAGGCAGGTTAGTGCCACAATGGATAAAAATGCTTCTGGACCTAGAACTGGGAAGACCTTATTTTAAATCTAACCTCAGAAAAATAGATCTCATTAAAAGAGATAAGAAAGAAACCTCTATCTTGCTAAAAGATACCATAGGCAATGAAGTAATATCAATACTAAACATGTATGCACCAAATGGGATAATGTCCAGATTTTTAAAGAAGTTAAATGAGTTATAGGAGGAAATAGTAAAACTATACTAGTTAGTACAGGACTTCAACTTTCCCCTCTGGGAACTAGATAAATCTAACCTAAATCTGACCTCAAATACTTACTAGCTGTGTGACTAAGGGCAAGTCAGTTAACTTTTATCTGCCTCAGTTTCCTCATTTGTAAAATGGGGATAATAAATTTATTATACCTCCTTTCCAAGATTGTTGTGAGGATGAAATGAGATAATATTGATCTCATAATATCATAATATATTATGATATAACAATACCATAATATAATAATGTGTCACATATATCACAATATGATAATATATATATATACATATATATACACCACAATATAATAATATATAAATAAGAGGCTTTAC
>CM053580.1:121244273-121263883 GCA_028627135.1 Pseudochirops cupreus | reverse complement strand
AAGAAATCTAATTAAATATGAAGCACTCCTTAGGAAGGTGATGCCAACTTATTATTGCATTCTGTCTTTGCAATGCAATTAATTTCCAGAAACACCATCTATGAGATACTCACATGTTTTCCACAAATGGAGAAAAACCTGAAGACAATCACGCAGGCCCCCATCATATATGTATATGCATTCTGGAATTTAAACAGAAGAGAGACTTTCATAATTTGTACAAGAGATTTTGTTCCAGTTCCATTTCCATTTCTCATTTGAAGCCATCTGAGAAGTCTACTGAAAAATTGCTTTAATAAAATGTGGAACTTCATATAGGAAATTTGTCTAAGAAGGTTCTGAAAAGGTCACTGTCACATCTCATGAATAAATATTATACATAAAATGAAAATAACAAATGAGACTTGGGGCTCTGTTTTACTTAGATGGCTTCTGTATTGAAGGGTTATTATATAAAATAAGCATTTAACAATCATTTATTAAGTGCTTCCTGTGTGCAAGGTACTATGCTAGGCACTAGGAAGATTCCAAGTGGTGATAAGGTGCAGTCCTTGCCTTTCATGGAATTTACAGATGAATAGAGGAGATGGTAAAGACATGGCTTTCATTTCTACTGACCCCAAGGGTAGAAAGATCTTGTGATGAAATACAAGGGATCATGAGATTTAGAGCTGAGAGAGACTTTCAAGGAGGATGGCTCAACATTAGAATGGATTACCCAGGAAGATGATCATGGTCTCTCCTTCTCTGCAAATCTTTAAAGGCAAGACAGATGCTCATTAATCTAGGGTGATTTGGGTATGACATCTCCTTTCAGTGACAGGACTAGGTGACCTTTTAAGGACACAGTCAATCTAATGAATCATTATTTGTTGATCGAAAGTAACCTTGCTAACTTTACAATGAATTGAACAATTGTCTTATTAGAAGGGGAACGTTCCATTAGATAGAGCTCCAATAACCACTCTGGTAAAAAACAAAAAAGCTGCCAAAGGATATTTGTGCTTTATTGGGTCAGCCTAAACAGATGTCAGAGAAAAACTTAAGAATTATCCTATTTATCATAAGATCATTGACCCAGAAAGGTATGTGATTGCAGGATCATCAACTTGGAACTATAAGGTACCTCAGAGACACTGTAGCCCAACCCCCTATTTGGCCAGCGAGGAAATTGAGACTCATAGGAATAAAGCAAATGGCCCAAAGTCACACAGGGATGGCTAAACTGACAGAGTTGGGATTGGAAGCCTGGCTCTCAGAATCCAAATCCAATACTCCTTCCACTGTACCTCTACTCTACCTCTCCTACTTGGTGAAGTAGTGTCTGTGAATATATTTTATGTGTGTATGTTTGTGGGCTAGAAGGGGTTCAGTACTTCTTTTTAGATAATCAATTCTAAAATGTACGTTGATAAGTGAGTATGGTTTCTGAATGGGAGGGTGTGTATGTGCACTCCAAAGACAAAGAAAGCCATTTCTGAAACACCCAATGTTTTTCCTCTTTCATATCTATCCTTTTCTCCATTTGCAAATCTAATCTTGGATTGACTTTAATTATAATAAGCAACACAGTATTACTGCTAGTGGGGATCTTACAAGGAGAGCAAAGTGAAGTATCACCCAAATGACACCAAGGGAAGTCACCAAGAGGTCATATCGATTCCTTCGGCTCTGCCAGAAGCCAGCAGGTGACATGGCGATAATCTTCATTGTAACCTGGTAAACAATGAAGACAGGTAATGTGATTTTTTTAGCCAAACTTTCATTTACCAAGCTTAAGTAGAGTCTACTACTAAACATAAATGCAAACAAAATGTTTTAGGAAGTATTTTTAAAAACTGAAATAGTTAATGTAAATTAAAAGAAGTATTTCTCACTAGATATGAGTCACTTTCTACAAAATACAAACTCATTAGAAATTGAATGATCTATAAATTATATTAATGGCAAGAGTCATTCCTCCATGCTCTTTTCCCCTCCACTAATTTAGACAGCAGCATATTTTGCTTCCTCAAGTAAAGCACTCATAGGAATAAGAAACATCAAGTACCACACATTTATGAAATATAAATTCCAAGGTCTTAAAAAAGTTGCACTGTGAATAGTGATTGTGCATCCAACGTGCATTTTAAGGTAATCCTGGCTCTGTCAAGAGCAAACCCATGAGTCAGCTCTCCTTGCTGTATTTTGAATACCCTAAATCACTGATTGTGCAGCTAGCTCTAAATATTTGAGCTGACATCACTGATGCTGCCACAGCTCAGGCACAGCAGTCAACAGTGGTGTCTCAGCAGCTGGAAAGGGAAAAGAGAGCATTCATTATACAAATGGAGGCCACCATTTTTTTTAAAAGGAGATGTTCTAATAGAGTGTTTTCAAAAGCAATTCTCTTAAAATAATGAAATGAAAGCTTCCATTTTCATTTAAAGCTTCCATCTTAAAATGATGAAATGAGGGGAGGTGGTGTGGTACAAGGGAAAGAGAGCTAGATTTAGAATCAGAGAATCTGGGTTCAAATCCTAGCCCTGCCACTCGGGGGAATCACAGAGGTCCTCTTCTGAGTGACTAAAGCTTCTTCATCTGTAAAAATGAGGGGGTTTGATGGCATGCCCCTTAAAGTGCTCACATTCTGATTCCATAATCTATCCCCAATGAAAGTGAATAACAGAAAATGAGCAGAAACCACTTGGAGAGTCTTAAGTCCTTTACCATACCTCCAGGACAAAAATGAAGGTGAACACAACGGACATTGTTGCTAAAGGAACAGTCACCGGGTCTGCAACATCCCACTGAAACAGGAAAAGAAACAACATGTAGCCATGTGATTCCTAAAGATGATTTTTCTCCTCCCTATTAGGTGAAGCTTATTTTTTTTTTTAATATGGCAGAGCTTATGTTTAGACAAGGATGGCAGCTTGCTACATTCTCAGCTAGATGGATGAATGAAAAAATAATTTGCAAATGCATAGTGTGAAACAAAATATAAAAAAAACCACAACAAGAAATGTACCTTGACTGACAGCAGCACAGATTGAGCCAGGACTAGCACGGCAATAGTCCTCTTAAAAAAGGGATGCTGGGTAATGTCATACATTTTAGCTCTAAAACCATCATTATCTGAAAAAGAAGGATTTTTGCAAGGGCATTTTAGTCCTGGGTCACATTTGCTTTCTTGTTTTTCATTTTCTATAATGATCAGCTCAAGACACATTCAACATTTTTTTTCCTGCTACAGTTTTAATCTAACTTTGAATATTTAAAAACAACAACGGCATGAAGCCTTTAGTCCTAAGAGGACAGTCACATTTCTGTCAGGTTAATATATTTCAGTCGCCTTATTAAAAGGCAAGCACAAATATATTTTATTTAAAAATTCATTTTTTTCATTAAGGCTTATCCTAAAAGCACTGAAGCACAACCTTTGGGTGGCTAGTTTTAATAGCCTTATGCAGAGATCTGTGGTTAGATGGCTGTTTCTACATTAACTTATGCACAACCTCCTAGTGGCCTCACGATTATTATTTTAATTTAAATCTTAGACTCCTGGGGAATCATGAACACTAGTGCCCAACATGAATGAAATCAGAGCATCTTTGATACCCGGGCGAGGTGGGAGATGAAGAGGTTGTGCTATCTTCAGTCTGCTTTTCAGATCTTCCCATCTTCTCTGATCTACAGTCAGTAACGCCGTTCCCTTAATAAACAAAGGAAAGCATAAAAAGCCTTTTGTCATCTAAACCCAGAACATTCCAGATGTGGTCATCATAAGACAAAACACACACACACACACACACACACACACACACACACACACACACACACACGAGTGCTGCTTTTTGTAGCTTTAAAAGACAAGCACTTCGTCTCACATAGGGGCACTTGGGTAAACAGGGTCAGAGTTTCTCTCTCTCACCTCGAGAGCAGTCCCAAAGTCGACACTTTGGCTGGAAGACCCTACTCAGTGAGCAGACTTATTGCTCTATGTAGATCTAGGGTAACCAGCGGTGGAAAACATAAGTTTTATATTTGATTTTCTACTTCCTCGAATCAAACAAAGGGAGGGAATAGCTATTTAAATGACAGCTAATTTTTATTCTGTTTCATTGCAGAAGACACTGCAGCAAAATAATGACTTGCTATTATTACTTTAGCTTGTGAAAGTATTTTTCTGTCCCTCCTATCTTCCCATTGTCCTGAAAATGTGCAGTCTTAATAAGCGTAAGGAAGAGACATTAAGTGATGAGACAAAGGACTAGTGAGGAGGGAACCAGTACACTGAATCCTGTCAGTTCTGTAATAAGTAGCAGAATGATTATAAAGCAAATTCTTTTATTAGAAAATTGTCATATTTAGGTGCAAGCAGATTGCAAGTGGTTGAGACAAAACAAAATAAACCCACCCAACATATTTTGAGGAATCAGAAAAATCAAGTTTTCCCTGTAACTCTAGTTCATTTAAAGAAAGACACAGATATGCAAGGTTGGAGAGACTTGAGGAGTGATTACTCATTCATTCACTCAGGAAATATTGAGCTATTTTGTTCTAGATACCATGAGATATATGAAAGGGAAGAATATCTGGTCTCTGCCATTCAGTCACTTAGAATGTAGTGATTAAATTCTGGAAAAAAAATGCTAATTGGTTATAATTTCTTACCAGGAAATATTTATAAGCTATTAGAGCCAATACTATTTTCATGGCACCACATAGTCCTTTTCCTCCCCACCTTATTCCACTCCCTCTCTTCTTTTCTCTACATTTTTTTTCCTCTACATTTTTGCTTCTTTGAGTGAGCAGAGACAGTTGGGTTCAAATTCTGCCTTCTTCTGACACTTACTGGTCAGATAACCTGATTAATTAATTAATGTAATAAAATTAATTAACATTGGTTAATTAACATCCCTGAGACTCAGTTTTCTCACCTATAAAATGGAGGTAATAATACTTTTGGTAACTACCTTACTGGGTTGCTGTGAAGATCAAACAAGATATTATCTTATTTGTACAAAGATATTTGTACAAAGTGCTTTGCAAATGTTAAATCACCAATAAAGCAAGAGTATTTAAATTAGGGTTCATAGATTCACAAGGGGTCTATGTGTCAAAAAACACATTTTGATTTTCACTAAAAATGAACTGAAATTTAGCATTTCCTTACATTATTTCACTCCATTATTCTGAGAAGGAGTTCACAGGCTTCCCCTGACTACAAGGGGTCCATGACACACAAAAAATTTAAGAATCCCTGCTACAGAAGGATAAGTACTGGATCTGGATTGTTTGTTTGTTTGTTTTTAGATCTATGCTTTTATTAGCATAGGAAACTCACTCTACTAATGCAGGTTAGCACCTTCTATGAAAATTTTGTCTTGCCCAGGGTCATACAGCCAAAGTGTATCACAGGTGGGATTTGAACCTTGGTCTTCATGGCGACAAGGCTAGCTCTCTATCCAGTATAGCACGCTACCTCTCCTAAACGAACACAGAAATGTCAGTTGTTACTATGGTTATTTTGATTATTATTATCATTTTCTTCTTCTTTCTCTCAGACAATATATAAATATGCTTTCTCAGTAGAAGGGAACAATTCTTACCAAGACTTAAAAACTTCTGGGACTTTCCAGATTCACCATCACCATGCACCAAGAGCAAATAGCTCTGGGCCTTGGAAAGAAATACGATAAGTGGCCTACAAGTCTGGATGAGGACACTGGAGCTGGAGTCAGGAGACTTGAGTTGGAATACTGACTGCCACTGATTCATTATGTGACATTGGCCAAGTAACCCTACCTCTCTGAACCTCAGTTTCCTCATTTTTAAAATGAGGAGGTTGGATGAGATCATTGGACCCTTGTTTTGGAGTATAAGGAACGTTAGAAGTCATTAGATCTATTCTTTCCCCTACTTTCTCTTTATACTTGAAGAAAGTGAGGCCCAAGAAAGCTAAATGCCTTTAAAAATGCCTGCCAAATGAAATAATTTAAATATATGATTTCAAATATTCTATAATCACCATCAGCACTTAAAAAAAAAGAGACTGGGCACTGAGTTATGTGAAGATGAAAATATAGACTATCTCCTGACTACATTTTCACTGGCTGTCCCCTATGCCTGGAATTCTGTCCCTTCTCATCTCTGCCCCTCGGTATCCCTGGCCTCCTTTGAGTCTCAGCTAAAATCTACTTCTGCAAGAGACTTGTCCTGAAACTCCATAAGGGTAGTACAGTTATCCCTTCCACATCGCAATTTTCCCCATTGTGGGTTCAATATATCACAGGTCAGTGTGAGGAGGAGCTTTGTGGAAACCACAGATGAACAAAGACCAATAAATGACACAGAATCTATGACCAAATACTTGACACAAGTTTTCAGACTTCTTCTCCCGTTCAAAGGAAGAGTCAAAAATTTTTACCAAATTTTCCAGATTGCAGGGCCCCTCACCTCTGCCATATAGAAGGCATAACTGTACATTCCTTGTTGAATATCTCCAACTTAATATGTGTCTTATCTGTATGTTGTGGTTTGCCTGTGAGCTCCTTCAGAGTGGCAAAATGTAAGCTCCATGTTGGGTAGGGCCATTCTCAGTTTTGTTTTGTGTCTCTAGTAACTAACACTGGCATATATTAGGCACTGAATAAAAATTTACCGATTGATTCATGGATATTCCTTCTAAGTCTCCTCCTTTTGAGACTGACCATACTAATTTTCCTCAAATATTCCTCATACACCCTGGTTTATGGACTCCTCCACTCCAGTTAGGTAGCACAGTGGATAGAATGATGGGCCTGAAGTCAGGAAGATTCCTGTTCCTGAGTTCAAATCTGGTTTCAGATACTTACTAGCTGTGCAACTCTGGGCAAGTCACTTAATTCTGTTTGCCTCAGATTCCTCATCTGGAAAATGAGCTGTAGAAGGAAGTGGAAAACCACTCCAGTATCTTAGTCAAGAAAACCCCAAATGGGGTCACAAAAATAAGACATGACTCAAAAATGACTGAACAACAACAAAACAACAACATCCCTGTACCATTTTACCATCACAAAATTACAGAATCTCAAAGATGTAAGGGATTTCAGAGGCTATCTTGTCTAACAAAGAATTCTCTACATCGCTGACAAGGGTCAACTAGTTCTTGTCTGAAGGATTCTAGTAAAGGGAAACCCATTGCCTTCAGAGACAAACCATCCTACGTTGGGATATCATTATTAATGAATTTTTCCTCATTTCAAACTTAAATTTGCCTCTCTTCACTGTCCCTGCATTGCTCCAAGTTCTGCTCTCTGGGTCTAAGCAGAACAAGTGTAATTAATCCCTCTTCCATGGGGCAACCCTTTAAATGCTTGAAGCCAGTTAATATAGCTGTTTGACAATTGTACTAAGATTTTTGGGATATTCTCTATGTTCCCCATCTTCTCTTCTCTGGGCTAAATATTCTTAGTTCTTTCATTGACCCTTATACGGCAATATCCAGTCCCTTCACCAGCCTAGATGCTCTTCTTGGGAAGACCTCTGGGTTTTCGGCTTTGTGGAATTGTATGGTCATGTTTTTCAAATGCTAGCTGTATATATTTATGTAAGACAGGCTAATATTGACATAGAAGTTCATGCCTGCAAAAGAATTCACATGCATAAACT
Organism: Pseudochirops cupreus; assembly: GCA_028627135.1. Lineage (NCBI taxonomy): Eukaryota > Metazoa > Chordata > Mammalia > Diprotodontia > Pseudocheiridae > Pseudochirops > Pseudochirops cupreus. The sequence continues at coordinate 121,256,248 of CM053580.1, read as the reverse complement.
CATTTGACCCTAACAAAAAAATGAGAAATAGGGAATACAATTACTATCACCAGTTTATAAGACAAGGAAAGAAGTCCTGAGAAGTTAAGTAACTTGGCCAAGGTCACATGGGTAGTTAGCATTCTGATTCCAAGGTCACATGGGTAGTTAGCGTTCTGATTCCGATTCCAATGATCTTCCTGCTATACTATATTTCCTTTCTCAGTGATATAGATAGTGTAATAGATTTAAAAAGTTCATTCATTCATGCATCAATGTTCTAATTAAATCAGTAAATGGCCTGGTAAAATACTTAGATTTGTTTATGTTGCTTACAGAGCACTTGGCTAAGTGAAAATGTTTAACTATTTCAAAAATTCATTTTTCTTATTACTGACCCTGCAGGAAAGCTGCTTCTAACCAAACCCACCAGGGACTGAAAACGCCTCTTCTGTTTGTTGGCAGGGAAAATGGGAGAAAGAGGGGAAAAAAAGGATGTGTAGGGAGGAGATTTCTTGACAATGGAATGCTCACAGGGAAGAGGAGACTGTTCTCTGGTTCATGAGTAAGTTCAGCAAAGAGAATGATCCCCTGTGAGGATGAGGGGGAGTTGCTTCCCTTTGGCTATAGAGAGGATTTTTGGTACAAGTATCACTGTTCAGATTCCAGACCAAAAGGTCCCTTAGATACTGGCTGGGAACAAAAATCCAGATTTCTATCATGTGTAGAATGAGAGAATATTTGTAGGGATTCTATTTATCACAAGATAAAAAAAAAACAATGAGCCTATAGCTGCTTTTTTATTTTAAGTGATGTCTTTGTTTTCAAATTTAAAGGAACACAAATACTAATGATATTGGGGGGTAGATTTAGATAAAGAGGAATGGGAAGCTTGCTAGAAAAAAAATCTGGAGAGAGAGATAATCTGGGCACAACCTGATAATACACTTTATATTCGCGGAGAATTGATTTATAGGGTTCAGAAAAAGGACAGTTAGGGCACTATGGCCTAAATTTCTAGAGGGGAAGATATTTAGCTGGCATCAATGAATACAAGCAACACAATTCATTGAACTACATCCTCGGTAAAAGAAATAGTGGTTTATAGTCACTAAGCCATTGTCAGTGATACTTGCTAGAATACTGGAAAAGGAGGGACAAGAGCTATTATATGCAAGTGGGATTTGCTTTGCTTTTCTAAAACTGAAGGTAGACATGTCCATTGGTTGGCTCATTAATCACCTTTGAACAAAGGACACCCACATCTGTATACCAAGCTGCTGGGTCATAATCTTCAAATACTTGCTCGACAATGCTTCAAACTAAATATGTCTCCAAATAAACTCATCTATTTCTTCTGTAAATCCACTCAACTTTCCAAAGTTCCCCTCCCCATGGAGGGCATTACCATCTTCAAGTCATCCCGATGTATAATCTTGAAGGCATCTGTAATAGTAATGTAATTTGATCCCTTTGTATTGGCAAAGCTAACAGGTACTTAGCACCTAGTTTGAAATTAATTAGATCAAACCTCTGTTAAGAGACAAAAGGTATGAACCCCTGTTGCTGATGTAAAAAGATGTTGCTGGTGTAATAGGAAGGCGCAGAATAGGGAGGAGCTAATAGGTACATAAGGAAAAGCCTTAGCTAGAATTTCAGATCTTCTTGGAGCCAGGTTCTGGAGGCTGAGGAAGAGAGGCCCAAGCTGGAGAGAATGATTTTTATTTTGAGAACCTGGATGAAGTGATTTTGATTCTGGGAACCAGCTGAAACTTCAGCTGAGTCCTAGGGCCAGCTGGAGCTCCTGAGGATTTCGGAGGACCAGCCAGAGTTGCAGAAGACTGAGGAAGCATGACTGTGGTGTCAGTATTTTGTCTGTTTGTGGCTTTGTTAAGCCTTGACTTCCCGGGAAAAGAGACTGTGGAGGATTTAAGGTGGACTGGACACTGTGAGCTTCAGCGTGGAACAGAGACTGCATAGAGAGCTAGACAAGGAGGTGGGAGCTGTCTGCCTTTGAACCCAGGTGACAGTTTGGTGAATCCAGGTAGGATCTGGGGCCATGGAAGGGGATCTAGGGAATCTGAGAGCCTACCCTGAGTCAAGCTGAAAGAAGGCTTTACTTGGATACTGTGTACTGACTGAGAAGATTATAATTTACTGTGACTGAGGGGTGGATGGCCTGTGTATTTTCTGATGATTGAATAGTGAATGATGACTGAATAGTGACTGATTTGTACCTTAGTGTGCCCCATGAGTGCCCCATCTTTAAGGATGATTGAATGATTTAGTTGATTGAATGATTGAGTTACTAAGTGATTGATTGACTAAATGATTGTACTTTGTTCAAGACTGTGTGACCACTGTGGCAAATACTATGTGGCCATTTTAGTGATAAGTTGTTGTGAATGCTATTATTTTGATTTTCTATGAAATGTTGTAATATTGTGAATGCTGTATTTTGATTTCTGTGAATGTTTTGCTCTGATTTGTTATTGAATAAATAGAGTGTTCATTATACTGTATAATCAAAACCTTAAAAAGCTGTTCACAGTAGCATTCTTCTGGAAAGCTGTTCATGCTTGGCTTTACAGCATCCTTGGATCTTCCTTTTCCTTCCATATTCAGTGTTTCCAAGTTCTATTGGTTCTACTTACAGGATGTTTTCATATACACCTTTTTTCTCTCCACTGAACCCAGCTCACCCATACCATTTTAATAGCTTCCTAACAATTATTTTGGCCACCAGTTTCTTGACTTTCCAATCCACCTTTTACCCAGCTCTCAAAATAATCTTCATGAGGTACATGTCTGGCCATGTCACTCTCTATTCAAAAACCATCAGTGAATCCCTATGCTTCTAAGATAAAATAAAAAATCCTTAGATACCCAGACAGTCCTATTTCCTGCTACTGCCCTTCATCAACATTGTTTTCTAGTCAAACAGAGTTATTTGTTTTTCCTGGACTCACCAGTCCATCTCTTTATGTTCAAAAATTCATCTGGGAGACTCATTTCTCTCTTTTTCCTTATCAAGAATTCTCATCTTTATCCAAGGCTTAGCTCAGGGAAACCTTCCTTGATCCCTCTTTCCTCCTCTGGCCCTTACTCCTCTCTCAAAGAGCCTTGTTTTAGGGTTCTTGAATCTTCACCTTATGCTCCCACTCCCTCACTCTAGTCTTCATCTTATACTTTTTGATAGTCATGCCATAGGAGACAATGAGAGATGAACTCTTGCTTTAAGAGTTAAATGCTATCTCTGAGGCTTACAGCCTGTAAGACCTTGGGTAAGTCACTTAATCGCCTTCATTCATAAAATACCTTTCCTTTTGGACTAGATGGCTTCTGAGGTCTCTTCCAGGTCTATAATCTATAATCCTTTAGGAAGTAAATCCTTTAAAGGCACTAGCTATTTTGCTTTTTGCCTTTGTATCCCTAGTTTCTGGAATAGTGCCTTGCACATGACATATCTTTAATAAATATTTGGTGAATGTTGAATTTAATTATAGAAATTATGACAATGGGTATAAGTTGTAGAGAGACACAGACTACTAATAATAACAATAACGATAGTGGTAACTAGCATTCAAACAGTGCTTAAAAGTTTGCCAAACAATTTATAAATATTATTTCATTTTTACAACAGTCTTGGGAAGTAGGTGGCATTATTATTTCAATATTACTGAGAAAACTGAGAAAAACAGATGGAGTGATTTGCCTAGGGTTAAATACCTAGTGAAAGCAGGAACTGTGGTTTCTTGTTCGTTAGTTTTTGGCCTTTTTTAGTATCTCCAGTGCTTAGCACAATGCCTGCTACAGAGTTGGCACTTAATAAATGCTTGTTGCCTTACTAGTAAGGATCTGAGGCTAAATTTGAACTCAAGTCTACCTTTATCCAGGTCCAACATACTAGCTACTATATTATGTGGCAGCCTCTAATGACCTAACATGTGGAAATGCTTCCAAAAAGTCATTCTAGTCCAAGTGGCGTGCTGGTTTTCCAGCAGTGGTCACTCATGGGGAGGGTTCAGATTTAGGCAGGACAGAATATAGTTGTAACTGTCTAATTTTGACATTTATTTTTGTTGTTGTTCAATCATATCCATCTCTTCATGACGCCATCTGGGGTTTCCTTGGCAGAGAGACTGGAGTAGTTTGCCATTTCCTTCTCCAGCTCATTTTACAGATGAGCAAACTGAGGGAAACAGGGTGAAGTGATTTGCCCAGGGTCGCATAGCTAATAAGTGTATAAGGCCAGATAGCAGGAGTCTTCCTGACTCCAGGCCCTGACTCTAGCCATTGAGCCCCCTAGCTGCCCTAATATTTTTGTTATTTGTCCCCCTTCTCGAAGAGAACCAATAATATCAGGATAGTTATATCTTGACTTACAAGTGAATTGGACTTAAGTGAGGCAGAGCTGTATGAAGTTATCAGCCTCACTTTCTCCTCCAGAGTCATCAGAGCCCAGTGGCAAGATATAAGTCAGGATGACTGAAGATGACCTCAGATGCAGGGAGACTTTGGCCTTTCTAAGCTACGGTCTTTCCCAGGTCTCAGTTTGTCTGAGGCAACATCCATTCAGTGATTTAAGGCTACGTGGTATAGTGTGCATAGAGTGCTAGGCCCATGTAAAGCCAAGTATGAGCAGCTTTCCAGAGGACTACTGTTGTGAATAGTTTTCAAGGTTCTGATTACACAGTATAGTGAACTCTATATTTATTCAATAACAAATCAGAGCAAAACATTCACAGAAAGTCAAGATATAGAATTCAGAATATTACAACTTATCACAGAAAATCAAAATAAGGCAGTCACGACAACTTATCACTAAAATGGCCACATAGTTTTTACCACAGTGGCCACACAGTTTTTAACAGAGTATAATCATTTAGTCAATCAATCACTTAGTAACTCAATTATTTAATCAACTCAATCATTCAATCATCCTTAAGGAGGCCTCCTTAAGGTTCACAAAATACAATAGTCAAAGTTCTCTACTCATGGGGCACACTAAGTTACAAATCAGTCACTATTCAGACTTCATTCACTACTCAATCATCAGAAAATACACAGGCCATCCACCCCTTGGTCACAGTAAATCATAATCTTCTCAGTCAGTACACAGTATCCAAGTAAAGCCTTCTTTGAGCTTGACTTGGGGTAGGTTCTCAGTTCCCTGGATGCCCTTCCATGGTCCCAGATCCTACCTGGATTCACCAAATTGTCACTTGGGTTCAAAGGCAGATAGTTCCCAGTTCCTTGTCCAGCTCTCCATGCAGTTCCTGTTCCACACTGGAGCTCACAGTGTCCAGTCCACCTTAAATCCTTCAGTCTCTATCCTTCGGAAGTTAAGGCTTAACAAAGCCACAAACAGACAAAGTATTGCTACCACAGGCATGCTTTCTCAGTCTTCTGCAACTCTGGCTGGTCCTCGGAAATCCTTAGCAGCTCCTCAGGAGCTCCATCTGGCCCTCAGAAGAAGCTCCGGCACTACAAATCCCAGGAAATTATGACTCTCCCAGCTAGTGTTTTTCCTTATATATATTATTGCTTCTCCCTATTCAGCCCCTTCCTGTTATGTCAGCAACAGAGGTTCATGCCTTCTGTTTCTTTAACAGAGGCTTAATTTGAAAGTAGGTGCTAAGTGCCTCTTAGCTTAGCAATACAAAGGGATCTTCAAATTTCATTACCATTACAGCCCACAGTGGGGAAGACTCATCTTCCTCAGTTTAAATCCAGCCCTAGACACTTACTAGTGGTGTGACCCTGGGCAAGTCACTTAATCTTGTTTGCCTCAGTTTTCTCATCTATAAAATGATTTGGAGACAGAAATGACAAACCATTCCAATGTCTTTGCTGAGAAAACCCCAGTGCGGTCACAAAAAGTTGGACACAAATGAATAATTGAACAGGCCTAATACTGACATAGATATGTATTTAGAAATGTGTGTATACATATAAACATACACACATATATACACATACTTGTAATTATATACAACACATGTATATGCGTGTATATATACGTATATACATATGCACAAATCATACGAATATACACACACTCATATATAACATGTATATATGTGTGTATACATGTGTGTGGGATGCGTGTACACACATATATACACATTTGTATATGTGTATATACATACACACATATACATATACACACACATCATAGGATTATAGATCTGGAAGGGAACTTAGAGGCAATTGAGTCAAATGCCCTAATTTTACAGATGAGGAAACTGAGGTTGAAGGACTGGGGTTACAATTAGTATCAACGTCAGGATCATGGCTAATCCTCAGTATTATGTGCACCAGAAAACACTTGAATAGCAAATGAACAAGGACTGATTTCAGAAGCTTTAAAAAAAGACATAATTTGCTTAAGAAGAACCGTTTTTTAAAGACATAAGGGACTCCCTTTCCTGCTCTGCCTAATTCTGAATCATAAAAACCATTGCTCCCAGTGCTCACATTATTTCCTATCTTCCCATTTCATACCTCTTGCATTTATTACCTGACTGAGGAGAGAAAATATATATGGAACCCTGTTTATCTACCACTAGGGAAGACTTTATCTAACAATTTATATTTTCATTTTTAAAACTTAAGGGGTGGACTAGAGGTGATTTAGATATTTGCTGCAAAGGAGAATTTATCAAGGCTACAAAGCAAATCTAATTGCTTTCAGCATGCACTTGAGTACAAGTCCAATGTTTTCTCTTCTTCTTTCTCTGTAATCTTCCTGCCCCCCTCCCCTTCCCATCTCTGCATCTTCACAAAGCTGTTGGAATGTTGTATGTGGCATAATGAATCATGCACTAGACTTGGAATCAGGAAGACCTGAGCTCAAATCTTTGCCTCAGATACTTGCTTAGTACAGGCAAGTCACTCAATTTGTCTGTGTCTTAAGTTTCTTCATATTTAAAATGAGAAGGCTGAACACAACGCACCCTAAGGTCTTTTCCAGCTATGATTTACGATCCTTTCAAGCACCCTCTTTTTTTTTTTCCTTTAAAAATGAATTTTTTTTTTTAAAGACAGGGTCTTTTTATTCTCATTCAGTCTGGAAGTTAAGGAATCCTTCATTTGGATTAGTACAGGTGCTTTGACCTGATCCAGTCTGTCCCTCCTTGGGCATCCTGGGACCCCTGCCATTGTTGAGTACTCAGCTTATATATGCTGAACTTGGTACAGACAACTGATTGGCTTAGCTCTCTCCAGAGCTGAAGAGATCCACCATCTTCAGCTTCCTCCAAGCAGGATTACAGATCTGGCTCTCTTTTTTCCTTTTAAAACCCTGCTCAAGCGACCCCTCTACTATGACTTCTGGCTCCAGTCAGTCCATGTACTTTAGCACTCTACCTATATTTGTATAGTTAATAATATATTTATATACATATATTATATATATTATATATAATCATAGTTATATATAATAATGTGGTTAATAATATAGTTATATTATATATAAAGTATATAATATGATATATACTTATGATTATATAATATATAATTTATATTATAGTTAATAATAATTATACATATAGTTAATATAGTTATGGTTAATAATAGTTAAATTAACTATTTATTAATTTGTTTCCCCTCAGATATGCATTTTTATTTAGCTTCATTCATTTGTTCTTTGTCATGTCTCCTAATTTCTATACCAATGTGGGGCATGGTGCTTTGAATAAGCAACATGGTGCATGAAAGGCAGCATGGTGCACAGTGCTAGAGCAGGAGTGAAGAAGACTCACTTCAAATCCTATTACTTACATTTACTAGCCATATGACTTAAGCCATTTAACTTCTCTATGCCTCAGTTTCCTAATCTACAAAAGAAAAGGGTTAGACTTGAGGGCCTTTATAAGTTCCCTTCTAGTTCTAAATCTAGATTCTACAATGAGAGTCCCATGGCAGTTGTTTCACATGGCCCTAAGATGGCCTTCTCTACTTCCCTTTTTTCAGCTATTTTACTTGGGGAAAATGAGGCCCACTCACTCTCTTGTGTTTTGTTTTAGCAGGGGAAAATATAATGATCTTAGACAAATGGCATTTTCTTGATCATGAATGTATGTATGCCACTCTATATTTTGACAATGAATATTTATAGTGATTCTTCTAGGATTCTAGAAGATCTAGAAATGTTTCTGCATCTGCAAAGCAAGTATAATAATTTTCAATATAACTTTTGCGCTATAGTTTATTGTGTCCTAATTTTTCAAATATTAGTAACCTATGCTTGAATATATGTGACTCAGCCTGAATGTGTGATTAACAAGAACATCTCATTCTATGATACTGTTAAGATAACTCATGGGAATCAGGTGGATGGCTTCTGCAACATTCTCATCACATAACTCTCACCCTCTCCTCCCCGAAAAAATCAAACCAAACCAAACCAAAAAACCCCTTCAGGAGGTCTTTATAACATGTAGAAAAAACAAAACAAAACAAAATTCCTTTGCCTGGAGTACAAGGTCCCCTACAATATGGCTTCACCCTAACTCTCCAATTTAATCTCACATTCCTCCTCTTGTATGTAGCCTATTCTTCAATCCTAATCTTTCAGACATACATACTTTTGCTCATGCCAGCCAATATCTAGAATGTCATCATAACCCTAGCTCCATGGATGGAAATTTTACCCATCCTTCAAAATCCTTCAAAAAAGACTTCCATTAATTCTCCCAGTTCTGACCATGCAGGACCAACCTACTGCTATCAGCTCTCATGACATTATCTTTGTATTTCACTCATGCACTTATAATCTGGTTTGTAGTATATCTATGTCTATATCTACATACACATCCTCTTGGGACAAGGACCACAACTTCTTCATTTTTGTGCCATAAGTGTGTTGGCCTCACTCAGTGACTAGCAAAGTATCTTCCCACAAAATGCATTCAGCAAATATTTAATGATGCTATGAATAACATGTGTCTCTTCCTCGGGGACATGCATGTCTACTAGGAATTAATCAACCAACCAAAAAGCACTTAAATGCCAACTATGTGTTGACCATGGGAAATAGAGAGACTAAAACAAACCAGTGGGCCTTCATAGAGTTTAATTCAATTGGGGAAATGATACATAAATAAATCCAAGCTATATTTAAAGTCAGGATAGAGACTGAACCCATAATTTTGTTGATCAAAAGAAATTATGTATACAGAAACTCACTCCACCAACGCAGGCCTACAACTTGTATTCTTAGAGAGTTGCCTAGAGAATTAAGAGGCCGACTGCCTTGTTCAGGGAGTCATAGACCTGCAAATCAGATCACTCCTGGTTTGAGAGCTATCTCTTGCTTCCTTTTATAAATATTACTTGCAAAGATATGGCATTGTATTGTTAATGTATTTTTTTCTGCTTAATGGGAAGATCTTTCCTATCCATTAATAGGCCCATGTGATCTGCTTAAGTCACATGAGTTTGAGTCACATGAAGCCTGTGGTGGGAGGAGCTTGCTGAATGAGTAGAGCAGGAATGGGTGGAGCAGGAAGGGTGGAGCAGAGCCCAAAGGAAGTTGGTCAGAGCAATTAGAGCTGAGGGAGAGAGTGGAAGCAGGCAGCAAGCTCTGAATGTTCGCTTGTGAAAAGGCCCTAGCAAGGGCAAGACTTGGGGATGATGGTGACCTCTGCATTGTTACTGTGTATAAATTTCTTTGCTGCTATGATAGATTTGACTTTCTGGTGTTAGGATTTGGCTTTCTTGCATTTGAATAAATGTTTTGGTTCTGTCTTCTCTGTGGAGAGTCTGTTATATTTTTGCAATTCAGAATTATGCTGGCATATTCATAGCTGGGGTAGGCACTGTGATTATCAAATTGGTGCTACAGGCATTTGAACTGAATTTTGAAGGAAACTAAGGATTTTCTGAGGCTAAGAAGAAAATGTAGTCCAGCTTGTGCACGACAAAGAAACAAAAGATGGATTCTCACATGTGAAGAAAGGCAATTACATACACAGAGAACAGGATGGGAAATAATAAGTAAATGGAAGGCTAGAGTTGGATTGGTCCTGCATTTAGAGGCCACATGAAGGAGTTTGTTTTTCAACCTGGAGGGAAGAAGTTACACTGGAGCTTTTTCCATGATGGGAGGAGTAACACTATCAGGCATATGCTTTAGGAACATGTCTTTAGCAGCTGGGTAGAGAATGGTTTGGAGAGAGATGACACTTAGAGGAAGGGGTACCACCAGGAAGCTACAACAATATTGCAGGCGAGAGGTGATGAAGGCCTGAATTAGGATGGTATTCATGTGCATTGAGCGGAGGGAACAGATGTGAGAGATATTGTAGGAAAAGAGTCAATAAGAATTGGCAATTGATAGGACACGTGGCATGAGGGAGAGTAAAGAATTAAGGATGATTTCAAGACTGAGAATGTGAAAGCATATTTAGCCTTAAGAGTGAGCTTGGTATGGTGATTAGAGTACTAAGCTTAGAGTTAGGAAAGCCTAGGTTTAAATCTCTTTTGAAACTCCCTACGTTTGTGATCCTGGGCAAATTATCTCAACTTTGTTTCAACAAGTTCCTTAAGGCTTATCTCCCAAGTCACATTTGTGTGTGAGTGGAATCCTATTCCACCCTAGACACAGGAAACCCTAAATGCTTTTGAAAACTTTACAATTTGTGGAAGTTTTTAAATGAAGCTGAATAACCACTTGTTCACATTTCAGATGGGCATTGGACAAAGAAGGGAACTTTCAATTTAGTGATTCTTTGATTTGATAGAAGAATTCCATTTGTAGCAGAAATTTTCTGTCATAATTGCACCCCTAAATTTGTGTATGCAAAGAGAACGGAAGGAATGAGAACAAGTAAGTGAGTTAGTATTTTAAACTAAAAGGAGTTTAGATGCAAAGCTTGAAGACAGAAAAAATTAAACAGACTGAACTTGATTATACAAAAGTAATTGTCAGAAAATCCCAAATCTAAAAGAGATCTCATTTGGTCCTTCTCCTTGCCTCCAGACAGTATCACAATTGAACTATTTCAGAATGATAGCTGTCAACCAATTTATTTAAACTTTCTAGAGGAGGCTGTCATCCATCTTTGCTTAATAAAATGTTCCACTGGCATTCTCCCGTGTTAAAGTGAATTATCCTCCAAATATTATATAATAATTAAATGTAAAATTACTACTTAAAAAAAAAAAAAGACTGAGAACCTGAACAGAACTGATGGACTCTAAGTGCAAAGTGAATCATATTTTTCCTATATTGTTCTTTTTTTCCTCATCAAATGACTAATGTTTTACATGATTTCTCATATATATATATTATATATACATATATATGTATATCTGTATGTATATATATATATATATATAATAGGTACCATATTTCTTGCCTTCTTAATGGGCAGGGGAGGAGTAGAAAGGAGGTAATTTGTAATTGAGAGTAAAAAATGTTTAAATTTAAAAAACATCCTGAATTATTGTTAAGGGTAATGGAGTCCTCAAAAGACCTATGGGAGCTAGAAAGAGTGGTGGGTTTGGTGGAAAAATCATGAATCCTTTTTTTTTTGGATATGCTGAATTTGAGATATCTACTGGGTACACTGTTCAAAATATCCACTTGGAAGGAAGTGATTGTATCAGCAAGCACCTTGGCAAACCCAGGGTGGCTGCTAGCACAGGTTCTTAGATCTGCTTTTCTAAAGGAAAGCAACTCAAAATGGGTTAACAATCTTACTTTAATCAATCAAACATGTATCATTTACCTAGTTCAGGGGGAAAAGTCAGCACCCTGAACTTCAGAGAATGCAAACACAAGTTACAAGCAAACAAAGAAACAGATCAGCAGATGGGCTTCCAGCATCTGACCATTACATCCATACCTATTCAGTTACCAGAGAGGGAAGCACCAACATCTGGGTTTTTCAAAGCCGGGGGCTCAACAGCTTCCCAGAATCTCATCTGGCCAAATCACATAACTCTTCTCAAAGTAAGCCCCCAAGCAAAACCTCACATCAGGGCAT
>CM053580.1:121224829-121243773 GCA_028627135.1 Pseudochirops cupreus | reverse complement strand
GTTACAGCCAGGTTCTGGAGTTCCCAGATCAAGGAGAAAATATTATAAGCTGCCAAGAAGAAATAATTTGAATACTGTGGAAACACAATTAGGATAACCCAAGATCTAGCAGCTTCTACATTAAGGGATCGAAGGGCCTGGAATATGATATTGTGGAGATCAAGGGAGCTAGGATTAAAACCAAGAATCACCTATCCAGCAAAATTGAGTATAATGTTCCAGGGGAAAATATGGTCATTCAATGAGGTGGAGGATGAAAAAACCAGAAATGAATAGAAAATCTGACATTCAAATACAAGAAGCATGAGAAGATAAACATGGAAAAGAATTCATAAGGAACTTATCAAAGCTGAACTATTTATATACCAACATGGAAAAACGATAATTATAACTTATGAAACTTTTCTCAGTATGAGGATAGTTGAAAGGAATATATATATGCATATACACGTATACATGCACATATGTCTATATAGGAGGATATATACGCATATGAATACATATGTGGTGTGTGTATATATGTGTACATAGACAGAGGATGCAGGATTAATTGAATAGGATGGGATAATATTTTAAAAATTTTTGAATTTTGAAAAATATTTGAAATTGAGAGGTGGGAGAGGAATAGTATGAGAGGAGACAGGGAGAAACAGAATGGGGTTAATCCTCTCATATAGAAGAGGCAAGAGATAATTTTTACAATGGAGGGGAAGAACAGGAAGGCAAAAAGGAATGGGTCAACCTTACTCTCATTGAAGTTGGCTTAGGGAAGGAACGACATACACTCTAAAATGGATATCTTGGTCTACAGGAGAGTAGGGGGAAAGGGGATGAGAGGGGGGGAGGATGGAGGAGAGGGCAGGTTGGGGGGTTTGTTAGAAGCACACACTTTTGTAAAGGGACAGGGACAAAGTAGAGAAAAGAACAAGTAGGGGATGGAATAGCAAGGAGGGAAATATACAGGTACTGGGAGAGGGAGATCCATCTTGCCCTACCAGAAAATCAGAGGGGTGATGGGGGAGGATATAGGAGAGAGCTGAATGGGGGAGGAGGATACAGCGGGATGGCTGTTTTGGGGTGGTGGATAGGGGAAAGACGGGGAGAAAATTTGTAAATCAAAATCTCATGGAAATGAACGCTATAAACTAAAAATAAACAAAAGTTAAAAAAAAGAAAATGAAAATATCCTTTGCAGTCCCCTTTCACTTTTTTTATGGCCCCCTTTTCTCATAATCTTCTCCTTTCATTGCCCGTCTCTTGTCAGCTCCCTTTTCCAGTACTGCTATTTTAGTCTAGATGTTTGTCTGTGAGCTTGCTGTTGTTGTTCTGGACCTATGATTTCTTTGCATGAGGATCCCCTGCCTCTGATGTGGATGGGTAACTGTCAAGAGTTGCCCAGAGCATCAAGAGGCAATTTGCCCGTGGTCATACAATTGGTATGTATCAGAGGTAATATTAGAACCCAGGTCTTGATGACTCGAAAGTCAGCCATCTATCTAGTACACCATGCTACTTCAGACTAGGTAACTCAAGCAAATGGGTTAGAAGGCGTTAGTACAAGTGACCCCCACCTTGGGAAACTTTTAGTAAAGTCTAGTTACTGACAACAATTTCTGGGGGCAGCATTACCCTACTGGTAGTGACGGCTAGTTTATGTCATTTTGAGGGTATATATAGTACAATGAGAACGTCCTGATGGTCTACTGTGTTTTAGACTGATGGGTTTATCTCTAGAACCTGATGAAGGTGTAAATACATCACAAAGCTTTCCTGCTATCAGAAATCCCTTCTCAAAATGCTGGATTTACTCCAGGTCATTAACCTCAAATAACAATTGCACCATCACAAAGGCTGACGGGAAGGAATAGGAGTTCTTTGCCAGCTGTTCTTACTAGCACAAGTCTCTCCAGGATCTTGATTACTGTCTGTGTTTTTTTTTTTTAATAGACTTGTAGATGATTGGATTTTTAGATGAAATTATGCTATGTCCTAGTAATAGTAAGTCCTAGAGATAATTTCTGCTGCATATCCATATGCTATCCCAATGCCCAGCCAAGGAAAAATGAGTCCTCAGTGTATTTTCCCACTTAAGTATGTTGGAAGCCAATTATAAAGCTTTTCACTGTCTTTAGAAGTTCATATGACTTGGTGAGTGGAATGAAAATATTTCTTAGTATTTAGAGTACATGAGCTATGTTCTTTTAATACATGAGGTACTCCCTGGAAACAAATCAGGCCCTGCTAGGGGTGTCCTTAACCCTAGCCTAAAGCTGACACACTCTTACTTTAGGGCGCTGAGTCTCACTTTGATAACACAAAAATGAGGCATTAGCTGGCTCCTAGTATGCAAAGCTCTGGATCAGCAAGTGCTTGAACAATAGCATTTAGTGAGTATTTCCATTTTTTCTCCTTCTGACCCAGTTATTTGGAATATTGACATTTTGCCTGAAGCAGTTTTGTGACCAGCAATCACAGATTGTTATTATATTTTTTAAAAAATAAAAACAGGCGTTGACAAGGACCCATACCTCCGGCTGTGTGTTATCTTGGTTATTAGCATTCATATCTTCACTTGGCTGTGTTGTCTCAATGCTGGGAGGATTCAGAAACTTGCTCAGCTCTTGTTGTTGACTCTCTCGAAGGCTGTGAATGATGCTGCATGACTGCTGTTGTTTCTAAGACAGAAAAGAAGGCATACATGTGTGTACCTGTGAACGTACACCCAGGCAGTTATTTAATAAGGGGGTGGGGACCCTACTCAGCATCCTCATAACATAAAATGTCATCATCTGGGTCCCAGTTCTATTTTGTCCAGACTTCTAAAATCTCATCTTCTAAGTTGCTTTCATTAACAATTTCGGAGATAAGGCTCCTGCTGACCGAAATGAGGGCTTGGGAACAGTAGTATTTTCTATCCACTTTCATGCCTTTTGCATTGATTTTTATTGTATTTTATTTATTTACATTTTATTTGGCATACATCTGCCTATGTTCGTCATCACTGTCTGTCTTTTTTCCCCTCCTTCTTGTTTTATTCTACTATTCCACTCTCAGTGTCTTGGCTTTAGGTAGTCTGATCTTGCCTAGACTCAAGTCATTTGTAATCTAGAAGAACTAGAGTTAGTAAGACTATGGAGGATGGAAAGGACTTGACTTTTTCTTACCTAGGTTCTCAGGTGAGCAAGAGAGAATTCTTTTTTTTTTAAATTTTGAATTTATTTGTTTATTTACTTTTAGTTTACAACATTCAGTTCCACAATGCCTTAGTTTCAATTTTTCTCCCCTTCCTATACCCCCTCCCCCATGGCGGCATGCAATCCAATATAGGTTCTACAAATACCTTCACATTAAACATTAGTCAAGTTGTGAAGAAGAGTTATAACCAATGGAATGAACAATGAGAAAGAAGGAATGAAACAAAACAAAAGAGGAAGAGTAAGTAATTTGCTTCAATCTGCATTCAGATGGCTGACTTTGGAATCATTAAGACCTGGGTTCTAAGCTGAACACTCTACAGTTGTCTTTGCTGGCTCATCATCCATAATCACACTGCTTAACTGTGGGTATTTTCCCAAGATTCTCTTCCTGCCCTTTTTCTCCTCCCTTTTCATTCTATTGTTTGATAATCTCATCAGTTCCCATGGGTTTAATTATAATTTCTATGCAGGTGACTCATCTATGTTTGCATACATGTGTATGAAATGTCTGTTTGTATCCATCCAGTCCTACTGCCTCCTTTGGGCTTTAGTTCTACATCATCAATTGCCTGTTGGATACTGCAAACTGGATGCCCTAGAGACATCTCAAATTCAACGTGTCTAAAACTGAATTCATTTTCTTTTCCTCCTTTCCACTCCCAGACCTCTCTTTTGGACTCTCAAGTCGATAACCTTGATATTATCCTAAAATCCATTTAGCTTTTAAAGCTTTATTCAACTAGGCCCTAAATTATCTTTTGAATCTCATTGAACAATAGCACCCCAGCCCCCAAAATGCGAACACGAGCTCACACACACACACACACACACACACACACACACACACACACACACACACTGCGATCCAGTCTTACTTACCTTCTCTCTGCTCTTTATGCACGACTTTTAATCTCTCTCTCTCTGTACCTTTGCACTGGCTCTTCCCTATCCATGGAATGTACTCTTTTTCCTTACTGCTACCTGACAGAATACCTTCTTTTCTAGATCCAGCTCAAGCACCATCTTCTGTATGAAGTCTTTCCCAATCTTCCCAAGTGTAAATGCCCTCCTTACCACATAACCTTATATTTAACTACTTCTTACCTATTCGTATTTATTCACTTTATCTTTTTGCTACTTAAATGTATGTATTTGTCTCCTCTATTGGGATGTAAGAAGGAATTGTTTCATTTTTTGTACTTGTATCCTCAGTACCCAGCACAATGCCTGCCTGGAACACATTAGGTGCTTAATCAATGCTTATCAAGTGAATGCTGTAGCTATGTGGATAGGCCAAAATATATGAATGGATCTATGACATGATATTTGTCTGGGTGTTTCATAGGCCTTACTGTAGACAGTTTTTTGTTTTAGAAATCTCAAGCTAGATTTTATCTAGGTTTTAGATATTGAGCAAATGGGATAACATGTACAGTGCTTTGCAAAATAATATATAAATATGTCTATATAAATTCTAATTATTATTATTATTGTTTTTCTTTTTCTCATTATCATTTACCAATAGGCAGGTACTATTCTGAAGTTTCTAAGGACTATACTTCTCTTTGAAAACGAACTGAAAAATGTATACCATAGAGAAACACTAGGTAGTGTTTCTGTCCAAAATTCCTGTCCAAAATCTTAGGTGGGTTTAAAGCTTCTGGAATCATAATAGCTCCTAAGACCAGTCACATAAATGACATAAACTTCCTATGTGTAGAGTATACTAACAAGATATTGATAAAAAAAATATTAATTCATGAAAAGCATGATGCTAAATACAGATATTTCAAATACTAGGGTTGGAGACAGAGTGAAATGGGAAACTCTAAAGGCAGGTTTGCCTTTACTAGAAATTAAACATTACCAACATTATGCTGGAAGCCTCTTTAGTGATAAATAGAATTTATTTGCCAAAAATCTATGGGTAGTTAATACATGGGTTTTATTTGTGTTTCTCTCAATTGTTTTATCTAACAAATAACAAATGTTTTAACATAAAAATATTTTTTTCAAAGAGTCATTCTTTGTAAAACTGTTTTTTAAAAAAGCCTCCAAATTTAAACACCTCATTCAAAGTGCAGGCTTTTGGACCAAGCTGGAAATGGACTGCTCTGAAGAAAGTAGGACCTTTAATTTAATTAAAATTAAGTTCTGAATAATTATTAGCTTTGTCATCAGTAGATGAACCAAATGAGTTAAATTATACTATATACTCAATAAAGAGTTAAGAGGTTAGTCAGAAAGAATTGGGCTCTTGGTCCTAAAAGGTTTAGAATCACAGGTACTTAACATTACTTTCCCCTTTCTTCCCTACATTAAAGGGAAAAAAGCAAAAAACAAAAACAACAAACATGCTTCCTGTTAAACTCACTGCTCTGATGCGCTTTAAACACTTCTTCAGCCACATTCGTATAGTCTGCTTGGCCACTTCTTCTTCTATGGTGTACTCTAATTGTTCCCTAGCAAGGAGCTCCTCCAACTGCAAACTTTTTCTGATGTCAACAGATCTGTATGAGAGCATACTGACAGGGAAAAAATGACATTAACATATGGCAAAGGATACCAGAAGACATCATCGTATCAATGAGGAGGGTACCAGACTGGTTGAGTTATGGCTTTATTGATAATGTGACCTGAAGTGGTCAAGTCACTTTTCTTCTCTGGTTTTTAGTTTTGTTATTTCTCTCCAAAAAAGGGTGAATTAGATGATTTTAAATGGACTTTATAACATTCTTTGAGATTGTAAAAGGTACCTCAGAATTGGAAATAGGTTTCCCAACTTTTCAAAAAATGGGAAGAAGGTATTGAACTCAATCTTGACTCCTTGCTAAATTTTAGAAAGCATTGTTCAAAAATGGTTCGTGGGTATTTGAAAAGGGTAACTGTGATTTCTCTAAACTAGCCTTAATACATTAAGTACAGGTCATGCTGGCTTAATCCCATTTCCAAAAATTCCTTTCTTAATAGACTAAGGGAATGCTGCAGATAAAGTTAAACATTATTTTCAGGAAGCCATTTGGAGATATTTTTCATAACATGTATGTGAAAAAATGGAGAGACACGGGAAGGAGGTTTCAGAACTTGGTGAATGTCTGGAGCCAGTGCTAAATAGATCAATCTCAAGTTGAATACTCAAAGGCTCTGCATACCTAGAAAATTTGTTGATGAGATGAATGTTTGTTATGTTGTTCAGTTGTATTCAATTATTTGTGACCCCATCTGGGATTTTCTTGGCAAAGATACTGGAGTGATTTGCCATTTCCTTCTATAGCTCATTTGACAGATGAGGAACTGAGGCAAAGAGCGTTAAGGTCACACACCCTATTAAGTATCTGAGGCTGAATTTGAACTCAAGAATATGAATTCCTGACTCCAGGCCTGGCACTCTATCCACTGTACCACCTAGCTGATCAAGGTAAAGGTGGGAGGTATCGTATCTAAGATATACTGAATGACAGAATTAGGTCCACAAAGAGTATGATATTGGTAGAATAATGAGATTTATCTTACAAGATAAAATTCAATAGAGATAAACATAAAGTCGTATATTTGTGTTCAATAATCGGTTGTATACTGAATGAGGACCAAATGACTACAGATAACATTGCATGGGAAGGAAGATATAGTGAACTACAAGTTTAATAGGAGTCAGCATGACAATGCAGAGAACAATGACAACCTTAGCTTTACCTTGTTCAGAACGGGGTGGGGGGAATAGTTCTAATATACCCTGCCCTGACCTCATTTAGAGTTCTATGTATAGGTCTACTAGCTATATTTTATTTTATTTTGCTTTTTAGAGGGGGGAAGGCAGGGCAGTTAGGGTTAAGTGACTTGCCCAAGGTCAGACGGCTAGTAAGTGTTAAGTGCCTGAGGCCGGATTTGAACTTAGGTCCTCCTGACTCCAGGGCCAGTGCTCTATTCACTGTGCCACCTAGTTGCCCCTACTTGCTATATTTTAGAAAGGCTACTGAAGCTGAAACATGTGCAGAGAAAGCCAATGAGGATGCTGAGAAGACTCAAAATATCCCATGAAAGGGTTAGTTGAAGGAAGTGGAAATATTTAATCTAGAAAAAGACTTACAGGACTCATAGTAATATAATAATATAGTAATTGACGTTATGCATTTGAAAGATTGTCACATGGAAGGATTAGATTTCTAGACCTAGGAAAAGAATGAAGAATAATGGTAAAAAGTTATAGAGATTCATTTCTCACTTGACAGAAAAACTTTCTGACGATTAGAGCTACTAGAAGTGGAATTACTGGATGTTTTGAAAATAAATTACATATTATTGCATTCAGAGCCTTAGCTATTTTTACATTCACCTTTTTCAGTGTGGTTTATCATCTACTAATAGAAATTCCCTACCAGCATTTTAACCATAATTGCCCTATCTTCACAAAGCAGGCTGGGGAAATTCCTACAGAACCATTGCAATAATCCTCCAGCATTGCTCAGCACCTTTTAGGCATCATTAGATTATAACAAAGAGCACAGGTTATCCTACAGGTCATTAAGTAAATGCCCAATTACCTTCTGGGGGAATATGATCCTATTCATAACTATGATAGCATAACTATGATAGCATAACTTATTTGTGTTCAACAATCTGCTGTATACTGAATGGGGACCAAATGGCTACAGATAACATTTCATGGGAAGAAAGATTTAGTGAACTACAAGTTTAATAGGAACCAGCAGTTTGACAATGCAGAGAACAATGACAACCTTAGGCTTTACCTTGTTCAGAATGGGGGTGAGGGAAATAGTTCTAATATACTCTGTCCTGTATTATTAATATGTTTATAAGTTAGAGAGGGAGTAGAAGGGAGAGAAAAAATTTTGCTAATTAAAAAAAATAAAATGGGGGTTGTTGAACTAGGTGGCCTCTGAAATACCTTCTAGCTTTTATGAACCTATATTTAAAAACCAATCTTAATACACAATTTTGAGGATTTAATTCAGAGAATAATTAGTGCCCCAGTAATGAAAACCTGATTTGGTACCTTAGCACATCATGGAAGGTGACATCACCACCATTATGCAGCCTCTCCATCTCATAACACATGTGCTTGAATAAAAGTTTGTCTTTGTCAAGATCTACCTCGAGCCTCCCTCGGAGCAGCCTCAACAGAAACTTCACCCGGAAAGTTGGAATCACCCCCTGAAATAACATGGGGCAATTACTTTTAAATCATTGTTAGAAGATAGCAATTCACTCAGGCTTCTGTTTCAGGTACAAATTAGAAACTGCTTCTCCAAAGATAACATAATGGCTATGTTTTGTTGCTTTACTGAAGATTACATTTACATGTATTATATATTCTCAAGTGAACATCAGATGTTAATGTGTCTCTCCTCATTTTTCAGGACAGACATAGCAAGGAAGGGAGCTCCTGTTCCTCTGTACACTATGTAAGCCTAGTTTATGCTATTAGCCAATGGCCTTCCTACTGGTTTCACTGTCTTCTAATTCTCTCTAGTACTCTTTGAGTGGGTCATTGATAAATCTGGTCCTGGGTATAATGACAAACACACACAACTGAAAAGAATGATTTTCTTTTCAGTTATTCCTAACAATCAGAACTTTTAAATATTAATTATAGATTTTCTGCTTCTTCAAGAATTCAGAGCAGAGTATACGGGAAGTAACCATAGACCTGGAGTCCCACCTGCTAGCTGTATGACTGTAGTCAAGTTATGCAATCTGTCAGGGCCTCAGTTTTCTCTTCAATAAAACAGGGACAATACTACTTGTATTGGTTATGTCACACAATTGTTGACAAGAAAGAATTCTGGCGCTTCTTGGATATCTCTACCTTAATGCCTTCGCTTGAATCATCATTTCCACCCCCTCCCCACTCCCTTGGAAAGTTATGCTCCACCATTCAGATCTTCCTGGACTCTGATAAATCAGCTTTGGCATCATTTTGTTGGGTCTCTGGCTTCCATAGTGATTCTCAGATATCTCTGACTGCTCTCTCCCATTTATTCTCTCCTTCCTCTAATTTTTCTTCATCTTGTCTTTCCCCATTATAATGTAAGCTCTTTAAGGGCAGGGAATGTTTAGCATCCAATGCTTAGAACATAGTAAGAACATAATAAATGCTCACTTGCTTGCTCTGACTAAACTTTAAAATCATGACATGCATGAGTTATTAATTTGTTCTAATCATTTTCAGTAGAGTTCAGATAGCAATGGTCCTGGGACATGTTACTCTGTTCTTTTATGTTTAATCTGCACATAAGTAGATAAAATAGCTGCTTTTTGATGCTGAATAAAATTGTTGGGATAATAGCTCATTTTCTGTAGATATCACGTACCTCTACCTGTTCCCACATATTTTTTATTTTTTTCTTGGTCTCTGTATTTTGAAAGCATTTCTTCTACATAGATCAAAGATTATATGGATTTGGTATGGGGATGACCAAGACAATATTTATAAATTTTTATGTATTATTATCATTAAATATATTATTTCACAGCTCTTCACTGTGTTTACAATATGATTAATTTACAAATGACCTCTTAATAGGTCAAAGTAGGCATATGATTTATTAACTATGATTCATTTGGGCATACACTTTCATTGAGGCAGAAAGCACTGGGATTAAATATTAAGCTATTATGAGGCAGGAAATAGCCTTCCATTACATTAGGTAGGTAGGAGCAGGGTGGAAAACTAGTCAGTTTGATAGCAAGAGCCCAGAGAAAGAAATTTTGATTTGCTGCATATAAAGGGGAAGGGCAGGTATGGGTTGGGAACCTTGACTGAGGAACTTGAGCAATAATATCATGAAGGAAGTGGATCCCTGTTTGAGGAATAAGGGCACCACCAGTGTGGAAAAAGAGATAAAGGGGAAGCGGAGAGCACTGCAAAACAAGCGCTTTTGACAGACTTTATCTTCCAAAATTCCTTTGGATTCCTGTCTTTTCCTTCTATTTTCTTCTTTCTTTCTTCTCTGTCTTTGTAAGGTTTGGAATATGATGGGGCATAGAAGAGAAGCATTCTGTTTCTGTTTTTTTTTTCCTTTCTCTTTAACTCAAGCTCTGGTGAGGGTTTTAGATAATATAACAAAAATATTTCACTAAATTCTTTATAAGTGAAGTCTCATTTCTTAGGCTAGTCTCATATACCTCCCCCTCCCAACACACACAAAAAGCAGATCTTGATGAATTCTTGATTTAAAATGTCAGTGATTCCCTACTGAGCCAATCAAGATATTGTGCATTTCAATTACCAACAGTAAGGATAGCAGAGTGGTAGAGACATTACAATAAATGCTTTAGGGGGGTGAAATGCAAAAGAATTTACAGTACAAAATAGCATCATCAAGTTTCCTACCTCTCTTTTATCATCTACCATGTTCCATATGATTTGAAAGTGACGAAGATCATTGTAGCTTAAAAGTTGGTCTTCCTCAGTGGAATAAAACAAAGAGAAATTCTCTACAATTATAGCTAAAAAGGAAAAAAAATACAATTAAACATTCATCTAATTTTCCATGACTTTCAGAAAAGTAAAGCACATTAAACATAATGCATTTTGTCACCAATATTTTCAAAGTGGCCTTAACTCTGGTCTCCAAGTTGGCATATCGTAATTTTGAACCAGGTTATTTATGCAAGCTTCTGTCTTTCCGAAACATGAGGGTCTCAAGAATGAGCATAGATTCTGTGTACACGATTTCCTGCCAACTGGCTTCTTCTCTTACTTGGGGGTGCCAGTATGATTCGTAAAGGCCAAGTTATATTCTGGGTGGTCTCACAACTAGGTGACTAAAATTAATCATTTCAAAGATAAAATGCATTATATTTTGGGGATGCAAAGGTAGACCTTCATGAATGTTTGTTTAAGAACATTAACCCCAAACCCTACAAACTATAATGTTCATTTACCTGAGCAACTGTGTTAAAATTAAAGTTTATACTGAATAGTGCAAGTCTTGAATTTGTAATCAGCTTTCATTTACATACCTATGAAATAATTCTTCATCTTTCAGATTAAGAGTCAACACTTTATAATTAACACTGTGAAATATCCACCTCAAGCAATCCCAAATAATTACTTGAAAATTATGTATAATTATCTTAGTTCCTAGATTTAAAGAGGTAAATGATTTTATATTCAAAGAATATCACTTACCAACAAGCAGATTTAGCATGATGTAGGCAATGATGACATAAAATGAACAGAAATACATAAGTGCTCCAGCATAATTTCCACAGTCTGTTGCCCAGTATTTGAAATCATCTGGTGTACAAAATGGAGGCTGAACCTTTTTGTGGGGACGGGGAGAAAGACAGTACAAAATCTATAATTAATTGACTGTATTTAGTAAAAAAAAATTCCCAAACAAACAAGATATAATAAATGTCACAGTCATTTTTAAAGATGATTACACACTGGTCACCTCATCAATTTTATTAGTAATAAAAGGATATTTTTGTATCCTTTTTGTATTTTATGCCTTTCATACTGAAAAGTCTCAAGTGCATTAAATTGGATTAAAAGTTTGTACTGAAGAAATCTGGTTCCCTTCGCAGTTGATTAGTGGCCATTCACACAAACCCCGTGTCAACAGACAAAGAAGGAAGGAGTATTTTGTTTCTCTGACTTAAACGATAGAGCCAATTTTAGAACGGAAAAAAGTATATGTGACAAGAAGTACAAGTTGGCAAATCTGATTTTAAAGGTAAAGATACAAGGACCAGTTTTTATATATAACCAAAGAAACAACGCTACCATGAAATACTCAATTGCTGATTGGATCCATATGAATTCAAATTAAAGCAGTGTCTCTGATTAGGTCATATTTACCATACAGTCGTGCATAATCTTGTTCCAATCTTCTCCTGTCACTATGCGGAAGAGCACAGTAATGGCCTTTCCAGCTGAGGAAAAATTTGCGTGCCTATTTTATTTTAAAGAGAAACAGAAAAATTTCAGATGTATAAACCTAAAACTGGAAGGAACCTCAGAGGTCATCTGCACCAAAACCTTTTGCAGATGAAGGAAGTGGGGCCCAGGGAGGTTAAATTGTGACTTGTTCAAGGTCACACAAGAAGTAAAGGTCAAGGTAGGATTTAAACTCAGGTCCCTTTGATTCTATAGCCAGCACTCTTTTCAGTATACCACACTTCTCTTCATATTTCTCCCTTACCTATAAGAAGGGCCATTTCTACATGTAATGTGACAACTATAGCAACACCAATAAACTGAAAATTATATAGGGGTATCTTAACAATCAGTCCATTTAATGGCATGGTATTTACTACTGTGCTTACAGAAAGGTTGAATTTACAGGCCACCAATTCCTTCACTCCTAGAGTTGGGATACTAAACTTTCTGTAGAAAGTTTGTGAACTGGAAATTCCTGTAGGACCTGTTATAATTCTGTTTGACTCTCCTCAAGATCCCAACCTCACTTCTATCAAATTTCAGGGGGTCTGTGAACTTAAGCGGAAAAAATTGCATCTTCATTTTTACTAATCACTAATTAAAATTTAGAATTTCTTGTACTTATGATTAAAATAAAAACTAATTACTCTGAGAGGAACCCACAGGAACACAGAAGAATCTACTGATATGAAAAATATTAAATACCTCTGGTGGAAAAGTTCTAGTAAAATCACCTGTATATCTAGCATCACAGGAGCAATCCAAGGTAAATTTTTGTAGTCTGTACAAAGGTACACCTGAATCCTTTGCCACTTCTGTGTCCCACAGGTCACCCCGTTCTATCTATATATTTCTGCTTATTAGCAGCCTCCCCACAATGCATCTCTGGCCTCAACATCACTTTTGAACACCAGTCTAAAAAACTCAATATGTTCAAAAACCATTTTCCTCCCTTCCCCAACATTCCTCATCTTGTTAATTTTCTATTTTTGTTAATGTGCTATTGTCCTAATTGTCTGGATTTGAAATCTGTTATCATTTTTTGTGCCTTTTCTTTCTCTCCCTATCCTCAATAAACCATGTCAAATCATTATCTTTCTCCTGAGCTTGAATCTGACATCAATTGTTTGCTAGACATCTCCTCCCAGATGCTTCTTAAGCACCCCAAATTGAGCTTGTTCAAAATCAAACTCATTATCTTTCCCTCACCCTTCTTAGCCATATGTGCAAACCACTACAGAATCTAGGAGAAATTTTCTTTCTAGCTTAATTTCACTTTACACCCCCTCACATACTTTACATTTCTACTAATTGAAAAACTACATATTCCTCAAACACTCATATTCTCTCTGTCTGTCTTTGTCTCTCTCACTTCTCTCTCTCTCTCTCTCTCTCTCTCTCTATCTCTCTCTCTCTCTCTACCTCTCCTCCCTCCCACCCCCAAACTATCAATGGGATAAAGGGTATTGCAGTCATTAATGACTTTGGGGGAACAGTTCCAAGTTGTTTCCTAGAATTGTTGCACCACTTAGTAGCTTCACCAGTGGGGCATAACTGTGCCTTTACCCTCACAGGCACCCTATTAATTGCCATTTTTCTTTTCTTTTTGCAACTTTGACAATGTTACAGTTATGAGACAGAATCTCAGAGTTATTTTTATGTGCGTTGCTACTAGTTATTTGAAGCAATTTTTTATATTGTTGGTAGCTTGCATTTCTCTTTGAGGGAACTATATGCTCATATTCTCTGACCATCTATCTATTGAGGAATGGCTCTCATTCTTATTTCTTTGTCTCATTCCTTCAAAGGTTTTGGGTATTAGACTTTATCAGAGAAATTTGCTGCAAAGATTTTTTTCCCCTAATTAACTATTAGTCTAATTGCATTGATTGTGTTTGCATGAAAACTTTAAAATTTTATGTGATCAAAATTATCCATTTTGTAATAATTTCTATACCTTTTTTTGACAATGACTTTCCCTCTATCCATAGTTGTGAAAGGCATCTCTTCTTAATGACATGACCTTTTATAGCTGGGTCATGTATCAGTTTTGAATTTATTGTGGTATATGATAGGAAATAATGGTGTAAACTTAAGTCAAATTGTTTTTGAATTTTCCTAGTGGATTTTGTCAAATAGTAATCGGTGTCATTGGGCTTACTGAACCCTATACTACCCTGATTCATCTTCTTAAAGTATAGCTTGTGGTTCTTACCTACTCAGGAAACTTCAATGGTCCCCTATTCTCTATAGGAAAAGTCCATATTCCTCATCCTGGTATTCATAACTCCCTAAAATATGATCTAAGGGCAGCTAGGTGGCACAGTGGATAGAGTGCTGGACCTGGAGTCAGGAAGACTCATCTTCCTGAATTCAAATCTTGCCACAGACACTTATTAGCTATGTGACCATGGGTAAGTCACTTAACCCTGTTTACCTCAGTTTTTTCATCTATAAAATGATCTGGAGAAGGTAATGACAAATCACTCCAGTATCTTTGCCAAGAAAACCTCATATGGGGTCATGAAGAGTCAGATACAACTGAAATGACTGAACAACAAGAGCAACAAAATATGGTTTTAACATAATTTTCCAGGCTTTTTGCTTCTGGTATGTTATGTGTTCCAGATGAACTGGACTACAGGATAATAGATTTGAATTCAGAAGGGACCTCAAAACTTATCTCTCACATATTAAAAATGATGACACTCAAGATCAGAGAAGTTAAATGACTTGTCCAAGGTCACACAGGTAGTAAGTAGCAGAGCTGGAACTTGAACCCAGCTCTTCTGATTTGGAATCCCAAAGTCTTACCTTATACTCTGCTTCCTCTGTACTATTCATTTCCCCTCAGATATGTTCTGTTCTTTCTCATCTTTTCACATCTTCCCAAAGTATTCTGTCCCTTAGCATTTCTGTTTGATGCAATCCTCATCTTTCTTTAGTTTCTCCAGATCCTCCATTAAACCCTTCCTAGCTCCATGTTCCTGTCATGGTACCCACCATATATATTCTGCATGGGGTGAGAACAAACAGTCTTCAGACTATTCCAATAACGATCTACACAATAAGTATGTTAAAGATGCTGTTGTTATTTAGTCATATCTAACTCGGTCTTCTTGGCAAAGATCCTGGATTGGTTTACCATTTCCTTCTCCAGCTTATGTTACAGTTGAGGAAACTGAGGTAAACAGGTTTGAGTGACATGTTCAGGGTCACACAGCTATTAAGTATCTGAGGCCAGAAGGAAGGATTGAGCGCTATACTATGGAGAGTTAGAAGGCTGCCATCAAGGTATGGCATGTCACCATGGAGGATCACTGGAGAGATAAGGAGGCATGAATAGATAAGAAATCTGTGACCTCAAGGCCATGTGTAGCCTTGAGGCTGCAGGTCCCCCACCCCTGGGTTAGACACTATACCAGGGGAGTAAATATCCATATCAGTCACATTAAGGATGTGGTGATGTACTGTATTTTTCTTATCTCACCTAATAAATCGTAAGCTTCTTGATAGCATCTTGATAGTGTCTTTTGGAGCACTATGTATCAATTTTAGTGTTTAGTAAAATAAGAATAATTATTAATTAAAAACATTTATACAATGCTTATTCTGTGCCTAAGGTAAGTGCTTTACAAATATTAACTCATTTGATTCTCACAATAACCCTAGGAGGAAGATGTTATTATCCCAATTTTACAAATGAAGAAACTGAGAAACAGAGGTTTGTAAGAGGTTAATGTCTCATGTCATATTTAAACTCAGGTCTGGCACTTTATAGTGCTTTACATGTAGCTGGGGCTGAATATAAAATATTTGAGTCAATGGGGCTGTTAGGTGGTGCAGTGAGGAGAACATCGGTCCTGGAGTCAGGAGGACCTGAGTTCAAATCTAACCTCAGACACTTAACACTTACTATTTGTTGGGCAAGTCACTTAACCCCAATTGCCTTGCCTTCCCCCCTCCAAAAAAAAAAAAGCAAAAAACAAGGAACAATATTTGAGTCAAACTGAAAAATATAATGCCACAATCTTGTGATTTGTGTCATTCTCATCAATAAACATTTACAAGTGCTTATTATAGTCTAAATTCTAGGTAGAAAAATAAGAAGAAAGCACAAGATATTTCATGGGTAATCATAACACAGTGTAGGAAATGGTGGGAGCCAAAGAAGGTCCTAGCTAAAGATCTCTAAGAAACATCAGGATATAGATATCACTTACAGCTGGGAATTGGGGAAAGGGACAACAGGGAAAGTTTCATGGAGGAGGTAGCAGTGGAATTTGCCCTTGGCAGAAGGTAAGGATTTTGAAAGGTGACAATAAGAAAGTAATGCATTTCTAATCTGAAGAATGGATTGTCCAAATGTATAATTTCCAGTAATTATATGTTGAGTTTGGGGAACATGCAGTTCAGTTTGGTGAGACTATAAAGGAAAACTGGAACCAGATTCTGTAGAGGCTTAGATGCATGGCTAAGAAGATTTTTTTCATTTATTCTAGAGGTAATAGGGAGGTACTGAAGGGTCTCCAGCAATGCAGTGTGATAGGTAGTCTTGTGCTTTAGAAAAAATAGCATTGCTGGTTGTGTGAATGATAGATAGAAGAGAAGAAGGATTTTAGTTAAAGAGACCAAATTGGAGTCTATTATGGTATTCTCGATGAGAGATAATGAGAGCCGGTATCATTATGAGTGGGAAGAAGGGAACAGATGCAAGAAAATCTGTGGAGGCAGGCTCAATGTAGCAAAACACAATCACTTATATTGAACTTAATTTCTCGAGCAAGATGCAAGTTGATAAAACAAAAACAATAATCATATCTCTCTTATCTCTATAAACTTAGTGATTATTGTCTAGACAAAATTCAAAATTATGTTAAAGTTTATTTTCTGCACTGAAATATAGACTCAAACACTGTGCATACTCAAGGCTGGGGCTTTTATGTGCTCAGTTTTCAGTGGAAAAAAAAAGAAGTCTCAAGGTTTTTATGTAAGATGATTATGCCTAATTCTGGCAGCTTTACTCTTTTTTGGTTTCTCATTTACTACCTTTGTCCTTCTTACTCTCTGTCAGATAAAAACCCAAACCAACAGTCAACCAACCACACAGATTTTTATAGCACCAGTCACATGCTTCTGTATATAAAAATGGGGATGGTTTCTATACTTCATTAAAAAAGGAAAAAGATACTGGGAATGCCAACCTGTTAATGTTCTCTCCATATTTCACCGTACCAAATAAAACAACTCCAGCAAAGGCATAGCACAGCAGCAATAAAAACATTCCCACGATGATAAAGAAACTTTTGTACATGCTGACAACCACCGTCAAAAGGAGCATCTTCAGCGTTACCTGCAAACAGGAAGAAGACCAAAACCCATTCACGTAGAAGAGCTGGGAGAGGAAGAGCATTTTATTTAAGCAGATTGGCAAAAAACAGATTCTCTAGGTTTCTATATGTGAACAGCAACCAAACCATGCTTTGCTTGAATAAGTGCCAGTTTCTAAAAGGATTGGATAGGATGCTTTAGGGTTGAGGCTATGGTGTCAATAGTATTAGATAATAATCGACAAACATTTATTAAGCACCTACTGTGTGCCAGGCACTGAGTTAAGTGTTTGGATACAAACCCCAAAATAAAACAAAACCTGTTCTCAAAGAGCATTCATGATGGCATTATCCCTGCAGTCATGACAATGACATGACGATGTTAAGGGATCAGAGATCCCAACCCCTGAGGTGACTCATATGTAGTCTGTATTTTTATTTCCTACCGTATCTACTTCAAAACCTTCCTATTAGTAGAGATCAAGTACCATCAATAGGCAATGTGACTTTTCCATTACCTCACTATCTCTAGTCTTTTATTTCGTATGACTGGCTAATCCTTTTTTTTTTCCTGGTTGCTAGATCTTCAGACAATTTTTGGTCCCTTTAACTTGGCCAAACCAACAGAGAAAAAAAAAACACCATCTAACCTTTGTCTTAGAGGAATAAGGAGTTATTTTGATTATTTTTCAGGAGCAATGTTTTTTTTTGGGGGGGGTGAGGGGATAGCACTAAAACCATTACATAATAATAGCTTTAAAAATTTGCTCATTTTATTACTTATGCTATACTTTGGGGGTCACAGACATTATTCTGTATTAGACTGTCCCTTCTAGAAAAAAAAACAACTACAACATAGCGATGCAAAAGAAAACAAACACACACACATCTTTTACTTTATAACCTAGAAGACATTCTAGAGTAATTTTTCATAAGACTATAGGTTTAGACCTGGAAGGGACCTTAGAGATCATACATTCCAACATGTTCACTTTATAGGTGAAGAACCTAAGTAAAGTGACTTTCTTAAGGTTACAAAGGTGAAGTTGGAGCCATACTTGAACCCAGGGCCAATGTTCTTTCATTGTGCTCTGCTGCTTTTCAACCACAAGAAGTTGTTTTCGTTCTCCACAATTATCAATGCCGACCTAAGTTGCACTTTGAGTTTTGGTTATTTTAATGCCTTTATTATTTCCAGTATCATTAGGCTACGATGACATGGTTTTGGTCTATAATAAACATGCTCAGATTTTTTTTGCACAAATGAAGATTCCCATTAAAAACAAAGTTCATAACAGAAAAGGAAATGACAAATATTTTTGTGGATGATGCAGATTTTAATTGATGATTTATTTGGTTTGCTGAATTAAAACCAACCAACCAACCATACTATTGGAACCTACGATCTTAGCTGAGCACAAGTAGCTGACTGGGTTAAGATAGCTACTCATATTGACGAGTTCTTAGGCTTATGATTTTGGATAACTTCTCATTAATAATCCTGAA
>CM053580.1:121207237-121224329 GCA_028627135.1 Pseudochirops cupreus | reverse complement strand
CAATGCTGAGATGATATCTTAACCTTGTTATAGCTTAAGGGTGGATGGCCTTTTGTGCTCTCCTGCCCCTTTTGAGAAAGTGCTTGGTGTTAGTGGATGGTATTGTAATTCAATAGTGTCCAGGGGTGGGAAACCTTTGGCCTTTTTGGTGCTCTGTGATTGACTAAATGAATGTACTTTGTTTATCATTGGAAACTATTCTACATTTGAGAAGAGACTAAATGAATGTACTGCCCAGGAATGGGCTACTTTGACTACTGATCTAGGGGTGGGATACTTGGACCTTGGTACTTTGCAATTGAATTGAGAACTTACTTGCTAAGTGAATGAGTTACACTGTATTTTGACTTTCTCTGTTCTGTGAATGTTTGCTGAATAAATGGGGTTTGCTATGCTGGTAATCTGAACCCTGGAAGTTGCCTTTGCTTGGCATTACAAATTGATGATTTTCTGAATTGGTTTAATGATGATTTCATCCTTCTTTAACCACCAAATGGCTAACCATTTATCTGATTGTATTCCCAATAACAAGCAGGTATTGAAGTGCTAAGCACTTCTGATAGCCATGTGCTTTGCCCAACACCAAAGAGGGCTTCAGAAAAGCGATAGGTCTATTGTGATTCTCCCCTTATCTGACTCTTTTCCACCTATCCTCCACATCTTAAATTGTATAATCAGGGCCCAGAGGTTGTCATGTATAGCACAATTATAACTCCTGTTATATTTAAAATCATAGAAGGGCCACTAAGGGGAACAGCTATTCTGGGCCTGCTTGTTACCAAGAAGAAAGAACTGATTGCTAGGGAAAAGATGATCGGCATCTTAGTAAGAGAAGGGGCTGCTCCATATTAGAATTTGCAATAAAAGGAGAAGAAATCTGGCATGAAATGTGGATTTAGGGAAAAGAATTTTGAAAGATTCTTTTTAAAAAGCACAAGTAGGATACACTGGCCTAAAATTCTACAGGTGAAATTGACCTAGGAAAGATAAAAATCTCTCAAGAATGAAACTCTGAAGACACAAAGTTAATTCCAATGAGGAAGAAAAAGGGGAGTGGCCTAAAAAAATAATGTCCATGTATAGAGAACTCATTAACTGCCCAGGATTTTTAAAAGCCAAATAGAGAAGCCAGAAGCAAGGGTAGATAAGTGAAGATTATAACAAAGTATGACACTAGACTGTATCAATATTGTCAGTAGTGTTCGAGCACAGAATGAGCTGAAACTGGAAAGAAAGGCTAAAGACATTGAAATGTAGAGGATTTTTTTTTAAAAGCTATATTGGGAAAGAAAAGGAACAAAAAAGGATTGGTGGTGCTTTGCAGGGGGAATGGGACAATGGTGATGAACAAGGGAGAGAAGACAGAACTCTGTAACTCCTAATCTGCTTCCCTTTTCTCTGTCAAAAAGAATTAATCTCTGAATTGAAAAAGGACTGAATGAAAATGGCTGAGGGGCTCAAACCAAAGACAGAGAGCAAGACAGTAAGAGAGCATGTAGTTACCCTTCATGAATGGAAGTCAATAAGACAAGATGAACACAAAAGGAATCGGGAAATGGAAAGGCAGAGGCCTTGTCACTGATCTGTGAACACATGTGGAGAAAAGGAGCGCTGAATAACTAGAGAGAGGAAAATGACCCCGTTTTCAAAAAGGGTTAGGGAAAGGAGTGTAGGCCAATGAGTTTAACTTTAATTCTTGGAAAATTCTGGAACTTATTATTAAAAGGTGGTCATTGAACACCTAGAAAAGGTAGAAGAGATTACAAAAAGGAAGTATGGCTTCCTCAAGAAGAAGTGTTAGAAAGTTGATTTTCTTTTTATAGTATCCCCAAAGAGATAATATATGTAAATCACTTCACAAGCATTACAATTTCTGTAAAAGATGAAGCAATATTTTTAGAAGAATTAAAAAGCCCTTTTCTATAAATGAAATAAAAGGACTTGAGGGGAAAAAATGGAAAAGATATGAGGGTATGAAAGAAAGAATTGGAAAGGGAATTAACAGGTTGGCACAAGAGGTATAAAATTTTACCAAGCAACACATTCCCTGAAAATTAGAGTGGACCAAAATGGAAGCAAGGACTCCATGAGGCAACAGGATATATTAAAACAAAGTCAAAAGGATGAAAAAATACAGAAAAATTTAAGGTTTCTCATAGCAAAAACAACTGACCTGGACAACAGATCAAGGAAAAAATTTAACAATCACTGAACTATCTAAAAGCCATGATCAAAAAAGAGAGCCTAGTCATCATATTTCAAGACATTTTCAAAAGAAAATTCTCCAGCTCTCATAGAACCAAAGAATAAAGTGGAAATAGGAAGAATCTACTGGTCATGTCCTGAAGGAAACCCCAGAGTGAAAACTCACAGGAACATGATAATCAAAATCCAAAACTTTCAGGTTCCCCCCCCCCAAAAAAAATTCTCCAAGTAACTAGAGAGAAAAAATTAAAGTACCAAGGAGCCACAGTCAGGATCACACACTATTTAGCAGCCACCACTATAGAGGAGTGGAGAGCTTGGAATACATATTAGAGAAGGTAAAAGATATGCACCTATGGACAAAAGTTATTTAACCAGTAAAACTAATGTGTTGAAATTGTTTCTTGTTCTTGTCTTCCTGACCCCTCTACCCTCTAGTCAGTGTAGTAAGTTTATAAGCAGCCAATATAAAGAGCCAATAGCAGGAAATAAGATAGCAAAGGGGAACCTAGAAGTCGTGTTCAAACCATTACAAAAGTCAAAGGAGCATAATTTACAAAATATATCAGATATTAATCAAATATCACATCCTGGGAATATGTGAGAAATCAGGGGCAACCATTTAGATGCTGCTGTCAAGGTTTTTGATGCTGTAATATGTAAATCTTAGATAAGTCCACAGACCACGAAAAGATGCTGACAATTTTGAGATGATGTGGCTATGTTAACTTTACAATTTTACTGACAACTTTGAGATGATTTGGATATGTTAATGAACTAGCCCCAAGGTGGAATGGATAAGAGTTAGTCTGGTCTCCTAAAAAATCCTATAAAAATGAGACCTCAAACTCCTGCTCCCCCTTTCCCTGACCATTCTTTCATTTTCATCAAGTTGATGCTGCCTAATGCTCCCAACTCTAATCCATGATTATGTGAGTAAGACTATCTGCCTCTGCCCCTTCTCAATCTCTTCCTCACACTGCCTTCCTTTACCGCCCCATCTTCCCATTTCCACACTATCTGCCTCTGTACCTCGTTTGCCACTCTTTTTTGTACCCTCTATTCCTTATTAAAGTGTAATTGAAGCTACACTTCCCACTGCCATCATGGGCTTTTCCAGCAAGTACCCATAGAACCAGGCATGCCTGCCCTCCCATTTTACCATTTCATAAATTATCAATTCAACTGAATATGGTGCTATAGGAGAAACAAATGGACCTTTAATAAAATAGAGTACCTCCAAAAATCCATATGACTAGGCCTAGTTCATTGCTCTGAATACAAAAGGAATGAGGTCAATGGAGACTAACGAATACATTCCCCTTCATCAAATCCAGGAAAGTACACTAGGACCTCCAGTATCTCATCACAATATTTCACTAGGTAGGGCTATAATTAGGGCAGCTAGGTAGCACAGTGGATAAAGCCCTGGGCTTGGAGTCAAGACAACTCATCTTTGTGAGTTCAAATCTGGCCTCAAACACTTACTGTGTGACCCGGAGCAAGTCACTTAACCCTGTTTGTCTCAGTTTCCTCATATGTAAAATGATCCTGAGAAGAAAATGGCAAACCACTCCAATATCATCACCAAGAAAACCCCAAAAGCAGTCATAAAGAGTCAGACATAACTGAAATGACTGGAAAAAAAAAAACAGCAACGAAGGCCTATAATCAGCCAAGTGTGAGAAGGTTGTGTGGTACTATGGAAAGGGTCCAAAGGCCTAGTTTAAAGAAATGTTTCTAGTACTTACTTGATCTATGACACTGGGAAAGTTCCTTCTTTGAGAGTAGTTTCCAAATCTGTAAAAATGGGGGAAATAATATCTGTCCTACTTTCCTTACTGCATAGTTATGGGAGAAGTGCAACATAAAAATGAGCTGTTACCTTGGAATGTTAGAGCTGGAAGGGACGTTACAGATATTGGCATGCTGGAAAGGTAAGTCAATAAGGTTCATAAAAAGTCAGTCTTCCCTATGCCCACTCATTCAAAAGCTTTGGGTTTGATGAAATGTCTGGCTTCTGCTAGCAGCAATCTAACTGTGGAAAGTGGGAATAAAATGAAAGTCAAGTTGTTTAGCTTAGAAATTAAAAATCCCAGACCTTTACAAGGGCAGCCTCTCAAGTCATCACCTGATCTGCTACTTTCACCTCAAACAGAAGATTGCCATCAAGGTGGTTGTTTTTAAATGGGGAAAAAATGTCAACAGAGAAGTGCTTGTTCAGTTGTACTCTGCCACATATGAAGTATGAGCCTTAGTGTCTTATTTTAGTTAAGTGCATTGAAAAGTTGAAATGTTTCCAGAGTAGGACAACCAGGATGCTGAAGGCACTAGACATTGCACCATCTGGGTATTGACTGAGAGAACAGGGAATGCAATTTTCATATATTTGAAGTGTTCTCATCTGGAAGAATTGTATTTATTATCCTTAGACTCAGCCCAAGCACCATCTTCTTCTGCATACCCCCAGATATTGGGATCCTTCCCAACAAAAACACCTTGTATGTATTTTGTATCTATATATACATACAAAATAGACGCCAACATTTATTAATGCCTACAATGTACTACATGTTGAGGATGCAAAAGAAAAAAAACTGAATCAGTCCCTGCCCTCAAAGAGCCTACAGTGTAGAAGAGGAAAAAATATATTCACATACACACATGTGTGTGTGTGTTCTTAATCACTGAATGAGCATTGCCTCAGTCAAACTGAGACCTGTTAAAGATCTGAGCTTGAAAAGGCCAAGGTCTCCCACTGCATAAAGGGCCATCTCCAGTCATCCTGATATATATCTCACCAGTGGACCCAGATAGCTCCAGAGGAGAAAGTGAGGCTGGTGATTTTGCACAGCCCTGCCTCACTTAAATCCAATTCACTTGCATGTCATGTTATTACCTCCAAGATATCATGTTTTTCTCTGAGAATGAAGGATAAACAACAACAATGTTGGTATTTGCATATGGATATAAGGATGGAAAGGATGTAAAATACAAGTATAATAGGATTCAGATACACACACATATATAAAGGAGAGAGACAGAGAAAGAGAGGGAGGAGGGACAGAGGGAGAAAGAGGAGATACATACATACATATATATGTGAGTGTGTGTGTGTGTGTGTGTGTCTGTGTGTCTGTGTCTGTGTCTGTGTCTGTGTGTCTGTGTGTGTCTGTGTGTGTCTGTGTGTGTCTGTGAATGCATAGGGGGTATCCTGTGTGTGTATATATATGCATATAATCACATATGTAGCCTATATATGGATATCTATCTATAGGTGTGTGTTTGTGTGTATATGTGTGTAAATATTCTGTATATATGTGTGTGTAATATATCCTATATATGTGTGTCTGTGTATTTGTGTACATCCTGTATATGTGTATATATAATATACCCTATATATATATATTCTATCTATATATGTGTCTGTGTCTATATATATCCTGTATATATATGTGCGTATAATATATCATATATATTTATATCTATATATGTGTGTACTTCCTGTACATATATATATATCTATATCTATTATGCCCTATATATGTATATCTATATATGTGTCTGTGTAGATATATCCTGTATATGTATACACACACACATATATAAACTAAGAGTGACAGAGAGGGAAAGATGGCTATATTGTCTTCCCTGCTAAAATGTAAATTCCTTGAGCACAGGGACTGATTCATTTTTGTCTTTGTGTCCTTAGCACCAAGCACATAGTAGGCACTTAAGAAATGTTTGTGGGGTGCCTAGGTGGCACAGTGAATAGAATACCGGCCCTGCAGTCAGGAGGACCTGACTTGAAATCCAGTCTCAGATACTTGAAATGCTTACTAGCCATGTGACCTTGGGCAAGTCACTTAACCCCAATTGTCCTGCCTTGCCCCCTCCAAAAAGGAAAAAAAAAAGTTTGTTAATTGATTGGCCTGAGAGGGCAGAACTAAGAGAAATGAGTGGAAGTTATAGAAGTAAATATGGGATTGGTGTAAAAAAAGCTTCCTAACTAGATCTATACAAAAGAAGAAAAAAATCATCTCAATAAGTAAAGGAAATATTACTGACAGTCTTCAGACAGAGAGTGAAGAGGAAGTGGTAGGATGGTATATGGTATGATGTCAAGTGTATGACTACAAGTGTGTTGAAATCCTGATTCTGTCACTATCTGTGTGACTTTGGGCCAGTAACTTAACCTCCCTGGGCCTCGGTAACTTCCTACTAGAAAATAA
Organism: Pseudochirops cupreus; assembly: GCA_028627135.1. Classification (NCBI taxonomy): domain Eukaryota; kingdom Metazoa; phylum Chordata; class Mammalia; order Diprotodontia; family Pseudocheiridae; genus Pseudochirops; species Pseudochirops cupreus. Next base: position 121,217,892 of record CM053580.1, on the reverse strand, counting down.
ACAGGTGGAACTCAGTGATATTTGAGATCCCTTCTATCTCTAAACCTATGAACTTGTGAGGGATCCTGATGGAGAAGGAGGAGGAGCGGATTCTATTGAAGTACAGATTGAAGTCCTTTTCAACTTTGAAATTCTAGGATTCCGTAATACCCAAGCTATCTCTAACCGTGATTTTTCTTCACTCTTTCCCAGTCCATTGATAGTGAATTTCATCATAGAGACCACAGACAGCCTTGAATTTCATACATAAAAACGAGGAGAGAAAAATAAAGTCTAAGCTTAACTGGACTTATGTAGAATTGAAACCTCAGGATAGATACGCTAACTCAACTTCAGTTAGCCCTAGACATGGCCTTATTCTCCTTTCAAGGCTGTTATGACTGGAAACACACAAAGTTTGGGGTCCCTCTGGGTAGAAGAATCCTATCTCCTCACCTACATACATACTTCTACATATACATACATACATACATACCCACACACACAGAGCTATAGATACGGACAGAGATAGGATATAAAGAAACCTAAAAAATCAGAGGTTCTTTTATCCTGATAGCTCAGGGCCCAAGGAGAAAATCTGGAACTAGATGAAATACCCTGATGAAATGATCATTTATATAAGTTATCTACTGTTTTCCTCCAATTATTCCCTATTTTGAGAGGCAGCATGACATTGTGGGTATACAACAGGCCTTGGGGTTAGGAAGACCTGAACCCAAGTTCTGCCTTTGACATTTATTTACAAATCACTTACCTTCTCAGTGACCCCTAGACAACTCTCAAAGATTTTAAGTCACAGAATTGCCCATCTGCATTGTTAGATGGAGGTTTCTCACTGGGAATTACCTATGGCAATAGACGTACAAGCCTGTTAGAAAGAAAATTCATTATTTTGTGGCCCTTAGAGCTGGAAATAGACCTCATGAAGTCCAGTCTCCAACAAGAACCACTTCAAACAGTCCCATTAGGATCAGAGGCGCTGTGTTAACAGTGAAAAGAACATATGTCAGGCCTTTGTTTAAGCTCCCTGCTTTGACATGTACTAGCTGTGTGACTGGGCCTCAGTTTCCCCATCAGTAAAATGTATTGAAGTACAGATTGAACGCTACTTACATTACCTAGTTCTTGTGAGGAAAGTGTAAACATGTAAATCATAAACAGCTATACTATGAAATGTATTTAAAACTCTTTCCATCATCAGATTAAATCAATGCTTCTATTTATACCAATTTTCTTTCTACTAGCTTTATTCTTCTATTTTAAATAAAATACTATAATCCTTTCACCTAAAGTGTTCTAGAAACTAACTGAAGATTGTTCATGTGAAGCCTCATTTTGTACATAATTTACGTGTTACCCATTATGTGTCTTAAAATTCTTTGGTATAATCCCCAGTGAAATTCTGTTTGAACACTAGAGGGCTAGCATTACCTTTCCATCAGATTAAGCAAAGAACAGTGTAGTCTAGGGCTGGGGTAGAGGTGTTTACAATCCTCTTACTCTGTGCTAGCAGCATTTCGAAGATGATAGAAATCTTAAAGCTTGGTTACACAAAGCAACCAACCTAAGAGGTGAATAATTTAGTTTCATTCTGTTTCTTTCTCAGATTGATATTTGTAGTTCTCATTTCCTATATAGCATGAGCAGCGACCCTCAAGTAACATTTATTAAGTGAATATACTTATTTTGGAGCATTGTTTCTAGTCACTGTTCCTGATGCTTGATCTGCCAGTTGGCTGTTTAGTATTTACATACTGTCAAACACACACACACACACACACACACACACACACACACACACACCCCTATAGTTGCTGAAAGGACCCTGAGTACTGAATAAGAACTACATTATCATCTGTGTTTTCTATAAAGTGCTGTCAAAAGCTTCTCAGCTCTCAGAAAATAAATACACATTAAGGCTGATACTTTTGTATTCCAGCTCAAGCCAAGTCAAATCAATCTAAAATAATGAATCAACAGACTGAGCTAAAGGCTGCCAGCCAGAGCATTTCCCAACAAAAGTTCTCTGTGGCCAGGATCCCACAGCAGGGAACCATCCAGATAAATTAGGCCAAAGAGGGGTGTTGTTTCTGCCTGAATAATTTGCATAATAACTGCCATTCTTCACTTCATTTTAGTCATGGAGACCTGGGGAGAAGTGTGTGTGTGCACATTTGTGATAGAGAGGAGGAATTCAATTCATTTCATTTCAGTTCTGCAACCTACTATGTGCTTAATTCCTATGCCTTGTGCTCAAAGAGTTTACAGGAGAAAAGACCTACCTGTATAACTAGGATATAAGGAAGAGGGAGAAAAGTGCAGAAGAAAGGAAAAAAGAAGGAATAAGAAAGCGGAGAGAAAATAAGGAAGAGGAGAAAGACCAGATTCCATTCTACAATAACAAGTCACTTCCTGACAGTAAATCAATATTCATTCTTTCAGGTAACCAGGGAACCAATTAGTCCACTGGGTCCATGGTTCTCAAATTTTCTTAGTTCATGGGTGCGGGCAGCAAAATAAAAGGAACATGCCTGTTGGACCATTTGAAAGTCCACATGGTACAGTGCATAGTGCACCATACTTGGCATTGGAAAGAACTGACTTCTAGTATTGATTCAGAGACTTAACTATGTGACCCAGGGCAAGCCACTTCAATACTATGGGCCTCTGTTTCCTCATCTATAAAATTAAAGGGTTAGACTCAATGACCTTAAAGGTTCATTCTGGCTCTAAAACTATTACTCCATTTCATACACACACACATACACACACACACACACACACACACACACACACACACACACACACACTCACCCTGGAAAAAGTACTTCTAGCTTTACTTTGGATCAGATATCACTATAAGATGTAATTCAAGATGATATAAAATTTATCGACATGAATCTACTTATATATATATTCATACTACAAGAGACTTACTCATGGTTCCTCAGTGGTTCCTGGACCACATTTTGTGACCCATTGCTACAGAGATCCTGGGATTATACCTTCATGAGCATCTATCTTACTACTAGGGAGTGACTGACAGAGGCAAAAACAATTTGTCTCAATATGGGTCTTGTTTGTATGTTTTCTACTGGCCATGAGCCATGACAAAGTGACTTTTTCCAGTCATTCTTGTAAATGTTCCCAGAGGCTAAGAAGCCAAGAGTGCATCCTCTCCAATAAACAGAATGAGTATCATTTTACTATTTAGTAGCTGGTTCATGTAGCCTTGGAAAAGAGCCACTTGCCAAGTAATCATTTATGCGGAGCAAGGAGAAAAGAATACAGATTTCATTCATGCCAGTGTTTGCATTCCTCCGTGGGGACCGAGAGCATAAAAAGAAAAATGTGTATGGATTCTACCAAAGTCTTCCTCGCTTCACTGTAGCATGAAGATGACCCTGAGTTCCTTTGCCGAACATGATTTTTGGCAAGCCTTATCAATCTCCTTCCCTTGTATAAACACCTTTTGTATTCTGTATATATCTATTCAGTACAGCTTTATATATGTGGACGTTCTCTCTCCCATCACAATAATGCATTCTTTTTTTCCTTTGTGTCTCCAACACTTAGCACATGATGGGCATTGGATGAATGTCTGTTGGTTGAATTACTGAATCTAAAAACACTTCAATAACATGTCTAGCATCACAGTATATTTCTGTCTTCTAAGAACTAGTTTAAGTGCAGGTTCACTGCAAGAATTTTCATCCCTAGGTGACTAAGTCTGGACTACAGTAACTCATCAAAATATCTACTAAGACTCAGAAGATTTGTGATCTTTGTAGGTAGAACATGGGCCTCCCATAAATATCATGACTCTTTGGAGTCTAAATAAAATTGCCTGTACTCTATTGCTCTATTGGTAACAATTCCCAAAATTTTCATAATATAGGAGTATTATATCACATTTCCACAAAGAATAGTCTTTACTATCACTGTTTTCATAAGTTCCACAATTCAGAGGACTAGCCCCTGTAGTATGAGGGCTTGCTAAACCCTTTTAGGACTGCTTATCCTCCTTTGATGTCTACACATCATCCAACTTTCACCTGTGGCTCCAAGAAGCTGTATCATGTGCAGTGTCCACCCTCGGGTAAAAACATCTTGGCAGATGGGCTCAACCAAGTTGAGGGCAACCAACAGGCCTGAAATCCATCGGTAAGTTAGGGGATATCTGCCCAAAGTATGTGAAGACTTCCCCCAGAAGAATAGGCAGATATGAACAATTCTGGCTAATGCAAGAACAATGGAGTACTTCATGTATAGGTCCCAGTGACGGTGGGATATTTGCATTAGGGTATATCAGGCCCTGAGATCCTTAGATTCCATGTTTCATTTTAGAAATAACATAAAAGGTTGTGCCAAAGGAAGTATTCAAGATGTAAAAAGTGTGTGTGTGTGTGTGTGTGTGTGTGTGTGTGTGTGTGTGTGTGTGTAAATCAGATGGTGCTAGGGAACATTTTAAATATTAAAAGACAGACTACAATCTTAATTCCAGATCTCCCCTTTTTCTACAGCCCCCACACATGAAGAAAAAGCAACTGTCAGAGGAGAGATAGTGCACAACAGTAATTCCTGTGGCAGGGAACCTGAGGCCGTTGGATGTCTATAGCTCAGGAGTTCTGAGGTGCAGTTGGCTAAGGTGAAGATTACTGATTACATAATGGATAGATAGATACAATGTAATGTAATATAATGTAATGTAATTAATATAATATAATTAATATGATATGATGTGATATGATATATGATATGATACATAATATGACATGACATAATGTAACATAACATAACATAATGTAGCATAACATAATATAATACAATATAACATAACATTACTTTATATTACATGACATTACATAATACAACATAACATAATATAATATGATATTATATAATATGATACAATATAAGATAACATAATGATACTAAGTTCAGCACCAATATGGTGAGCTCCCAGAATCAAGGGATCACGAGATTGACTAAGAAGCAGCAAACTGGCCCAGGTCAGAAATGGAGTAGGTCAAAATTTCCATATTAATCAAAGTGGGATTAAAGCATATAGGAGTAATCTCAGCATTTCCAGCCTGGGTAAGATAAGGAAAACTGTCTTACAATTAATAGAAAGAGGGTGAGGAAGAGAGGACAACTGAAAATGTCTGAATTCGGCTGTGTGCTCCTCCTGGACAAAGGCACAAGGTCTAGCAAGGAAAATAATTTTTTCAGGCCTCCTCAGTATGTGATATGAAAGTTAATAGCCATATGACCCAATTCAAGAAGCCTACAGACCTTCTCTCTCTCTCTCTACTAAATTTTGTTGAAACTTTCAAAAACTTAGCTATTTTATAGCAAGCAATGGAAGCATCCTTTGGCTGCAGAAGCTTCAGAATTTCTTGCAGTAACTATAGCATCCTAGGAGTTAGAACTGGAAGGGATTTCAAAGTCTGTCAAGTCTAACTATCTAATTTTTCACATGAGGAAACTGAGACTCAGAGGGTGGCAGAAGTACATGTCAATTCTTCTGATGCCAGAGCCAGCATTGTTTCCACTGTACCACTACATCAAGGATGAAAGTCAACAAGATCTTAAATCAGTTGCCTTTTTTTTCCCTAGACGGCATTTTCTTTTTCTGGGCATAAAAAGAGTGCAGGCCCCAGGGAAGATGGGAATCTGGGACTTCATAAAGATCCTGGCTTGTAATTCCTCCATTGGAAAAGAGCATTACCTTGTCCACGTGTTGGCGCCACAGATCCTGTAATCTCTCCCTAGAGGATTCCCAGAAGGGTCTCTGTGTCCATTTCTGCAACTGTCTCACACCCTTGTCTAACTGTTAATTAGAAAACTCATCTCTTGGCATGTGCATGGGCCTGGGCCATCTGCTTATTGATCGCTTCTTTCTGGGTATATTGGATTTCAAGGGATCTAACCATAAAAACAGTTTCTATTTCAGATGGCCTATTATCCAGGTTTCTCCACACCAAGCCTGAGAGTGTATACAGTGTTATGACCTGCAGTCATGGACTTGAATCCACAAGTTACAGAAATGTTGGCTGCAAAACACAAGGATTGACATTATTATGAAGCAACAATATAGAAACACTTAAAGCTTTCTCCCAATGCACCACAAAATAACTGCTATGCAAAAAATAAAATAAAACTATTAATGAAGCAAATATTCAGACCCCAAATCCAATCACCCTGACAATTCTCATAAATCCAGTATCTCTCTCAATTTGTCAGAGAAGGAGCAAGATACAGTGGTAAGGGATCTGAATTGGCAATCAGAGGACCTGTGGTCAAATGATGGCTTTGCTATTCACTACCTGTATGTTTACATTACTTAATCTGTCCAGGCCTCAGTTTCTTTGATAAGGTTGGAACTAGGTGACTGATTTCTAAAATCCCTTATGGCTGTAATTCTGGATTATCCAAGTTCTTGTTTCTTCTCATTTGGGGGCAATAATAACTCGGTAGAAAGAACCAGGCGAATAAAGGATGAAATTGACTTCAATTACCTTATCTCCAGATTAGTAGCTCTGATGAAGGGGGAAGAAGCAAAGCTCCATCCTGTCATCCATATCAATGGAAGCAAGCAGAAGTATTTGTAGTCCTAAATAGTAGATAAATCAAAACTCATGCATATTTGACTTTGGAATACATTTCGTTTTGACTTATTTCATTTTTTTAGTCCCATTAAATTATGAGTTTATTAGTTGTTCTGTGAATTCACTTCAAATTCTTGGATTTTCAAAGTAAATAATGAAACAAAGCTAAGATTTTACTCAGGAGGTAATTTGACTCAAAGATCCTAAATTCCTGCTCAACTCCCTTCACTGAGAAGGAAAATAGGTTTGTTCTGAACAAACCAATCATTTATCCCTGAGATTCATACAAAGTACCAACCTAAGCAAAGCTTTCAGGCCTTCTTTAGTGCAGAAATGAAATATGTGTTTGTTTCAAAGAATCTCCCTTTGAGAATACAAGCTTCTTGAAAAGCTAAGGCAAACAGATTTCATTTAAATACAACAATAAGTCAACTAAATTATCTCAATACACTTGGAAGCCAGATTCATTTTTTAAAACCACAATTCAGACAATTTACTGATCATTGCCATAAAATTGTATGGCTTAAAACGATGTTTGGAGAGTATCTGTGGATTTCAATGATCTGAACTCTTACTATATTCTATTTCCACAGGGAATGGGTTGGACATATGTAAAGTCACTGAAGGTAACCCTAGATGCTTCTAATAGTACATGTAGATGGGTCATGATTCCCCTCACCCAGTCCATGCTTCTGTCTCTGACTTACTTATCCCTAGAAGAATTGGTTGAGCAGTACTTAGTTTATTCATCTCAGCCACCCAAGTAATTGCAAAAGGAAACAGAAGGACCATCAAAAAAAATAGTGACAGATTAAGCAGGCAACTGTGGGAGGCTATATGTCCTCTGTGCTCTTAAATAATAGAATGAGAGGGTCCTGGGAGAGGAGAGAACACATTCAACTGCAAAACCCAAAAATCCCAACCTCGGACTGAACTCTTTCAGTACAGTGAGCACAGGGAGAACAGCAGGGTGTGGTTTTGCTATCTAGGACCAAAGTGAGAATAACACTTTGGTCAGCAAACAAAAGAAAAGAAGCCTAGGACGCAAAAGCTTTTTTCAAAAAACAGAGGGAGGAAAATCAAAATCAATGTCATAGGGAGGAAAAGAGTAAGAAAATCTATAGCAGAGGGAAACAACATATTTGACACAATCTGAAGGATTCCCCCTCCTCCCTCAAGGAACTGTTCAATAGGCAGTGCAATAAGTCAGACAGATGAAGGATTAACTAGAAGGGTTATTGATAGTAAGCTACTTCATTCAGAACTGCTGATATCAAGAAGACAATTCATCAAGTCAATATAAAGAAGCTACCCATTGAAATCAATGAGAAGAGTACTGAGCAGGACAGACCAAGAAAAGAAATACCCACTCACAATAATTCTTGGGATATGGAAAACTCCTTGAAATATTTTTCCCCTCAATTTATGGGAGCAGATTCCATACCAAATGTAAATTCCTTGAAAATCGAGATGATTGTCACTATTATCTTTGGATTATCAGGACCAAGTATGGTTCCTGGACCATAATAGAAGCTAAATAAATGTTTATTTTTGTACATGAAGAAGATGAATGACAACATGATGTTTGGGTCAAGGTACAGTGTGTTCAGCTATGACTGATCAGTCTAATACAAGCTTGGACAGCTCTACCACAGGTTGGGTACATATAGTCTGTTTGAACATTTGGGATGGAGGTGTCTCTATAGATGTGCATCTCATGTTTCCTTTGTGCTACTGTGATTCTGCTTTGCTCATGCAGTAGAGTGCCTTCTTTGACGCAGACAAGCCATGCTGGGAGATCCTGCGTCAGCATCTCCCATGACTTCATTTTTGTATGCCTATTAAACCTGGACAGTCTACCAGCGCCAAGTCAGATAACAACCACTTCCATCTGAATTGTCTTGGGAAGATTCTGAAGATCACCTGACAGGAAGAGGTACCAGACACTGAGGTCCTTTCTCAAGCTGACCTGTCAAGCATTCAGACTTTATTGCAGAGAGTGCAACTCTGATGGGCTAGCCACATTGTTCAAATGCCAAACATATGTTTACCTAAAAGACTATTTTACAGAGAACTCATATGAGGCAAGCACTAACACAGAGGTTAGAAGAGGTGGTACAAGGACACTCTCAAGGTCTCTCTGAAAAACTTTTAGTATGAATGATTGAATAAATGAATGAATATGCATATTTAATATGTATTGATGGGGGAAGTCTTTGATCATTTTGACGAGCTATGGAATGCTCCCAAAGGAGATGGGATGGGATAGGATGGGATATGATGAAGGAAGAAGTCGACAGTTTAACCTTAGCCATAGGACTACCTCAGTCTTCTCTGAGACTGGAGCTACAGTAGCATGAGTGAAAATATTATCGGTGAATAAGGGTGTATTCATTAAATTGATTGCTATGTGCAGTATGCTAAATACTGAGGGTACAATACAAGCATGCAAGACAGTCCTTAGCCTGGTTCAGTAGATGGAACATAGCACCTGCAGTCTGAAAGCCTGAGTTCAAATCTAGCTATAGAAAATTACTAGTTACAGGGTGGCTATGTGGTACAATGAATAGAGCACTGGCCCTGAAGTCAGGAGGGCCTGAGTTCAAATCCGACCTCAGACACTTAACACTTTACTAGACATATGACCTTGGGAAAGTCACTTAACCCCAATTGCTCTGCCTTCCCACCTCCAAAAAGAAAAAAACCATTTTTTAAAAGAAAATTACTAGTTATATGACCCTAATCAAGTCAGTTTTCTTATATGTAAAATTAAGATAATAGCACTTTCCAGGATTGTTCTGAAGGTCAAATGGGATAATGTGTAAAGCACTCTTTTAAGTGTTATGTAAAGGATAACACTCTTTTTTTTTATTTCAATGGGGGAATGCACATAAAGTACAATTAGAGGGGGTGGAAATGGAAAGTAACTGAGAGGGGATCACTATTTGTCAAACAGCTGATTGAGATAGGTAGGTAGAACACTAGACCCCAAATCAGAAAGACTTGAATTCAAACCCTGACTTAGATACTTAGTAGCTCTTTGACCCTGGGCAGGTCATTTAACCTCTGACTAACTCAGTTTCCTTACCTATAAATTGAGGATACTATTAGAGCACCTACTTCCCAAGATTATTATGAAGACAAAAATAAGACATTTGGAAAGTGTTTGCAACATTTAAAGTACTATATAAATGCTTATTAATATTATTAAAATAGAAGCTAGGCAACTAGACGGCAGTGGATAGACTGCTGGGCCTGGAATCAGAAAAACTCATCTTCCTGAGTTCAAATCTGGCCTGAGGAGCTTACTGGTTATGTGAACCTCAGCAAGTCACTTACCCCTGTTTACCTCTGTTTTCTAACCTGTAAAATAAGATGGAGAAGGAAATGGCAACCCACTCCAGTGTGTCTCCAAAACACAGAAATAGGGTCATGAAAAGTCATAATGAAAAATGCCTCAATACCAACCAAAATTTTTAAAAACAACCACACAATAATTATAACTAATCATGACTTGCTTGAACAAGGAAAGAGATCCTCACTACCAATATAGGAAGAAGGAAACACATGACAACTTAAGTCACTGGTTTCTGACCATCTCTCCCTTGTGCCTCTAAGATCATAGCTGACCATAAAAAATTAGCATGAGTTATAAAGAAAATCCTTTCAAGAAAATATTACCTTTAAAATGTTGAATCTGGGGGCAGCTAGGTGGCACAGTGAATAGAGCACTCACCCTGGAGTCAGGAGGACCTGAGTTCAAATTTGGCCTCAGACACTTAACACTTACTAGCCATGTGGCCTTGGGCAAGTCACTTAACCCCAATTGCCCTGCCTTCCCCCACTCCAAAAAGCAAAAAAACAAAGAAGCAAAAAAAAGTTGAATCTGTAGTACTCAATTTTCACTAGGATTTGCCAATAAAAGGATTCATTCAATCAATACTAGGAATGAGTTATCAGATGATTCATTTCCCCAAAAAAACTCTTGTCCTCTACTTCATGTTTGCATGATGCTTTGGGGTTTACTTTCTTTTTTTTTTTTTT
>CM053580.1:121191225-121206737 GCA_028627135.1 Pseudochirops cupreus | reverse complement strand
AGCTGACTTTAGTGGGAAGTATCTTTGTGTGTGTTTTGGAGTTCTAGGATTGGTTTAGAGTCCTATTTTATGGGTATTTTGGGGTGGCTATGTGAGAGCTGTGATATGTTGCTGCTGCTACGCTGCCATCTTGGCTCTGCCCCTCCTGGGGTTTACTTTCAAATCTCTGTCAAATCAGCTTAAATAAAACTAAGTCAGAAGTTGGCCTGGAAAATAGTGATTCCTCATTCTGATCTTGCTTTCACCTCCTTGTCAAGTGAACAGCAACATTTGGGGGCTCATCTCCCACTACCCAATTTGATTTTCAAAAATATAACAAGTTCTACCATAGTTACTCCACCAAAGTCTAATTTCCTTCTTTTTTTTCTATAATATAACAGAAATCTCCAATAGACTGTGACAAGTAAAGGGCTATCAAATTTTGAATGCTGATACATCTCAATAAATAGACATACTTCAAGATTAAAACAATAACTGAATTGTTACTTCATGGACTCCACTTCAGTAAGCATCTCTTGTCAGTGGACCAGAGGAAAAAAGGCTGAAATGTTAATGACATGTAGATAAATGTGTTTTCATATGTCAGCATCCCTGTTTGACCTTGCCTGTGAGGCCCTACAGAGAAGCCATTAAAATGAAGGTCGAACTGGTAATAACTCTTTTTTTCCCTCTTATCTAATACTTTATTTTTCCCAACTACCTGTAAAAATAATTTTAACATTATTTTTTTTTCAAATTTTGAGTTCTAAGTTCTCTCCCTCCCTCACCACTAGCCCCCTCCATTGAGAAGGCAAGCAATTTAACATGTTATATATCTATAGTCATGTAAAACATATTTCCAAATCATTCTGTGAAAGAAAACACAGACAAAAAAACTAAAGAAAAATAAAGAAAAAGAATCTTTGACCTTTTTTCAAGTTCTTTATCTGGAGATGGACAGCACCTTTCATCATAAGTCCTACAGAACTGTCTTTGAACATTGTATTGCTGAGAATAGCAAAGTTATTCAAAGGAGATCATCAAACAATTGCTGTCACTGTATACAACATTCTCATGGTTCTGCTCATTTCACTTTGCATCAGTTCACATAAGCCTTTCCATGTTTTTCTGAGAGCATCTTACTCATCTCTCCTTAAAACACAATAGTATTCCACCACAATCATAAACAACTACTTGTTCAGCTTCCCCAATTATGGACATCCCTTCAATTTCCAATTCTTTGCCACCACTAAAAAAGCTGCTATAAATATTTTTATATACATAGGTCTTTTTCTTTTTTGATTTTTATCTCATTTGGGATACAGACCTACTTGTGGTATTGCTTGGTGAAAGGAAATGCATGGTTTTATAGCCTTTTGGACATAGTTCTAATTGCTCTCCAGAATGGTTGCATCAGTATACAACTTCACCAATAGTACATTGGTGTTTTAATTTTCCCACATCCCCTCCAACATTTGTCGTTTTCCTTTTCTGTGACATTAGCCAATATAATAGGTAGCTCAAAGTTGTTTTAATTTGCATTTCTCTCATCAATAGTGATTCAGAGCATTGACTATAGATAGCTTTGATTATTTTGTCTGAAAACTGCCTGTTCATATCCTTTGACCATTTATCAACTGAGGAATGGCTCTTATTTCTATAAATTTGACTCAGTCTTCCATATATTTGAGAAATGAAGTCTTTATCAGAGGAACTCTGAGTAAAAAAAATTTTTTTCACAATGAATAATGATTACCAACTATTTATTTTCTTCCATCCTATTTCCCCTGTTTAGCCTACTCTCTCTTTCCTATTACCCTGTACATTCTCAAAAGTGTTTTGCTTCTGACTTTTACCTCTCCCAAACTGCCCTCCCTTCTGTCAGCACCCCTCTTCTCTTATCCCCTTCCCTTCCTACTTTCCTGTATGGTAAGATAGATTACTACACCCAAATGAGTGTGTATTATTCCCTCTTTGAGCCAATTCTGATGAGAGTAAGTTTCATGTGATCCCCTCCCTGCTTCACTCATTTTCCCCTCTACTGTAAATTCTCTTTCAGACCTCTTTTAGGTTGATAATAACTCTTTTATTGCTATTGGATTCACAGAATCAAAAAATTTCAGAGGAGAAATGTTCATCTTTCTTTTGTCCAACCTAGATGTGAAAAAGAATTATTTCTACAAAATAACCCAAAAGTGATTATTGAGCTGTTCACTAAAGACTTAATAGATTCAGTCCAATATTTTAGACCAGAGGTCAAGAAATCTCAGCCTGCTGCCTTTTTGTACCATTGATGAGCTAAGAATGTTTTTTTTTAACTTTTAAAAATAAAGTATTATTGTATTTAAAAATGTTAAAACCATTCTTTACTTGTAGACTATACAAAAATAGGTCAAAGGCCAGATTTGTTGCTGAAGCTATAATTTACTGATTCCTATCTTAGACTGTCTTCAAGTACAGACCCTATTCATCTATCATATGGACTATGGTAATAGACTACTATATGCTTACAATCCTAAACTCTAATCCTTCCTTTACTCAGCTGCCAGAAAAACCCAACAACAACAGAAAACATTTCTACAAATTAGCTCTAACCAACTCTGACCTGCTTGAAAACTGGCTTCCTATTACCTCTGAGAAAACTCCTTTTAGGTACTATATATGACCTCACCCTACCTTTCTAGGCCTGTTTCTTCTTTTTTTTCAAATTAATAAACATTTTCCCCTCTCCCGTCTCACCCCACCCCCTCTATGGGGAAAAAAGCAAAATCTTTGTAGCAAATAATCAAGCAAAAAAAATGGGGGTCTAAAAATATGTCTCATCTGCATCTTAAAGCCATTACCTCTCTATCAGGAGGCTGGTGCAGACACATAGATCCCTTACCTAGAAAAGAGGAAAGGGGAGTGCATTTCCCAATTTTTCCTCTAGACCATGGTGGGTCATTATTCCTAGCCCAGAAAGAGCTAAAATAAATTATATATACATATGTACGTATGTATGTATGATATACAAAAGGGTTTCATGTCACCTGTACCCCCAAACTAGAAAACACTTAAGAGGATTTTTTAGTCTTTTTAAACTGCATGGAAAACCTAGGCATTGTTTTATTTTGTTTTGTTTTGTTTTTCATCTTCAGGTCTCTGAAAGGCCAACCTCAACACAAACTGAAGCAAAGTAGTTACCATCAATTAATGTGTTTGCAGGGAGGAAGACTGATTAGGTTTCCTGATGATTTTAGTTCTCAAATATACTATATGAAATTACAGTTCAGACTAATGCTGTTTGGACTTTTAGTAATCTCATGTGTAAGATATAAGGAGCAGGTTGACAATGAAATGTAAAGGGTTGCCTTTTTGAGATATTGAGTGTCAAGGGGCAAGAAACTCAGAAAACAGGGCTAAACATTAGTATAGACTATGGATTTGCTTAGGAACAGGCATAGTCATAGTGAGAGGGTTTTTTTTAAATTTAATATTTTATTTTCTTCAATTACATGTAAAAACAATTCTCAATATTCATTTTTAAAATTAAGTTCCAAATTCTCTCCCTCTTTCCCCACCCCAACCCCTCATTGAGAAGGCAAGCAAATTGATATGGGTTATACATGTGTATTCATACAAAACATTTCCATTTTGGTCATGTTGTAAAAGAAAACATAGACCTAAATAAAAACCCAAGAAAAATAAAAATAAAGAAAGTTTTAAAAGTATGTTTCAAAATATATTCAGATAACATCAGTTCTTTTTCTGTGGATAGAAAGCATTGTTCACACTAAGTCCTTCAGAGTTGTCTTGGATCACTGTATTGCTTAGAATTGCTAAGTCATTTACAGTTGATCATCTTACAGTACTGCTAACACTGTTACAAAGTTTCCCTGGTTCTACTCATCCACTCAGTTTATGTATGTCTTTCTGAGAGTATCTAGTTCATCATTTCTTATAGCATAATGGTATTCCATCACAATCATACACCACAAATTGTTCAACCATTCCCCATTTGATGGACATCCCTTCAATTTCCAATTCTCTGCCACCAGAAAAGAGTTGCCATAAATATTTGGGCATAGTTCCAAATTGCTCTACATAATGGTTGAATCAGTTCACAACTCCACCAAGAGTACATTAGTGTCCCAATTTTCCCACATTCCCTCCAATATTTATCATTCATCTTTTCTCTATTAGCCAAACTAATAGGTGTGAGGTAGTACCTCGGTATTGTTTTAATTTGCATTTCTCCAGTCAATAGTAATTTAGAACATTTTTTCATATGGCTATAAGTAACTATGATTATTTCATTTGAAAACTGACTGTTTATGTATTTTGATCATTTGTCAATTGGGAAATGGTTCTTATTTTTATAAATTTTATTCCCTTTTCTACATATTTGAGAGATAAGGCCTTTATCAAAGAAACTTAATTTAAAAAAATTCATACTTTTGATTGCTAACTGTATTTCTGTCCATCCTATTTCCCTCAATTATTCTATTCTCTCTGTTCTTTCACCCTGCCCCTCCTCAAAAGTGTTTTGCTTCTTACTGTTGCCTCTACTAATTTACCCTCCATTCTCTTATCCCAATCCCTTCCTACTTTCCTGTAGGGTAAGATAGATTTCTATACCTAATTGAGTATGTATGTTATTCCCTCTTTGAGCCAATTCCAATGAGAGTAAGGTTCAAATATTCCCCATCGCCTCCCCCATCTTTCTTTCCACTATAATAGCTCTTTCTTGTTTCTTTTATGTGAGATAATTTACCCTCTCCTTTTCCCCTTCTCCCAGTGAATCCCTCTTTCTCTCCTCTTAATTTTATTTCTAAAGATATCATTCCATCATATTCAACTTACACCTGTGCCCTCTGTCTATGTATACTCCTTCTAACTGCCCTAATAATGATAAAGTTCATAAGAGTTACAATAAGTATCCTTCCATGTAGAAATGTAAACAGTTTACCTTAATAAGTCCCTTATTATTTCTCTTCCCTGCTGACCTTTTTATGCTTCTCTTGTATCTTATATTTGAAACTCAAATTTTCTGTTTAGCTCTGATCTTTTCATTAAGAATGTTTGAAAGTTCACTATTTATTGAATGTCCATTTTTTCCTGGAAAGATTATACTCAGTTTTACTGAGTAGGTAATTCTTGGTTGTAATCCTAGCTCCTTTGCCCTCTGGAATATTATATTCCAAGCTCTCCAATCCTTTAATGTAGAAGTTGCTAAATCTTTTGTTATCCTGTCCATAGTTCCATGATACTTTAATTTTTTTCTTTCTGGCTGCTTATATTTTCTCCTTTACCTGGAAGCTCTGAAATTTGACTACAATTTTCCTGGGTGTTTTCAATTTGGGCTCTCTTTCAGGAGGTAATAAGATTCTTTCAGTTTCTGTTTAATTCTCTTGTTCTAGAATATCATGACAATTTTCCTTCATAATTTCTTGAAAGATGATGTCTAGGCATTTTTTTATTGGCTTTCAGGAAGTCCAATAATTTTAAAATTATCTCTCTTGGATCTGTTTTCCAGGTCAGTTGTTTCTCTAATAAGATATTTTACATCATCTTCTATTTTTTTGTTCTTTTGGTTTTGCTTTATTGTTTCTTGATTTCTCATAAAGTTATTCATTTCTACTTGCTCAATCCCAATTATTATATTCAGTGAGGTTGTGTACCTGCTTTTCCATTTGTCCAATACAGTTTTTAAAGAATTCTTTTCTTTGGTGAATTTTTGTGCCTCTTTTTTCCCATATGGCCAATTTTGCTTTTTTAAGGAGTTGTTCTCTTTAGTGAATTTTGGTGTGTCTTTTCCCATTTAGCCAAATCTGCTTTTAAAGACATTCTTCTCCTCCTTAGATTTTTGTACCTCTTTTGCCATTTGGTCCATTCTGTTTTTAAGGTGTCATTTTCTTCAGTATTTTTTGTGCCTCTTTTACCAAGCTGTTGGCTCTTTTTCATTATTTTCTTGTATCATTCTCATTTCTCTTCCCAGTTTTTCCTCTACCACTCTTGCTTAATTTTTAAATTGCTTTATCAGTTCTTCCATGACCTGAGACCAATTCATATTACTCTTGGAGGCTTTGGATATAGGAGTTTTGACTTTGATGTCTTCTAAGTGTGTGTTTTGATATTCCTTGTCACTATAGTAACTTTCTATGGTTAGAATTTTTTTCTATTGTTTGCCCATTTTCCCAGCCTATTTCTTAATTTTTAACTCTTTCTTAAAGTGGGGCTCTCCTTCCAGGGGGGAGGGTCCACTGTCCCCAAGCTTCAGGGGTTTTGTGCAACTCTTTTCAGTGATACTTCTAGGGACCTGTCAGCGTGCAGTTTTTCCAAGGTGTTATTATCTAAGGAGAGGTGTATTTGCTATTCCTTTGATCTGTGAGTCACCACTACACATATTCTTTTTCTGCCCTGGAACTGCGACGAGGGTCCCTATTCCACTGAGGCTACAAGCTTTTGTATGCTAGTGCTTCTAATTGCCTTGGGACTACCTCCCGGGACTGCAACCTGGATCTGAGTATGGGTAAAGCAACAGAGTCCTTTCCCCAGTGTCAGCAAAGAGACACCTGTAATCTCCTTCTGAACAGTTGTTGGACACCCCTACCATCTGTGGACTGAGAGCTCCGAGAGCAGTTGATGAAGCTGTTGATTCATTCATTCCCAAGGCCCGCTCCTGGGTTACTGGAGCCTAGTCAGTGCTGGGGTGGTGTAATGCTATGCACAGGCAGCTTCCCAAAAGAATGCTACTGTGAACAGCTTTTAAAGTTCGGATTACACAGTATATTTATTTATATATATTTATATATATACATTTATTCCATTACAAATCAAGGCAAACATTCACAACAAATCACAATATAATATTCATAACATTGCATCTTATCACAGAGAATAACAATATAGTGTTCACAACAGCTTAACATTAGAATGGCCACATAGTTTTCACTACAGTGGCCATGGTATTTAGAACAAAGAACAAAAGAATAATCATCTGGTTTCCCTAAGAGGGAAACCCTCCTTACTTAATCATTCAGTCATTTCACAATACAATAATCAATCTCATGGGACAATCATAAGTTAACTTAATCAGTCACTTATCCAGATTCACAATTACTGAGTATCATTAATCACTAAATACAATCATTAGAAAATTACACAAACCCTCCACCCCTCAGTGTCTAGTAAACTTCAATTTCATCATCACTTGTTCAATATCCAAGGAGAGGCCTTTTCTTCACCTTGACTCAGGGTGATCTCTCAGATTCCCTGGATCCCCTTCCATGGTCCCAGCCTACCTGAATCCACTAAACAGTCACCTAGATTCAGAAGCAGACAGCTCCCAGGTCCTCATCTAGTCCTCAGAGGCAGACAGCTCCCAGTACCTTGTCTAGTCCTCTGAGCAGTTCTTGTTACACACTGAAGTTCACAGGGTCCAGCACATCTCAAAACCTTCACAACTTCTGTTGCTGGAAACTCAAAGATCAACCAAGCCACAAACAAAGTCTTAGCATCCTGGTCATGCTTCTTCAGTCCTCCAGCGGTTCAGCTGTCCCTAGGACCCAGAAGGAATCTCAGCCTTCCAGGAGGCAGCAACTTCAGATTGATTCACCAGATTCTGGTCTCCAGAAAAACTCCAACTCAGTCCTCAGTCAGCTTCCAGATGCTAGGAGAGAAACTGTCTCTGTCTGTCTGTCTGTCTGTCTCTCTCCCTCTCTCTCTCTCGCTTTCTCTCTCTCTCTTTCTTTCTTTCTGTCTGTCTGTCTGTCTGTCTCTCTCTCTCTCTCTCTCTCTCTCTCTCTCTCAGGCAGCTTCAGTCTCTCCATGATTCTTCCTCCACCAGGAGCCAGCCAGGAGGAAAATTCCCTATTCTGTCCCTTTGTCCCTGGAACTCTTCTTACACACACACACACACACACACACACACACACACACTGGCCTCTTGTCTCAGCCAACCCCCTCCTGCCAAGTCAGCAACAAGAGACAGAGTTCAGGCCCTCTCTCTCTTTCACACAGGAGACAGAGTTCACACCCTCTGCCTCTTTCACAGAAGTACTTAGCCCTTAGTTACTAAGAACCAAGTACCTGCTAAATTAATTACTCTTACAGGTGGCCTACACTAGACTGTGCTCCACTCACACTCTTATGCAACAGACCTTTCCTATCAAACTTTTATAGTTGTCTTGGGGTAGAAAATTGTTTTGCCTCATCTTTTTGTGGGTTTTGCCTCTCCAGGATTTGTTTTAAGGCATTATTTAAAGATCTTTAGAGGGTTTTGGGGGGAAAGCTCAGGCGAGTCCCTGCTTTCTGTCTACAAGTTTGGCTCTGCTCCAAGTGAGAGTTTAAAAACAAAAAAACAACTCCTGGAAAAGAGAGTGGACATGGACACCTCTGAAAAATGATTCAATTATTGAGGATGCCTCTTTCCTTTCATTTTGTGCCTCTTCTAGAGTACAGCAAAACCGGTACATAGATTTGTTTTTCTTCCACCCAACTGATAATGAATAGAGAAACTCATGGCCACAGGAGATATGTAGTAGCAATCTGAGAATTGTATTCAAAAATTTTGCTTTCTGAACACAAGTTTATGGATTTGAGAGTTTCAAACAATGGGTCATCTAAAGAGGTATTTGTGATTCAATCTTCCCCTTGGAGATAAAACAAAGAAAATCTGTACAGTTCTGGAGTAGCAGCCTACTGATGACACAGTCACCAAGGATTTCAGTATTGTCAGGAGCTGGAGGCAGCAGAGACCACAACTAACTCATCTGTAAGAAATGCTACTGTGACAGATGAAGGGGAGGGGGAAAAGAAGAGTAGTTCAAAGGACATTAGTTGCCTTGCAACCTTATAAGCATGAAACATGCACTCCTCCTTGCACCTACTTGAACCATGTTTCCTATATAGGTGCCTTATCTATTCATGACCTCTGTGTGTCCACTCTTTTTTGTTTTGTTTTGTTTTTTGATTTTTGGAGGGGAGAGGGCGGGGAAATTGGGGTTAAGTGACTTGCCTAAGGTCACATGGCTAGTAAGGGTTTCAAGTGTCTGGGGCTGGATTGGAACTCAGGTACTCCTGACTCCAGGGCCAATGCTCTATTCACTGCACCACCTAGCCACCCCTATGTCCACTCTTTTGATGATACTACTTGTATTGATGGATGAATGGGTTTCAAGTTTATGGGGGGGGGGAGTGTTTTGTCTATATTTCTTACCATGTGATTCCAGTAAATGCCTTTGCTTTGAGCTAATTTTGTCTTTTGGCTGCCTATTAAAAGGTAAACAAATTAGTAGTGGCTTGGGAGCTATAGTTAAAGGCTCAGAGATGCATAGAATATAGTGGCCTAGGAGAGTCATCCCAGGGATGACAGGGAACCCAACCTACGAGTTTTGAGTTGATGAGAAGGAGATTGCCCCCAGAGGGGTGCTACACAAGGAAATTAGCAACCCAATAAGGAACCTTACAGAGTCCCATAGGTTAGCCATAACTGCCCCATTCCTAGCCCAGCAAGAGTAATTTTCACACAAATATCAGTCTTGAACCAATGACAAAGGCATTGGTCATGTGACTGTGGTACAGCCCAGCAGAGACAATCTTCCTCTTTGTTCTTTTGCCTTGGACAAGTTTGTGACATTGACTATCCTACTACTATTTTGTACTTCTCTTTGCTGTTGACCAACTGGGGAGTAGTGAGTGAATAAAGAGGAAAATATCTCAAAGAAGGCAACCTTACCAAAACATAAGGAAGTTTTACTGGCAGCTTTCAATGTTTCCCTAGTAATTGGTTTATTCTAAAAGGCCTATTGAGTATGGTTAGAGGGACTTGATTTGGTTCTCTACATAAAACCGTTATCTTCAATTTGTTTAAAACAGACTTTTTAAATTAATAAAATTGTCACTTTTCTCTTAACTCAGTGTTTTTCAAATTGTGTATGATTGTATTAATATTATATATACTATTTCTATAATGATATTCTGTATTACATGTAAATAAAGTGCAATAAAACAATATATGCCTATAATAATGACAGTGAATAGCCTTGAAGGCATGCCATAGGAAGATTAGTGAAAGGAACAGGGAATGTAAGAAAGGAAGTCTGGGAAGAAGACAACTTGGGAGTTGGTGGTTAAAGAGATGATATAAGTTTACAAGTATCTGAAGGACGACCTCTGTGTTGAAAAAGAATTAGACATGTTCATTCTGATCTAGAAGGCAGAATAAAAATATCAGGGCTTTTTTGTTTAGCTATAAGGTCCTATCTAAATTTTAAATTCTGTGCCATAAAGTGATATCTCAAATTATTTTATTTGAAATTTATAGACATAGATAATTTTACAGATAAGGAAACTGAGACATAGAGAGGTGATGCGACTGGCTCAGGGTCACACAACTGGTAAGTTTCTGAGGTGGGATTTAAATGCAAATAATTCTGACTTCAAATCCAGTACTCTATCCACTGTTTCACACTGCCTCTGTTGTTTCAAAGTACCAACATTTTTCCATTGCAACAGGTCTAAATAATTAATTAAGGTTGTACTTCATTGAGGGTAAAGTTCACAGTCATCCTGAGTGAGGGCACCATGAACTCAACTGCTGGGGAGGAAAGTAGGGCTTCCTTCCTTCACTTGCTTTTATCCTGTGCCCGGAATGTTTGTCTTGTACATTTTTGCTTGTACTTCTCAGTTGCAGGTGCAGGTGGTGATCCCTACCGGAACATTTGCTTGAGCTGTGATTGCCTTGGAGTCAGGATTCCAGGAGGAATGTTGCAACCGACCTATCTAGTAGGGAGACTGGGAAACCAGGGTTCATGAGACTTGAGTCCAAAATGAGTTTTAAATTGCAACTTAGGACTGTGCCATATAGGAATTGAACTAAGCTATTTGTATATTTGTTCTTTTGCCTCTGAAATAAATTGTTCTTTGTAAAAGCTAATCTGGTTGTTAGTCACTAAATGGAAATGATATTCAAGGAATCCCACCCCTGCAATTGAGAGAACATGATAATTGGGAACCAGAGTTATTGACAGAGAGCCTAGATGAACCCATTTATTTAGAGGTACTGAAGAATTCTAGGGGAGGGGTTAATTGTAATATACTTGGTCTTCAGGCAATGGGAGTCATGGTAGTTAATGTTACAAAAGAAAAATATTATGGGGTGGCTAGGTGGCACAGTGAATAGAGTACTGACCCTGGGGTCAGGAGGACCCGATATCAAATTCAGCCTGAGACCCTTAACACTTACTAGCCATGTGACCTTGGGCAAGTCACTTAACCCCAATTGCCCTGCCTTCCCCCCTCCAAAAAAGCAAAAGAAAAGAAAAGAAAAAAAGCAAAAAATAAATGAGTTTTCTTTGGTATTTCAACTTCATTACACTTCCTTCTCCCCCACCCAGAGCTCTATCCCCTATAACAAGAACAAAAAAGAAAGAAAAAAATACATTTCAGCAAAATCAACCAAGTGCAATGGCATATGTTGTGTTATGAGGAGGGGAGAAGAGATAGGTGCACTTTTTTCCCTTGGGGCAAGCTTGATTATTATATTTTCACAATTTAAATTGGGAGGAGGGGTTGTTGCTTTTCCTATTTTTATTGCTGTAGTCATTGTGCATGTTGTTTTCCTGATTCTGCTACTTCATTTTACATTAGTTTATGTCTTCCCATAACTCTATAAAATCTCATGTTTATCATTTTTTACAGTACAGTAATATTCCATTACAGTATGACAACTTGTTTAGTCATTTTCCAAATGATAGGCTACCACTTTATTTCCAGTCCTTTGCTACTACAAAAAGTGCTGCTAAATATTTGTGGTAGATATGGCATCTTTCTTTCTGTCTTTGACCTCCCTATTCACCTAGTGGGTGGGATCTCTGGACCAAAAGATATAGACTATCTTAGTATAATTCCAAATTGTTTTCCAGATGATTGAAAAAAAAATTCATAGCTTCAACAGAAATTATATGTCTGTCTTTTCACAAATCCTCCAACATTAACTATTCCTATCCTTATATCTTTGCCAACTTCCTGAATAAGAAGTGAAGCCTCAGAGTTGCTTTTGATTTATATTTTTCTTCTAAACAATCCTAATCAATTCTGGTGTGGCTTTAGTCTGGAGGACCATTGAAGGAGCAAAACTATTTAATTCTGTTTCATTCTATCATAGGAGGAAGGTACACAAATATACTGTTAACAAAACTATGAATTAATCCAATTGTTCAAGAAAATAATTTGGAGAAAAAATTAAACTAAGTCACGAAACTATTGACTTTTTCATCCAAAAATCCAACTACTGGGCACATACCCCCAAAGAAGTCAAGGACAGAAAAACCTATGTAGGCAAAAATTTTCACATAGTATCATTTTTTAAAATAAAAATCTGGACACAAAGTGAGTGCCTATTAATTATGGAATGACTAATAAAATTAGTTTTATGAAAATGGAGTATCACTATGCCATAAAATAATCATAAAGCATGAGGATGTCAGAGAAACATGGGAAGACTTATATGAAGTGACCAAAAGCAAAAAAAGAAAGCAGAGTCAAGAGAACTATATATATACATATATATGTATATATATATATAATGATTATCATAATGTTGAAAAAAAGAAAACTAAAAAAAATCAAATTTTAGACTCACTGAGATCTTGGTTTCAGAAGACCAGCTTCTCTCTCCTTGTTAGGGAGGTAGTGGACTAGGGATGGAGGATGCTGCATGTCATTAGGAGTCATTGTTGTACCAGTTAATTTTGCCTGTTTATCTTTGTTATAAGGGA
Source organism: Pseudochirops cupreus (assembly GCA_028627135.1). Classification (NCBI taxonomy): domain Eukaryota; kingdom Metazoa; phylum Chordata; class Mammalia; order Diprotodontia; family Pseudocheiridae; genus Pseudochirops; species Pseudochirops cupreus. Next base: position 121,193,997 of record CM053580.1, on the reverse strand, counting down.
TAGTGGTGTGTGTGTGTGTGTGTGTGTGTGTGTGTGTGTGTGCGCTCACACATGTGTGTTCATGTATAACAAAAATGTCAATAACATATGAATAAAATATGTTTCATTCCATGTTAATCTTCTGGGGTTAATTCAAAGGATTCTGTACCTGGACCCCCAGACATGGAGTTAACTTTGTCTTCCAAGTATGGATCCTCTGAGTCAATCCATCCTCAGAGAAATAAGGAAAAAGGATACCCTTCACTCAATATTCACATAACTACTTTTGTCATGTCATGTGAAAATTCAATATTATTATAGGGGGAAAGGGACAAAAACTAGGTCCTACCCCTAGTGTGTCAATGGTTGCATTATGCAAGGAGTACAGACATTCTGATTGTCATCATCGTGCCTCTCCCTGGGGCTCTGGAATGCAGATTTCCTGGGATAGAAGGTAGCCAGCAAGTCATGTATGTAGAAGTGAATTTCATTCAGGCATGAACTAAAAGAGTTATATTTCTCTGCTTTGATCTCAGCCCCCAACTAGATGAGAGAAATCTATCTACTGAGTCATGTACGTGCCTATAGTTCCTACAGATACATATAGGTTACCATTCTGGTTTGAGAGTCTAATACAGTAAAACTCCTGCTGTAAATTGCCCCACTGTTCAACTACTCCACAGATTCGATTATGCCACAGTTAAATCCTATCACATGTGCATACAGTGCTGCCATGCTCATCTCTGTCACTGTAAACTTGGAAAGTCTCAAGGTTGGGATGGGGACCTTACTCCTTTTACTCCCAAACTTCTCTGAAACCACTCCATAATTGGGAGCTACAGTATCTTGTTATAATAAACTTCCCATATCACCATAGGCACTAAAAATAATTTGAAAACCAAAATCTTTTTTTTCTTATAGGAGAAATTGCAAACACATAATCTAGTTAAATAAGAATGCAACAACCAGTTTTGGTAATTCTTTGTCTTCCCTATCTCTGACCACCTTTTTTTGGTCACTTTTGGATTTGTTTCCCTTACTTAGACATCTATTAATAAAGATTTCTTCCACTTCCTTAAATTACTCATAGGACCCCTAAGATGCTAGAGCTCTAAATACTTGTGAGACTATAGGACTGAATAAACAGAGATCTATAAGACATCTTGAATGTTCAACCAGAATCTAATTTCTCCCTTTGGCAAATGTTGCTTTCTGAATATAACATGTGGCAATTTACCATTTTTCCAATGCTGCTTCATAATAACATAACCCCTTAATACTTGTTTTCTTTCTTCTACACAAGATAATAAGGATGGTGGAAGGAAAAACACCTGACAAGACATGGCTTAAATTAATGGGCAAAACCTTATTGCAGCTTCGGTCTCTTTCGATAATGGGAAATGGGGGAATTCCAACCCCCTGTGATACCTGAAACTGAGTAGAACTTAAATAATAGTTCTGTATTTGGATCAGTCAAGCAGCATCTAATAGCAGAGTGACCATGGCTGTCTCACAGGAACCCTTGGCTTGTTGTTTCTTGGTAACACTTCTTAACTACTGATAAACCCTGTGGTAAAAATATCCCTAATGGCAGCTTTCTGAAAAGCCAGAAAAGCAGCATGTCCATGAGGCTGCCAGTGTTGGGCAAATGAATCAAGAAACTGCCCACAAGGGCAAATGCTAGACTTGTTCATCAATTCCTGACTAGTCAAATTGATTTTTTCTTGAAAATGAAAAACAAAATTCCTCAGTCTGTCCGTCTCTAATAGGGGACAATATTATTCAAGAGGCTAAGAAATGAGCCAGGAAGTAGCGCAAGGTAGTAAAAAAAACAAACAAAAACCAAAAACAAATAAAAAACCTCCTAGATTTGTAATCAGAAGACCTGGACTCTGGTGCTTATTAACTGAGTGATTATGGGCGAGTCACTGAAGTGGCTTTAAAATGAAGAAATGCAGGAAACAGTTTTGTTGGGGTATTTTCCCCTCTAAATCCTAGGATGTTATGAAATTAAAAACCTAAACTTCTTATCTGAGCTCTGTACTCCTTATTTTATTGGGTACATAGTGCAGAAATTTAAGACAAATATGAATATGAAATTAAGAAAAATTAAAATAAGAATATGAAAAAGGGTTCCAGACTTAAGTGGAGGATGAATATGCTAATACCATAGGGTAGATCAAGGATCAAAACATATAAAATATTCATTTTTTTCAAAGATATTTATAAAAAAGGCAAAATATCAAAACTTTTGAGATACAGTCAAAGCCCTTCATAGGAGAAATACCATATTATTTGATATCTGTAAATACTTCCATATGCAAAAGAAAAAAGATCATTTAATTTAGTATGTGACTTGAGTTATAAAATCAAAATACTCAGGAGGTGGAGCCAAGATGGCAACGTGGCAGCAGCAGCATATCGCAGCTCTCACATGGCCACCCCAGAATGCCCATGAAACAGGACTCTGGACCGGTCCTGGAACTCCAAAACACACACAAAGATAGTTGCCACTAAAGTCAGCTTGGCTATGAGGAACCATGTTGGCACTGCCAACCGAAACCAGCCTGCCCTGAGGCCACGGCTGTGCCCCGGGGGCGGCTGGACGGGAGGAGTGGAGGAGCCTCTCAGGTGAGTGGATTAGCAGCAGCTGCGAGTGGGAATTGCGAAAGGGGGAGATAAGCAGTCCGGGAAAAGGCCTCCAGAGCGGAAAAGCGAAAGGCAGAGGTTTTGCACCCGCCTCCATGTTGCAGCTTCCCGCCCGTGGCCTGCAGACAGCAGGGGGACTTAGCA
>CM053580.1:121164721-121190725 GCA_028627135.1 Pseudochirops cupreus | reverse complement strand
TAGTGATTCTGAGCAATTGTTCATATTGTTGTTAAAAGTTTGCAATTCTTTTGAGAACTGCTTCTTCCTATCCTTTGACCACTTATTCACTGGAGAATGACTGTTGGTCCAATGTGTTTGTATTAATTTATTTATATATCTTGGATACCAGATTTTATCAGAGGTCTGATGCAGAGATTTCTGAATCTTAGAAGATGAAATTGTACTTGAGGTAAAAGAAAAAAAAAATCAACTTCCCAGGAACAATATTAAAGGAGGCATGGCTAGACAATAATTCACCTTAAAAGTATTGTTGGTGTTCCAATGTTTCAAGCTCCATATGAGTTTAGCATGGCAGCCAAAAAAGAAAAAAATCAAGCAATTTCTTTCTGCATTGAGACAATAATGTCTAGGTATGACTAGGGAAGTGAAAGTCCTACTACACTTTGAACTGGTCAGACCACATCTGAAGTATTGAGCTTTGGATGCCAAGTTTTGGAAGGACATTCATAAATTGGAGTGCATCCAGAGGAAAGCAAATAAAATGATGAAGGTCATACAAGAGTCATTTGAAGGCATTAGGAATGTTTAATGTGGAGAAGAAAAACATTTAGAATACGTATAATATCTTCTTCAAGGATTCGAAGGGCATTCATTTGGAAGAAGGGTTTTTTTTTTTCTGCTTGTCTCCAGAGCTCAGAACTAATTTGGAAAAAGTACTGATACAGCCTTGATGTAAGAAAAACTTCCTAAAAGTTAGGGGTATCCAAAAGGAATAGACTGTGTAGGAGACAGTGGGCTCCCCTTCAGAGCATTTTCACACTGTGGCTGATAACCCCTCATTGCATATGTTGCAGATGTATTCTTACTCAGGCATGAACTCCAATTCTAAAATGCCATAACTGTAACCTCAATTTAAATTCCTCTTAAATCATTATGGCTAGTTTTGATATCTGAGCTTTAGCATTGCCTTTCATCTATCTGTTGTTATTTTTATTCAGATGTTCTACTGATACTATAAGATCATTAGGTCTGTTTCTAAAAACATCAATACCTTTTTAAAAAAATCTCCCTCTTCCTGACTTCTCCATTTTGGTTAATGGCACAAGTCTGCTACCCGGACTTGAAACCTTGATACCACCTTTGAATCTTCCTTCTCTTTTTACATCCTATTAGCTTCAGAAAGCCTAGAACCACACAAAACTTAGGCAAATTTGCATTAGCAAATAAAGCTGCTGTAATGGGTCTTTTGTCCTGCTTGAACTGGTTAATAGCTAGCAAATGACTATCCTGGGGTAGGTACATGGGATCTTTTAGCCTGAGAATAATGGTGGTTGTGGTGGTGGTAGGGTGTCCTTAGCTGGGAGTCAAGCTAAGAGGGTTGGAATGAGATTCAGAACTGGTTTGAATTGGTTGTTGTCTTTCATTCTTGAACAGGACCAAAATGACATCACTATATTGGAGTCAAGGTACACACAGTATGTCAAACTGTGGCTGATCAGACCAATATGAACTCAGAAGGCTCTACCACAGGTCCAACAAAAATAGTCCATATGAATATATTGGTGGAGATGTCTAATTTTGAGCATCTCATATTTCTTTTGGGCTACTGTAATTCTGCTTTGCTCATACAGCACAGTGTGTTCCTCAACACCATGTTCGATGGTCCTTTGCCAATGTCTCCTGTGTCACACAATTCCAAAGGAGAAAGACATCTATCAGACAGTGCAGAATCTCAGATTTCCAATTCAAGGCTAGGAGTAGTAAGCAACAGTCAAAGTGGAGAGTTAAACTGAGGTCAAGAGAGAGGAAGAGAGGTAGACAAAGAAGAAGGGATGGGAGTGTGAAGAGAGGGGAGACACAGAGACATACAGAGTGAGTAAGAGTCAGAGTGATTGAGAGTGAAAGAGAGTGAAAAAGTGTTATTTGGGAGGCCAAAGAATTCCAAGGCCTAGAGACACTGAAAAGGAAATGAACTGGATGTGAAGGTAGCATGCATAAGTAATTATCAATGATTTGTCCTAATGAAGTCCTGCTGTCATTTGTCCCCACATCCTGAACTTCTAGACCTTTTTACCTGTGCCCTGCTTCATTTTCCTGTGCCCTGACAACACGGTGCTTTGGTATATTGATTTTATTGAGTCTTCTTTCTATGGGTGACAATCTTCCATGGCCTCTTATCCTGTATAATTCTCCATAAATCCACTCCTGATAAATAGGATTTCTTCTTCTTATTCTTTTAGTATGCCTGTTGCATAATATACCACAATTGAAGGATTTTGAGGGAGGAAAGGGGGGCTTTCTTGGAACTAGGATTTCTTCCATGAAGGTAACTAATTCCTAAGATGTAGTAATGCCTGATGATGAGGATTATTAATTTGTTAGTAACATTATATCTGATTTAGAAAATTTTCTAGAGGAGTAGCATGTTAAGGGATTTGCCCATAGATGTATAGCTATTATGTATGAGAGGCTGGATTTGAACCTGAGGCTTCCTGACTTTAAGGCCAGTCCTCTATCAAACTGCCTGGTTGATATTCAACGTTTAATAGGGTTAATACCAGGGTTTCATTAAATGGTGATGGCTGTTCCTTTAAGGCCACCAGAACTTTGCCTGTATAATGGTCATAATGGTCACTTTTTTTTTTAAGCAATTTTAAAATTTTTTTAAAGAAAACACCTGATATTTTAAAAGAACATTATTTTGCTGTTAGGATCCCTTTTGTTCATGTCCTCAACTATGACTGTCTTGTCAAAAGTGAATCTGTCCTCAGTCATATTCTTTCAATGTTTCAATCACTACATCGGTTAATCAATCAACAAGAAATGGGCCAGGCACCACGCTACGCACTGGAAATACAAAGACCAAAGTGAAAATAATGCCTGCCTTAAGGAGTTTACGGTCTAGTCAGGGGATCTAGGTCTTTCTGGAATGTTACTTAACCTCTCCGTGACTCAGTGTCTTCATCTATAATATGATGAGGTTGGACTAGATGCCTTCTAAGCCCCCCCCCCCCCCCCCAGTTTTAGAACTCTGATGCTATGTAATGAGAATCTTTAGCCTGGAGAAGAGACAATTTAAGGAGATGTGAGAGCTGTCTGCTGCAAGTCTTTCAAGGGCTATCTGTCACATAGAAGAGGGATTAGACATGTTTGCTTTGCTCCCATAGGACCAATGGAGCAATTAATAGAAGCTGCAGATACAGGTTTTTGTTCTTTATAAAGAAAGACTTAACAATTAGTACTGCTTAAAAATTGTAAGTGGCTGTTTCACAAAATAATAAGTGTCTCTTGGGAGGCCTTTTAAAAATTTTATTTAAAATTTTCTCTTTTCTGCCAAACTTAAGACATTAATAAATGTGAACATTTCAATACATGAAGAAAAAGAGGATTGAAAAATATGGCTTTAAACTACTTGCTCTTGCTCTTTTGTGTTTTTTTTTATTCCTTCTTTCTTGGGATTAACCTTCCTCCTTTTTCTCTTCTTTTCCCTTCTTTTTCCTTCCTTCCCTTCCTTCTCTTCCTTTTTCCTTCCTTTCCCCTTTCCCACTCTTTTCTTCTCCCCTCCTTTTCTTTCTTTTCTATACTCAGTCCCTCTCCATTTCGTTCTCTATCCCCAGAGCCTCTCCATTGGTTATAACTCTTCTTTACAACTTGACTAATGCTTAATGCAAAGGTATTTGTAGAACCTATATTGGATAGTATGCCACCATGGGGAACGGGGAAGGGGAAGGAGAGGGTGGGAACTCGACCCGTGATTTAATTAGTACAGGGAATTCTTACATGAGGAAATTCCTTCCACCAATGCCAGTTGGTACCTTCTTTGCAACTTACAGTCTTAAGAGAATTGCCTTAGACAACTGAGAGGTTAAATAGCTTACTTAGGATCATACAACCTGTATATGTCAAAGGCTGAACTTGGATCTGGGTCTTCCTGACTCCAAGGTCAGCTATAGACTCTATCCCATCTCCCTCTCATTCACACACATATCCATATATATGCATATATATGTAAATAAGACATGTATATAAATTTAACAATGTAGTAACAAAAATGCTCTCTACTTCTTTTTCTTCTGTGCATTTAAAAACTGATTTATTGAAGTTATTTTTTTCATGTCTATCACTATCCACTAACCTACTCCCCTCTAATCTCCCAGCTCTCCCTTGTGACAAATATGTATAGTCTAGCAAAAAAAAAAAAGGTCACCTCCTCTAGCCATGCCTTATCTCATTCTGTACCTCTGGACTATCGATCATTTCTATGATAAGAGGTTTGGAAGCGTGTTTCATTATCAATCTTTTGAAGTTACCATTATAGGGGACGTCTTTAAGAAAAAGCTGCATGGTCATTTGAGTAGGTTAGAGGGACCTGTTTGGATTATTTTAATGTTTTGTTCTGTTTAAATTTTCATTCATCTCAGATGTCAAGTATAACTGAAGAGGAATTCTTCTGACTGCTTTATAGTGCTGGCAGAACCTGGCATTTCTCATATGTAAACAAGTTGATAAAGCAAAACTTTGTTTTTTATAGTTAACAGCAAAGCAGAAGACTAATTTTAGGTAGATTTTTGACTTGACCATATTGCCAAGGATTAACTTTCCTCCTCTTTCTCTTCTTCTTTTCCCTTCTTTTTTCCTCCTTCCCTCCCCTTCCTCCTCTTCCTTTTTCCTTCCTTTCCCCTTTCCCACTCTTTTCTTCTCCCCTCCTTTTCTTTCTTTTCTATACTCAGTCCCTCTCCATTTCGTTCTCTATCCCCAGAGCCTCTATTTCTATCCCACACCTAGATTTAATCCTTTATTTTTTCTTGGGTTTTTTTTCCCCCTCAGAGTCTTGTTCTTTTCCTTGGATTCGAATTGCCCTCATAACCATTCCTGTTTATCCCAGATTAAAAGTAAATTGAAAAGAAAAAAGGAAGAAGGTATAGACTTGCACGTCAGTAACTATCAGTTAGTAGATTAGAAAATTCTGTGTGTGCGTGGGTATTTGTGTGTGTGGTGTGTAACATGAAACTCATCAAGGAAATGTTCTTCTCATTTACGTATTCTAGATATGGCTTCGTGTAGCATTTTTCCTGGATAATGTGTACCATTAACTAATCTAAATGCATGGAGTAGTTACAGGAGAGGCCCAGAACTTGATAGGTGCTGTATGATAGACAGTAGAGAAGTAAGTGTCAAAACTGAGAAGTATGGCTAATTGCTTATTATTTTAAAATGTTAAGGAATAGAATCAACAATATCTTGGCTTGACATTTTATCTGAATTAGAAATTAATTTTTCTTTTCCTGGTGACAAAGAATTCTGTGATCTATCTATCTATCTATCTAATCTTAGTAAGACCCGGTGCTTAGAGAATTGGATTTGGAGTCAGAAGAGATTTGAGTTCAAATCTCACCTCAAACACTCACTAGATGTGGGACAATGGACAAGGCTGATAACTTCTCTTGGCCATACTTTTCTCATCTTCAAAATAATAATACCTGTAGTACTTAGCTCATAATGCCTGTATAAGCATCAATGAGATAATATGACAACTCACCAGGGGGAGCTCATGAGTGAATTCCGGTACTGGTAGCATTACTATGTTGTTTATGGAAGCATCACTACATACGGTCAATAGAAGCTCTGCACTGGTCCCAGTGTTACCTGCATGAAAGTCCTCTCTTCTGTCTCTCCCAACCCCCATGCCAGAGGCTAGATTTTTAAACATATGTGGCTTCTTCTTGGAGAAGTGTAGTCAGCAATGCAGATCCAGTAGAGTCTGTAGTTCATTCTCAGAACATCTGAGGGATTCTGGTTGTTGTCACTGTGCCATTCTCTAATGACTCATAAGTTTTGGTGACTTCTCTGTAGAAGTCACAGTATAATGGTCCCTGGCATGCTTTTTTCTCTTCTTCCCCCAAGTCCCTTCCAATTCAAAGTCAGGCGTAGACCAGCCCTCCCTTCCCCCTAGGAATTTTAAGAATGCTGGATAAAACATCTCTGAGAAGCAGCAATTAAAAGGAATAAATTCTTTATGCAGAGAACCCTCATTTGAGATAGTCTCAGTCCACTCTAATTTGTTGTTTTCGTTCAGTCATTTTTCAGTAGTTTTTGACTCTTTGTGACCTCATTTGGGGTTTTCTTGGCAAAGATATTGGAGTGGTTTGCCATTTCCTTCTCCAGCTCATTTTATAGATGAGGAAACTGAGGCAAACAGGGTTAAGTGTCTTGCCTAGGATTACACAACTAGTGCCTGAGGCTAGATTTGAACTCAGGAAGATGAGTCTTCCTGGCTCCAGGCCTGGTGCTCTATCCAATGTACCACCTAGCTGTCCCCACCTTAATTTGTCAGAGTCCTATTTGCAGACTTTAAGGAGAAAGGCAGTTGAGTAGGTGTAGCCTGCTCCCCCAAGTCTGAGAGTCTTCACTCTCTGACCCCCAGGCAGATTACATATGTAAAATGCTCTGAAAACCTTAAAGAGCTAGATAAATGTCAGATTATTGTCAATCAGATTGCAATACTCTAGAACAGAGGTGAGCAATTTACTACCTGAGGGATCTAGAATGCCATAGTGCTCAGGAATCTTACTCTAACACTATATGTAGCACTTTAATCATGACATTCCTTTACTCAGAAACCAATGGCTTCCTTTTGGTTATAGAATAAAGTCTTAGCTCCTTATTCTCACATTTAAGGTCACCCACATTCCAATTACAACCTCTCTTTCCAGTTTTATTCTCTTCACGTTTTCTAGATTCCCCATAAATTGAAGATCTTCCCTGCTCCTAAGTCCTTTGATAGGCTTAAGTGGCTCTGAAAACCTTCCCTGATTTGAAAGTATACTCTGCCCCCTAATAGGCTGAATGTGGTCACGTGGAGTCTGTGGCAGGAGGCTTGCTCTTCAAGAATATCCACGCCTTATTACTTTGTGATTGGGCAGTGGGTCAAGAGGGCTGTGACAATCTCCAATCCAGGAGAAGGCTCTATATACTGCTGATGTGAGATTTTTAGCTTTGGGGCTCACTTTGAGAAGAGTTATGTGATTTCGACAGAAGAGACTCTGGGAAGCTGTTGGGCTCCCCAACTTTGAAAAACCCAGATGTTGGTGCTTCCCCCTCTGGTAACTGAATAGGTATGGGTGTAATGGTCAGATCGTTGGACGCCTGTCTGCTGATCTGTTTCTTTGTCTGCTTGTAACTTGTGTTTTGTATTCTGTTTGCATTCTCTGAAGTTTGGGGTGCTGACTTTTTCCCCTGAACTAGGTAAATGACGTATGTTTGATTGATTCAAGTGAGACTGTTAACCCATTTTGAGTTGCTTTCCTTTAGAAAAGCAGATCTAAGAATCTGTGCTAGCAGCCATCCTGGGTATGCTAGAGTGCTTGCTGATACAGCAAATAGTTTTGTTCTCCTGAACCCTTTGAAAGTGACTTGGAGATCCCCACACTTAGATAACTTCTGGCCTAGACTAGCTTGTATTCCCAGGTAGCTTCCCATACAAATACTAACCAGGTCTGATATATCTTAGCTTCTGATATTAGACAAGATTAGACTCGTCAGTGGGATATGACTGTGTACTAGCACGTACCCCAAGGACTGTTTCCTTGCATTTTGTCATATATTCAACCCCCATGACATTTTTTTTCCAGACAGTCTCGGTCTATTTTCCTTACTGCCTATGTTCACAAACTATCAACATTTTCTATGCTGTTCATCCTATTTCTGTGTTCATGCAGAATTCAGCATCTGTCATAATGTTGGCCACCCTGAAATTATGTATTTATATTCTAGTTTTATCAAATTGAGGCCAATCAACTTGTCATTCACTGAAGATATTTTCAATAGAGATTATGCTGACATGTAGGAATGCTTGTGTCGCATCTATAGAGAAGCCTTTAAAATACATCACTCCATAGGCAGAAGTTCTTTGCTAACAAAAATAGAGGTTATATGGATTTCCATTTTGAATAAACTCTTTCCTTTGGGTCCTATTCAATTATATCCTGGTTTATGCCAAACCCTCTTCGGAATTTTATATGATTTTTTGTAATTGCCTCTGCATGATGAACACATCACTACTAAAGTACTAAAACAAGTCAATATAAAAAATTCAAATGCACCAAACGTAAGAACAATGAACAGTCTGTAAAATCAGTCAGGTGCCTTGCCCCAAATCTCAAAGTGTTCAAACAGGACTCTGCCAATGTAGGATTGGCGGGGTCCATCCTTTTCATAAAGAATTCGTTCCTTTTTATTGTTTCTTCTCAGAACAAGATTAACCCAGACCTGCTAGAGATGGTAATTCAAGTTCACCTCCAGGTTTTGGGCCCATGTTGAATTAACTGAGTATTTGGAGGTAATAGAAATTATGATATGTGGCTTCTCAGACTATTCTCACCATTAACTTTGTGATAGCCTCTCTGAGCCCCAGTTTTATCATCTCTAGGGTGGAGATACTTGCCTTACTGCTACTTACCTCACAGAAAGATTAAGTTATTATGGATATGTTGGGTGTTGGTAATTGTATCCTTAGTGAAGCTTAACATTAACTGGATTTGACAACCTCAAGGAGCAGTGAGGGAATTATTTAGTACTTGTAGGATCATAGATCCAGAAGGGAGCCCAGGAGCCATCCGGTATAGCCATCTAACTTTATGGATGAGGAAACTGAGGACTTGGGAAAATGGGGGTATTTCTTATCTTGTCCAAGGTCACAGAGAAAGAAAATATCAGGGGCAGGAGTGGAAGCCATATATTTTTACTTCAGAACTAATGCCCTTTGTACTGTACTAGATTGCCTCTAGATTCAGAACCTGACACAAGTGCCCATTTCACCATTTACTTAGAGTAATTCCTTAGTCCTAATGTTAAGGACTGATCAGAGACTGGCTTTTTCCTTTTTAACATATGACATTTGCTGATGTAAGGATGATTTTATTTCAACACAGTTCTGAGATAAAAGATTAACATATTTACAAGCAGATCTATCCTTCCCAGACAATAGCCAACTTTGACTTAGCATCTTGGTCCTGTGAAAACAGAACTGGACCTAGATTCTTTTCCAAGCCTTGTTACAAACAGTTGTATGACCTTGAGCAAATTATCATAGCTCTTCAAGACCCGGTTGCCTCATCTGTGAAACAAAGGGGGTTAGAGTAGGTGTCTTCCAACTCTGAAATTCAATCATTGTAAATTCGTCTTTTATGAACATAATAAGCAAATCCAGTCAAGCTGGAAAGAAGAATTTCCCCTTTCACTTTAGAACAGTGGCTCTCAACCTTCCTAATGCCATGACCCTTTAATATGGTTCCTCATGTTGTGGTGATCCACAACAATAAAATTTTTTTATTATAAAATTATATTTTCATTATAAAATTATAAAATTTTTTATAAAATTATAAAAATAATTTTATGGTTGGGGGTCACCACAACATGAGGAACTGTATAAAGGGTCATGGCATTAGGAAGGTTGAGAACCACTGCTTTAGAGGTAGCATGGTGAAGTATAGGGAGCCACATATTTGGAATCAGTGGACTTGGATTAAAATCTTACCTTGTGGTATTTCCTACTTGTGTAACCTCTCTGGGCCCAAGATGTCTCATCTGTAAAAAGAGGGGAGTGAAACTGGTGGCCTTTACTTATGTTGACAAATCTATCATTCTGTGATCTACTCTTCCTTGCTATTGGCAAAGACTCCTTGGTCATTTCTGTCACCACCAACCAGACTATATGTGACCTGCCTCTTCAGTCAGTCGTTAAGGGCAAGTGGGGGCTGTAGGTGGTTTGACTGTGCCTAGAATAGGTACTATCCCTCCAATGTGTGGCCTTTACTTGTATCAGCTCTGAATGATGACTTCCTAGAATTGTCCCCTCCCCCTTTTAAAAAGAGCCATTCAAAAGACCTCCTTAGATGCTAGCTTAGTGTTGATTTCCAAAGAAATGGATGAAGCAGGAAAAAAATCCCAGAGAAAAATTTACGTGAGGAAATGATTCTGGTCTTGTGATGTTTGTGTCATTTGGGGTTTTAGAACGAGTGTCAAGCAAAAACCTATCACTATGGAAACTAGATTTCATCCCCAGAGCATTTTGATGGTCATTAAGCCAGAATTATTTCCTTTTTCTATTTATATTATCTTAAACCTTGACTTGAAACATTCTTAGGCTTTGTGGCCCACCTTCTACTAAACAATACAATTATGTATTGAATTTCAATGTTTTATGTTAATTATTGTGTTTTGATTTAAAATGTTTCTGTTCCCCAAAATGCACTCATTCTTCAGACTAGTCTTTGTTGTCTTTGATAATTCATAATATTAGAGCAAACATTCTTGTGAACTGAATGCAAGGGACTTTATTTTAAAGGTTTTCTTTAATTTCTTGGTTTTCAACAAAGCTATTGTTAAGCACTGTCCTGGTGGCTTTGTTTAATTCACTATTCTCCTGAGTAGACTTAATTAAATATAGTAAGCTACTAAAAAAAAAAAAGACTTTAAACTTCCTCTCACACAGGACAAAGATAAAGACTAAAGGCTTTTCTAGAAATCAGATGTGCATTTTTGGGAGCACAGATACTTTTTTTCTCCTTCCCCCTAAGAATGCCACTGTGTTTAGAAGGCATGATTGGAACAGCTGTAGCACATTTGGAATCAGGCTGGTGCCAATAGCATTTAGCTCCTGGGGCAGCTGATGCACCCTGCCAGTCCTTCCTGTCCTCACCACTATATTCCTGGTAGCCAACGGTTCATGGTTCTAGACCAGCTATTTGTAGTAACAGGAAGGTCCTTCACTCCAGTACCTCTTGGGTTTTTATAGGCTAGGGGTAGCTGACTATCAGACCTTTATTTCCAAACTTGCCATCTGATATTTAGGGTTTCCCAGATATCTCTACAGAGTTGTTCTTAATTTCCTCCTCCTCAGAATGCTTATATTTTCAATTTTACACAAAGATTAGATTTTGAGAATGTGGATTTTATACTTACTAGGTTGTGGGGACCCCATTATCCATGAAGCCATCTTAAAGTTTTTGTTGCATTCTAAGGATAGTCAAAGAACAGATGTTTTTAACTTCTCAGTGCTCTCTGGGAGCCTTTTCCAAAACTATTTAAATGAAAGGGGAATGAGTATAGGTTTACCAGAGCCTATAGAACCTTCTAACTGTGAGCTAATTACTTTCTCTATTTAAAACTATGTTTTTAATGACTTTCTTCTTGTCTAACTTGTTTATCTTGATTCATCTTTGCAGTGCCATGTTATATAGCTACCTGAAGAAATTCCCCTTTGGTTTTTGACACTGATATTTCATGAAATTGTTTCTGAGATAAAGGTTTGTGTTTGTCTCTTAACCCCAAGATGGATTGTATGCCCCATGAGGAAATGATTTTGTCTTATCCGCATTTTGTTTGTTTCTCAGTACCTATAGCAGTTTGGCAGAGGCATTTAGTAAATGTGTATTAAATGAATTAATTATTGAATGTGAAACTTGATATGCTCATCATCATCATCATCATCATCTCCGTGACTTCATCTGTGCAGGGAGGTCCCCAGTGAAGAGCCTCCTTCTATCAATACAGATCAATACTTCTATGGCTTAGAATCTTGTGTTTGACTGCTTTGTATATATTTGCATTTTTTAAACTTTCCGTTTAGCTGTGGGTGTTTGTAATAATAATAACGACGATAACAGTCGATACAGTGTTGGCTGCATTACAGCTCCAGGAGAAATGCCAGGAGCAGAACAGAGGTCTGCACACAATGTCTGTAGATCTGACTGAGGCCTTTGGTACTGTTGGTGATGAGGGTTTAGGGAAAATCATGTCAAAATTTGGTTGTTGGGAGAAGTTCATCAGCATTGTATGCCAATTTCACGACGACATGCTTCTCCGGGTTCTGGATAATAGACAATGCTCTAACGCTTTCCCAGTCACCAGTTGAGTGAAACAAGGTTGTGTGCTTGCTCCCATGCTTTTTTGCATGATGTTTTCAAGACATGTTGTCAAATTCTTTCAATGAAAAGGAACATGGCATCAAGATCAGCTACCACACTGATGATAAATTCTTCAACTTGAAAAGTCTACAAGCCAAGACCAAGGTGGAGGGAGTGTTGGTGCTTGCAGATGATTGTGCACCCAATGCAGCCTCTGAAGCTGAGATGCAACAAAGTATGGATCAATTTTCTGCTACTTGTGCTAATTCTGGCCTAACAATTAACAACAGGAAAACACAGGTGCTCTATCAGCCACCACCGCACCATGCATATGTGGAACCATCAGTTACAACAAACAGAGATGTTTTAAATACTGTAAGTTCACTTACCTTGGTAGTGTACTTTCTGGGGATGTACACATTAATAATATAAGGTTGAAGTATTCATTGCCAGTACTAGCTCACTGTTTGGGAGACTCCGAAAGAAAGTACAGGAGAGAAGAGGTATAATTAGACTGACTACCAAACTGAAGGTTTATAGAGCTTCTGACTTCATTGTTGTATGCCTGTGAAACCTGGACAGTATACCAGCACCATGCCAGGAAACTGAATCACTTCCATTTGAATTGTCGTAGGAAGATTCTGAAGATCATCTGGCAGAATAAGGTACCAGATACTGAAGTCCCTACTTGACCTAAAATGCCAAGCATTCAAACTCTGCTTCAGAGAGCACAGTTTCAATGGGCTGGCCGTGTTGTTCAAATGCAAAACTTGGCTTGCGAAAAAGACTGTTTTATGGAGAACTCACTTGGTGGTCAGAAGAAGTGATACAGGGACACTCTCAAGGTTTCTCTTAAGAACTTTGGAATTGGAATTGGCACAGTGAATAGAGCACTGGCCCTGGAGTCAGGAGGACCTGAGTTCAAATCCAACATCAGACACTTAACATGTACTAGCCTTGTGACCTTGGGCAAATCACTTAACCCCAACCACCCTGCCCTCCCCCTCCAAAAAGCAAAATAAAAATAAGACAAATTAAAAAAAAAAGCTTTGGACTTGATTATGCGACATGGGAGACACTGGCATAGGACCACTCAGCATCACATACCCACATCAGGGAAGGTGCTGTGCTCTATGAGCAAAGCAGAATTGAGACAGTTCAAAGGAAGTACAGGATGCACAAATTTGGAATATCCACCCCAAATATTCACATGGACTCTTTTTGCCCGACCTGTTGTAGAGCATTCTGAGCTTGTATCAACCTGATCAACCCACAGTCAGGCACATTGAAACTTAACTCTAGCATAGTGATATCATTTTGGTCCTCTTTGAGAATGAAGGACAGCAACCAACCATATGTGTGTGTATACATATACACTCTTACATACATGCACATATATACATACGTGTATATGTGTATGCGGATATATAGATATATGTATGTATGTATTTATATCACTTACTATGTGCTAGGCATTGTGTTAAGCACTTTTAAAATTATTATCTCATCCTGTGAGATTGATATTATTTGATAGATGAGGAAACTGGTGCAAACAAAAATTAAGTGACTTGCCAGGGTCACATAGTGAGTACTTTTCCTCATTAGAACGCAAACTCCTTGTAAATAAGGAATATTTCATTCTTTTCCTTGTATCCCTAGCACCTAGGACATAGCAGGTGCTTAATAAATATTTGATGATTGATTGATTGATAGAATGAGAGGGCATTGATGGGTGATCTGTATTGTCTGGAAGAGAGCTGACATCAAAATACTGAAGTGTTTCTATATGTGTAGAAAATAGATGGCAGGTACATGGTGTGATGGATTTATCCAGTTCCAAATTTCAGGAAATGAAATGGAGCTCCATACTTCTTAAATTCAATGTAGTGTTTATAAACAATATACAAACCATTAAGTAGTAGATGCATATACAGGTCACGTGTTAATCAACTTCACCAATTTCTCAGCTGTCTTATTTGGGTTTTGAGAGACAAAGATGCACAAAAAAGCCAGGCCAGTACAGAACTGTAGGCTAGGTCTGAGCATTAATAGTATCTATGACTAGCATTGCTTTGTAATCACAATAGTAAAAGGAGTTCCTGCCTTAGCAACAATCTAGGCTAAGCAGACCTCAGGGTCCTTTTGAAATACCCCTCATTACTAAGCTTTGGTGTTAGGGATTGTAATTATGGATTTATCACTCATTCCTTCTAGCTCTTTCTGTCTGCCTTTTGTCCCCTCTCCTCTGCCATGTTGGATGAAGGGGCTCAGTCTGGCCAAACCAAATCAAATGCTGTAATTAGTGTCAGAATCACTAATGTTTGAATGAATAGAGGCTGCTAAAGAAAGCTAAGGACAATAAGTTAAAGGGAAAAAAAAAGAATGGGCTCAAAGAAGTGATGGGATCATGGCTCAGGGTGAATGGAATGATGATAAAGGATGATGGAAAAAAGGTAGAACTTGTGTTTTCTGTTTTCTTTTAAGGAGAATGAATGATCTTTGGTTCCTTTGGGAAGGAGAGAGAAAAATGGCTAACAGGTAGTTGAAACCCAAGATAAAATCAGGAAATGAGTACCTAGCTACTCTTCATCAGTTCAAGTCACCAGGCCCATATGAACTACATCTTGTTCTGAAAGAACTGGTGGATGTAATAACTGAACTACTGTCAGTGATCTTTGATCTTTCAGAGATCGTGGTAGTTCCAGGAATACTGCCCCAACAAAGAAACACAGGCTAGGTCTGTATAATAGCAGGTTGGGCTAGTACTGGTTTATACTCAGAATGGTAAAAGAATTGGCAGGACTGAAGAAGGGCAAATATGCATATTTTCCAAGACAGAATATTGAATGGAGTTGATAAACTATGGTACAGTGACCTAGATTTTGATTCCCGGCAAAATCATAGCACATATTATTAAATTTTATGATTGTTTTCTTGCATTTTTATATACTTTTAATTTCTGTCTTCTCCCTTCTCTTCCCTTTAGTCTTTGGATAGGTATATGTTCACATGACCATAAATCTAGAGCTAAAATGTACCTAGGGCTCATTTAGTCTTACTCCTTCATTTTAGAGATGAAGAATTTGAAGCCCAGAGAGAATGCGGTGACTTGACCAAAGTCACAAAGGTAGGAAGCAGCAGAACCAACACTGGAACCCAAATCCTTTGAACTCAATACCAGTTCTCTTTGCCCTGAACCTCACTGTTACACAAGATGACTTTTGAGTTCACTTTCAACTCTGAAGTTGTATGATTGCTGAGATTCATTAATTCTGTGATTCTTTACCCCCTCCATCAAGGCATGGATAATGCATTAACTCATATGGCTTCCAGAGATTACTGTAGGCTCAACTGTGCAGTAGATAAAATTTATCTATCAAGGGTGGGGAACCTATGTCCTTGAGGCCATATGTGACCCTCTAGGTCTTCAAGTGTAGCCCTTGACTGAATCCTTGTCTGAATCCAGTCAAAAGGCCACACTTGAGAACCTAGAGGGTCATGTGTGGCCTCAAGGTTCACAGGTTCCCCATTCCTGGTCAAAATGAAATATAAGTGAATGTAATGTAAATGAAATAAAGTATGTAATGTATCTGTATAAAAAGCTTTGTAATCCTTCAACTATCCTATTATGATTTCACCTTGGTAGTGCAAATAGAAGTAGAAGAATTCTGCCTTTTCTTCAGAGTCCGTTATCATCTTCCTAACTACTCCAAGTTAGGCAACTATTTCCTTTTTTGATCTTCTACTTGTCTCCAAAGTACTTTTAAAAGCATTTTTTGTTGTTTTTAATATTTATAAAAACCTTAGTTCATACTAAACTTGACTTTTCTTGACATTATTCTTACCAAACCTTTTCATGTGTGTTTCTATTCTCAGTTAATTATCCTTGTCTTTCTCATACATGTCTAAGCTAATAATGTCTTGGTATCATTAGACATGGAGCCATAACACAGGAAAACTGAGACTGCCTCAAGGTGCTGACATGGGTGTGTATGTGTATGTATTCACCTTGGTAGACTACCGTCTCTGTGCCTCACCTTGGCATCTTCTGGAAGTGTATGTATGAGGGTACAATTATCAAGCGCCTACTATACACAACGAACTATACAAAGCTCTGGGGTACAAAGGCAAGAGACAATTCCTCAAGGAACTCATAGTCTAATGGGAGATATAACATGACAACAATTATGAACAAACAAGATATATACAGGACAGACTGGAGATAATCAGGAGAGGGAAGGCTAGACTAATACTAAGGGGGAATCAGAAAGTCTAGCCGCTATATCTGGGGGCCTTGGCACCATTCTACCAGGAACTTTTTTTTTCCTAATCCCCTTGATAACAAGGGCCAGAACTTTGGGGTGTGGTTTTCCTTACCTCCTTTACCTGTGGTTGTCTCTTCTCCTTTCTCTCACCTCTTCTCTTCTTTCTCTGTACTAGCTGAATTTTCTCCAGGTGCAGTTTTGATTATTCATGACTTACTGTGACTAGCACAGTTGGGTGGGCTAGGAACCAGTGAGTAAAGAGATGGCATGTATTCGATAGTCTGTTAAGACTTTATCCTAGGACCACATCTGGAGGCACAAACAAACAAGGACAGACAAACAAGACTTGCTGATTAACGACCCTGAATCTTTCTTAGTTATTCATGGAACCATGTCCAGAGGCATCAACAAACAAGACTATATGTCCTCCTGAATATCTGCCTTGTGACCTTATAGAAATTTGTAAAGAAGAGGGGGCATTCCATTAGTGGGGCTGGGGGACCCCTGAAAGTCCTCTACAATGACTGTTAGATTCTACCATCTCCTGGTTTCCCCTTTAGAGACACAGGTCATAGGATCATACCTATTCTAGCTCTGAACTCTTTTTTTCCAAAGATGTAAGGATAAGAACTATTATCACTAATGTCCACTCTTTTCCATAGCATTTGAAAATGAGTAGAACCAGGAGAATAATTTATACAATACCAACAACGTTGTAGTGAACAATTTTTTTTTCTTTTTGGAGGGAGGAGGGCAGGGCAGTTGGGGTTAAGTGACTTGCCCAAGGTTACATGGCTAGTAAGTATTAAGTGTCTGAGGTCAGATTTGAACTCAGATCCTCCTGACTCCAGGGCCGGTGTTCTATTCACTGTACCACCTAGCCGTCCCATGTAATGAACAATTTTGAAAAACTTTTGAACACTGATAGATGCAATGATGAGCTATGACACCAGATGACTAAAGATAATGTTAACCACCTCCTGATATAGAGGAGATGGACTACATATGTAAAACAAGACATGCATTTTTGCATATGACTAATAGGGGAATTTGTTTTGCTTGAGTATGTATAATTGTTACGAATGTGTTTTTTTCTTTTTTTGAGTGAGATGGGGAGAAGTGGGAGATTAACAAAATGAACTGTTATTAATTGAAGAAAATTAAAAAGAAAATGATCATGCAAACTTGCAAGGAAAGAGTAGTTAGGATCTTTTAGAATCAAAGGAGTTAAGCTCTTGTAAATTACTCTTTTAATTTTCTCTCACAGGGAATGATTTGGAAACTATCCATACTCAGTTGGGATTTCATGTCTATCATAGCTGGTGGAACATTTAAAATGAAAGGAGATCAATATTTGGAAAGAAAGCTCAGCCCAGTAACATTTTTTAAATGAAGTATTATTTAAAAAGGAGACCCTAAAAAATAAATCTCTTAATGTTCTTCCCATGATTAAGGAGAGCACTCTGGCCAATTACTTTTAGAGTCAGAGATGCAGGAGATCAATGCAATGGAGAATTTAGAGCTATGTACTAAAGATGATAGTCTAGCTAACACTTTTATGAAGTTAGATTGAATCCAGGAAAACCAAAGGTTGTTAAATAATGCCAGCAGAAAACATTAAGAACAAAGTATTAGTCAATAATGTACCATTCTGAATAGGAAGATTGTCTTTCTGTTAATCAAAAATAACTATAGATATTATGTCTCTCTTTAGTTTTTTACTTCATATTCACTCTTTAACACCTGCACTTTCTTCCAGTGTTGATCACACCATTACCCATTGGTATTCTACATTCATGACCAAGAATCCTGAAATTCCTTTATCTGACAATAATCTTCTATTATTCCAATCTCTTCCTATGCCTCATCTCTCCCAAATACATTTTTTTTATCCTCACTGTGACCTCTATTCCTTCCTTTGGTCTTGCAAATCTTCAATTAGTCAGTCATTGATACTCTGACTTGATTTTCCTTTGTTCCCAAATTGTGAACCTATAGTTCACCTATTTAACTTTACACTGTCTTCTGCTCTTGAATCACTTGCCTCCTTATCCTGTTTCTATTCATACCCACTAAAACTCAGTCCTGGATTACTCTCACTATCTGTCTTCTCTCTTCCTATCCATATACTACTGAAAAGTATAACAACCACTTTCAATAGAGCTGACTGTTATTTAATGTTATTTAATCTTAGCTGGTACCTCACTGTCAACTAATCAAACAATCAAAAGACATTTATTAAACACATGCTATTCTTTTTACTACTCTCTAATTGATGTTCTATTGTGTTCTCCACAGCCACACCTTCTTTTCTCTCTTCAAGTCCCTTGCTATCTCCCTAACCCCCACAATCATCAAAAGACCTTTACTGAGCCATTCAGAGCCATTCATGATGAGCTCCCTCTCCTCTACATCTCAAACTCCTTGACATCGTTCTATGGTCTCTCCTGCTTTATTCTGGAATCTGATTCAGAGGTAGCCTCCCTGTTGAAAGAGAAAGGTAAACCCCTCCACTTAGATTTTTTTTATTCTGTTCCCTACTGATTTCTCAAGC
Source organism: Pseudochirops cupreus (assembly GCA_028627135.1). NCBI lineage: Eukaryota > Metazoa > Chordata > Mammalia > Diprotodontia > Pseudocheiridae > Pseudochirops > Pseudochirops cupreus. The sequence continues at coordinate 121,172,018 of CM053580.1, read as the reverse complement.
AAATTGTCCCTATAATTATCCTATCTCTTTTTCTAATCTCCAGTATTGTTTTCTACACTAACTTCTTCTCTAAACATGTCAAAATCTCTACATCTTTAAAACACCACTGCTTACTTCTACCATTCTTGTAAGTTTCTATTCCATATCTCTAATCTTTTATCACCAAACTTCTAGAAAAATGAATTTGTACTCATTACTTCAACCTCCTCTTCATTTGCTCACTTCTCAACCCTTGTAATCTGGCTTTGATCTCATTTAACTACAATTTCTCTCTCCAGAGTTACTGAGGATCTTTTAATTGCCAAATTCAATGACCTTCTCTCAATCCTTAATCTTCTTGATGCTTTTGACAAGCTTGGCTTTTTGGACCCTGTTTCTTTCTAACGGCAGCTGTATCACAGTAGCCAGATCTCTGAGTCTGGAGTCAGGAAGACCTGAATTAAGATGCAGCTTTAGATACTTACTAGCTGTGTGACCCTGGACAAGTCATTTTACTTCTGTTTACTTCACGGAACTCAACTGTAAAATAAGGACAATAACAATACCTACCTCCCAGGGTTGTCGTAAGGATAAAAGAAAATAATATTTGTGCAAAGCCTTTAGCACAGAGCCTGGCACATAGTAAGCACCACATAAATCCTTCCTCTTTTCCATTTCTGGATTTTGGGGGACGCTGTTTTCTCCTGGTTGTCCTTCTTCTTTGGATCATTAGCCACGTTGCACCCTCCGACTGTAAGTACATTCTAGGGCTCTGGCCTGATTATCCTCTACTTACTGTCTGAGTGGTCTTATGAACTCTCACAGGTACAATAGCCGTATTATGCAGGTAACTCCCCAATCAGCATATCTGGGCTTAATCTCTGTCCTGAGCTATGACTCTGCATCATCAGCTGTCTGTTGGACATTTTAAATCAGATGTTCCATTGACCAAACTTGATGTGTTCAAAACAGAACTCGTTGTCTTTCCCCCAGCTGTCATTGCTGTTCAGTCATTTCAGTCATGTCTGACACTTCATATTGTTATAAATGTGCTCAGTCTAGGAATAAACAATGCTTGTTGGAGGTCCAGGAAGGTTTTCATTATCTTTATTTTTATATTTATTCTGTTCTGAATAAATGGGTAGCTTCCTTAAAAAGACTACAAAGAATCAGACAAAGGCAAGCCCTATTATGACACTTTCCTTCAAATTTCCTGCCTTGTTTCTCCCTTCAGAACTGGGATCCGTCCCAGCTCTTCTAGGTTACAATCTTTCTAACCTGTCCATTAAACATGCATGTTAAATGAAAACTTGGTGACCATCCCTTGACCCCCAGTCAGTCAGAGCCGGCTTAGCTCAGGCCCCTTCTGAGTGTAAACTTACATATTTCTTCCAGCTATGTGATTGGATAGGGGGCTCTACCCTTCCTCTTTTATCCTGATGTATACCTTCTTACACGTCCTGTGCAGGATCTGTTTTTGAAACACCCATTATTCCTATGGAATCTGTGGAAACCAAACTGTCAGCATTTCTCACAATACCTGTTATGGGAATCTGAAGATCTTCCCTGCCCCTAGGCCCTTTGCTGAACTGGCTATGTGACTCTGAGAACCTTCCCAGATTTGAAAGTATACTCTGCATCCTAATAGGCTGAATGTGTTCGTGTGGAGCCTGTGGTGGGAAGCTTCTTTTTCGGGAATGCCCACGCCTGGTAGCTTTGTGATTGGACAGTGGGTCAAGAGGGCTGTGACATTCTCCAAGCCCTGATGTGAGGTTTTGCTTTGGGGCTCACTTTGAAAAGAGTTGTGCGATTTGGCCAGATGAGACTCTGGGAAGCCGTTGAGTCTCTCAGCTTTGAAAAACCCAGATGTTGGTGCTTCCCTCTGGTAACTGAATAGGTATGAATGTAGTGGTCAGACACTAGAAGCCCATCTGCTCTTCTGTTTCTTTGTTTGCTTGTAACTTGTGTTTGTAACTTGTGTTTGCATTCTCTGAAGTTCAGGGTGCTGACTTTTCCCCCTGAACTAGGTAAATGATATGTGTTTGATTAATTAAAGTAAGATTGTTAATCCACTTTGAGTTGCTTTCCTTTAGAAAAGCAGATCTAAGAACCTGTGCTAGCAGCCACCCTAGGTATGCTAGGGTGCTTGCTGGCACAATACCCTATTTGAGTTTTTTGTTTTGGCAAAGATACTAGAGTGGTTTGCCATTTCCTTCTCCAGTTCATTTTACAAATGAAGAAACTGAGGAAACAGGAGTAAGTGACTTGCCCAGAGTCACCTACCTCATTAATGTCTAAGGCTGGATTTGAACTTAGGTCTTCCTAACTCTAGGTCTGGTGCTCTATCCACTGTACCCCCTACTTGCCCCTCACCCCCCCATACCTCCAACCTATCTTGGTCAGCCATTTTTGCAAACTAAGCCTCCTCCTCGACTTTTCACTTTCCCTTACCTCCCACATTCATTCAGTTGGCAAGTCTTGTTGATTCTTCCTTCACAACATGTTTTGTGTCAGTTCCCTTTTCTCCCCTCATGTGACTGCCATCCTATTTCAGGCACTGATCACCTCTCAGTTGGACTATTGCAATAACCTCCTAATTGGTCTCCTAGAGTCTCTCCCTTCTTTGGTCCATCTTCCATACAGCTGCCAAAGGTGATGTTCCTAAAGCATAGGTCTGACTGATGGGGTGCTGGGGTGCCTTTGTAACATTGTCAAATCTCACTTGTATTCAGGTTTCTCTGTAACATCAGCTTGTGAAGCCAAGTTGTAAAAATCACACTTCCCCCAGCCATAAAGCCATTAACTCTGCCTCTCCCCTTCCCCCAGCCTAAAAGTGTTCTCCCTGAAACCATTAACTCTATAACTATCCCTGCTTGGTATAATAACAAGCCCTATAAACAAATCCTTAGTTAGAGAAATGTATACCTCCTTTGTTCTAGTGGCCAGCTGCAAACTATGAATCTTTCAGTGCATTATCAGTAAGATAACTCCTCATAGTCAGACACATACTGAATCCCCAATTAGCCCAGCTTCCCAACATCTATCTTGTCAAAAAGGACTTTGATGACTAACAGCCCAGGTAGCTCTATTCAAAATTGACCGCTGGTTGACTTTGCAATGTTTTAAGGCAAAAACCACACCTCCTGGTAGCCCCCCCCCTTGGGCTTTCTCCCAGTGAATTATGGGCAATACACCTGCACAGCTGATATAAAAAAGTGCATGTCCCTTTAAGCACTGACCACTCCTTAACTCCTCCCAAATCCATCCTTTGCACACCTAGTTAGCATAATTGATATCAGATTTATGGCTTTATTACTATATAATCAGTATCCCTAATTCCTGCAGGTTGCAGGCTTTCTCTGACACCCCCCTGACCGCTGAAAAGCGTAATAAACTTTTACAAACCTGCCAAGAGAGCTTGTGCCTGGTAATTCAGACTAAGAACCCTCAAAGGATTTCCTAGAAATCCATCTCCCTCTCACCCTCTTCATGACCATATCACTACCCCACCCAGGATACCCCAGTGACTTCTGGATTACCTCTAGGCTCAAATACGAACTTCTTCATTTGGAATTGAAAAACCCTTCCCAAACTCACTGTAGCCTGTCTTTCCAGGCTTATTGTACCTGGCACATTATTCTCTTTCACATACACTGTAATAAATTTTAGTTAGTATGGCTTATGTTGCTCCCTGTATGCAACATTCTATCCTTTGTCTCTGTTCTTTTATGCAGGCTGTCCCTGCCTCAAAAGTATTCCCTTCTCTTGTCTGCCTATGGGAGGCTTATCCCGATCTCTCCTTCATTGAAAACATTATTGTTTTTATTTACTTTGTATATGTTTTATATTTATTAATACATATGGATATATGTATTAATATGTTCTTAATCCGTTTTGCTACCCTTCCATAGGTAGGAGAAAAAGCGAGGCATTATGGCCAGAGAGTAGGGAAGATAAGGCTCATCTCTGACATATACTGGATGCGTGACCATGGGCAATTCATTTGACCTAACAATGCCCTTGGCCCTGACTTAAGCAACTTGGCAATTCTTTAAGATGATAAATTGCAGAAAAATGGCCATCTGGATCAGTAGGACAAGTTTCTACACTTGAGAGTTTCCTGTACTGATGAAATCACAATGTTATGTGTGCATGTGTGTGTAGAATAATTTATTCTGATTTTTTCTTCAACTCATTATTTTAAATATTGGCATGCACAATTCTAAATCAAGCCAGTGCTGCAGACAGTCTAAATATATACAGCTTATAGGCTTGAGTTGGAATTGTTCATGCCAATATTTAAAATAATGAACTGAGGAAACATAAATCAGGAATATTTCCTGTAAAGGAGACAAGAATACATTTTTACTTTCCTTTTGTGGATGGCTAGGCAAATCTCTTAGGAATTATTATAGATTTCAAAGTAACAAGATTTAGAGCTAGAAGAGACTTCAGAGGTCATCTAGTCCAGCTTCCACATTTTACAGCTGAGGAAATTGAGAAGAGTTTCTTAACCTGGGGTCTGTGAATTAAAAAAAAATGTGTGTGTGTGTATGCGTGTATATATGTATGTATAGATATACATATATATGTATTACATCTGTGTACATATAGATTTCTATTTCAATATAATTGGTCTCCTTTGTAATCTTATGTATTTCATTGTATACATTTAAAAACATTATTCTGGGAAGGGGTCAATAGGCTTCAGCAGGTTGTCAAAAAGAGACCCATCAAACAAAAAAGTTAAGAACTCCTGGTCTGGAGCAATTAAGTGACAGAGTTATTAAGAAAGATAGAATTGTGATAGTATTGCAATGGGTCTTTGGTCATGCCTTACAAGATAGTGATTCAAGAGACTTAGTAGGAAACCTTCTCTTTGGCAGAATAGGCTGACCTTGTGGTCTATCCTGCTCATCTCTCCTACCTTTGGACTTGGGGAAGCAAGAAGCAGTTGGAGGAGTACATCCTGTGTAAGTTGAGGAACCATCACCAAGAGAAGTGGATGGGAGGCTTTGGGGGATCAGAGGATAGTGTGGATGAGGCATGCATGAACCACACAGTCAGGGTTGTAACTGTGCTATGGAAATCTTATCCTTCCAGAGAGTAGAGATGTTTATTTTAATTTCTCCCTGCTACCATCCTGAGAGGATAAATAAATTCTCCTTTAATGTGATGCTTTCCTCTGGGTTTGGGAGGCATTTACCTTTCTTTATTTACAAGTTTACTTTGTTTCTTAAGCTGACAAATGGGATAAAGCTTTTGATGAACGTAATTTCTGAACTCTGTGTGATCTCGGTTAAGGCGGCATGATTGAGAAACAAGACTTAAAACTGCTTGATCTGCTCAAGTGAAATTTTTGACTGGGGGCTCATAGTCAAATAAGAGAGTTAATTGATTTATTTTCACATCTTCCTGGAACAGAGAGAATACATTTCCTGAGCTGTCTCTGGGTATCAAAACAAGTCAGAAAGACTGTGACACGCTAACTTGCTGGCGTTAAATCATTACCTTACATCCTGTTTGGAAAATAAACCCCCTTCCCTAGGGAGGAGGTTGTTGAGGGAGAACTTCATGCCATAAGAGTATGGGAGGAGTGTATTGTCCTACTTGCTATCTCCTGATACCTCTGCCAGCCTGTGGAACAGCCCAGTAGCAAGAACTCTGGAAGTAAAGACAATAGTTCCCTCAAAGCTCAATTCATTTTCCACACCATGGTGGTGTGGATGTGGAGGGGCAAAGTAGGAAAACGCCACCAAGAGTGTGGACAACAGGGAATGAGTGTGCTTTGAAACCATCACCATAGATAGCAGTCAAGGTTTGGCAGGAACCTTGAAATGCTACCAAATTAGGCTCTCGTAATACTCCTGATTGGCCAATAGTATTATATTATAGAGTCAAAAGAGTAGACAGTGTGGTAGAAGATTGTAAGCTGGCTCTAAAAGACAATTAAACAACTTTAGCAACCAAATTTAGTCAAATAGCAGGCGATGAGATAAATTCACAAAATATCTGTTTTTGTATAAAATTAACAAAAGTAAAATCAAAGGAAACATGGTGAAAAGAAATTTTTTAAAATTTACTTTTAGTTTACAAGATTCAGTTTCACAATCCTTTGAGCTTCAGATTTTCTACCCTCCCTTCCCCGCCCCGCCCATGCAATCATGTATAGGATCTGCAAATACAAAAAGAAATTTTTAATAAAAAAAATTGCCAAATATTTGGGTGGTGCCCTATCAAGACATATTAAAGCTACGTAAAGAAGACTTGAGAGGCAGTCGATGGCTCAGCGCATACAGTGCTGGGCCTGGAGTCAGAAAGACCTGAGTTGAAATCTGTTCTCATATGTGTACTAGCTGTACAACTCTGAGCAATTCACTTAACCTCTGCTTGCCTTAGTTTCCTCAACTGTAAAATGGGGAGGATAGTAGTACCTGCCTCACAAGGTTGAGGATCAAATGAAGTAATATTTTTTTTTTCAAGCACCCAGCACAGCACTTGACACATAGCAGGTCCTATATAAATGCGTATTCTCTTCTCCTTCCCACATCTCAAGATCTTGATAGATTTCTAGAAATAGTTGAATAGTGGGATATCCTTTAATGTTTCGGAAATTAATGTACACATTTAATGAAATAGGAGCCCAAATACCAGGAGATGACTTCATAGAACCAGGTAAACTAATAATAATATTCACATGACAAAGCAGAAACAGAGAATGTTAAAAAGAATATTAAAATCATGAACCACCAAGAAATAACAGGTGGAAACTGTGCCCTAGTAAAGTTCAGAAAAATTTATGAAAACTATCTGGTAGTGGGGAAAAAAATTAGAGAAACAGATCAATGGAATAGAACAGAGAAACCAGAAATAGAAACTAATATTTGAGATTAGTATTTGAAAAGTCTATGTTTAAAAAACACTGGAGAGTAGAATTACTATTTAATAAAACTTGTTGGGAAAACTGAATAGCAACATGGAAAAAAATTGGATTTAGAGTCACAACCAAAACTATGTAATATAATATATAACATAATATGATAGACTTCAGATCAATTCTTTAAATATTTTAAAAACTCATAAGCACTAGAAAAAAAGAATAGCATATTTGTTTCTGTTCTGAAGAGGAAGAATGTTTTTATCAATCATACAAAAGACAGAAATATTTGGAGACAACATTGATGGGTTTGATTATGAAAGATGAAAAGATTTTGCACACAAAAGCAATGAAGGAAATGAAAAAGAAATGAAATGCTGTGAAAATTATTGGCAATAACTATATCAGAAAATTCTGACTGCTGGACTATATAAACAACTG
>CM053580.1:121141075-121164221 GCA_028627135.1 Pseudochirops cupreus | reverse complement strand
GAAGGGAAGGAGATTTTTACACCTTTGCACACCTTTTTTTTTGACAAAATGACAAATGACTCACACACTTGCTCACATAAAGACATAAAGACAAAACAGAGAGACACAAATAAACAAAATGGATCCAAAAGCTTCACATAGAATTTATAGGAGATCTCCTGAAAAAAAATGTTTTTAAAAGTTGCTATCTCTCCAGATAGTAATGAAAGCCAGGTGAAACTTACTTGATAACATAAGAAACAGCTGCTTCACACTGAAGTGTTCGTGCTGGCATTTTCATTGCTGATGTTAAACATATCATTAGTATATTCCACAGAAAAAAGGCAGAAACTGGGAAATACTGGAGTCTCTCTTCCACACTACCAAGCTGTTCATGGTCTCTACCTTCCCCGGTATCATGTATGGCTAAAGTTGAGAGTGGATACAAAGATCTACAAACAGGTGGGGATGGCCGAGGCCACTCACTCTCTCTCTCCAGGGATGGGATCTCTGCTTGGGCTGCCCTTACCAGAATCAGAGCCAGGACCTTTTCCTAAAGTCTTTTCACAAGCCTTAATAGCGCATTCTGCTCGGACCAGGAAAACACCTGGTTCTAATCAAGCCTGGGTGTCGGTGGCCACATAAGGACCCACCCCTAGCAGAAGGTTTTTAGCTGCTGTATTGTCTTGCTGGGGATTATGCTTTAGCCAGTGACCTCCTTAGTCCACAAGGCTTCCTACATCACTGCTTGTCCTGGTGTTAAACAGGCACTCGCTACCTAGCGCCAATCATTCTGGATAAAAGCAGTGTTTCTGGTAACGTGGTTAAGCATTTGCAACACAAAAGGAGAATTAGGACCATAAGTAGCACAAGAGGATTTTAACTCCTTCAGGAATTTAAATGGTATAGGGTTGTATTGCTGGGCTCTGGTCAAGGGATCTGTTTTGACCAGACAGGCTTCTATCTCCTTGCTCCACTCAGACACTCCCTCCCACTCCCCAGCTTCTATAGCTGCTTGTAGAGCTGCTTGCACTGGAGACTTAAAGGGAGGAAGGGTTGGCGAGGTCAATTCTTTTTCTCTGCTAGGTGGAAGTAGCAGGGCATTTTTTAACTTTAAGTTACAAATCTGTTGGGATAGCTGTAACACACAACGCTCCAAACTCTCTAGTTTTACTTCCGTAGACGCAAGTCCCAGAGGAGCAGATGGAGCCGTAGGAGAGGAGGAGGAATAAGGCGGGAGAGTCGGATATAAAGCTTTTGGCTCCTTCTTCTCCAGCCTGCTTCCCCCGTCACTCTCCTCTCCCAATGAGTCCTCTGTCTGAGCCTGTGCAGGACAAGTCAGAGGGCAGCGAGAAACTCCACACAGGGCTGCCTTCACTATACCAAAAAGAGTGAAAGCTAAGTCCGTCAGCAGCCCAGGGGAGGTTTCCTTATATGAGGTCATTTGATGACCAATGATATCTATTTTTTCTGGGTCGAGCCCTGCATACTCCACCCAGGGGGACACCACGAGAAGATTACTGACAAATTTACGGCACTGCTTTATATGTACCTCTGTTACTTGTCTTTTTGCTAGTTTATAGACTTGCCTGCCATACACCTCCACCAAAGAGGGTGTCACGATGGGGAAGCTAAATTCACTCCCCATCCCGAGTGCCTCTACACTCATGAGTGCCTCTACACTCTCCCGGCCTCAACTGTCCCGCTTTTTAAGCTGCTATCTGTCCCTCAGTACTCAAGCCCCTGGATGTAGCACCACCTGTCTTCAAGTCCCTGTTCGTGGCATCACCTGTCCAGGCCAGCTGGACTTGGGTGCCCCAGGGGCCCCAAAGTACCTACCGTAGCCCTGTAGTTGTGCATGCTGCCCCACCAGCCCTGCGGGGGCTCTCTCAGTTGCCCCAACGACTCTTTGGAGTTAGAACCCTGGATATGGACAGAATAGTCCAACACACCTCAGTGGAATAGCCAAGCATCTTTATTGTCTCACAAATCTCCTCTTGCTGCTGCCACGCTGCCCCTTTTATTCCCTTTCCGTCTGCCCCTTCGTCAGGTGTCCTGGTAACAGGGTCCTGATAGGTGGGGAGCGCTTCTCCATTGATGGCGCATACTCAATGTCCCCGTGTTTGACTTGCAGTCATTGAAAGGCAGAGTACACATCTGGATGCCTCTACCTGCCTCAGGCTTTCCCTGTTAGCAAGGGCACACTGACCGAGGTCAGACATCTAGGTAACTCTAAAGGGCCCTTACACTCAGGAAAGAGGGAAATGCATTCAAATACAGGAAGCATCCCAGCAAGCCAGAAGCAAGCCTCTGCACCCCTCTATCCCACCAAAAATAAAAATAAATGGTGGGTGGCCAGAACTGCAATGTGGTGTAGTAGGCAGATGCATACACTAGGACCCCTACATGCCTTGGTAAAGCCAGGGGAGCTGGCACACTCCTGCACTGAGAACCACCATCTTTCAGCACAATCCCAAGCTGGCAGATATCCTGCTGTGGTCCAGAGGAAATGAAGAAAACCCTCACCACTCCTCACCACATGGCAGAAACAACCACTAAGACCCCAGCTCAGCACCAGGAAAGCTGCCTGACCCATGGGCTTCCTATAGCACCAGCCAACCACCACCACACACCTGCAGTGGAACACCAAATAGTAAGGTCTCCCTTGGGCCTCAGGGCAACAGCAGTACAAGACCAGGTAAACAGCCAGGGCCTTCAGACACTAGCACATGTAGTTGGAGAGACTGGGTCTTGCACCCTGGGAGTTGTGCTGAAATTTCAAGAACAGGGAAAAGGTAAAACAAAAAAAAAAGGTGGAGGTTGAGGAGATGAACAGAAAACAACAAAAAACTATATGACTGTAGGAAGTTATTATGGTGACAGGATACAGCCTCAGAAGAGGACAACAGTGTCATAATACCTGTGGGCCAAATCCCAAGAAAAATGGGAAGTTGGCTCATGCTCAGAAAAAACTCAAAGAAGAGTGTCAAAAGTCACTTAAAAATCATATGAGAGAAGAATTAAAATATGGAAAAGAAATGTGAGTAATGCAAGAGAATTGTGAAAAAAAACTCAAGAGTTTGCAAAACTGCTTAAAAAGTAGAACTGGGTAAATGGAAAAGGAGATAAAAAACCACTGAAGAAAACAACTCTCTAAGGAGTACAACTAGTCATATGGAAAAGAAAGCATAAAAGCTAACTGAGGTAAACAACATCCTCAAAGATAGAACTGGGCAAGTGGAAGGTAGTGACTCCATGAGACATTATGGATCAATCAAAGAAATTGTAAAGAATTTTTTAAAAAATGGAAGAAAATATGTAATATCCAGGGATGTCTTAATTGCCAAAACCAACGGGCTTTTCTCAATCCTTGTTCTCCTTGATCTCTCTGCAGTTTCTAATACTGTCCATCACCTTATTCTCCTCAGTATTTCCTTCTCTATAGATTTCAGATCACCACTCTCTCCTAGTTCTCTCCCCACCTATCAGATTATTCTTTCTCAGTCCCTTTTGCTGTATCTTCATTTAAGTCATTCCCTCAAACCTATAAGTATTCTATAGGGTTCTCTCTATAGGCACTTTTCTCATTCTGTGCTACTTCCCCTGGTCATCTCATTAGCTTCCATGACTTTAAGTACCATATCTTTCAATTCTACCTTTCCTACCCTAACTGCTCTGCTGTCCTCCAGTCTCACAATTCCAACTGACTTTTAGACATCTTAAACTAGGTGTCCCATAGGTATCAGCAAGTCCAAATATGAATTCATTTTTCACTCTAAACCCTTTCATCCACCTTATTCCCTAGTTATGGTTGAAGGCAACTCCATCCTTTTGGTCCCTCAGGTTTGCAACCTGGGCATCATCCTCAACTTCCCCCATCTGTCATTCCCCATATCCAATGTGTTGCAAAGGTCTGTTAATTTCACCTTTGCAGCACCTTTTGTCCTTGTTGGTGCTACCTTTTTGATGCAGGCCCTCATCACCTCATTTCTGGACTATTAAAATAGCTTGCTAGTGAGTTTGTCTTCCTCAGTTTTGTCCTCAGTCTCTTCTATTTTTCAGAAAAGCAATTTTCTTAAAGTGTAGGTCCAATCATGGCTCCCCACCTATTCACTAAACTGGAGTGGCTCTCTCTCTAAGCCACGGTAGAAAATAACATCCTCTGCAAAGCATTCTAAACCTTCCCCAGCATTCCCCCTAACTGAAATTTTCTGTTCTCATATCCCTTATTTTCCCTAAGGTCCTGAGTAATCCAGTAAGATAGACCTCTTTGCTATTTTCCAAACATGACGCCTGCTCTTTAATCTTTGGATATTTTTCTGCCTGTCCTCCACATCAAGAAGGTCATCCCTTTTTATCCAAATGATAAAAGGGTAAAAATATTGTTTCCATAAAAATAACCAATACTCAAGTCTCTCATAATATGCAACTGAACATTTTCAAAAGCATTTCAAGCCATCTACTACCATTTATAATTTCATTCCAAATTCATTATCATAAGATAAAGAAAACATCACTGCAGCTTAGTCTTATCACTCACTAATTAGCATGGATATTTAATGATGGACTCAGTCTATTTTTGAGGAATAATAGGCAGCAAGGTGGCATAGTGGATAGAGAGCTGTGACGTGGAATCAGAATGACTCATGTTCGTGAGTTCAAATCTTGCTTCAGATACATGGGTCTTGGAAAGCCATATTGGTCAAATCGCTTGACCCTGTTTGCTTCAGTTTCTCCTCTGTAAAATGGGATGAAGAAGGAAATAGTAAATGACTCCAGAATCTTTGTCAAGAAAACCCCAAATGTGATCATGAAGAGTCAGACATGACTGAGAACATATATATAGCAATGGGAAGAAAGACAAATTGTCATCTCATTTCAGTCAAGGTATTAATAGGTTTACATATTATTCAAAATAATTTAGAATAAAAAAGATGAGTAAATGACTCATTTATATCCAGAAAGAACAATACTTTAAATAAGAAGTTACTTGTAATTTATTTTTAATTTTAGAAAATGAAAGTCAAAAAGATATAAATGACCAATTACTTTAGGATGGCTGAACACATGATCATATAAATGTGATAAGCTATTTATTGAATTTTCAAAAATAAATAATATTATAAATTAAGAGAAAGAGTAAAAATTTTGTGAGCTCATATAGAGTGAAATAAGCTGAAGTGGGAGAACAATATGCACAATGACTATAATAAGGTAAATAGAAAATCTCAGTTATGATTAACTGTATTGACCAGTCTCAGTCTTGGATAATAAATAATCTATCACTTCTCCCTTCTTGGAGAAAAAAAAATATGTAAAGGTTACACTGACTTTGCTACCAACTCACTGGCTCTGGAACAGTCACTACATCTACTTGACTTCAGGCTATTTTTCTTGATAATGAGGGGGTTGGGCTGTATGGATTCTCCTGTCCTGTTGCCCTCTAAGTCTATGAATGAGCTCCTCTGAGCATGTGAATCTGGGAAGAAAATGGGCTAAATGAATTGTGGATGGGGTATTAAAAGGAAATAACTGAGGGGAAGCCTTTTCACCTGGAATGGTATTTTATTATTAGAGGTACTTGTTGTGCAAAGTATTTGCAAGAAGGATGGAGAGATATTAGTTTTGGGGAAGGATATTTTCTGAACACCAAACATTTCTTCAAAACTTATTTTAGTTAAATTTTGGGACATATCATTTAAAATATTGTTGAGGATGGAATGATGGAGAGAGGCATGGACGCTTGGTTCCATAAAGGCATACCTCAAGTGACCAAAGAGTATGGCTGCTGATGTCTATGAACCTTCTGATGGAAGGGGATGGGGCAGGAGCTTTTCTATACACTTACTGTATCTAGTGATTTCATTTTAGTTATTTTATTCTTCCATTGTATATTGACCTTGCTGGCTCATTCCTGACATGGGAAGAAAGTTAGCGATGACATTTAACTGACTTGTAACACAGGATATCAAAATACACTCAAGGACTTTGGATTTCTGTATGGGTGAGAAATGACAAGATGGAAGACTACCCTTCATTGCAATCACAACATCATATGTGGTGTTTGCAGGCAAGTTGTCTTCAAAGACTTTGGCTAACTTTTATTTGTGATGACTTTTTGTGTGGGAGATTTTGCCAGCCCTCAACCTCAATCCAATCAAAACTTGGCATGGCAGTTATGTGGACATGAACAATGCCTACAGATAAGGGACTGAGTTGACATTTGGAAAGGGACATTGTTCCCTGAGGTCCTTATAAGAACAGTTTCCCTTGGTCCATGCAGCACAGGTAACATTGAAACCATGGCTGCCACCAAGTGGCTCCTTCTCCTTTTCTCAGTGGCCCTGTTGGGCCTGAGCCAGCTCAATACACAGATGAGGGTAAGTGGGGGAAACAAAGAATCTATGATCATGTTAAGGGCATATTGGTGACGCATTGGAGTATAATTCATGTGAGGTACTTTGTTGTTAGCTTTCCTCAGTAATTTAGGTACTTTTTTCTTCCTAGAGTTAGATGAATAGGAGGTGGCATTCTTATTTCCATGTTCTGATGGCTCCTCAAATCTCTTTTCTTCCCTGGGTTTGAAGTCAAACTCAAAATATTCTTTATGCTCTGTTCTTTTCCTCAGTCTTATATGCTCCTTTTTCCTCACACAGAGCATTCCATCATGCGTACTTTAATCCTGCTCTTCCAACTGCAATATATTTTGTACTCATCTCAACCTCTTAGAATTCCTAGCTTCAGTTAAATTCTGTTTATGTCATCTCCTATAGGAAATCTATTTTGGTTTTCTGCCCTGCTTTTTGTTTGTATGTTCCCTTCACCTGTTTTTTTTTTGTTACCTTTTTAGCATTTAATTTTCTATCTGCATGTTTTTCACCCAAAATAGAATTTAAATTGCTCAACATCAGGGACTCTTTTCTCTTTCTTTGCATATCCAACACCAAAATGACTGGCACATACTAGTAATTTAATTATTTCTTAATGAATTGAACTGAATTATCCGGCATAAAATATTGATAAAAAGAGTGAAAAGTTTCTGTTTCTAATGAAAGGTTTCCATTCCTGGGACAAAAAAATGTCATTACATTGGAAAACAGAAATGACTGAATTTTTCATTTTCCATTCAGATTTTGACAGACATGCAGAGTTTTTGACACTCATGTAGACATCATTTTAATTCTTCCCTTTACTGCATGGACTCCATCCTTCTTGACAATGTGTATATCTAAGTCATGCAAGGTATAGATCATCTCAATGAGACAAGGCTGTTCAGGTAGATGTTAAACTATCCCCTTAATAGGTGTGAATTCCTACTCACTTATGAGGCCCTTTATTCTGGGTAAAGAAGAATCTCTGTCTTCATAATATCAATACTCAATCAATCAACAAGCATTTATTGTTGTGGAAACAAAACAAAATCGGTGAAGTATATTCAGAGTGTAGTAGTTTCTCCCTTCTTAGAGCTGATCTTTGTCAGGGTTCTCTCTTAGAGTGCCCTAACTTACCAGCAGAGGCAACCGGTTTCACACACAACTCACTGACACTAGCGTACCTTTCAGGAACAGAAGAGTCACAGCTCTGAGGTCCAAACAGAAAAGTTTATTAAGGTATCTCCATGGGGAAGCCTTAAAGCCATATACTAAGGCAGGCTTCCAAAGATGCCTCCCAGCCCTAGGTCTTAAATAGACCCCAGATCCACCTACCACATGTGATGGAACCCAGCTGAACAGAGTTGTGAGAGGGGGATGGAATTACAAGGGTATGAAGGCCCCAGGGTGTGGAGATGCCAATCAGGAACAGAGGGTATCCCCATGCAAGAGAGTTCTGAGCAATGCAGTATCCCCTGGCGGGGGACAGTGCAATATGCCTTGACCTCCACATGACCCAACTAATTCCCAGGCCTCAAACACTTCCCTGTGGCATGATGCAACCACTTGCAATGTGAACCTCACAGATCTTCTAACCAAAAATGATCATGTTAACAGGTTATTGGTGTTGGGTCAGGGTATAATTCATGTGACATCATTTCCAACAAGAAAGATTTATTTTTTAAATTTAAAAAGGAATTTTATATTCAGAATTCATCTTAAATATTTCCTCAGAAGCCAACATTTGGCATCCTGCTCAATAAAATTAGGATGATGGAATGAAATATTATCATTTTTTTATAAGAATGGTTGGCATTGTATAGAGTTAGTGTAAGTGTGGAAACATAACAACGTGCACCATTTGAGACATCAGTTTCATTAGTGCTGTACCTGTCTCTGATACAGCTGTAATCGAGTTCAGTGGAGAATAAATCTGAAACTCTTTTTCTCAATGCATATTTATCTCCACCTATTCAACAAGTTAGTGTCTGAGAGATTTTCTTGGAGGATTGAGGTAGCACGTCATTTACTTCTTTCCTTATGGCCAATTTGCACTTGAGGTAAAATTTGAACAGAGGACTTTTTAGCTATGAAACTGGGTTTTGATCTGCTCTGCCATTCTGCCTTTCAGTGAGATCATCATAATTTTTCACATGAAGAAACTCAGGACCAGAGAGCTTACAGAACTTCCCACTTGGCATACCTGTCTAGTATTTTGAAAAATATGATATGACCCCAGTCCCTTGATTCTACATGGAGTGGCCTAGGGAAAGGAAACATATTGGGTTAAAAGTATTTGCAGTTGACACTCTTGGATTAAAATTTTTCCTTTGCCGGTATGACTTTGGTTAGCTCACAGTGCCTGGGACATGGTTAAGTGCTTAATAAACCTAGCTCACTTGACAATCTTCCTTGAATTCCTTCAGATTTCTCGTTAGAAAATGATGGACTTTGAAGTATTTTCCAGTTGCAATTTTTTTTATCTTAAACCTCATATGACAAAAAAAAGTATTGTGATAGATAAAATGTCTTTTTAGTATGAGGATATTGAGCTCTCTTGAAACTCTCACAATGTGTAAAGAGACTATTTCCTTCTCTTTGGAACTGGAGGTATAAAAGCCAAGAAAGTCTTATCTAGGTTGAATGCCATATGAGTCCAGAGTGAGGAAAAATCAAACAAAACTTGTGGACTAATGTGAAAATGGAGGAAAGTTCATCATTCATTGCCATTTTGTATTTCTCCCCCAAAAGACAAAACTCCATACAAAATACAAGGAAGACTGCTGAGAAGAAAATATTCTAATATGCAGGAAGACTTAACTCTGAATTTTCTTTTTTCTTAAACTTTTGTTTATTTTTAGTTTACATCGTTCATTTCCATGAAACTTTGAGTTATAAATTTTCTCCCCATCTTTCCCCTACCCACCACCCCAAAACAGTGAGCCCAGTGTATACCCCCCCCTCAATCTGCTCTCTCCTATATCTTTGCCCATCACCCCTCTGACTTTCTGGTAGGGCTAGATGCATCTCCCTACCCCAGTATTTGTATATCTTATTTTCCAATTGCGCGTAAATAATAATAATAATTATATATATGTATATATATATATATATATATACATACACACATATATACATATGTATGTATATATATATAAATTTAAAGTTCTAAAATCAAATATATATACATATATATACATATATATATATATATATACACACATATATATATAAACAGTTGATTTTAGAACTTTAAATTTTACACTCTTTCCCTTCCTCCCTCATCACCCACCACCAGTGGAAAGACAAGCAATTCAATACAGGCCGTACATGGGTAGATATGCAGAACATCTCCACAATGGACATATTGTGTAAGACTGACTATATTTCCCTCCTTCCTGTTCTGCCACTCATTTGTTCTATTCTCTACTTTGTCCCTGTCCCTTTACAGAAGTGTGTTTTTCTAACAACCCTCCCCTCCACCCTGCCCACCCATCCATCCTTCTCTGTCTCATCCCCTTCCCCCCTACTCTCCTGTAGGCCAAGATACCCAATTTAGAGTGTATGTCATTCCTTCTCTAAGCCAAATTCAATGGGAGTAAGGTTAACCCATTCCCTTTTGCCTTCCTGTTCTTCCCCTCCATTGTAACAGTTATCCCTTGCCTCTTCTATGTGAGAGGATTAACCCCATTCTGTCTCTCCCTGTCTCTTCTCATACTATTCCTCTCCCACCTCTCAATTTCACCTTTTGAAATATTAACTCATCCTATTCAACTGATCTTTTGCCCTCTGTCTATGTACACATATATACAAATGTACATATATATATATATATGTTCCTATGCATATATACCCTCCTATATAAAAATATGTGAAGGTACATATATATATATATATATGTATATACAGAGAGAGAGAAAGAAGTAGAAAGACAGAGAAAAAGAGAGAAAGACCAAGTCAGAGAGAGTGATATAGACAGTGGGAAGGAGATGGGGAACAGGAAAGTGAGGGAGAGAGAGGAGAAGGAGATGGAGGACAGAGAGACAGAGACAGATAGACAGACAGAGACTGAGAGGGAGAGACAGAGATCAAAACTTCACCCATTCTTTCCTTCCTAACCTTCATACTACTCGTCCATATAGCTGAACAGTGTCTGTCTTCAAAAAAACAATTGTTTTGTTTCATTTTTAAAATTTCATATTTAAAATATGACTTTGTGGTTGTCATTGCCATTACTCAAGGGTCCTAACCAGGTCATCTTCTCTAAGTCCCTTCCTTTCTTCCTTCAGTGAATAAAAAGGAAGACAGGCATGCAGGAGGCATGAACTTTGAAGTCCTCATGTGGACCCGGATATTGGGACACTACATACCTCTTGATCTTCTCCTTCTATTTCTTACAATATCAATAAATACACTAATAATTAAACTTTGACTCCTGCTTCTCTTCATGGTGTTTGTCTCAGTCAACTTTCAACATAACAAGTTCTAAATATAGGGTGAAAATTACTGTCCCCAGCTACTTAGTACTTGGTTGATTCCAGATTTTTTTTATGTTTGCATTGCCCTCACCTGGACAAGGTTCTTAATCCTGAGTCTCCAAAGTGCAGCTTGCTCAAGATTGGATGGGGAACATGCATATGATGAATATTTTTGATCTATTGTAATAGATTTTGTATAGTAGGTAGGCTATACAGCAGGAGAATGCTCATAGTTCCTGAAACTCCTGGATAATCTTTAATCGTTTCTGTGGAATAGAGTCCAATTTTCTCTCTTTTCCTATAATACAGAACAAAGACAAAAAGCTAAGAGCAAATCTGATGATCCCACAAAGCACTCTCAGCCAGTCATCAAGCATTTAGGAAGTGCCTACTATTTTCCAGGCACTGTAGAAAACTCTTACATATAGAGAAATTCAATAAAGATAGAAAGAAACCACACCAAAACTAAAAAAAAAAAAGCAATCTCTGCTCTCAGGGAGCTGACAGTCTAATGGTTGAGACATCCTTCAAACAGGCACATTTGTAAAAATATAGTACATGGTAGACTGGGTTCTAACCTGGGAATAGCTAGAGCTGAACAGAGCAGGTAAGAGGCAGGTGTTTCATGAATCAAATAGTAGTTTAATTAGTTTTAGAGTAAGGAAGACAAGTTTGCCTAAGAAAGTCTTCCTCAGAAGAGGGCCTTCTCTTGCTGTTCAAATGCAGGGTCTATGTTTCTAAAAAAAAAACAAAACTTCAATGTGGTGGATCACAACACAAACATTCTTAGGTCTTGAAACAGCTCCATTGGCAGGCCCTTTCCTGCAGGCATTTTAGATTCTATTCAAGTGCTCTTAAGTCTTGTGGGAACAGTTTTTAAGTTGATTGTCTCAAGACTTAAGTGTCATTGAATCTTGTGATTATTCTATGGTGTATGGAATCAGAGTTTGCATGATGAGAAGTGGATGCAGTAGCCTCTGGTTCAGTTCACTTGACAGTTATAAGGTCAGGAATTTGTGAATTGTTAGCACGTCAGGGGTTCTTGTTTTATCACTCTCCCTTGGAATGTGTGGGATGCAGCTATGTCTCTAAAGTCAGAAACTCCTGGAAATATGGGAGATTCTTACAATCTGAATAGTATAATCATTACATCAGATGATAATAATTAATATGAGAATCATAAATCCCTTTACATTTCCTCCTTTTGGTCAGAGGTGGGGATGGCCCTACAGATGAAGGGGGAAAATCCACCTGAAACATGGTTTTGATTTTATATAATGCTAGGGTGAATAGTTGAGGTACAACAAATATACCAAGACAGGTGCAAGGTAATTTAAGCGGAAATGTGTCAGAGCAGAGGGGGTAGTGTGGAGACTGCAACCAGGAGAATAAGTCAAAGTAAATTGAAAAGGAGACCTGCTTCAGAATGTTGTGGTCCCTATTGCCTAAGTCTTCTGCTTGCCTGCTTACAGCACAAAGTGTTCCCCTATGAGGGAAGACTGATTGGCCTAGGAATAACATTCCTTCTGAATGTGGGCACATGACCCTACTTGCTCAGTAGTTAGGGTGCCCAGCACCCAGAGATCTTGCACTATCCTGAGGGCAAGTGAAACAATGTGTGTTTGGAAGCTGGTGATGAGGCTCCCAAAAGAGTCACGTAGTAAACCAAAAGTGGCTGTGGTACCAGGTGGCCACTAACAGAGACTAAATGGCAGGAAATTGAGCCCCTGCTGTTGGTGGAGGGGCAACCTGAACCAGAGAGAAATTCCAGTTGAGTGGTTCTCTGGAAAAAAAGGAATAATTTGAGCATGGTATAGATAAGCATGGCTAGACCTTCCTAGCAGGGATAGAAACTGTGGTATAGAGCAGAGCAGCTTAAGAACTGTCCTGAGGAAGGGGGAAATTCAATTGCAAAAGTTTGTGCTAGAGCATGAATCCCAAATGAAGTGAAAGAAACAGGAGGAATATAGTGCTTCCACTTTCCACAGAGAAATATAGTAGCCAAATTCCAGAGCTACAAGGTCAAGGAGAAAATATTGCATGCAGCCAAAAAGAAACAATTCAAATATCATGGAACTACAGTCAGGATTACACAGGACTTAGCAGCTTCTACGTTAAAAGATTGGAGGGACTGGAATTTCATATTTCATACAGCAAAAGAGCTAGGATTGCAACCAAGGATCAACTGCCCGGCAAAACTGAGCATAATTATTCAGGCAAGGAGATGGTCATTTAATGAAATAAAAGACTTCCAGACTTTCCTGATGAAAAAGCCAGAGCTCAATGGAAAATTCGATCTCCACTTACAAGACCCAAGAAAGACATAAAAATGCAAGCAAGGAAAACACACACTCACACATAAATGCACACATGCACACACATGCGCATAACTTGGGTCTCAATAACAGCAAACTGTTTACAGTTTGAGAAGTAGATACCTGTCAATATTGAAATTTGTATACTTATTGCAACATTTAAAAGGGATGGACATCAATAGAGGGTGTGGGTATAAATAAACTAATCTGGAGATTAAAAAAAAACCCTATTAAGGGGAACAAAGGGATTGTAATGGGAGAAAAGGAAAGGATGAGGCAGAAAATGGTAAATTATGCCACACAAAGAGGCATATAAACATCTAAAGTGGAGGGGAAGAGGAGGGAGATGAGCATCATATGAACATTATTCTCATTGGTTCTGATTCAAAGAGAGATTAATATAATTGGTTAAGTTTAGATCCTAACATGAAAAGACAGAAAAACTCATTATAATAGAGGGAAAAGAGAGAGGGAGAGGAGTACCATATGAAATTTACTAGAATTGGTTTAGGTTCAAGGAGGGAATAACAAACTCTATGAAGAATAAATATCTATTATGCCCAACATGAAGTAGGAGTGGTAAGGGGGTTGTAAAAAGGGGGAGGGTGGTAAAAGGGAGGGAAAGAGTAATAAGGGGAAAGGATAGGTAAAGAGACTGGGACACAGGGAGGGTATACTGAGGGAGGTGGTGGTCAAAAGGAAAATTCTTAAGGGGGGGAAGGGAAAAGGAAGATACAAAAATATAAACAGGGGAGGGAATAGGATGGAGGAACAATCACTGACAGTAATCATAACTGTGAATGTGAATGGGATGAATTCTCCCATAAAACAGAGGTGGATAGTAGAATGGATTAAAAACCACAATCCTGCAATATGTTATATACAAGAAACACATTTGAAACAAGAGGATCCACACAGAATAAATGTAAAAGGATGGAGCAGAATGTATTATGCTTCAGCTAAAGTTAAAAAAAAAAGCAGGGGTAGCAATCCTTATCTCAGACAAAGCAAAAGCTAAAATAGAGCTAATTAAAAGACATAAGGAAGGAAACTACCTTCTGCTAAAAGGCACCACTGAGAATGAAGCAATATCATTACTTAACATATATGCACCAAGTGGTATAGCATCCAAATTCCTAGAGGAAAAGTCAAGGGAATTAGAGGAAGAAATAGATAGCAAAACTATACTAATCTCCCCCTCTCTGAATTTGATAAATCTAACCTCAAAATAAACAAGAAACAAGCTAAGGAGGCAAATAGAATTTTATAGAGGCTAGACCTGATAGATCTCTGGAGGAAACTGAATGGGGATAAAAAGGAATATACCTTCTTCTCTGTGGTTCATGACACAGACACAAAACTCGACCATGTACTAGGGCATAAAAACCTCACAATTCAGTTCAGAAAGTTAGAAATATTAAATGCATCATTATCAGATCATAATGCAATAAAAATCATGTGCAACAAAGGGTCATGGAAAGATAGACAAAAAACTAATGGGAAACTACATAATTTGATCCTGAAGAATGAGTGGGTCAAACAGGAAATTATAGAAGCAATCAGTACCTTCATTCAAGAGAATGACAATAATGAGACAACATACCAAAACTTGAGGGATACAGCAAAGGCAGTTCTTATATCCCTGAATGCATACATGAATAAATTAGAGAAAATGGTGGTCAATGAATTGGGCATGCAATTGAAAAAGCTAGAAAAAGAACAAATTGAAAATCCCCAATTAAATACTAAATTAGAAATAAAGAAAACCAAAGGAGAGATTAATAAAATTGAAATTAAGAAAAGTATTGAACTAATAAATAAAACTAAGACCTGGTTTCAGGAAGAAAAAAAAACAATAAAATTGACAGACCTTTAGTCAAAATGATAAAAAAGAAAGAAAGAAAGAAAGAAGAAAACCAAATTTCCAGTATCAAAAATGAAAAGGGTGAATCTACCTCCAATGAAGAGGAAATTAAAACAATAATTAGGAATTATTTTGCTCAATTGTATGGACATAAATTTGATAATCTTAGTGAAATGGATGAATATTTACAAAAATATGAGTTGCCCAGGTTAACTGAAGAGGAAGTAAATTACTTAAATAACCAATCTCAGAAAAAGAAATTGAACAAGTCATTATTGAACTCCGTAGGAATAAATCTCCAGAGCTAGATGGATTTACTAGTGAATTCTATCAAACATTTAAAGATCAATTGATCCCAATACTCTACAAAGTATTTGGGAAATTTGGTGAAGAAGGAGTCCTACCAAATTCTTTTTATGACACAAATATGGCATTGATACCTAAATCAGGAAGAGACAAAACGGAGAAAGAAAATTACAGACCAATCTCCCTCATGAATATAGATGCAAAAATTTTAAATAAAATGTTAGCAAAAAGACTACAGCCACTTATGAGAAGAATAATATATTTTGATCAAGAAGGATTTATTCCAGGAATGCAAGAATGGTTCAATATTAGGAAAACCATCAATATCATTGATCATATCAACAATAAAACTAGCAGAAATCATATGATTATCTCAATAGATGCAGAAAAAGCTTTTGACAAAATACAACATCCATTCCTATTAAAAACACTAGAAAGTGTAGGAATAAATGGAGTTTTTCTTAGAATAATAGTTAACATCTATTTAAAGCCATCTGCATGTATTATATGTAATGGGGATAAACTAGAAGCATTTCCAATAAGATCAGGGGGGAAACAAGGATGTCCACTATCACCCTTCTTATTCAATCTGTTACCAGAAATGTTAGCAGTAGCACTTAGAGAAGAAAAAGAAATCAAAGGAATCAGATTAGGCAAAGAAAAGACTAAGCTATCACTCTTTGAAAACGATATGATGATACACTTGGAGAATCCTAGAGAATCAAATAAAAAATTTCTTGAGAAAATAAATAAATTTACCAAAGTTTCAGGGTATAAAATAAACCCACATAAAACCTTGGCATTCCTATATATTTGTAACAAAGTCCAACAGCAAGAGATAGTAAGAGAAACCACTTTTAAAATTACTGTAAACATTATAAAATATTTGGGAATCTACCTGCCAAAACAGACCTATATGAACACAACTACAAAACACTTTTCACACAAATAAAATCAGATCTAAGTAATTGGAAAAACATCATTTGCTCATGGCTGGGTCAAGCTAATATAATAAAAATGGCAATTTTACCTAAATTAAATTACATATTTAGTGCCATACCAATGAATCTACCAAAAAATTACTTTATAAAGCTAGAAAAAATAGTAACAAATTTCATTTGGCAGAACAAAAGGTCGAGAATAAAGAGTCAATTAATGAAAAGAAATGCTAGGGAAGGAGGCCTAGCCATACCAGATTTTAATCTGTATTATAAAGCAGCAGTCATCAGAACTACTTGGTACTGGCTAAGGAATAGAGTAGTGGATCAATGGAATAGATTGGGTACAAAAGACTCAGTAGTCAATGACTATAATAATCTACTGTTTAGTAAACCCAAAGACCCCAGTTTTTGGGATAAGAACTCACTATCTGACAAAAACTGCTGGGAAAACTGGAATATAGTATGACAGAAACTGAGCATAGACCATTATCTAACGCCGTATAACAAAATCAGGTCTAAATGGGTATATGATCTAGGTATATAGGCTGATACTATAAGCAATCTGGGGAAGCAAGGAATAGTTTACCTGTCAGATTCATGGAGTAGGGAAGACTTTATGACTAAACAAGAGTTTGAGAGCGTTATACAGCGCAAAATGGATAATCCTGATTACATTAAATTGAACAGTTTGTGTAGAAACAAAGCCAATGTAACCAAGATTAAGAGGGAAGTGGGAAATTGAGAAAGAATTTTGACAACCAGTGTCTCTGATAAATGCCTCATTTCTAAAATATACAGGGAATTGAGTCAAATCTATAAGAATACAAGTCATTCCCCAATTGATAAATGGTCAAAGGATATGATCATTTACTTTTTGGAGGTAGAAATTAAAGATATCTATAAGCATATGAAAAAATGTTCTAAATCACCATTGATTCAAGAAATGCAAACCAAAACAACTCAGAGGTACCACATCTCACCAGTCAGATTGGCTAAGATGACAAAACAGGAAAATGACAAATGTTGGAGAGGATGTGGAAAAATTGGAACACTAATGCATGGTTAGTGGAGTTGTGAGCTGATTTGACCATTCTGGAGAGCAATCTGGAACTATGCCCAAAGGGCTATAAATTATTGCATACCTTCAGACCCAGAAAGACCACTTTTGGGGTTGTATCCCAAATATATCATAGAAGTGGGAGAAAGACCCATATGTACAAAAATATTTATTGCTGCTCTCTTTTTGGTTGCAAAAAACTGGAAATTCAGAGGATGCCCATCAATTGAGGAATGGCTAAACAAGTTGTGGTAAATGAATGTAATGGAATACTATTGTGCTATAAGAAATGGGGAGGAGATGGACTCATATTTACCTCGATAAGCTTATACAAACTGATGCTAAGTGAGAAGAGCAGAAGCAGGAGAAATTTGTACACAGTGACAGACACAACGTATGTGTGATGACCAACTTTGATAAACTGGACTCTTCTCAACAAGGCAAGGTTATAAGACAACTATAAAAGACTCAGGATGGAAGGCGATATCTACATTCAGAGAAAGATCTAAAAACAACAGAGTTTAAATGTAGACTGAAGCAAACTACATCCTCTGTTTCTTTTCCATATTTGGTTTTGTTTCCTCTTTCCCATTGTTACTTCCATGAGTTACAACTCTTCTATACAACCAGACTAATGACCAATATGAAAATATTTGCAGATCCTGTACTTGATTGCATGCCTCCATGGGGCGGTTGGGTGGGGGGAGGAAGGATGGAAGAAAATTTGAAACTCAGGGGATTATGGAACTGAATCTTGTAAACTAAAAGTAACCAAACAAATCAATTTTTAAAAAAAGGAAAAAAAAAGAAAATAAACCCACAAAAAAAAGAAAGATGGAGTATCTCAGTTTTAGGTCTGGGAGACTTGGAGGGTAGGCAAGAAAAGTCCATATCACTTGAGGAAAAGAAGAAAACATTCAAAGAGAGGAAGTATCTCAGAATGCCTGCAGCATGCTTCTGCCCCCCCTGCCAAAAAAATTAAAATGAATAGTGGGAGCCCAGAGCTGCAGTGTGATGGAGTAGGCAGACACCAACACCAGGACCCCTGCATGCCTTAGTAAAGCCAGGGAAGCTGGCACACTCCTGCACTGAGAACCACCATCTTTCAGCACAATCCCAAGCTGGCAGATATCCTGCTGTGGTTCAGAGGAAATGAAGAAAACCCTTACCACTCCTCACCACATGGCAGAAACAACCACTAAGACCCCAGCTCAGCACCAGGAAAATTGCGTGAACCATACGGCCTCCTGAAGCAGCAACCAACCACCACCTCACCCCTGCAGTGGAACACCAAATAGGAGGGTCTCCCTTGGGTCTCAAGGCAATAGCAGTATAACACCAGGTAAACAGCCAGGGCCTGCAGACTCTAGCACATGTAGTTGGAGCAATTGTGTCTTCCACCCTGGCAGTGGTGCTAAAATTTCAGGGACAGGTAAAAGATAAAAAGGGGGGTGGGGGCGAGGGGATGAACAGAAAAAAAAATCTAACTATAGGAAGTTATTATGGTGACAGGAAAGAACAAGACACTACCTCAGAAGACAACAATGTGTGTTTTTTTGCCCAAGCAAAATGGGAAGTTGGCTCAGGCCCAGAAAAATTCACAGAAGAATGCCAAAAGGAGTTTAAAACTCACGTGAGAGAAGTAGAATTAAAATATGGAAAAGAAATGTTAATGATGTGAGAGAATTGTTAAAATAAAAGACTCAAGAGCTTGCAAAACTGCTTAAAAAGTAAAATTGGGCAAATGGAAAAGGAGATAAAAATCCACTGAAGAAAACAACTCTCTAATGAGTACAACTGGTCAAATGGAAAAGAAAGCATAAAAGCTAATTGAGGTAAACAACATCCTCAAAGATAGAATTGGGCAAGTGGAAGGTAGTGATTCCACAAGACATTAGAAATCAATCAAAAAATTGAAAAAAAAATGGAAGAAAACGTGTAATACCCAGGGATCTCTTAATTGCCAAATCTAGTGGGCTTTTCTCAGTCCTTGTTCTCCTTGATGTCTCTGCAGTTTTCAACACTGTCCAACACCCTCTTCTCCTCAGTATTTCCTTCTCTCTAGATTTCAGATCACCACTCTCTCCTGATTCTCTTCCCACCTATCAGATCATTCCTTCTCAGTCCTTTTTGCTGTATCTTCATCTAAGTCATTTTCTCCAACATAAAAGTGTTCTACAGGGTTCTGTCTATAGGCACTTTTCTCACTCTGTGCAACTTCACCTGGTCATCTCATTAGCTTCCATGACTTTAAGTACCATATCTCTGCAAATGATTTTCAATTCTACCTTTCCTACCCTAACTGATCTTCCGTCCTCCAATCTCACAACTCTAACTGACTTTCAGATGTCTCAAAATAGGTGTCCCATAGATATCTTCAAATCACCATGTCCAAATAAAATTTATATTTTTGTCAATATTCATTCATTTCACTAAGATTGTCATATTTATTGGTATACAGTTGGGCAAAATAGCACCTAATTATTCTTATTATTTCCTCTTCTCTTCATTGGTGGTGAATTCACCCTTTTCATTTTTGATACTGTCAATTTGGTTTTCTCCTTTCTTTTTTTAAAATCAAATTACTTAAAGGTTTAGCTATTTTATTGGTTCTTTCACATAACCAGTGCTTAGATTTATTTATTACCTCAATAGTTTTCTTAATTTCAATTTTATTCTTCTCTCCTTTGATTTTCAAGCTTTCCAATTTGGCCCTAAATTGGAGATATTTAATTCCATCTTTTTCTTTTTTTATAATTGATTTGCTTATTTACTTTTAGTTTACAAGATTCAGTTCTACAATCCCTTAAGTTTCAAATTTTCTTCCCCTCTCGCTCTCCGCCCCCCCGCCATGACGGCATGCAATCAAGAATAGGATCTGCAAATACTTTCACATTAATTCCATCTTTTT
Source organism: Pseudochirops cupreus (assembly GCA_028627135.1). Taxonomy (NCBI): domain Eukaryota; kingdom Metazoa; phylum Chordata; class Mammalia; order Diprotodontia; family Pseudocheiridae; genus Pseudochirops; species Pseudochirops cupreus. The sequence continues at coordinate 121,143,999 of CM053580.1, read as the reverse complement.
CTTGATTTTTTTTTAGTTGCATGTCCAATTCATCAATCCATTCTTTCTCTATTTTATACCTACATGTGTTTAGAGAAATAAAATTTCCCCTTTGAACTTCTTTGACTGTGTCCCATGAGTTTTAGTACATTTTCTCATTATTGTTATTCTCTTGGATGCAGTTATTGATTGTCTTTATGATATGTTATTTGACTCACTCTTTCTTTAGAATTAGATTTTTGATTTTGTTTTAAATTGTATCTTTTTTCCCATGATCCTCTATTACATGTAATTTTTATTACATCATGACTTGAAAAGGATGCATTTAATATTTCTGCCTTCCTGCTTTTGATTTTGAGTTTTTTCTGCCTTTGTACATGGTCAATTTTTCGGGAGGTGTGGTGTTCTGCTGACATTCCTTTCTATTCCCCTTCATTTTTCTACCCAGAGTTCTACTGTCTGTGCTTTTTCTCAGATTTTTTCACCTCCTTTACTTCTTTCTTATTTATTTTTACATTCATTTAGTTCCGAGAGGTGATGGTTGATGTTTCCTAGTAGTAGAGTTGCATTCTATTTCTTGCTGTAACTTACTGAGCATCTCTAACAATCTGGACGCTATAGCACTTCATGCAGATATGTTTAGTATAGATGTTACTTCATTGTCTATGGTACATTTGAATAGCAAGTTTCCTTCCTTCTCAGTTTTAAATAGATCTATTTTTGCTTTTGCTTTGACTGAAATCAGGATTGCTACCACTGCTTTTTTCTTTTTTGCTTCACCTAAATCACAATATATTCTGCTGCACTCTTTTACCTTTATTCTGTGTGTATCTCTGTGCTTCAGATGAGTTTCTTGTACACACATTGTAGGATTCTGGTTTTTAATCTACTTTGCTATCCAATTCCATTTGATGGAAGAGTTCATCTCATTCACATTCACAGTTATGATTTCTAACTGTGTCTTTTTCCCCATCCTTTCCCATCTCCACCCTTTATGCTTTTCTCTCTCCTTTCTTCATTTCAGTCCTCACTACTGTTTTGTTTCTGATCACCACCTCCCTCAATCTGCCCTCCCTTCTATTATGCTTCTACCTTTTCTTTCTCACTTTCCCTGCTCCTTCTTACAGGGTGTGTATGTTATTTCCCCTTTGAGCCAAAACCAGTAAGAGTAAGATTCAAACAAGACTCACCTCCCTCTTGTCTTTCCCCTCTACTATAATAGGTCTTTTCCCCTCTTCATGTGATGCCATGTAGCCTTTTCTGTCTCCTCCTTTCCTATTCTCCTAATATAATCCTTTATTTCACCTCTTAATTAATTTTTTTATCCTTACATCAAAGTCAACTTATACCCACAACCTCTGTCTATGTATACTCCTTCTAAATGTTGTAATAATATTACAGTTCTCAAGAGTTGTAAGTATTTTGTTCCCATGTAAGGATGAAAAGTTTACTCTTATTGAATATCATGTTTTTTTCCTATTTCCTTTTTAATCCTCTGTTGAATCTTGGATTTGAAGATCAAATTTTGTTTTGAGGTCTCACCTTTCATGAATAATGTTTAGAAATTCCCTATATCATCCAAGGTCCATCTCCTCCCTTGAAAGATTATGCTCTGTTTTCCTGGGTAGTTGATGCTTTGTTGCAATCCAAACTCCTTTGCCTTCATGAATATCATATTGAAATCCCTCAGATATTTTAATGTAGAATCCGCTAGGTCCTGTGTAATTCTGACTATGGTTCCATGACTCTTAAATTGTTTTCTTTTTGGCTGTTTGTTGTATTTTGTCCTTGACCTGATAATTCTATAATTTGGGTACAATATTCCCTGGAGTTTTCATTTTGTCAACTCTTTCAGGAGATTATCAGTAGATTCTTTCAAAAAATTTATATTTTTCCCTCTGGTTCTAGGACCTCAGGGAAATTTTCCTTGATAATTTCTTTCTTAAAAAATATTTTATTTATCTATTTTTAGCTTTCAACATTCATTTTCACAAGATTTGGAGTTACAAATTTTACTCCCCATCTTTCTCTTACCCCCTCCCCAAGATATTGAGCCTACTAAATATCCCTTCCCCCAATCTGCTATCTCTTATATCCTCCCCCAGATACCTCCTCCCTTCTAGTACAGCAGGATGGATTTCTATACCCCAGTGCTTGGATACCTTATTTCCCGGTTGGATATTAAAAAAAAAACATTTGTTTTTAAAACTTTGATTCCCATATTCTTTCCCTTTTTCCCCCCTCACCCAAACCCACTGGGAAGACAAGCAATTAAATATAGGTTGTACATGGGTAGTTATGCAAAACATTTCCATAGTTGTTATATTGTGAGAGACTAACTATATTTCCCTCCATCCAATCCCACTCCCACTTATTCTTTTTTCTAATTGGACCCTGTTCATTTTCAAAAGTGTTATCTTTTAACCACCCAGTCCCCAAATCTACCCTCCCTTCTATCATTCTCACTCTTATTCCCTTTCGCCCTATTTTCCTGTAGGGTAAGACACACATTTGAGTGTGTCTGTTATTCCCTCCTTAAGCCAAATCCAATGACAGTAAGGTTGACCCATTCCCTTTCACATTCCTGCTCTTCCCCTCCATTGTAACAGTTTTCTCTTGCATTTTCAATATGAGTTAATTTACCCTATTCTGTCTCTCCCTTTCTCCTTCTCCCATTATATTCCTCTCTTACCTCTTAAATTTATTTTTTAGATATTATCCCTTCATATTCAACTGGTACAGTGCCCTTTGACTATATATACATGTAAAAACATGTACATACACACTCACATATGTATATATACAAAATACACCCTCCTATATATACATGTTTGTATATATAGGGAAGAAGTGAAAGAATCTGGAAATCAAAGTTTTAAAAACAAATGTTATTTTTTTACATCCAGCCAGGAAATAAGGTATACAGGCACTGGGGTATAGAAATC
>CM053580.1:121114028-121140575 GCA_028627135.1 Pseudochirops cupreus | reverse complement strand
ACACACACACACACACACACACACACACACACACACACAGATTGGCTTCTTGTTTCAGCCAACCCCCTCCTGCCATGTCAGTCACACAGGAGACAGAGTTTGCACCCTCTATTTCTTTCACACAGGAGACAGAGTTCACACCCTCTGTCTCTTTCAAGAGGTACTTAGCCCTTAGTTACCAAGGACCAAGTATCTGCTAAATTAATTACCATTACATTGTCTTCAGTGAGCTTCTGTATCTCATTTTCCATTTGGTCAAATCTACTTTTTCAGAAGTTCTTCTCTTCAGTGCATTTTTGTACCTCCTTTTCTATTTGACCAAATCTATTTTTAAGAAGTTTTTCCCTTTAGTCCATTGTTGTCTTTCCTTTTCTAAACTATTGACTATCTCTTGCATTCCTCTCATTTCTTTTCCCATTTTTCTCCCTCTCTTATTTGACTTTTTAAGTCCTTTTGAGCTCTTCCAAGAAGGCTTTTTGGAGCATAAAACAATTCATATTTCCCTATCAGGTTTCAGATGTAGGTATATTGACAATATTGTCCCCTTTGAGTCTGTGTTTTGATATTCTCTGTCACCAAAAGAATTCTCAGTGGTCAATGATCATTTTTGCTTCTTGCTCATCTTGTTTGCCAATTTCATGGCTTTTAAAGTTGAGGTCTTCTGCTGAAGCAAAGGGAGCACTGCCACAATTTTATTGTGCTGGGTACCAGGTGCATTGTCACTGGTTTTATGTTCTGGAGCCCCAGGTGCTGGCAGTTGGAGGCGGTAAGTGTTTGGTAACTTACCTGGTATTGAACTGGTGTCCCTTTTGTGGTTTCTGGTATGTGCTGAAGCCAAGTGGGGTTTTTCTGCATTTCCTTGGGGATACCCAGAAGTATATGGAAGTCTAGCCCCTGGAGGCTGCCTGCCCCCACTGGGCTTGAATGAAGCAAGGTCGGGCCAGTTGAAGATGCCTGTATGCATTGGGTTGAACTGAAGCACATGGAGATCCAGGTGCTGGAGGAAGCCTGCCTCCCCTACCCCCCAGGGCTGTGCTGAAGGTTAGAGGTGAGAGGTAGGATGATTTCAGCTGCTAGAAGAATCTCTGTTTGCCCAGGGCTGAGCCGGCACTCAGGGTTGTTTTCTGACCTGCAGTCTGTCAATTGCCTGTTTATGCTAAGGCATGTTGGGGATACTGGTGTTGGCTTCTGCCTGCTCCACCACACTGGGACTCTGGGTCTCCCACTGGTTTTTGGTGGGTCAAGAGAATGAGGACACCTCACTGGTGGTTTGCTGGGATGCTTCCTGTCCTTGAATGCACTCCACTTTTACCTGAGTGAGATGGACCTTTCTTGCTTATCCTCCAAGTCTCCCAGGCTAAAAGACCAATCTATCCCAACTTTCTATTGGCTCTGCTGTACAAGAATTTGTTTCAGGATGCTAGTTTATGGTTGCTTAATTGTGTGGAGAGGAATATAGAAGAGCTACAGTGATTTACTGTTATTCTGTATTATGGCTCCCATCCCCAAGCACCTATAATCCCAAACCCCCACAATCTGCTTCACCTTGTACCACCCTGGGCTGCTCACTTTCTTGTGGTTAACCTCTTGCAACAATAATGCAATATTCACAATGCCCACTGTGGTTATGAATATGCTGGTATAGTTATGAATCACAAAATGTAATAGACTCTGCACATGGAGGACAGAACCAAAGCCTTTATTCAAATACCAGAAAACTGAGTCCCAAAACCAGAAAGTCAAAGTCATTACAGCAACCACCAAGTTGGTACACATGGTTAATGCAGTGAAACCCCATATTCCCAAGCCCTAAAGCAGGGTTTCTCCTCTTTTACTCATGGTGTTGTGCAGAGAATGAGAGCGAGCCAAGACCTGGGTTCAATATAAATTTAGGTATGGATTTATTAAGCAAGTGCACAACTACCAAAGTGTGTCACTCAAACGGACTTTGGTTATAAAGGCTAAAACCACAAAAACCACAGTCAGGGAGGGGAGCTAGCAGAAGCCATGATGTACAGAAGCAAAGAACAGCCATTGGTTAGATCTATAGCTCAGGGTTAATTTTGGAATATGATGCAAGGGTACGGGGGGGGGGGGCAATCTTCCTGTGACTCAGTGGTCCCTTCTGGAACAAGGAACAAGGTGAAGGGCACAAGGTGGAAAGATCATAGTCAGTGCTTTCCAGAACAGGGTGGTGGGTCATGGGGTAAGGGGGAACTAGAAACTCCCAAAATGGGCCAGGGTCATGTTCTGGGTAAGGGGTGTGGGGACCTTGCTTGGGCAGCAGAACAGGTGGTCTCTATATTACATCATAACCCTGAGTTGCACTTTGTACACTCATGCTGATTCAAGCAAAATATATAGAATGCTATTTTGCAGAAGGAGAAGATAAGGGAACTAGACATGCCTTAAAACTGTCTCAAGCCCCAACAGGGAATGGGATGGGGACAAAGGCAGAAATATACAGGGGGCTTAATGATGGGCCACAAATCAGGTGGTGTGCAGTGACCTGGGATTTGGGTTTCCATACAACACTTTCAAGGTGAAGGATAGGTCTGAGACCTCAGAAGATTTAGTAAGTGTGAAGTGGAATGGCCAGGAGAGTTCAGTAAAGGTAGCTCTTGCCAGATTTTTCCTTGGCTGTGGCCATCTGATTTCTGTGAGTGTCAAGTTCATCCATCAGTTAAAGGAAAGGAAATGCTGGTGCTCCTTTTTAATTGCAAAACACTCAACCATCCCACAAATCAGGCTGCTCCTCAGTTTCAACTCAGAAAGAGGAATGTCATCATTGTAATTCCTTGTAGCTCTCTCCTGTTTCCACTTCAATAGATGTCCTATAGATACGAAGGCCCATAATAGCTTGGTGTGCCATTAAGCCATCTCTACCCGAAAACAGCTGCAACACTTACCTAATTAAACTCCAGCGCCAAACTGTGCATTTCTGCATCAATCATTAATATTGTATTTTGGATCTGTTAAGCTCTGACTGGGGCTAGGTGGCTCCCTGCACACTAGGTCCCTGAAGGAGATTTTTCGAATAATCTTTAAGCTGCATCAAAAAAATAAAATGGGCAGCCTGCTGTTAGACGAGGGCACTGTTGCCCTGGCAGACTCTGATTAACTGTTAATACTAATTGAGAGATGGATATTGCATGTTCCAAGAAGGCTTTTTTTTACATTAAAAGGAAATTACAATTCCCTTTCCTTCCAAAAAAAATGGCTCCTTGCCCTGATTCTCTAACATGCCAAAAGAATCATGGTTCCTGGATCCTCATTCTGCAGCTTGCAGAGACATTACATTGAATCATGGCTTTCCTCTGGATAGCTATCCCTGAGTTAGTGAGCTGTGATCTCTATGTGGAATTATCTGCATGCCCCACATCTGAAACTCCAGTGAGTGATATTCAGAGCGATCAGATGGCCCAGAAATATTTATGTAAATCTCGGCTCTAGCAAGCCACATGTTGATACACTTGGGTTTAAGTGAGTAAGCCGAGAGGAACAGCAAGTTCAACCTCTCCTAATAAGCTTAAGCCAAGCAGAATCAGTCAAATGGGACGATTCAGACTGAGAAGACTGGTGCATACTGTATGAATGTCTCCTTCCTCTAGTATTGCAGTATAAGCACCAAGAAACTGTGCCCAAATATACTTTATTCTTGACTAGGAAAGGACTATATAGCCCCTTCCCAATGCTTGCTGTGAGGTGGGACTACCCATCAGAGTCAAGTTACTAAAGATGCATTCAGAGTAAATGGTACACCTCAAAGGGGAGGAACTCCATAAATAGAGCATGGACCTGACTAGGCATAAGGGGAGCTAAACAGTTGTAAATAAATATATAGATGGTATCTAGAAACTCCTCCATTATACTCAGGACTATTGGGGTCTTGCTGAAATAGCTTATTTCTTAAAATGTTTTAGAATTCCACAACTAGAAAGAAGTAACAGGAAAGAGCCAAAGGAAACACAGAATAATAGATCTAGAATTCTTAAGGACCAAAGAATCCATCTAACCTGACTCCTTCCTTTCATAGCGAAGGAAACTGAGGATGATACAAGAGTGGGGAAATAAGATAAAATCAGAAAAGGATAAAGTACTGAGATTATGCAGCCTGGAGTAGAGAACACTGAGGGATGATTTTATAGGAGCACATAATAATAAGGATAACAATGATGATGCTACCAATAACTAGCATTTATATTGTTCCTACTATGGGCCAGGTATTGAGTTAAGCACTTTACAAATATTATCTCATTTGGATTTCACAACAACCCAAAGGTATAAGTGAGTAGGGAAGTAGGTGAGAGTAAGATATTATTATAATCTCCATTGCACGCATGGGAAAACTAAGGCAGAAAATGTTTAAATGACTTGTCCAGGTTTGCACAGCCAGGAAGTATCTGAGCCAAGATTTGAACTCAAGGCTTCCTGACACCAATTCCAGTTTTCTACCCACTGTACCATCTGTCTACTTAAAGACTGTCACAAAAAAAGGAAGATCAGCTGTTTTCTATGCCAATACTGCCTGAGGGTAGCCAACAGGTCTCAAACGCTTTGGTGAGTTAGGGGGATGTCTACCCTAAGCATGTGGAAACTTCCCTGAAAGAACTGGCAGATGAGAACAATTTATTCTAAAGGTCGTAAAGCAGGTGCGTGGTCAGACATCAAAGAAGTCAAGGTCATCCACTGCATCCTGGGCCATCACCAGTGGTCTTGACTTTTGTCCACTGAACTTCCATGACTCTAGAAGAGAGAGTTAGGCTGAAGACTTCACAACTCTGCCTCACTTAAATTTGATTCACATGCAAGTCAAAACATCACCCCATGATGTCATTGGTCTTCTTCCTTCGAAAACTAAGAAAAAACAACTGCCTTAACAAGAGAACAATGACCTTCACAACAGGAAGAGGAATTTTGATGAAGAGGAAAAGTTTTCTAATAGCAAGGGCTAGTCTAGGTTATAAAAGGTAAGAGGTCGAGCATGTAATCTCTACCAGGCCTTGGACCCTGCAGGTATTAGGCAGTCATTATTTAGCAGAATTTTGCTAGTCCCAAGGTCCCTGCTGGTAATGTCCAACACATCTCCATTGATCATAAAGCTGTAGAGATTCTCAAGGCTTCCAGCTTTTGACTTCAGCCATACTCTTCAGCTGAGGTTCTTCCTCTTCCCTGCAAGAAGATTGGGTTCTGCCATTGCTCTTTTAGCTTAAAGGTGGGGGTGGGGTACAGAGAAGGGGTACTTCTTTTAGAATGGGTAAGATCTTACTCAACCAGTTAATCAATGAACAAGGGGAAAAAAACCTTCAAGGGTCACCTCATCTTGAGGAAGAAAAAGAGTCCACCTTCTTCTCCAGTCTTTGGCTAGAATGGATGTTTTTTCCTCCAGAAAAAAAATCTCACTCCAGATACCAATTCCCTGCCCCCCTAACTAACTACTGCCTTCAGAATCCAGTTTATTTTTAAACCCTTCTTTTCTGGTTAGAAAAGCCACAAGACTTAGTGGAAAGATAATAAGCATTAATGCTGGGAAAACCTGGATTCAAGTCCTCCCTCTGACCCATACTGGTTGTGACACTTGAAGGAAGTTACATAAACTCCCAATACTCAGGTAACTTTCTAAGACATATGCAGATCAATATTGGTAGAGGGTGTTTCCTGAATGGGCATTCCCAATGCTAACAGAATGAAAAATCCAAATAAAGCAAAATTTCCTAGTCACCAAAAATAGCATTTCTGTCAGAGTTCTCACTTTGACTTCAGGTTAAAAATTCACTGAAGGTCCTTAATTAATTGCTAATGGCTAAACTGTATCCAGTCAGCACCTGTTTAGATGGTACCCTGGAGTGCTGAACTTGGAGCCAGAAAGATTTGAGTTCAATTCTGCCCTCACACATTGAAAACTGTGTGACCCTGGTCAAGTCACATAATCACTGAGTGAAGTTAGTCAACAAACATTTATTAAGCACCTGCTGGATGCCAGGCACTGTGTTAAGTACTGAGGATACAAAGAAAGGCAAAACAAAATCCCTATTCTCAAAGGGCTCAAGAGAAGAATCAACATACAAACGATTATGTGCAAACAAGAGAGACAGAGATAGAGAGGAAAAAACAGACATGACGAACACTAAATTAAGTGATTTGGGAAAGGTTTCATGTAGAAGGTAGAATTTTAGCTGAGAACTGAAGAACTCTAGGGAAGCCATGAGGCAGAGAAGATGAAGGAGATAGTTCTTGGTATAAGGAACAGCCAGTGAAAATGACTGCAGATGCAGCGTCTCATGCAAGGAACAACAAAGAGTCCAAAGAGTCCAGTGTCACTAGATTGCAGACTATGAGAAGAGGAATGAGGACAAAAAAGACTGTGGAAAGGGGGCCAGGCTGTGAAGAGTTTTAAAAACCAAACAGGACTTTATATTTGATTGTTAAAGTAATAGGGAGCCACTGGAACTTACATCAATCAATATTTATTAAGCACTTAGTATCTACCAGGCACTGTGCTAAGTTCTGGTTACCTGGTTAGGCCTAGTCTCAAGGAAGAGCAATTTGATAGATGAGTGGAGAATGACAGGAATGAGAGTAGCAGAGGATTGGTGAGAAAGAAGGAGGTATATGCAAGAGATGTTACAAAGGTAGAATCAACAGGACTTGGTAACTGATTGGAAAGTAGGGGTGAGAGTGAGGACCTGAGGCTGATGTCTAGGTTAGGAATCCTGTAACCAGGAGGACAGTGAGACCTTTGACAAGAAGCAGGAAGATGGAAGGGCTTGGGAATGGAGAGAGGGAAGATAATGAGTTCAGCTTTGGAGAGGTTGATTTGAAGAGATTTATGGGATTGTTTTAGTTACAAATGAAAAAGTTGATAATTAAACACATGACAGCATGCTAATTAATATGATTTCAAGGTCTAACTTAGGAGAAGCAATGTGAGATAGCACAAAGAATCACAAGATATTCTAGTTCCCATCCAGGGCTACCACTTACTAGCTTTATGATTCTGACCAAGATAACTTAATTTCTCTCACCCTCAGTCACCTCACCTGTAAAATTAGGTAATAAGGCTCCTACTTTCTGCTTCATGGGATCTTTGAGAGGAAAGCACTTTGTAAATATTAATCCACAGAAATATGCATGATTGGTATTCAAGAATGAGAAGCAGCCTGGTCTAGTGGATAGAAGGCTAACCTTGGAACCAGGAAAATCCAAATCAGGTTTTACATCTTGGTAGAACCTGTCAGGATCCATACTCCACTGGTATATCCTTCAAGAACCCGGGGTCACTTTTACAATACAATGAAGCATCAAAATAGGACTTCAACAGATATTTATATATTGATGCTTGTGAAACTCATTTCTAAAATAAGCCAAGTATATTGTTGACAATATTGGAAGCTGGAGATGTTAATAAGACCAACATTTTTCATTCTGATTATCATGAATATAGTCATAGAGCATAATTGATGCTAATTCTCAGATCACAGTCTCTGAGGGGGAAAAAATCTGCTCTCTATACATAGCTTAGTCAAGTGCTGAGGAAAATGTGTTCCACACATTGCAGATGATAGGATCAAATGAGATTTCTGTAGAAAATTAAATATGTAACCAATTCAACTGATGAAGCTTCAAATATTAAGCAACATTTCAGTGGGTTTCCAAGCAGAATTTTAAAAAGAATTATGAAAAATGATGAACCACTTAGCAGGGACACCTGGTGCTAAGGACTGACAATTAGCTTAGAGATAGAGGTAACATCAGGGAATACTCCCTTTCAGCCAAAGACTGTCCTTGGCGATACAGGACATCGCCCTGCCCAGGGAGGCAGTGATTGACAAGGAAGTAGAGAACCAAATCAAAAGCTCATCAACTCCTTGGAGAGACTGGCAGACTGTAGCCAACACAGAATCCATCTACAGCTATGAAATAATATCACAGGATCAGTTCTGTCTGGACAAAACCTGGAGAGTCAGTTATGTAGTGGAAAGAACACTGGATTGAGAGACCTGGGTTGAAATTGTAGCTCTGTTATTTTTTAGACATGAGACCTTTGTAGAATCACAACCTCTCTAAAGCTTCAGTTTCTTCATCTCTAAAATTTAAATGAAGCAAAACAATTATATTTGCATTACCTATCCTCATTAGGTTATAAAATGGCCTCATAAAGCATAAGGAACTGCAACATAGAATTCCAGAGTTAGAAAAGACCTCATTATTCATCCCGTACCCTGGTCATTCAGTGTCTGCTGGAAAACATTCAATGAAGAAGAACCCACTCTCTGTCAAGGTAGCCCATTCCACTCTTTCCATTCCATTCCACTCTAAAAGTTAGGAAGGATTTGCCAATGTCAACTTTACGTATTTGTAACTTTTATCCATAGCTTCTGGTTTTGAACTCTAGCACTAAATAGAACAAGTCTAATCCTCTTCTCCCCCACCCCTTTTCATGTGGTTAGCCATTCAAATATCCTTGATCTAAAGCTGGAAGAAACTAATCTACATTGGGGTGGCTAGGTGGCTCAGTGAATAGAGCCCTGGAATCAGGAGGACCTGAGTTTAAATCCAGCCTCAGAAACTTAACACAAAAAACTAGCAGTGTGACCTTGGGCAAGTCACTTAACCCCAACTGCCCTGCCTTCCCCCTCCAAAAAAGCCAAAAAAAAAAAACCCTAATCTACCCTCCACATTTTACAAATTAGGAAAACTAAGGACAAGGGAAGTTAAATAATTTGCCCAATGTTATAAAGTTAGTATATCCCAGAGGTTAGATGGAACCCATGTCCTCTGACTCCAGAGCCAATGCTCTTCAACATAAATTAATGATTACTGTTTGAGTCTAGTAATTTCAACCAGTCCTGAATTCATCTAACTCTATTATCATCTAGTCTACATTTGTCCATCTTTTCCACAAGATAAGAATGAACTATTTCATCAAATATTTGCTAATATCCAGATTAAGTATATTTACAGAATTTCTCTGGCCTAATCATTTTAAAATGTGGTAAAAAAAAAAAAAAGTAAATTAGGTTCATATGGTATAACCTATTCCTAATGAACATGTAGATTCTAAGTTCCTTGAGAGCAGGGTTTCTCAGGCACTTACCACAGTGGTTGGCACATAGTAGGTACTTAATAAATGTCGATTGGAATGTATTAGATGAAGCCTTGATGGCTCTTTGTGATCACCTTGTCTTTAATGTAAGTTTCAGTTGCCATCGTCATCATCATCATCATCACTGGCATTTATGTATGCTTCAAGGTTTACAAAACACTTTATGGGTATTGTCTCACATGATCCTCACAACAACTATGTGAGGTAAGTAGCGTTATTATCCCTAATTTATAAATAAGGAAACTGAGGCAGATGGTGGTTAAATGACTTGCCCAGGGTCACACAGCTAGCAAGTATATGAGATAGAATTTGAATTCAGGTACAGCACTCTATCCACTGTGCCACCTAGATGCCGCAAAATTTCTAGAGAGACTTTTCTTGCCAGGAAGAAAAGTCAAGTTCATTGGTCTATAGTTTGCAAACTCAATTTCCTCTTTAAACAAAAATGGGAAAATTGCTCTTTTCTAGTCACCGTGACTCTCCAGTTCACTACAATCCAGTTCACAACATGTCACAGACAATGGCTCAGCGATCAAAAATGTTTTGATGAATGTTTCAAGACATATTTTTTGATCACCAAATCACTTTGTGATGACATTCACCAGTTCATTCACTGCCTACCAAATTCACTACCTTGAATTTTTCAAACACTTTCAAAATGTTCTTTTACTATCTCTTTATTTATCTTGGGTGTTAATTCTCCGCTAGCCTTTTGTTTTTCTTCCATCATTTCCAGTTCAAAGGTCATTCTCTTTTGCAAAGAAAATGGAGGCAAATTAAGAATGGAGAATATATAAATGTAATTCATTGTTATTTAAGTTTTTAGTGTGAGCTTAGGCCTGTCATTAGACTCATTAACTTATCCAGAAAAGTTGGTAAGTCAGATTTATAACATTAACAATAAACCAGAGACCAAAGGCCAGGGAGAGGGCAGAACAACTCAATTTATTGCCCCAAGTGCAACATGTATATATATATATATATATATATATATATATATATATATATATATATATTAGTTCTTATAATCATTATCATCAAGACATTCATTTTGAATTCCCTCCATGTACAGACTACTGCAGTAAGTGATTTACACAAAGGTACAAGATGGATTTTGTCCTCCAGTGACCTTTATAATCTAGTTGGAAAGACCAGAAATATACATATAAAAATAAAGTCTACGTCCACAAGAGTCCCTATCTCAATGCCTCTTTATGACCCAGAGTTTTCAAAAGCTATGTTAGGAGAGGATAAGCAAACTGGACAGACTTCAAATATGGACCCATCAAGACTTGTGCCCATTGTCGACAGAGAATCAAACCAAATTCATAGAGGCATTTTACCAGGTTGGCTGAAGAATGATCAACATTTTAACCATATATTGGTTATATATCACAAGGAAGTTAATGATTAAAAAGGAAAAGTTTCATCATATACAACAAAATATTTGTAGCAGAAATTTTTGTAGTAGGAAAAACCTAGAAACAAAGTAGATGTCTAGCAATCAGGGAATCCTTATAGTTCATGAATATAATGTAATGTTAATGTTCCATAAGAAACTTTGAAAATAATATAGAGAAGCATGAGAAGATATATGAACTGATTCAAAGTAAAGCAGACAGAATGAATACATGAGGGGTGGCTAGATGGCACAGTGAATAGAGCACTGGCCCTGAAGTCAGGAGGACCTGAGTTCAAATCCAATCTCAGACACTTAACACTTGCTATTCGTGTGACTTTGGGCAAGTCACTTACCCCCAATTGTTCTACCTTCCCCTCTCAAAAAAAAAAAAGAATGAGTACATGAATACATGAGGAAAAAATTCTGCTATTGACCAAACACTGATAGAAAAGCAAAATACTCTTGGTTACAAAGGGACTCATACTGCGATTGGGAGAAACAATACATAGAGAAGTTCTAAAGATGCATAGCAGGATACCAAGCAGTTACAAGGTTTAGGGGTGCTTAATTTACATCAACAAATCAGGTAGTAATTGCCAGATAATTTTACAACACAGTGGAAAAGCATATGGGGAGGTCTGGTGGTCCCAAATCTCACTAGAAGGATTATGGATTACTCCCTACTCATCCAAGTAACATAAATAGCTGTGTCCAACCTGTGTATTATGGGCAGTAGAAAGAGAAAAGAAGGACCTAGTCCACCCCCACTGGGAAGCAAAGAGCGATCCTTAAAGAAAAGAATACACAGAACAGAGATTCTGGGTTCTTTCCTATTTGGGGTAAGGTAAGTCCTAGTCCAAGAAGGAGATAAGAAGAGGAAGTGAATATAGGCAGGAAGACTCTGTTTGTCAAGGAATTAGAAATGTGTGGGGTAAACTCATCATTGATTCCATTGTGCAAAATAGAAATATAGGTGAGATAAATAATGATAGATGATATTTGGGGTTTACAAATCATTTCCCTTACAATAATCTTTTAAGGTAGGTAGTACAAGCATTATTACTCCCATTTTACAGCTAATGAAACCAAGGCATAGAGAGATTAAATTATTTGTCCAAGATCACATAGCATAAAGCACCTGTCCCTTAATTCCAAATCCAGTACACTTTTCACTACACCGTAACTGCCTCCAAACCAAAGGTCTAACCCATATTAATTCTTATATATAGCCAGGTCCTGATTAGTGTGAGTACTGAATCCCATAAAGTGGTCTCATTATTTGAATTTGCACTGTATATTTCCACTGGACTGGAACCAATTACCATATTTACATAATTATAACTTTGAATAGTATGACTTTGAATATATGTAATCACTACTCTAGATTCATTATTCACGTTAATCTTGACCAAGCTAGAGATATGTAGTATCTGGGACTACTGGGTACTATACAATTCATGCAAAAATGTGGAGGAGTCTAACATATAAGAAACTCCCCTGGCCCCAGAATCCTAATCCCCCCAAAATTTCAATGACCAGAATGTTTTTCCAAAGTGATAAATTATAGGGAAAATGTGAAACCACCAGATTCTGAAGTACCTTTTGATTCTTCAAATTAAATGTTTGATGTTATGTTCATGGGAAATGTTTTGTTTTCATTAAAGTTTTCTAATTTTTTGGAAATAGGTAACACATAATTACCAATCACTATATCTCTCAGCCAGGATGCGGAATTAACCTGAATACTGATTCCTCACCCATCTGGCTAAATAAGCATGTAGTTCACTGAATTCATTTCAGTCCAATAACCAGTTATTTAACCATCTACTGCATTTAAGACACTGCCCTAAATGTTGGATGTAGGTGAAGGATTTACAGTATCTTATGTCTGTCATCTCTATTTTCTTGAAAAATGTTAACAGTGACATTGAAATCTAAGGTGACACTGAATGCCAAAACAAGGTTAATATTACAACAACACTTCCATTCCCTGAGTGGAATACCTACAATGGGGATACTTAAGAAGTATCTACATGGTGAATGAAGCAGGACAATGGTGACTTTGATGGCTTCTACTTACGTACCATTCAAATATTAGGAACAGTAAGTATAGTTTTACCTGCCTATTAATACACAGACTACACTCTCATTTCCTCCTAATAACTCATGACAATGACTTCAGAGAATGTTTAAAAGTGAGCATTATGAAAAAAGAAAAGAAATGAGCATTATTAATGAAAATAAATGCTTTTCCATTTTTTGAAATGCTGGTGTGTTGGGGAGATTTTTGGCAAGGGAGGAGGATATACTAAGCCATAAAATCAGACTTCTTTACAAAATGGGAGAATATTTTAAATAAATACCTTCCAAAAAAATCTTGCGAACCATGATGCTATTCTCAGACTCATTAAAAGAATGTTACATAAGAAAACCACTTACAAAGCGCCCCAATTTTGCTGAAAGACAAAAGGCACTAATTTAAACGGCATTTCCAATTCCAAAGTGGTTTTGAAAATTTCCACTCAAACCTTTGCAATAATGGTAATACATTTTTAAACAGAAAAAAAGAAAATCTCCCAATCATTATGTTCTGAGTGGTCACACTGTACCCAGCTTTAGGAGATGAGCATACTTCGTTGCTAGGCAATCCAAAACCCAAGTGTTAACTAGATAGTAATATAACTAATGTTCCATCTGTTTCATAAAGTTGTAAGTAGACGACCAAGGCATATAAGTAGCAAACTGAAGGCTGAGTATGTGTGAAAAGACTAACTGTAATTAATTACAATTTATTGAAAACTTAATCTGACCCCAATTTAAATTATATTCTTTGTTATGCTTATGACTCCATAGTGTCACTTACATACCCGCTCTCTCCAATAAGGCACATTACAACCCATTCATGACTTCTCAGTCTGTGCTTCAATGGAGAGAATGCCACTATTCCACTTTTCTACCCTCATCCTCACTCACCCAAATGCTTACAATGGTTTCCAAATGAGTCTTCCTGTTTCCAGTCTCAGTCATAAGCTAACTATCATTTATTAAGTACCTACTATAGGGCAAGCACTGTACTAAAGGTTTCCTAATGAGTGTCCCTGTTTTCAGTCTCATTCTTAAACCAACTAGCATTTACTAAGCACCCACTATATGGTAAGCACTGTACTAGGCACTGGAGATAATCACATTGTGATGTCATTTTGTTCTTCTTCAAGTACAAAGGACAAACAACAACTAGGCACTATGAATCAAAAGGAAAGGCAAAAACAATCGCTACTCTCAAAGAGCTCATGGTCTAATACGGAGACAACATGCAAACAATTATGTACAAAAAAAACTATATACAGGATAATAAATTGGGTATGATCTCAAAAAGAAGATGCTAAGACTCAGAAAGAATGGGAAAGGGTTCTTGTAGAAGACAGGATTTTAAGAACTGAGGGAAGCTAGGAGATACAAATGAAGAAGGAAAGCTTTTTCTCCTTTTATAAAACATCCTCCATGCAGTTGCTAAAATCATCTTCATATATATACATGTCACCTCTCTGCTGAAGAATCTTTAGTGGTTTCCTATTGACTCCAGAAATGCACACAAACTACTTAACTTGACAATTAAAGAAATTCATAAGTGATTTGGGAGAGAAGAAAGCCCTCAAAAATTAGAAGGAGATGCCATACTAAAAAGTGAGCAATCTAAGAAAAGGTAAAAAGATTAATTATCTTATACAGATAGATACACACATACAGTCTTCTAAATTCAGAAAGAAATAAAAGGCCAAGTAGATAGGGAAGAGGAGAGGATAAGGAGCGATCTTTGATGATCAGGTAGGTTAAGTAATAAAGAGAACAAAGTAGCATATAGAAGTAGAGGAGTCAGGAGAGATAGGGAATAGAAAACACACAAACATAAAATAAAGATCAGATGTAGAATTTATCAGGGAAAAAAAGCAGGGATCATAATCATGATCTCAGACAAAGATAAAGCTAAAATAGATTTAACCAAAAGAGAAAAACAGGGAAACAACACTATGGGTCGGTCATATTAATCAATATTGTTTTAGACTATTTAAAATAACTAGACAGCAAAAGGTTGGAATGTTGTTGTGGTATAGGAAACAATGAGTTGGTATTCCTAGAAAAATATGGAAAGACTCGGACCTACGAAGGAAGACATTATCCACCCTCAGAGAAACAGAGGACAAACAAGTATGGTATGTCTTAGAGGTATATGAATATGAGAGTATATGGTTGTATATGAGTATGGTTATAGATATCTAAGTATATGTATGCATGTCTGTGTATATATGCATTGCGTATATGTATGCGTGTACGTGTATGTATGTGTGTAGATAGATAGACAGATATATCCATGCTAATTGTAGGCTGAGGGGGACAATAGGGCAGAGAATGGGGGAAAAAGAACAAAGTAAAAAGTGCGCAGCAGAGAACAAAAGTTACAAGGAAGCAAAGAAAAGATGAGCAGCTCAGAACATAAAGTATAGTTTTTATTATATAGGCTTTCTTGAAATGGAAATTTATTGCTATACATTTTGAATCCTCTCACGTTCTGCTGTGCACATGGCAATGCTTTTTAAAAGTTTTTTTAAATTTTCTATTTAAGCTTATATTTCTTTTTCTTTCCTTACTGTATATGTAAGTTTTAGTATTTGTCTAAAATAAATTAATAAAAAAAATAGGAGGGGAGGTTAGGGCTTAAGAAAAGCTTCCTGTTGGAAGTAGCGCCACAGCTAAACCTTGAAAAAGCTAAGGATTCTAAGAACTGGAAAGGAGGAAGAAATATATTCTAGTGTAATTGACACACACACACACATGCATGCACGCGCACACACACGCATGCATACACGCACACAAGATATGTCTACCTGGCTTGTCTAAATGTATTAGACATGACTCACAAGTTGCATGGATATCTCTAGAATCTGTCCCCCTCTGAGGGAAACTGATTTCCACATTGAGGTGAACTGGAGAAGGACCACAGTAAGGCAATTGTTTCTTTCATCTCCTATCCCCAACAGGAGTTTCATGTGGTCTAGGGATACCAGTCTGGTTCAGAAGGAAATCTATTTCACTGAACACTCATTAGAGAGAAGGTAGGTTTTAACCTATACTGACCAAGTTAGCTCCTTCCCAGTAAATGTTGGCTACACAAATGATCCTCAAAAATAGTGAATAGAAATTAAATCCATTTATCCAAACAGTGAACAAAAATTTGAGATGTTATACAGATTGGAATATACACAGAGTGAGCATTTAGCTGGGATTGAGTTGAACTCAGCTGATAGGGCCTAATCTCCCACAAGGAGATCTGTTCTAGTAATATCTATGGAGGCAAACTAGAAATCAGGAAAATATTGAGGACCAGGCTTTCCCCACATGTCAGAAGCTCTCCTTTCCATGTGTGTCTTTTCCAGGGAGTCTTTGGACTCCCTATGTTTCCAGAGCTCTCATCCCCAACTCTATCCTTCATACAAATACACAACATCACACTGTGTTCAGCATTCTTGGGAATCACGTTCACTCTGGAGTCATATCTTCTACATATCCAGCAGCAGGCTTGCTTGGAAGCCTGGGGAAGTAAAAAAAAAAAAAAAAGGCACACTCCATTCCTTATGCCTAGTAGCACTCCCATCCATTTTCATCTCCTAGACTCTGCACCTTCCATCAAGATTCATCTCAGCTGCTACTTTCTATAGGAAGCCTTTCCTGATCCCCCTAGTTGTTAGAGCTTTTTCTTTCTTCAAATTATCCTGTACATATGTAAATGCTTTTTTACCCTCGTAGGATGTAAACTCATTAAGGGCTGAGAATGTTCTTTTCTCTTTGTATCTGTGACATCTGGCATAGTGTCTTTTACATCATAGGTATTTTTTTTATAATATTTATTAAATTGAATTCAAGTGAATTAAATTGAATGGCCTTCCGAGTTGATAATTAAAGAGATAATACATGTGGTTGTATAAGTTCTGGTAGGCCTGTTTAAAAATTTATTAACATTATACCTATAAAGGCACTGTGATATAGAAGGGAAAAGAGTGGAGTAGGAGGCAGAGAATCTGGCTTCTAGCTCAGAGCTCCACTATCTCTATCCTAATATTGTCACTGATGCCAGATTCAGGATAGGAAAGGAGAGCCTGCAAATAAGCAAGAGAGAATGGGGAGAGAGCCTACAGAGGTCACACAGATATCAATTGCTCATGTGCTCTACTGTGTCCCTCTGTATTCTTGTTTCTGATGCAGGGCCCCAGGCCACCTGGACCAAAAGTGCGAGCAGTACTGCCCCTGAGAAAGGGCAAATGGGCAGGTTTGGAATAGTGGGGCAGAGACCTATCCATGATACTATCACATTACTGTGAGTTGAAGTCCAAAGTCACCAAAGGTGAGAAAATAAAATCCTGCAAGTACCCAGAATGAGCTCTGGGGTTCAAAATAGATTGGAAGAGTTGGAAACATCTTACATCTAGAAACAAGGAAGAAACCTTAGTGGAAGGACTCTTTAAATTTCAGTTCATAGGGTGATCAGGCTTGTTAAAGTGGGGAAAGTGCTGGATTTGGAGGACTGGGTTCAAATTCAAGCTCTGTTACTGTTTACCTATGTTACTTTGAGGAAATCACTAGATCTCTCTGGACCTCACTTCCTTCACCTTTATAACAAGGGGATTAGACCCTCCTCAGTTCTTTCCAATTTTAAACCTATGATCCTGTGATCTAGTTCAGTAAGAAAAAAGGATGGAAGGAAGAATCAGGGTGACCCTCAGCACTCCCTGGGCTTTAGAGAGAAGCACAGAAGGGAGAGCCAACAATCAATCAATGAGTCCTTATTAAGCATTTACTATGTCAAGTGCTATGTTAGGTGCTGAGCATCATGAGGGGAAAAAAATTTAACCCCTATTCTCAATTTGCCTACAGTCTATAATGCAGGCAATATGAACACATATAAGAATATAAAATGAATACAAAGCAGTTCTGGGAGGGGAGTAACTAGAAGCTGGGTAGGGAAGGAAGAAGCTTAAGAGAAGCTTCATCTGGCTGAGTTTCAATAGAAGCTAGAGATCCTAAAAGGTATAGGCAAGGAAGGCACGCATTTCAGACACAGGGGACAGCTGGTGCAAACACATGGAAATGGAAAACAGAGACTCATGGGTGAGGGACCCAAGTCTGCTCTTAGAATTAGAGATTGCAATCATGATCAAAGTCATCCTTCACCTTTTAAGGTCGAAGAACTCTTAATTTTTTTTTCAATTCAACCTCATTTCCCTTCCCACTCTGTTCATTCTTATTTCCCTCCTCTGGATCTTTGGTAGTTCCATTATATCCTACCCAAGGTACAGTGATGTGATGTATCCAGAATTCCATAAAGCGATTCAACCCAGATTTGGTTTTCAATGTCTTTTTCAAAGTATTTGATTAGCCTTTATAGCAAACCACACAGATCCCTCAGGCCCTTTTCTATGGTTCAAGGTGCTTAATTATATATGTATATACAATATGATTGTATGCATCTATAATGTATATATGTGTGTGTGTATGTATGAATATACATATATATACTTTGCATTTTTTATTCATGTTGCAATAAAATGTGCTTCATCTGCCACTTTCCGCTTTACTCACAAAAATTCTCAAGATCTTTATGTACTTTATCTCCAGCAGCTTTGTTTTGGTCCTATACTATGCAGAGGAATTTAACATCATCTGCAAACCTGTCCTCTCCTTCCTCCATGTCATTTAATGCCTAAATAAAGCAGAAGCTTTTTGCTTAGAGTTCAACTAAAGTATTGTATAAAGGTAAGTAAAGTGTGTGTCTGTGTGTGTGTGTATGTGTGTACGCAAAGCTTTACAAGTCTCACAAATTCCTCTAAAATTAATGTGCTTATTTGGGATTTATTTAAGCTTAGTATAATTAGTAACAATCCCATTTCCACAATCTTTTGAAGTAGAAGTGTATGTTTTTATAAACACAGATCAAGATGTCTATTAGGAGGATAACATATGAGAGTCCTTTTGATTAAATAAAATGGTTTAGAATCACTAAATCACTGGTATGTAAGTGTGGAAAAATATGATGTCTAATATAATTACATCAGTTTATATGTTTGGCCAGGTATCTTTCATGCAGTGGGGTGCAATTAAGTCAATCAATCAATTACTGCACCCTACTTGAAGTAAGCAACACCTTGATGCCTTAACCAGGTGAGAATACTTCTCTGTAGAACCAATCATAGGCTTTAGTTTAAGTGCAGAAAAAGTCCTTGATCAATTTACATGTCCTTGAAAGCTACTGGTTGAACTAGAATGAGTTTGTATGGTAAGTATGCTAAATTGTTTGAGAAAACTTAGTCATAAATAAATCCAGTGATCTGAGCTTCTGGAAGCATAAAGGAGATCCATGTCAGCCAAGCTCCCAAAACAGAATTGCTTGAGGGAAAGAGGAAAATCTATGGCCTCAGTCTTGGTCTCTGCAACTCCTTGGCTGGAAGAACTTGTCAACTTCACAGAACCTACAGATTTAGATTTGTTTCCTAGGCATCCTAATAATGTTCCAGGAAGGGCAAAAATTGATGACAACGTTTGCATTAGGAACCAAGGACAGACTGAATGCAATAAAGACCTGTGGATTCAAAGCTGTATAAGGCAGGAGAAAAGCTATACGAAACATAAGAGGAAAATCTTGAGAATTCATGTTAAAAAGACTTCTAGAGTTATGACTTCTCCCTTTGCCATGTGTGCTCTCTAAACAACAGCCCACTTTTCACTGGATTCTATAGTGGGAGGGAATGCTTTTTTTTGATCAACTATTTTTGCTATATCACCTTCATAAATACCCCTTTCTAAAAGCTAATTAAGACCAGCTGACTAATTGATATTACCTGATAAATATGAGGAGGTGCACACCCATGAGGGCTCACAGGCTATAACAGAACAACATCCACCCATGCTTCAGGGTCCCATAGAACTTTGAGGATAAAAGTAGCATCTGCCCCTTGGTACCCAGCCTGCCAGTGCAAGTGAATGTTGAGAGACTAGTGCCAGATTACATGCTATGCAAAGAAATTGGAGCATTGCCATTTAAATTGTGGTTCAGAAACTCAGCATAATCAAGGTCTTTGCTAGGTGGCAAGTTTTTAAAAACTCAACGATTCCCAGTCATTTTGTTTTTAAAACATACAGAAATATTATCAACTCTTTCTTCACTCTGAAAAGAGCTTTCAGACCAACTCCCACTGGAAGCTCTTTGGTGCAGCTGAATCTCTGTCAGCCGTAGGCTCCGTTCTTAACTCTGGGTGTCAATGAGCAATCAAGGAAAAACTAGGGCAGAAAATTTCAAAGGCTATTAAGGAATTTAATGATCAAGAACACCATTTGGAGTGGGGGAAGGGGAGGAGAAGGAGTGAAGAACGAACCTCACTGTGCTTTCCCTCATGAGACACATACTTGCAATTATGGATATATCTTAATTAAAATCGCATATTCATGTTTTGCCTTTTCAGTTGGCCCTCGTATAATTAAAACTGCATTGCATTTGATGTATTTATAATTATATCTAAATGGTTATGTTAATGTTAGACTCCTACATGCTGGAAAACAGAAAACCTAAAGTACATTCCTTTAAATTGTTTCATACAGAGGATTCATCCTCAAAATACCAAAAGTTCAATGACACATTATGTCTCTTATGTTGATGCCTTTAGGATCAATGGTCAGGGGTACTTGTCTGATAAAAGAATGCTAAGGCTATAAAAGCAGCAAAGACAAACTGAGTTAAAGGATAATCTATACATAAAATGCAAATAGAATGGATTTTATAAGGCCTAATTAAGATCTTACAGAATCTAATAGGATATAATTAGATAGCTCACTAACCTAAAGAAGCAATAGTTACTAGGCGACAGACACATTAGAAGCATTAAGCAGGACTAAAAGTTTGGATTGCCCTACGGTCCCTGTCCTTTCTTTCATAGGTAGAAAAAGCCCCAGATGGGGAGTTAGGACACATGACTCCGTTAGCTCTTAAACTATCATCACAACAGTCACTTCACCTTATTGTGTGACACAGATGTATCTGGAGAGATTCATAGGATAACAGATACAGTTAGAAGGGACCTTGGAGGTCATCTGCTCCAGTCCCCTCATTTGTACATAAGGGGACGAAAGTCCAGAGAAACCCTGTGGTCACACACGTACAAAAGTGAAATCTGAACCCAGGTCTACAATCTAGTGCTGTTTCTTCTGTGCCATTCTGTAGATTTTGGTGTATAGCTCCAAATTCTGTGCCTTGATCAAAATTGTAAAGTGGGAAGGAATTCAGAGATTATCAAATCCAGTTCCTTCACTTTCTTCAAGGGTAGGGACTAAGACATTTTTGCCTTTCTTCATATTCCTACCACTTGGACTGGCACATAATAAGTTTTTTTGTTTATTTGTTTGTTTTTAGAAAAATTAGCATTGATGAGAGTGGAATGGGCTGCCTCTGAAGATAAGAGAGGACTCTTGACTAAAGTTCTTTCAGTAGGAACTGGATAGCAAATTGTGGAGAGACCTCTTGTACAGGTGTGGGTTGGATGCAATGGCATCTGCAGTCCTTTCCAATTTAGAGATACTGTGATTCTGTAAATAATGGCTTCCAGTGAGTTCCCTTTTGTGCCTACCAGTGAAAGAACACTGATGTTTTTCTTTCTGACTATATGAGGACCAAATTAAAAACCACCACTTGAATCTTTTGTCAGAGACTTTGTCCTAATCCAAATCTTCCTGAAGAATGAATCCAGAAAGTCAAAGGCTCTTAAAATCCAAAAATCTTATACAGTGACTAAAAATAGACATCTATGAATTTAGGATTTCCAATTTGCTCATTGGGAACGACATGCTTACATAAGGGCTCTCTTAAAAACGATTCATGCTCTCATCTGTGCAAAATGGAGGAGAGGTAATTCTCCCAGGTCCTCTAACGCTCTACATGTCCTCTATCTGCTGCCCTGGCTCAGAGAAAGCTTCTGGGTGAAATTCAAGAGGGAAACTTTGTCATTTACATTCATTTTACATAAGTAGCTGCCTCTTCCCCTTCAGTCTCAAAAAAACACAACAAAATGGCTGTAACAGAGACATCTCAAGAGCAGGGTTTGTCCCCATGGCAAATAAACTAAGAGAGTATAAGTGAAAGGCTGTCAAGTTTGAAAAGCATCATTTTTCACCTAGGATGGCAAGAGAGATGGAGTCAGCTAAGTAGATTGAAAAGTCAAGTAGCTTCTTGTTTAGGTATTGTGTGAGATGAAAGAGTTCAGAGTCTGAATCTGAGTTCAGAAAAGGTCTTTATTCTTTCTCATGAGAAAGGACTCTGCCTCTGTCGCCCACATGGTGTCTGCAGGGAGAGAGCAACAGGTAGAAAACAGCCCATGGTTATATAATCTTCTAATACAGAAACCCAACCCCCTCAACTGGCCTTCACTCTCATTGGTAGAGGGGCTGACCCACAACTTAAGCACAGGAATCTCTCTCTGAGACAAAGGACCCACAAACATGTGAGTGTCCAATGAAAGCAGTCTTAATCTTATTTGACATATCTTGTGCTGAGGTGGCACTGAGAAGGGTCTCCATTGCTCTAAGTCCCAGATTGCTGGAAGGTCAGCTGACTTCTAAACCTAGGCCTAGTGAATACTGAAGCCATTCTAGATTTGATTTTTCAGAATGGGGAAACTTCACTATAAATGATTATTCTTAACAGTATCATATCTCTAATTGGGAAAAGGAAGAAGATAGGCCTGGCTCCTTGACGAAGGATAATATGTCTTTGTCTACCAGGTGTTCTAGCTTACATGTATGTAAACAACTATCAGGCTATGTGTCCTTTGAAGTGAAGAAAAGAAACAAGAAAATGAAGTCTTCCAATTTAATGTTGCTATACACAGATCTATGCAAAAATCCTTATACACAGGATTTAACATCCATCATGAGGTAGTAGAAAGAGCTATGGCCCTGGGGTCAAAGAACCTGAACTTGAATCTTGACTTAGAGACTTATTTACTAGCCGTGTGATTTTGGGCAAACCTCTTAACCTTTCTAAACTTCCATTTCGTCACTTGTAAAAATGAGGATATTGAATTAGCAGACCTACTAGGTCTCTTACAGCTTTAAATATATGATCTTATGAGTCAATTATCTTGATAAATTAACTGACCTCAATATTTCTCTAGCCTCTATTCCATAAATGTATGATATCTATATTCTTCCAGCATGGTGAAGAGGAAAAAGAACATTAAGATTAAGAATTGAGACCCTCTTTCTAGTCTTGGACCTAGTAAAAACTAGATATATAATCTCAAAAAGTCAAGAGGCATTAGGCATGAAGTTTCATTGGGTATCACAGTAGAGAATTTGGTAGGACTTGGAGTCAGAAGACCCAGGTTCAATTCCCACTTCAGGAACTTATTAGCAGTATTACCCTGGCAGGTTATGTAATCTATTTTTTGCCTCAGTTTCCCCATTTGTAAAATGAAGAAGTTGGAGTTGATGACTCCTATGGTTCCTTCTAGATTTAAATATGTGATCCATTGATCTACTTTATCTTCTTTAGGTTTAGTTTTTTTGTTTCTAAAATAAGTGGATTGAACCAAATTACCCCTAAGATCCATACCATTTTCATATTCTAAAATTCCTAGAGAAACTAGATTAAAAAATTAACCCAAATTGTGTCACCATCCAGACAATCAGAAAAATAGATGAAATAGGGCTGGATCCATAAGGTTAGACTGAATCTCTCTAAAAGGCAGAAGGATAATATTAAATACTTTCACCTAACAGAAATAAGCTTTAAGATAGGGATTCTTAATCTTTGTGTGTGTATCATTAACCCTTCGGACCATCTGGTGAAGCCTATGGATCCCTTTTAAGAATAATGTTTTTAAATGCACAAAATATTATATAGGATTGCAAAGGAAACAAGTTACATTGAAATAATAGTTCATAATTTTTTTTACAGTTCACAGACCCCAGGCTAAGAATCCCCAATCTAAGGCAACAGTAATAAAATCAGTTAGAAGAGGAAATAGAGCCACTGGGAGAAAAATATAGGAGTGCCCTTTCTTTGTCAAATCACAGGGGTAATAGCTACTTTCCAGGTCTATTGGTTATACTTGTTATTGAAGTGGTTATATAGAGTTGTTATGGCACATGTGAAAGTTTTAACACCAAAAAATGTGTTTGATAAGATCATGAAATGAAGAAAAGATGTTCTTTTCTGGGCCATCACCGTGACAAGGAAAGTGAAAAAAAGATTTCTCACAACTTTCCAACATTCTCTGTTCAACAACAGAAAAATTAAAGTGCCACCATGAAACAATAATGGAATTTGAATGAAATCTCTTCAGTTTAAGGCATGATATTTGAGGAAGGACATTGGCAGTTGTGTAGGGAGGATACTGGAGGCCATGTTGTCTAAAAGAACTGGGGACATTTAACTGAAAGAAGAGAAAATGTAAATAGTCCATGATAGCAGTCTTCAAGTATTTGAAAGGCCTTTATGTGGAAAAAAAAATTAGATTTGTCCTACTTGGCCCCAGAGGGCAGAACCTAGAGCAATGAATCAAAGGTTCAGAGAGATGGACTCATGTTTTATATTCAGAAAGGTTTTCCAGTCATTATACCTATCCAAAAGTGGAATGGGCCTACCGAGGGGAATAGCGAGTTTCCCCTCACTTGGAAGTCTTCAAGCTAGGTAACTGGTCACTAGTGTTGTAGAGGGGATGTGCGCTCAGACATAAATTAGTCTGGGTGGCTTCAGAGGTCCCAACCTAACACCAAATCTGAGATTCTATGATTCTTTAAAAACAGTCACCAAGTACCCTATTTCTCTCCACACTCCTGCACATATTAGATGCTAGGTACAGCTCTTTAGCAGACCAAGAGCCAGAGTTTTCTTTCCCCCTTCTCGGCTCTTAAGAGTAAATCAGCACATTAGCAGGGAAATGAGCATAAAAGCACATATTTATGGAGTATGATATGGTTTCAAAGGCTTTTTGAGGCATACAAGCCTCATCAAAACTCTGGAGAAAGCAATGCATTGTTACACCCATTTAACAGATAAGGAAACCAAGTCTAAGGGCTAATATGCTCAGTCATAAAAGCAGTAAGGGGCAGAGTCAGAACACAAACCTAGATCAAATTAGTGTCTAAATTGGTGCTCAAATTTGGATGCATCTTTGAGGATGAGCAGCACAAGCCTTAGTTCAAATATCCCTCCTAAACACTTAATCTAGTGATGGACAAGATGAGGCCAGTTAGGAAGACTCTATGCATTTACACATACTAGATACCTGCTCAATGACTAATACAGCAATGAAATACCTATCCTCTGACTTCATCCCAGATTCAAACCCAGATCAGAATCATTCAGGTGAGCCCCACAGCTTTCACTGTTGGGACACGACATGTGAAATCCCTTTTCTCCAGCCACATTTCAGGATCCTATTTCTCCATGAGGGAGACCTACAAATGAAGATTTTTAAAAATTAGTTTACCACAGTCCTGTCTTCATGAGAATTACTGTGATTTTAAACACTGAATTGTACGGCACCAGAAAGACTGTCTAAATTTGAATGGTGTTTGTCATCTACATGACCCCTCTGGTTAAAGTTCCACACAGTGTGTGTGAATACTGGGATTTGACGTTAGGTCATTTCAGTCGTGTCAAACTGTTCTTGACTTCCTTTGGGTTGGGGGGGTGGGGTTGGTTGGTTGGTTGGCTTGTTGGTTTGTTTGTTTGTTTTGGGAAAGACAACTGATGTGGTTTGCCCTTTCCTTTTCTAGTTCATTTTACTGGTGAAGCAAACTTGCTTCAGGGTAACACAGCTAATAAGAGTCTGAGGCCAGATGTGAGCTCAAGAAAAAGAAGTCTTACTAACTCCAGATCCAGCATTCTATCACCACTAAGCTTCCCACGACTGGAGATTAAAGGGTTAAGTGTCATTCCTTCTCCCTCCCTCTGTTTTCTCCCCCTTCCCCCAGTAAAAGCTCACTTCTCTCCTACCCTGCCCATAAGCCCTGTCTCGTTCCTCTCTACTACAAACTACCTCTACTATGCCCTATATTTTGTTGATTCCTTCCCCACACCCTCCCCAGCAACTTTTTAGCTTCCTTTTATTTGCCATCTTCCTTGATGAGAATGCAAATTCCATGAGGGCAGAGATTGTCTTTCTTTCTACTTATATTTGCATTCCCAGCTTTAGCACAGTTCTCGGCATGTAGCAAACACTTAAGAAATGCTAGTTCACTGAGAAGGGTGCACTGTTAAAATAGAACACTGACCCAGGACCCTGAGGATATAAGGGACTTGCCAGTGGTCACACAGAGAGCCACCCTGCCTCTCAACAATTACATACATGAAGCTGAAATCTGCCTCTTTGTACATTATACCCACTACTTTTAGTCCCAATCTCAGTAGCAAAAGAGAATCAAAAAGTGCATTTCCAAATCCAAGTTTACTGTTTCTGAAGTTTCAAAGACAGTAACTGTGATACTCATAGTGTAGATGGTGACTGTGAGAAGAGGGGTGGATTTAAGAGTCAGAAAAACATCAGTGTGAATCCTGCCCAAGACATTATTTACCAGCTGTAGGACTTTTAAGTCATTTAATCTTTTTCATTCTCAGTTTCCTCATCTGTAAAGCAATGATAATAATACCACCCACCTCCCAGGACTATGAAGATTAAATGAGAAAACATATATAAAGTGCTTTGCAAATCTTAAAGCGCTAAGTAAATGCTAATTGTTGTTATTATGATCATGTCTCCACTGTATATTTGTTTCCATTTGTTATGGGAATCTGAAGATCTTCTCTGCCCCTAGGCCCTTTGATAGTCTCTGAGAACCTTCCCCGATTTGAAAGTATACTCTGCCCCCTAATAGGCTGAATGTGGTCACATGGAGCCTGTGGCGGGAGGCTTGTTCTTCTGGAATGCCCACACCTTGTTACTTTGTGATTGGGCAGTGAGGTCAAGAGGGCTGTGACATTCTCTGAGCCAGGAGA
>CM053580.1:121095520-121113528 GCA_028627135.1 Pseudochirops cupreus | reverse complement strand
ACAATAAAATCATATGCAATAAAGGGCCATGGAAGGATAGACTTAAAACTAATTGGAAACTAAATAATTTAATCCTAAGAATGAGTAGGTCAAACAAGAAATTATAGAAACAATCAGTAACTTCATTCAAGAGAATGACAATAAAGAGACAACATATACAAACTTGTGGGATGCAGCAAAGGCAGTTCTTAGGGGAAGTTTTATATCCCTGAGCGCATATGTGAATAAATTAGAGAAAATGAAGGTCAATGAATTGGGCATGCAATTGAAAAAGCTAGAAAAAGAACAAATTGAAAATCTCCAATTAAATACTAAATTAGAAATAATGAAAATCAAAGGAGAGATTAAAAAATTGAAATTAAGAAAACTATTGGATTAATAAATAAAACTAAGAGCTGGTTTTATGAAAAAAACAATAAAATTGATAGAACCTTAGTCAATATGATAAAAAAAAGAAAGAAGAAAACCAAATTATGAGTATCAAAAAAGGAAAGGGTGAATCTACCGCCAACGAAGAGGAAATTAAAACAATAATTTAGAATTAGTTTGCCAAATTGTATGCATATAAATTTGACAATCTTAGTGAAATGGACGAATATTTACAAAAATATAAATTGCCCAGATTAACTGAAGAGGAAGCAAATTACTTATATGACCCCATCTCAGGAAAAGAAATTGACCAAACCATCAATGAACTCCCTAGGGAAAAAATCTCCAGGGCTAAATGGATTTACTAGCAAATTCTATCAAACATTTAAAGAACAATTGATTCCAATATTCTACAAACTATTTGGGAAAATTGGTGAAGGAGTCCTACCAAATTCTTTTTATAACACAAATATGGTACTGATACCTAAATCAGGAAGAGATAAAAATGGAGAAAGAAAATTATAGGCCAATTTCCCTCATGAATACAGACACAAAAATTTTAAATAAAATATTAGCAAAAAGACTACAGCAACTTATACAAGAATAATACATTTTGATCAGGTAGGATTTATTCTAGGAATGCAAGGATGATTCAATATTAGGAAAACTATCAGTATAATTGATCATATCAACAATAAAACTAGCAGAAACCACATGATTATCTCAATAGATGCAGAAAAAGCTTTTGACAAAATACAACATCTATTACTATTGAAAACATTAGAAAGTATAGGAATAATTGGAGTCTTCCTTAAAATAATAGGTAGCATCTATTTAAAGCCATCAGCAAATATTATATGTAATGGGAATAAGCTAGAAGCATTTCCAATAAGATCAGGGATGAGACAAGGATGTCCACTATCACCCCTCTTATTCAATCTGCCACTAGAAATGTTAGCAGTAGCAATTAGAGAAGAGAAAAAAATCAAGGGAATCAAATTAGGCGAAGAAGAGACTAAGCTGTCACTCTTTGCAGATGATATGATGATATACTTAGAGAATCAAGTAAAAAACTACTTGAGACAATAAATAAATTTGGCAAAGTTGAAGGATATAAAATAAAACCACATAAATCCTCAGCATTCCCATATATTTCTAATGAAATCCAACAGCAAGAGGTAGAAAGAGAAATACCATTTAAAGTTACTGTAGACATTGTAAAATATTTGGGAATCTACCTGCCAAAACAAACCCAGGACCTATATGAACACAACTACAAAACACTTTTCACACAAATAAATTCACATCTAACTAATTGGAAAAACATCAATTGCTCATTGCTGCGTTGAGCTAATATAATAAAAATGACAATTTTACCTAAATTAAATTACATATTTAGTGCCATACCAATCAATCTACCAAAAAATTACTTTATAAAGATAGAAGAAATAGTAACAAAATTCATTTGGAAGAACGAAAGGTCCCCAATATCAAGGGAATTAATGAAAAGAAATGCTAGGGAAGGTGGCCTAGCCATACCATGAAGCAGCAGTCATCAAAACTACTTGGTACTGGCTGAGGAATAGAGTAGTGGATCAATGGAATAGATTGGGTACACAAGACTCAGCAGTCAATGACTGTAGTAATCTACTGTTTGATAAACCCAAAGACCCCAATTTTTGGGAGAAGAACCCACTATTTGACAAAAACTGCTGGGAAAACTGGAATATTAATATGATAGAAACTGGGCATAGACCATTATCTAACACTGCATACCAAAATCAAGTCTAAATGGGTGCATGATCTAGGTATAAAGGCTGATATTGTAAGCAATCTGGGAAAGCAAGGAATAGTTTACCTGTCAGATTTATGAAGAGGGGAAGACTTTATGACCAAAGAAGAATTAAAGAGCATTATTAAATGCAAAATGGATAATTTTGATTACATTAAATTGAAAAGTTTCTGTACAAACAAAGCCAATGTAACCAAGATTAAGAAGGATGTGGAAAACTGGGACAGAATTTTTACTACCAATGTCTCTGATAAAGGCCTCATTTCTAAAATATACAGAGAATTGAATCAAATCTATAGCTTCCCTTATTTGGGTTCCTCACCAAACTTTAACATTTCTTCTTCCTTTGCTTCTCACTGTTTCTGAGGCATTACTGATCTTAATCTTTCACCATCCTTCTTTGTAAGATTTTAACAAAACAGTTTAAATTCTAAACTGGCATTTTTCTTGTTTATCTCTGTTCTTGGTAGGTAGTCATAGCATTTTCTGACTAAGGTGGCTTTTTGGGTTATTTTGATGTCCTTGTTATACAAGTGATTGATATCAGTTAAATCTCTATGCAAAATTGTAATTGATTTCAAAGTCCTTTACCAGTTTCTTTCTTTCTTTCTTCCTTCCTTTCTTTCTTTCTTTCTTTCTTTCTTTCTTTCTTTCTTTCTTTCTTTCTTTCTTCCTTCATTTCTTCCTTCCTTCCTTCCTTTCTCTCTCTTTCTCTTTCTTTCCTTCCTTCCTTCCTTCTTTCTTTCTGGAAGGCAAGGCAATTGGAGTTCAGTGACTTACCCAAGGTCATACAACTAGTAAATGTGTCAAGTGTGTGAGGCTGAATTTGAACTCAGGTCCTCCTGACTCCAGGACCAGTGCTCTATTCACTGTGCCATCTAACTGCTCCCCATTCCCTATTTTTAATATCAGTAGCTTGTTTCAGTCAATACATTGCAATGTATTAATTGTGTTCCATTTCTTTCTTATTTTTATTCTCTTCTATCTCTCTTTTTCTTAATACACACAATTCTCTGTCTGTCTGTCTGTCTGTCTCTCTCTCTGTCTGTCTGTCTGTCTCTAACAAGTCAGTGGTCTGAATATAATAATAAATATAATATAATAAATAATAATAAATATAATAAACAGAGGTAATTTCACCTCCATTTTGCCTGGCTTATTCCTTCAATTTCTTTTTCTTGTATTGTTGTAGCTAGAATTTATAGGAGAATATTAAACAATGGTGGAGATGATGGGCAACTTATTTTACCCCTAATTTTATTAGGAAAATTTCTGCTGTTTTTGCATGATAGTTAAGTACTAGATTTTGCTTTTAGATAAATGCTTTTTGTGCATATTAAGGCAGGGATTTTTCATTCCTTTTGTTTTTAGTGCTTTTATTATGAACGAATGGTATACTGTATTATTGGTTTTTCCTAATAGTGAAATAATGACATTTAAAATTGTTTTACATTACTAGTATATTTATATTTAGTTCACTCTTAGGTTTATTTTAGGGTTCTTATTAGTAGAATACTTTCTCATTTCTTATATAAATCCAACCTGGTTCTTGTGATTTTTTAAAAAGTACATACTGTTGTGGCTTCCATTTTAGAATTTTATGTAACACTTTTATTATCATTATTCATTAGAAAGAGTGCTCTTTATTTTTTCTTTTCCTGTCTTATCTCTCTGTGGTTTGGGTATTCAGACCTTATTCATCTTATAGAAAAGGGTTTGCAAGGTAGATTTTTTTCTTTTTCTTTTTCTTTTTGCAAATAGTTTATGTTGCATAGCTGCTATTTTTTTTTTAAATCATTTTATAGAATTCACTTGTAAATCCATCTGGGCTTTTCCGTCTGGCTTTTCAGTCCATCTGGTTTTGTCCTTTGGGAGTTCATTTATGTTCAATTTCCCTTTCTGAAATAAGATTGTTTAGATTCTCTATTTCTCATTCTGTTAATGAGTGCATTTAAATTTTTGGAAATATTTATCCATTTCATTTAAGTTTTCATAGGATCACAAATTTAAATTTAGAACAGACCTGAGGGATTATCTAACTTAACCTCCTCATTTTATAGATAACTAAGCTGAGGTTAGGAAAAGTTATGTGACTTGCTCAAGATCAGAAGTTATTAAGTGACAGAGATGAATATAAGTCTTCATCCTTTTACTCTGATCTAGGGCTCTTTTCACTATAGTATACCAACTATCCTGATGTTCAGTTGTCAGTTTTGTTGGTATATAACATATGTAATGGTTTTTGATAATTTTAAAGTATTTACTTTTGTTCATTGGAAATTTTTCCTTATTTTAACTTTGTTAGTTTGGTTTTTATTCTCTTCCTTTTTGTATCAAAGTATCAAATGGTTTGTCTATCTTGTTAGTTTTTTTTTAATAGCTCACTTTTATTCATCATTTTTATATGCTTTTTGTTTTTAATTTTGTTTATGTCTCTTTGATCTCCATGCCTTCTACTTTTATGGGTTTCTTCCCCCTAGTTTTCTTTTTTTAAAATTTCTGTTATAAGTATTTAGAAATAGAAAATTTCCCTAAGGACTACTTTAGGGGAAAATTTAGTTGTATCCCAATGGTTTTGGTATATTTTCTCTTTGGTATCATTAAAAAAATATAATTATGTATTGATTCTATATTTTGTTGTTTATCCTACTTATTTGTTAGGACTAGATTTTTATATTTATTTAAGTCCAAGTCCTTTGCTTAATTTCTTGTTATTAATTATAATTTTTATTGCATTCTAGTCTCCAAATATTTGTATCTTTTTGGCATTTTACCTTTTGTGATATTTTTTTATAGGTCCCTATGCCCCAGAATAGTCCATTTTTAAAAAGATACAACAAAATATTTAAAATAGATATATTCCTTAAGATTTCCACTCAATAATGGCCAAAGGCTATCATATCTAATTTATTTATGAACTCTTTGGATCCTTAAATTATTTTTATTTCTCTTTTGATTAGATTTATATGAATTTGAAAGAGATCTGTTGAAATTAGAGACACAGAAATCATTATCTTAGTATCTAGATTTTGCTACTATATTTTCCTTAAATTAATGAGATGCTATGCTATTCATTGCACATATCAAATATTGACATTAGTTAATTATCCATAATACATTTAAACATAGTGTAATTCCTTATCAATCAATTAATCAATCAACAAGCATTTATTAAGCACCTATTATATACCAGGTACTATACTAGGTACATAAAGTCCCCATTAGTGCAAACATTAGATTTCCTGGAGAGGTCAAATGTAATCAAATCTGAACAATAGTTCAGAGTCATCATTCTATATTAAATATGACAATTGGTTCCAGCCCAGGGGGAATATGTAGTACAAATTTGAATAATAACATGATCACTTCAGAGGATTCAATAAAAACAAAATCAAAACATTACCTACCTTTATCGACCTTTCACGTTACTAGGGTAGAAAACACAAAGGTATGCAAAATATGCAAAATAAATATGATATAATTTTTGAGAAAAAAGAATGATCAAGAGTATCAAATGCTGTAGAAAAGGTAAAGAAGGATGAAGGCTAAGGTGATAAGACCATTGGAATTGGAAGGAGTTCAAATGATTGTTGGTTACCTTTCAGTTGTCTGGTAGAGTTGAGAACCAGATAGTAAGGGGCTTTGATATGGAAGACCTTAAATTCCAGGTTTAGGAGTTTGTATTTTATTCTGGGACCAATTCAGAGTCATTGAAATTTTTTGTGTGCAGGAGTGACATGGCATATTAGAGTGCAAACTATAGCCCCAATCAGTTTTTATCATATCTGTACAATGTACTTGCCAGAGCATGTTTTGTTAAACATGTATAGCCTACATCAGATTGCTTGGGGAGGGGGAAGGGAAGGGAGGGAGGAAGAAAGAAAATTTGGAACTCAAAATCTTATAAAGGTAAATGCTGAAAACTATCTTTACATGTAATTAGAAAAATAAAATACTATTAAATGGGAGAAAAAGAGATAATGAATCTAGGAAAAAAATAAATCTTTGGGCATTATTCCAGATTGCTCCTCAAATGGTTTGATCCTTTCATAATTCCATCAACAGTGGTGTCTCATTTTTTCCACATCCCCTCCAACATTTGTTACTTTTACCTTCTATCATTTTAGCCAATCTGGTGTATTCAGATAAAATAGATTTATGAATACTCCTTCCTTTTTAACATGTGTCAGATAATTGTACTAACACCAATTTTCCTTGAGGGTGTGAATTATTGGTGTGTGTGTGTGTGTGTGTGTGTGTGTGTGTGTGTGTGTGTGTGTGTGTGTTTTATATTCCCAAGCTAGCATAATGCACGATGCATTTAAAACATTAAAAAAAATGCTTAATGGTTATTGTACAGGAGTCAGTAATCAACGATGTAGGCTGACTGATATATTTTGTTTGTTTGGGCATATATATCCTAAGGACCAAGATTTCAGGCACAATGTACTGTATTTAACTTTGGATTGTAGAGTTCAGGGTGAGAATTTGCACAAATACTACTCTGAAGAAAACTGAAATGTATTCATTAACATTTGTGACAAAAGATGAAGAGATACAAAAATTTTATGAAGAACTTGAAAAAACCCATAAAATTAAAACAAAGATGGACATAAAATAAGATGGAATTCTTTTTTTAACTTGAAAAATATAGCTTATGGTTAAGGAACCAAAAAATCTAAAGGATTTTAGAATATGAAGAAACATGCATCATTTCTTCAAGAAGATAGTTTGAAGGTGCTAAAAAGTGGTGAGGACTAGATATACACAAAGAATGAAATTCAGTAATATTAACATATAGGAAATAACTAATTGCTAATATGGGAGTCATTTTAGCGCTCTATGTACGAACCAAATGGACTTGGAAATGCAAGGGTCAAAAGTAAGAAAAACAAAATTTTGAAAAATGAGAAAAAAATGAGCATTTTTTATAAAAGGATTTTTAAAAAAAATTTTATAAAATGCGAAGATGGAA
Organism: Pseudochirops cupreus; assembly: GCA_028627135.1. Classification (NCBI taxonomy): domain Eukaryota; kingdom Metazoa; phylum Chordata; class Mammalia; order Diprotodontia; family Pseudocheiridae; genus Pseudochirops; species Pseudochirops cupreus. The sequence goes on along the minus strand of CM053580.1, from coordinate 121,106,392 downwards.
ACATTTGTAATTAATAGCACATGCACTTACTAGTTTTGTGGTCTTAAGCAAATCACTTAATCTGATTGGGCCTCATTTTCCTTATTTTTAAAAGGAAAAAGTTGGGTTGGATGGCCTCTGAGGTCCCTTCTCACTTCTGGTCTATGATCCCATGATATATACAAATATATACAAAGATATTGTAACACTTTTGCTTGATTGTTAAAAGGATTAATTAGCAAATATAATATACATATATACGTATCTGTATGTATTTTATTTGAAGTGGCACTTTTGCTTGATTATTATATAAAGCGGTATGCTTAGGCTAACCCACATTGGTTCAAGAGCTGATGGTTAAATTTTCAGTGTAAGCATTTACAGCTTAGAAGTTTGCAAATGCTACAAATCAGGGCTTGATTTATTATTTTGATGACTGGCTAAACTTAAGAAAGTGATAGAGAAAATATTAATAATGCAGATTAAAAGTGTGTATGGTTGTTAAATATTTATTAACACACCCTTTGTTATAATTCTAAATTTTGTAAAGAATCTCATTATTCTAGGCCTCCTTCTTTATGGAGCTATTTACATATAAGAGATCATGACTATTTACAAAGCCAGTAAAGTGACTGCTCTCGATATTTGTGCTGGCTAACCACCAACCAAACCTCCTCAATCAATTAAAATGTACAGGATTGTCAATGTGAAGAGTTACTGGTGGAGACAAAAAGAGCACTTTTTGTTTTCTTATCAAACCTTCATTCTACTATATATACAAAAATGGTAATTTTATTTAGTGTTTGTTAAGTTCAGAAAAAAAATATTAAAAAAAAGTCCAAAGTGGAGATTGAGAAGAAGGAACTAGAGACAAGAACCTAGAAGTGGGCTTCCCAAAGTTTGAATTAATATGCACGTTGTCTTTCCCTACAAATACTTTGTGCTTTGCATAGGTGTGGGACTACAAACCTAGAAGATATATGTTCTCTGGGGAGAAATAGAAAAGCATGGACTGGGGGTACAAAGACCAAGGATTGAAGATGCCAAGGTCATCCATTCCATCTTGAGCCACCACCAGTCATCTTGATTCTGTCCTGCCACTGCACTGTGATGGCTCTGGAAGAGAGAGTGAGACTCCATTCCATTTTATCATTTTTACCTACCTCAAGGTACTATGGCAACAGGCAAGTGATGAAATAGTAAGTACACATACACTGGGATCCTGTACATAGGTGGCCCAGGCCATAGGGTTGTCTTCTCACTGGAAGCAGCAGTGGGATTGGGTAGCTCCCTGGATATCTGAAGACCCTTTTAAGGACCGTGCTGTTCACTTTCTGGTATGAGGAAGGAGCTAGAAAAGGTGCCCTAAAACTTACCCAATCCTGGCCTGATTATCACAGCAGGTGGGGATCCAGCCCTATGGTCAAAACATAAAAAAATGTAGAAAAACTTTTGCAAAGCTGGTTATACTTAGCATTGGTACATGGAATGTGTGCACATTTATAGATAGCACAAAATCCAGTAGACTTGGAAGACAAATAGCTCTTATTTCAAGAGAACTCAGTAAGTATTGCATCCAAATAGCAGGCCTGAGTGAGACAAAGCTGACAAATGAAGACTAGCTTACTGAAGTTAGAGCTGGATACACATTTTTCTGGAGTGGCCACAGTAAAGGGGAGCACTGTGAAGTTGGTGTAGGTTTTACAATCAAAGCTAATCCAGTCAACAAGATTGTATGTCTACCAAAAGGAGCAAATGACAGATTTGTGACAGTGCACTTGCTACTTGAAGAAAAATTTTACACCACCATCATCATTGCCTTCGCTTCCACCGTTGTGAACCCTGATGAGGTCAAAGAACATTTTTATGAAGACTTGGAGACCCTCATCATCAATGTGCCAAAAGAAGTCAAGCTTATAATTCTGGGTGACTTTAATGCTAGAGTAGGCTCAGACTACCAGACATGATACAGAGTCCTTGGGTGGAATGGTGTTGGAAATAGCAACAGCAGCGATCGCTTACTAGTAAAGATTTGTGCATCTCATAATCTTCTCATCACCAACATTGTCTTTTGTTTACCTAAATGCAATACAACTTCATGGACACACCCTTCCTAACAAACACTTGCATTTCATAGACTATGGTGATTGTAAGGAGAAGAGACAGGCTGTACTGTGAGAGTGACAATGGCAATGTGTGACACAGAGGGCTGGACTGATCATAGACTTATATTCTGCAAACTAAATATTCACATTCAACAAAAGTAGTGGCCCCAAGAAAAAATGACTACCAAAAGATGTCAATAGATTAGAGCACTCTGAGTGGAAACAGTTTGTTGCTTACTTGGTAGGAAAGTTAAGCCAGCACACAGTTGGCAACAGTGGGACACAAAAGGAGTAGGCAGCTTTCAGAGATTTGGCGTATAGCACTGCATTTACTCATCTGGATCAGAACACTAGCAAACATCAAGACTGGTTTGAGGAAAATGATGGGGACGTTCAGAAGCTGCTAAATGAAAAACAAGCACTTCACAGGATTTATCAGTAGCGTAGTTCATCTGTCTCTAAGAAAACAGTATTTAATTCCATCAAAAGTAAAGAACAAGTGAAGCTTAGAGACATCAAGTTTTCTTGGTTCAGGAACAAGGCAAATGAAATTCAGTTTTAGGCGGATAGTAATAATTCAAAACACTTTTATGATGCCCTGAAATCTATTTATCAGCCAAAGACCTGTGGTGTATCTCAACTACTCAGTGCTGATGGAGCCTCATCGATTAGTGATAAGGACATGATCCTAGAAAGAAGGGTTGAACACTTCCATAGTGTTCTTAACAGACCATCATCAATCAATGCTGAAGCCATTGACTGTTTACTTCAGGTTGAAGTCAATCCCTCCCTAGCTGAAGTTCCAACTGAAATGTTGAATGTCATTAGGCTCCTTTTGTGTGGCAAAGCACATGGCGCTGATTCTATTCCAGCTGAGATTTACAAGGTGGGCAGTTCATTGCTCATGCAAAAGGTGACTGCAATTTTCCAGGTTATTCAGCAAGAGGAGATTATTCCCCCAAGAGTTCAAGGATGTCTCCATTATCCATCTCTATAAAGGTAAAGGAAATAGTTTATCCTGTGACAATCACAGGAGTCTCTCTCTTAGTCATTGCTGTCTAGACTCTTGCTAGAATCCTCCTTAATCAGCTAGATCTTTCAACTGGAAGATGATCACCTACCTGAGAGTCAGTGTAGCTTCAGAAAGGGCCAAGGAATGATTGATATAGTATTTACTGTCCAACAACTCCAAGAGAAATTCCAGGAGCAGAAAAGAGGTCTGTACACAATGTTTGTAGATCTGACCAAGGTCTTTGATGCTGTCAGTTGTGAGGGCTTATGGAAAATTATGCCCAAACTTGATTGTCCAGAGAAATTCATAAGTATCATGCATCAGTTTCAGAAAGGCATGCTTGCCTAGGTTCTGGATGATGGACAATGCTTATGCACTTTCCCAGTCACCAATGGAGTGAAACAAGACTATGCTTGTTCCCATGCTTTTTACAATGATGTTTTCAGCCATGTTGTCAAATGCCTCCAATGAGGACAAACATGGCATCAAGGTCAGCTACCACACTGATGTTAAATTTTTCAACTTAAAAAAACTACAACAAGACTAAAGTGGAGGGAGTGTTGGTGCATGATTTTTTGTTTGCAGATGATTGTACCCTCAATGCAGCCTCTGAAGCTGAGATGCAACAAAGTATGGATCAATTCTCTACTGCTTGTGCTAATTTTGGCCTAACAATTAACTCCAAGAAAACACAGGTGCTCCATCAGCCACCACCACACCATCCATATGTAGAATCATCAGTTATACCAAATGGAGAAGTTTTGAATACTGTGGATAAGTTCATTTACCTTGCTATTTTCCAGGGATGTACACACTGATAATGAGGCTGACACCTGCATTGCAAGATCTACCTCAGTGTTTGCAGGGCTCTGAAGGAAAGTGTGGGAGAGATGAGATGTTAGACTGACTATCAAACTGAAGGTCTACAGAGCTATTGTGCTGACCTCATTCATATATGCCTAGTACATCAATGCGATGCTAGGAAATTGAATTGCTTTCATTTGAATTGTCTTAAGATTCTGAAGATCACTTGGCAAGAGAAGATACCAGACACTGACTTCTTTTCTTGAACTAAACTGCTAAGTATTCAAGCTCTCCTTCAGAGAGTGTAACTCTGATGGGCTGGCCACATTGTTTGAATGCCAAAGATACTCTTGCCAAAAAGACTATTTTATGGTGAACTCATACAGGGCAAGAACTCACATGATGGTCAGGAAAAACAATACAAGGACACTCTCAAGGTCTTTCTTCAGAACTTTGGAATTGATTGTGTGACATTGGAGACACTGGCACAGGACCACCCAGCATGGTGTGCCCTCATCAGAGAAGGTGCTGTGCTCTATGAGCAAAGCAGAACAGCAGTAGTTTAAAGAAAATGTGAGATACTCAGATTAAGAGAATTGACTCCAAATGTTCACATGGACTATTTGTACCTGACCTGTGGTAGAGCATTCTGAGCTCCTGTTGGTCTGATCAGTTACAGTTGGACACACTATAACTTGACTCTAACATGGTGATGTCATTTTGGTCCTCTTCAAGAACTAAGGACAACAACCCATCAAAGTGTTTTTACAAGCAACTGTTTATAGTTATCCTAAATTAAAAGTTTCTTGAATAGCAGTATTCACTTATAAGTATGTCTCCTATAACTTTGACTGCATCTAACAGTTAACCTTAGTATCAGTTGTCATTATTTAGCACTTTAAGGTTGCCCAAGAGCTTCAAATACATGCTCTCACTTGGTCCTTATAGTAATCCTATGAGATGGGCACTAATATTACCCTAATTTTGCACATGGGAAAATTGAGGCTTAGAGGGATTAATTTACTTGCCTAGAATTGCAAGATTTAGACCTAGTTCTTTCTCACTCCAAATCAAACACTCTATTGACCTAGGTTCAAATCTTTCTTCAGTCATGTACTAACTGTGTGGCTTTGGATGGCTCCCCAAACCTCTTTGAGTCTGTTTCTCATCTATAAAATGAAGAGGCTAGGTTTAATGAGCTCCAGGGTTGCTTTGAGCTCTAAATCTGTGAGCCTATGATCCTGTGACTATAACATACTTCCAGGTGCCAGTTGGCATTGATAGATGAAAGCTGTCATTGGAAGTCATTTGCTTACCTATGCCAGTTGCTCCCACTATGGTCCAACATGAAACCTCAGCCTTATTCAAACAAATTTCAGTGTTTTCCACAAAGGCTCTATTCATTTCTGAATCTGTGCTTTTGCTTGTGCCCTCTACTCACCTGTAATGTCTTCTCCATTATTCTTCATCTATCCAAATTTTATGTATCTTTTGGGACCCAATTTAAATTTCATTTTCCCTTCCCTTAACAAGTTTAGCCTATACTTCTCTCTCCTTCTTCTGGACTCCTAATGTACTTTTCTGCTAGGGCAGTGTAGCACCAATGCAATATTCACAGCACCCATGATCACTATAAATATATCTGCATGGTATTCAATTGCAAAATGTAACAAACTCTCCTAGAAGACAGAAGAAAAACATTTATTCAGACACCAGAAAACCAAATCCCTAACCAGTAAGCTGATTCTATCATAGTAGCAAAGAAATTAATCAACCACAACAGCATAGAGAGCCACAGCATCCCTTAGCCTTTCCACAAATCAACATTTACTCACAAGCCTGTCTGCTTGCCTGCTGTCCTCTCTTCTCCCACCATCTAGCTGTTCTGACTCCCAGCTTCCTGTGGGCCCTGCTCCACCCTTCAGCAAACTCCTCCCACCACAGGCTCCATGTGATGACATTCATCATATTAGGGAGAGGAGTATATTTTCAAAGCAGGGAAGGTCTTCAAATTCCCATTCCCATTACAGGCAGACATCCCCACAGATGTTATATATTTGTTTCAGTCTTGTATATCTTGTCTTTCTTGCTAAACTGTAAACTCCTTGATAGTGCTATCTTACATTTCCTTTCTATTCTCTACAGTGTCTAGCACAGTGCCGTGCACACAGTAGATACTTAAAAAGTACTAGAGATGATTGGATGAATAGATCTGCAGATGGATGAATGATATATGCACTTTGGAGTGTGCCTTTCTTAAAACATGGGATTTCATTGAATGACCTCTTAATAGCCATTTATCTTAGTACTATTAGACATCTACCTACCATTTTTTCCTTTGATTTTACCAAAGAAATCTAGTGAGCCTTATAAAACTGGGTTTTCCTACAGATTTGTGATCTCATAGTCAGATAAAAGCTTATTTAATTTTATTGTAAAATTTAAAATAGTGTCATTAGTTGGGTGCAGATTAAGACTATCAATTTTTTTTTTGGACACAGGAACATTGCTTGCCAGGACCTCAATGCAGGGACATTCTTCCAAATATAAATTTTACTATAATATTTCTGACATTTTATAATGTATTTGAAGACTTCTCCCGCCTTCCTCCTTATCCTTATTGGGTTTGTTTGATATGTAGGGGAAGGTCAGGGGTTTTTTTTTTTATTTAAAAGCAATATTGATCACAAATATCAATGAGTCAGTCAACAACACTTACTGAGTTCCCACTGGGCATAGTTTATATTACTTGTAGTGGGAGTTGGAGGATATAAAAGAAGTAGGAAAAAATGTAATTTCTCTTTGTCCACATGACACCCTACACAGATTACTCTTCTAGAAAATGAGGATGATAATACTATGATAATACTTTTACTAACTATCCCACAGGCCATTGGGAAGAAAATACTTTTAACACTGAAAAGTCCCATGTGAAAAAGAGAAAGAGAGAGAGAAAGAGAGAGAGAGACAGACAGACAGACAGACAGACAGACAGAAAGAGAGAGAGAAACAGAGTCAGAGACAGACAGAGAGAGACAGCTAGACAGAGACAGAGACACAGAGACAGAGACACACACAGAGACACACAGAGACGCACACAGAGACAGAGACAGAAACAAAGACAGAAACAGAGAGAGATAGACAGACAGAAAAAGAGAAGAGAGAGAGAAAAAGACAGAGACAGAGTTATTTAAGTGGAAACATAACAAGGGAAAGACAGAGACAGAGGAAGACATATAGAGAGACATGTAGAGATACTCAGAGAGACATGGAAAGAAACAAAGACAGAAACAGACAAAGGGAGAGAAAGCTGTGAAGCATCAAGAGATGCACTGGATGTACAATAGTGTGTTTTATTGTGAGAGTTCTTAACCTTAGGTATGTGACTTGGTTTTTTAATATTTTGAAAACTATATTTCAATATAATTGGTTTCCTTTGTAATACAATGTATTTTATTTTATGCATTTAAAAGCATTATTCTGAGAAGGGGTCCATAGGTTTCACCAGACTGCCAAAGGGTCTATGACACAAAAAAGATTAAAAGTCACAGCTCTATTGCCTTTTAAATTCTCATAAATTTATTGAGCACAAAGTTCATAAGTATTAAAGGAGACAGAGCAAAAGAGCAATAATTTTCTTGAGGATATTAAAAATTCATTAGAAATTAAAGGTGGAAATATAATACACATGGCATGTTCCATCTGTCTATCTAACTCCTTAAATACTGAAGGCCAATATTTCTGTTGCATCTATTGTGAGCTGAATCTATTTTTAACTGGATGAAAGAATTACATAATTAAACTGTGGTTCTCAAAACATATATTGACTCAATATAGATTTTCCATGATTTGAATATTATATGCCTACGTTTTATAATTTCTCTAATTTTCAAATGACAAGGACAGTCACCATGATCCTCAGCTAACTCCTACCTCCAATATGACATATTTACAGTCCACTGGTTCCATCCGTCCTTCCATCCTGTTGTAGGAATCTGGTTAAGGCACCGAGAGAATTGGAGTATTTATAATTGTTGCTTCATCTGAAGTTTTTATTTGGAAACAGAGACTATTGGCTATTCTGATTCTCTAGCTGTTCCTAAAATGTACACAAATGGGATAGGGATGGAGTAGATAGCAAACAGGGTCCTCTGCACCTCAGAAAGTGTGGTTTACATATCCACCATGAAGAATTTCATTTCTGGTGACTTCAGCATGTAGAGGTGGGAACAGAGACTATGAGACCAGAGCTTATCTTTTAATAGATAAACACGGGCTAGGATTTGGGTGGAAGACCTTCTATAAAAAGTCCCAGAGTAAAGGAAAACATCTGGAGCCTCCTGGCTGTCTGAATGGTACATGGATTCTAGCTAACTGTAAATATCCATGAACAAAGAATATCTCAGTAGCCAATATTTTTCTCTGCTGGTATCAAATGAAATTCATTTGGTATCAGCTGGAGTTTTTATAGTGCTAATGGAAGTTATTTTCAGTTATCACGTCAGTCCATAAGTATACAAAGGCAGCAATTTCACTGGTAATCTGGAGATCGGTTTGTATGTGGGGGGTATGCTTTAGACCGCTTTTGCAGTGCAAGCTTTTATCTTAAGAAATGTGGGGAATCATAAATAAAGAGAGAATGATAAAATAGAACATTCAACCAGGGCTAAGGTTGGGTTTGGAAACATTTCATAGTGTGAACATCTGAACTCCAGAGATGGGGTGATGTCCAGGAACCCCTGTGCGCGATGGGGAGCAGATGTAGCCGCAAACTCAAACTGCCTGATGTTAGTTAGCCCTCACCATAATTACTCTTTAAATACTGACAGTCCTTGTTTCTATGTAGCAGCTAGCTGTTCTCATTCCATTGGATGGAATAGGGTTGGAACCATCCAATTTTGTGTTTTTAATAAACTCATGTAATTTTATCATTCACCCACCAGGTGCTAGAATGACGATGAAGTCCTATAAATAAGACTTTGCTCTCTGCAGGTTTTTAATTATTTATATTTATTCTTTTATAAGCAAATTCCTACCCCTCATTGAGAGTAGCATGTGTGGAGACTGGAATTTTAAAATGTATTGCTGAGGTTGTTCAACTAGATAGGACCCATATAAATTTTTTTTCCTCCATGAAGATCAGAATCACAGAATATTGGAGTTATGAAGGACCTTAGAATTTACCTGGTCCATTTCTCTTATTGAAGAGATAAAAACAAAACAAAACAGAAGCCCAGAAAAGTTGACTTGCCTAAGACCTTGAAACAAGATCATGGCAAAGTCAAACTTAGAACGCCCATCTCTCAACTCTCAGATCAACCTTCTTCGACCTACTCCATGACTGAGGAAAGGCACTTTACACTTCAGCTATACATAGCCAGTGCCAATGACTAACACCATTTGAAAAAGTCTTTTTTTGTGGAATAACCACAGCAGTGGAAGTCTCTATAGGCCAGATATTGTATGTTTCAAAGGTCAAAGTAATGAGTAGCTGGCTCATGTAAATTGCATTTCTCTTCTCACTCTTGATGGAAGAAGGAAAGTTTTAAAAACCTGTCTATTAACAATTAGTCTGCCTACTGTGTGCTGAAAACTCTCTGCTAAGATCAAGTATTAGACTTAAGGTCAAGAAGATTTGGACTCAAATCCCAACTATCAGACTTATCAGTTTTTCAGACTCTAAACAAGTTAATGTCTCTGAACCTCAGTTTCCTCATCTTATAAAATAGCTATTGTAATAATACTCTTGGTACTTGTCTCTCAAGGTTGTTATGAAATTCAGAAATGCTTTGCAAACTTTAAAGGGTTAAATAGATGTCAATGATTGTCATTATTGATTTTTTCAAAGATATTTAATAAATGCTTGCTGACATTAATTCAAAGAATTTTCATACACATTGTTCCATATGTTCTTTGCAATGATCTTGTGGAATAGGGTAGACATCATTATCTTTCTTCAGATGCAGAAATATAGTCTCAGAGAAATTAAATAACTTGCTTAAAGTCAGTCAGCTAATCAGTAGAGGATTGGGGACTAGAAGGAAGGTTTTCCATGTGCCTACACCCATTCTCTTCCCATAATACCACACTACCTTCCAGTCTCTTTTCTTCATTTGTTCACAATCCAACTGAGAAGACCATGTATTTTTTGTTGTTGTGTACGACTCTTTGTGACCTCATTTGGGGTTTTCTTGGCAAAGATACTGGAGTGGTTTGCCATTTCCTTCTCCAGTGCACTTTACACATGAGGAAACTGAGGCAACCAGGGTTAAATGACTTTCCCAGGGTCATACAGCTAGTGTCTGAGGTCAGATTTGAACTCATGTAGATGAGTCTTCCTGACTCTAAGCCTGGTGCTCTATTTACTGTACCAACTAGCTGCCCAAAGAAAAGGAAATCTGTCTGGAAGCCATAATACAGCCAGAAAAGAACATACAAGAACTGAGGGGACACAGATTTAAGAAATAAGAGTAAGACTAACCAGGAATAGATTCCTAAAGATTGGGGTGGGAGGAGAAGAAACACAGGGAAGAATTTGGGAAAAAAAGATTTTCTCCCAAAGACTTGTTTCTTTCTAATCAAATTTGGCGAATGGAGGAAGATAAATGTCCCTCCCCCCACCAAAAAAACCCAACAACACGACTTTCTATTTCTTTTATTCCAGACTTCCACCAATCACTGGGAAGGCTTTCTAAAGGAGGTTAACTTAGAGTCATATTTTGAAGTAGAAATATATTGTTAGGTTTCTTTATTCATCTGGTATATTATGTTGCATTTTATTTTTTAAAAATTCTAGTTTTTCAAAGCCAATGTAACCAAGGTTAAGAGGGAAGTGGGAAATTGGGAAAGAATATTTACAACCAACGTCTCTGATAAAGGCCTCATTTCCAAAATTTACAGGGAATTAAGTCAGATTTACAAGAATACAAGTCCTTCCCCAATTGATAAATGGTCAAAGGATATGAACAGGCA
>CM053580.1:121080162-121095020 GCA_028627135.1 Pseudochirops cupreus | reverse complement strand
CAATTTTTCCTCCACTTCTCTTATTTGATTTTCAAAATCCTTCTTAAGTTCCTCTATGGCCTGTAATCAGCTTACATTTTTCATGGAAGCTTTTGGTGCAGGAGTTCTGACTGTATTGTCTTCCTCCTGTTCCATGCTTTGATCCTTTGTGTCCCCAAAAGAGGAATCTAAAGTTGGATTGCTGTTCTTGCTCTGCTTCCTTTGCCTGCACATGTGGCCAGTCATTAATTTGATTTTTGAGCAATAGCAGAACTCTGCTTCCAGAGGGGAGAGCTTTGTCCCAAATTGCTGGGGTTTTCATAGCTGCTGGAGCTATTAGAAGGCAGTCTCTGCAGCCCCCACCAGCTTTGGCTTACTGGTCATGCACCTCAGGACCACCACCCAGGACATGATCCTGATCCAATCAGTTTAGAGCACTTAGCCTCTGAATGATCCTTGGCCCCCCTGCAATCTGCAGGCTGCGAGCTCTGAAGCAGCCATGTGGAAGTGGCTGCAGGGGCTGTTTCCTCTGCTTTCTTGCCCTGGGGGCAGTTGGCTGGACCCGCTTTTCTCCCTCAAATTTAGCTGAGTTCCACTGACCTTTCACTTTGTCCTTGTGTCTTATGGGTTGGTAATTCTGGAAACTGCCACAGCTGTCGCTGACTCACTCTCTGAAGTACTCCAGCTGTGGCTTGTCCTGACCACCCTGGGGCTAAGCCACAGTTTCAGGCCAGGCTGGGCTCAGCTCTCAGTGCTCTGAGATGAGCCCTTCCCATCCCACCTGCTGGGCTGCCCTCAGCAGGAGATGTGTTTTTCTGTATTTTTGTGCATTCTGGAGCTCTAAACTTTGTTTAGAATCACATTTTATAGGTATTTGAGGTGGTTATGTTGGGAGCTGCTGAGTTCTCCTGCTTCTATGCCGCCATCTTGAGTCTGCCCTCCTAGATTAATTTTAGGAAGGACACTAACTATGCTTCCTTTTACACTGAGACTTACCCTCAGGACTCCTCTTCATTTGTTGTCTTGCCCTTTCTCAGGTAGTCTTCCCCTCCATTCTCTCTTCTTAAATTTCCTCCCTCCACCCACCTTTCCAGCTCTCCTATGTTTTATATCTTTCCCATTAGAATGCAAGGTCTTTCTGCCTTTCATAGACTTGGCTCTTCTCAGCAATGCAAGGATCTAAGACAATTCCAAAAGATTCATGATGGAAAATGCTGTCTACATTCAGAGAAAGAATTGTGGAGTCTGGATGCAGATGGAAGCATACTATTTGATCTCTTTTTTCCTTTTGTTGTTTTGTTTCTTTTTTCTCATGTTTCCTCCCATTGGTTCTAATATTTCTTTACAATATGACTAATGTGAAAACATATTTAATATGAATGTATATGTAGAGCCTGTATCAGATTGCATGCCATCTTGGGGAGGGGAGGGAGAGGGAGAAAATCGAAAACTCAGAAGTTTATGGAAGTGAATGTTGAAAAATAGGAAAAAATAAATAAATAAATAAATTTAAAAAAGAATGTGAGGCTCTTGAAGATAGGGACTATCTTGTGTGCTTGTATTTGTGTTTCCAACAATTAGTATAATTCCTGGAACATGTAAATGCTTAACACATGTTTCTCTCTCTCTCTCTCTCTCTCTCTCCTCCATCCCTCCATTTATCTATCTAATCTGATATATTATTATTATAAATATTCTGTATATGAATGGGGCAAAGATTACATCAAGACTTGGTAAAGCTTAAGGGGTCCTTTCCAGGTTGCAGCAATCATACAATTTTAGGATTGGAAGGGGCCTCAGAGGTAATTTAGTCCACATATTCAATAGGAATTCCCTCCAGTATCACAGGAAGTGATTGTCACATCTGTTCTTGAAAATCTCTAGTAGCAGACACCTCCCTATTCTTCCCAGGCAGCCCATTCAGCCTTTTGAACAATTCTAATTGCTAGTATTCCCCGTCTTCCCCCGCCCTTTTGAATTGAAGTTTGTCTCTCTGTTAGTTCCACCTATCTTATTTCCGGAGTCCAAATAAAATGAGTCAGATCCCTAGGATATCCAATGTCATTCTACATCTTATCTGGCTTAAAGGAACTTGAGATGGTTTAGGGGTGACAGGGAATAGCATGTTTGACTTGAGTCAGGAAGGTCTAGGTTTGAAGAATACCTCAGACATTTACTGGGCAAAATCTCTTAACCTCTCAGAGCCTTTTTGTAGCCTTACCAATAAAATGAATTAATAATAGCTATGGCAATTACCTTCTGGGGTTGTTGTGAGAACCAAATAAAATATGTGTAAGATACCTTGTAAACTGGAAGCTGTCTTAAAATGTCAGTGATGGTAATGGTGATGATGATAATTGTTAGAGTCTATTATAGGACTTAATCAGGAGTAATCTCCAGACTGGTTTAGCCTCCACGTTGTTCTCTGAGAAAACCTTCCCCTGGTTCTTGTATCCTCTGTACCTTTTAATTGACTGTATGATTGTGAAGATGTAGACTGCTGTAAATATTGTTTGTGAAAGCTGCCTGTTTCCTTCTTATATTTTCTTCAATGGAAGCTTCTAAATGTGTGTAGACATTTGTATTAAAGATTTTATAGAGATGAAATGCAGGCATATGGGACAGAATTTATTGATTTCTTCTCAATTGTTTCCCCCAGTAGTAATCCTAGCTGTGATTTGTTTTTTTTTAAATTATTTTCTTTGTTTTTGAAATATATCGAAAATCTATTCCACAACATTCACTCATACTACTCATCTACTAAACAACATTCATTAAATTTGTTGATCCTCAATGCATTTTGTTAATTAAGCCATTTGAAAACTAGGAAGCATTTTTCTCTCTCTCCCTCTCTCACTGGAAAAAAAAAGAAAACTCTTGCAACAAATATTCATTGTCAAATAAAACATATTCCCATATTGGCCATGTCTAAAAGTATATATTTCATTCTGCATATTTAGTCCATTACCACTCTGTCTGAGTGAGTAGTATTATTCATCATCATTTTTATGGAATCATAATTTGTCATTTCAATGATCAGAGATCTTAAGTCTTTCAAAATTCTCCACTACATACACTGTTGTTGTTATGGTATGAATTGTACTCCTAATTCTACTTACTTCAGTTCATAGGTCTTCTTCATATAACTCAGATTTGTCTGAAATAATTCCCTTTGCCATTTATTATGGCACAAAAATATTCCATTTTATATTCATATATCATAATTTGTTTGGAAAGCCATAAAACTACCAAAAACATTTTTCTACATGCGAATAATTTTCATCTTCCTTTGATCTTTTTACAGCATAGACTAAGGAGTGGTATTGCCAGATCAAAGAATATGTAAAGCTTGGTAACTTTGGGGGTATAGTTGTAAGTTGCTTTCTGGAATATCTGTACCAATTTATAGCTCTGCCGACAGTGTTTCCCCACCATCTCTCCAACATTTTCATTTTTCCTTTTTTGTTAACTTCACCAATTTTCACCAAAATGGAAATTGAGTGTAGATGCTTAAGTTGTGTTTAGTGATAAAAAGGAAAATCCAGTACATGGTGATTGAGTTCTTTTATTTTATTTTTTATAAATTTTTGTTCATTTTAAACTTAAATACAAAATGAGAGAAAAATGCTTCCTAGTTTTCAAATGGTTTAGTAGATGAGTAGTATGAGAATACACAGTAGAACATGACAGGATTCATTATAAAAGAATAAAATCTATATAATTAATAATACACATTGTTTTCAAAGCTACCCAGCTTTTCTTTGCTTCCTTGTAGGTTTTCTTTTATTCTTTTCTGTTCATTGTAAAATTTATTCTCCTCTTTCTCCCCCTGCCAAAGGAGGATATAATTAAGTGCAGATATGTGTATATAGATGTTTATATAAACATACGTATATAATCATACACATTTATGTAAGCCTGTACTATGCACATTTCCTCTGACCATCTCTTTATCTGAACGTAGATAGTATTTTCCTTCATAGATCCAAGTCTTCAATGTTTTTTAAAAAATTATTCCACTCACTGCCTCTATCAGAGCAGTATTCCAACACAATCACATCCTATCTGAGAGATTGTCCATGAAAATTCCCCCCCACCCCCAATTTTCTGTATTCCTTCTATCCTTGGCTTTATTTATAGAAGAACGTTTTAATTTAAAAAGTTAAAATTATCAATTTTATGTTTCAATAATGCTCTTGCATTATAATATACTTTAAGGTCTGATATACTGAATCTCCTTCCTTTACATCTTCTTTCCCCAGTTTCTTTGAAATTCCTGTCCTTTTGTTCTTCCAAATGAACTTTGTTAGTATTTTTTCTAACTCAGTAAGATAACTTTTTTAGTAATTTTATTGGGATGGATCATTTTTATTATATTGGCTTTACCTACTCATGAACAATAGATATTACTCCAATTATTTAAATCTGACTTTATTTGTATAAAAAGTGTTATACAGTTCCTGTGTCTATTTTGGCAGATATATCTCAGGTATTTTATGTTGTCTGGTTATTTTAAATGGTCTAAAACAATATTGAATCATATTGGTGATACATAGTATAGTTCTTTCTTTGATTAAATCTATTTTAGCTTTAATTTTGTCTGAGGTCATGATTATCCTATCTGCTTTTTTTGTTTTTGTCCACATGACTGGGAAAGAGCCATGACAGTAAATACACAGGACCATGTGTACTCTGGAAAATCCCTGTCCACTACATAATCACAAGCAGATGGAGCTGGTTGTCAATCATAGAGGGACAGAGTAAGCATAGGGCTTCAGGCACATGGCCATAACTACTTAGGAAACACAGCTGAGGTATCTTCTCATCAAATACCACCTCTGTGGTGGCAATTATATAAAAACCAGTTTTGGAGACCCCTCTGATGCTGGTGATCAAATTCTAGTCACCTATCTGAGCCTAACCAAGCTAAGTTTTTCATAGATATGGACAGGTATGTATGTAGGTCTGTGTAATAATTGAAGAATTCCTTGCCTCTGTTGTGAATTTATGAGTTTCTCTCTGGATCTGTCCAAATGGGATTGGCTCCAGAGAGGAATGTCTACTTTGTGTGTTCCCAGAGAATGAGGATCTCTGGCTAGGGGACTTGGTATTGTCTGTGATTGTCTATGGGTAGTGGAAACAACTAGGAAACTGGTTCCAGCTGGTCAGATTATTAAAAGGGGCAGCCATAGACAAAAATTACCTCCAGGCGAGGCTAATTAGGCTTTTAGCTGAGATAAAGCATGATGCTCAAGCTCCCCCTGTCTCTCTTCCCAATGAATAACACCCAGAGAAGAAGGCAGTAGCCTCCCAGCATGCACTCTGGGGTGTTCAATAAATACTTGTTAATAATAATGATGTTGAAACCAGTGTGCAGTAATAAGTAACACAAAGAAACTCTAGGAAATATAACACTGTCTTGCTTTTGATTAGGAATGGTTGATTTATACACACTTAATTTACCCTACTAGACTTCTCCACTGCATTAATTAGACTTCTTCCAGGGGGTTGCTACACTACAGAAATGAAAGGCAATGCACTCCCCTCTTGTAATGCCTAACTCCAGAATTAATGTAATCACCATACCATCTGATGATTGTATATACAATACAAACATTAGCAAAAAAATGCATTGTATTAACTTCTGATTGTATATTACAAAGCAATTATGATCTGTGCTTTGTCCTTATCAACAGGATAATAAATGCTTACAGTAGCAATCTCTCCATGACTGGAAAATAGAAGATTGATTGCTTAAAACACGGTTATTATGGCAACCTCTGCATGGCACCTACCCAGACTACTCTTCACCTTCTTCCTCCTATTTCATTGGCCACATATTTATCTAACCATTTATTGTGTTTGATTTGTGGTTGTATGCCTACTTTTACTCCCTTTTTGGAGCTGTGAGGGTCCTATCTTCCTCTTTTTTACAGATGAGATAATTGAGTACTGGAAAGGTGATCTTACTTATCCAAAGTTAAACAAAGTTAATCTTTCATTCATTGAAGATCTGGGTCTACAACCTAGACTGATTGATGTTTGATTCATTCTTTCCATTCTTTTCTTCTCAATGCCTGGTACAGACTTAGACTTGTTCTACCATTGTCTTGTTGTTACTTCTCATTCATACATCCTCAAAGTCATCAGGGGCTTACCTCATCACTCGATTTAGTTCTCTACACTGGGTTCACTCCTCAAGCTGAATTCCAAGTTTCCAACAAATATTCTTGGGTAAATATTATACTCTACCACTCTTCTCAGTCTGTTTTTTGTTTCATGTCAGCAACAGATCCATGGTTTATTCCTGAAGATATGTGGTTACACATACATGAACTCAGTCTCTGAAACATCTCCATAATTAATATTCTCTGTGGCTCCCATTTGTCCCCACTCACCCAGAATTCTCCCTGGGAACATCACCAGCTGGTACATTTTCTTTCTTCCCAGAGGCATTCAGTTTTCCTTTTGCAAGCAATCAAGACTTCCAAGCCATTTGGACTCAAAGCAATTTTGTTTCAAGGCATATAAGGAATAGAAAGAGAAATGCTTAACATTCCAGAACTTAGCACAATGCCTGGTACATAGAAGGTGCTTAATTAATGTTTATTGACTGACTGAGTGATTATAGATAGCATTCCTCACACTGAACCTTCCCTCCACTCCTATCTATTTCCTTTGTGGTCCAGATCACAATGCCCACAAGAGATTCCGGGAAGGAAGGAAAGAAGGAAGGAAAGAAGCATTTATTAAGTACCTACTATGTGCCAGGTGCTTTACAAAAATATGATCTTTTTTGATCTTCACAATGATCCTTGGAAGTAGATACTATTATTACCCCCATTTTATAGTTGAAGAAATTGATGCAGGAAGTAGTTAAGTGACTTGCCCAAGGTCACACAGCTAATGTGTATCTGAGTCTGGATTTAAACTCAGATCTTCCTGACTTCAGGCCCAGCACTCTATCTACTGTACTACCTAGTTGTGTCTACAGTTCATGATGCCAATACTTGAAGTCCTGGTAGCTTGAGTACACTACTATTGTGGGGTTTGGGGTGTGTCTCCTATCCTCTGTCTCCTCTCTAGGGTTGGCATTCCTTTTGCTCTTGTATGAGCTGCATTTATTTTGGCTTCTGGTGTTTGCTACCACCAGTTTGCTGTGATCGTCTCCTGTTCTTCACCTGTCATCTTTCCTCCCCATTTCTTGAAATCTACTCCATCCTCTACATGGCTTTTTCTCTTGCCCAGCTACTCCTGCTGAGTCCAAGACACAATAGGAAAATGGAGGGCTCAACTCTTCTAATGAAGCCCAGGGCAGAAGAAACTGATTCCATCTCTTCCAAGTGCAAAGAATAGCCACCATACTGGGAATTTGCTTCTGAGTATGACTTTACAAACTACTCAAATGGTGCCACCAGTCTTCTAGGTCTCTGGAATTTTTGCTTTTGTAAACCTGGGAATTCTAGACCATACACTGCGTTATGTATCCATCTGATTGAGCCCCTCTCTCTGAGTCTCTGTCATAACTCTGTTCCTTCTCCTGTTTTTCTCAGTTCAGTTGCTTAGTCCAATATACTTAATACTCAGTAAAAACATTAACTGTAACATACACCTCATATATACAGTTTTCCCCTCTTAGAAAAATGTATTTGTTGAATGTCAGTTACAGACTTTAGCTCAAGCCCTTTATAAAGCACTGGAGAGTGTAAGTTCCTATACAAAAGGTTCACCAGAAGAACTGACTCCAAGTGTACCTATCCTGGAAGGTAACTTTTCCAGATATAGTAGCAAATGACAGAAGGAAACATCCTTGTGTTATAAGCTCAGCTTATGCAACTTTGACACTGGTCTTAATTGTGCTCAAAAGTTGTGATAATCAAATCCTACCAGTTGTTTTTATCCTTTCCAGATTCAAAGGACCCGAGATATGTCTTAATTCACAGTTCTCTGTAGAGAGTTATATGTAAGCTGTTTTGTTCTCCAAAGTGCTTAGTGCAGCACTTGGAAAATTTGGGTGGTCAATAAATGCTAAAGGAGCTACGTATGACTTATGGGCTAGAGTCTAGCTTATAAACTGGCTCTCAATCAGACCCTGGTGGACTAACCTTCAGTGACCTCATTGCTTTATATCTAGTATTTATAACAACATGTATTTATAAAGTGCCTGTGCTGTTTTCTGGCACTATTCTGCAGGACACAAAGAAAGTACAAAGGGCGTGCAGTCTAGTTAAGGATAGAAGCCAAACATGAAACACAACAAGACTATTTATAATAAAATTCTAAATTATGTGGTACAGATATCAGAAATAATAAGAACCTAGAAAAATATCCCTTTCCCTTAAAGGTTATTGAAAAATTAAGGGAGTTGCCTCAGGTCAGATGACAAAATGGGGAGTCTCTGAGCTAGGGCTCCACAGATGCATCTTTGATGAAAATCATCAAAAAGAATTCAGAGAAGGGGCAGATTACTGGGACTGGAGTCATTAGAGAAGGCTTCATGGAGGTGTGAATTGGTCAAGGTCTTGAAGGATGGATAAACAGAGAAGATAGAAAAGAAGGGATTTAGCAAAGGTAGAAAAGAGAAGGGAGTGCATTCCAGGTAATAAGGAATAGCAAGAAAAAAGGCATGGGGGCAGGATTGCTTTAGATATTATAGTAGTGAGAGCCTCTATGATTTTATGATTATAAAAGTTATAAATATATTTATTAAATGGCCATCCAAGCCATTTTCAACAACTTTTTTTGCTCTATCAGAAAATTGGTTAAGAATTCACAATATCAATAGCAGAATATTCTTTCTGGATCATTTACTCTTGAATGTGTTGTATTTGACTGATAAGCTGGAGAGCAGAGCTATCGACAACTTGTTTAGAATGCCAACAAGCCTCGTCAAATAGTATTGTCTCACTGGGAATTATGGCATTTCTAACCCCCAGAGTACTTATTTGGCTAGTTTTTTTTTCACTGTATGTTTTCTAGGATCCAGTTGACCTAAATTAACCACCATTGTATTATTCTTATCAGTGAGCATTGGAGTTTATTTCAAATACATTGGATTTTTAAAATTTTAATTTCTGAAGTGAGACCAGACATCTACAGATCTTGTTCCTTTAGGGTGAAGTTTAAGACCTCTGGAATAACAGTTGAGAAAACCCTGTAAGAAAGGAACATGCCTATTAAAATCATCTTGTCCTCTTGTTCTCCCCCAGTTCTATTGCCATCCCCCTTATTTAACAAGAGAATCAACTCTGAAGCCACACTCTAAAGGTCAATTCTGGAGGTTTGCTCTCTTCCAGCTTTTATACATTGTCTGCAAACATCCTCAGAATAGGAGAGAAGCTGATGCCCTTACTTGAGTTGCTATCAACAACTAGTGTTTTCTTGCTCCTATACTTCAACTGTCCTGCCTCACTGAACAAAATAACACCAAAAGGAGGGAAAGGGTGCTGGGGGAGAGAAGCACTGAAGACAAACTTCTCATACTTTCTCATTTTGTCCATGACCAGCTATGCTGAACTTTGTGTCTTGGACAAAATCATTCCTCCTTATTGGCTGATCCTACTACCTTAAACATTTAATGAATGGGTTCAGAGAAATTCACATAGGGTGAATTTTGAGGCTAGTTCTTTTTTTTACCCCCTGAAGATGAAGCTCTGACAGTATTCTGGTTTTCTGGTTAAAATTCACTATTGTTTTCTCAAATCTCAGCCCATAAAGAAAATTTTTATTGAATTTTAAATTTTCATTTGTTTGTAAATGCCAACCTTACCTTAATGATAGTTGTGTTAATTCTACCCAGTCCTTCGGACATGGAGGACAGAAAATATAATGCAGGATATTCACAGATCTTTTGAATTCTGTTTTTTTTTTTAAAGCTATCTGTGCCTTGTAAAAGTCTACCTATTAATCTGACATCAATTTTCTTTGTTGACAACATAGTTGTTTTAATAAAACTCACGAGAATTTAGTAAGAGGGAATTCTATTTAATGCTGTGTTTTCTTTTAGAATTAATAACCTTTTCATCACCTATCTGTGATTCTGTGCTCCCAACCTATTATTTGGAATCTGGCTAAGTACTGAAAGTCCTTAGGAAAAATGTCATTTCCCACTTGGAAAATATAATTTTGATATTGTAGTGCTAAAATACGCTTTTTGAGCTTTCTGAAAACTAATGGATCTCTTTTAATCTCCTACATAAATGAATAAATTCTGAGTTTGGGCAGGAAATTGCAAGTTTTACAAGATTATGATGGAATTTTGTATTTCAGGTCTTTTTTCTCTACTGTTGCAGACAAGTTATTCAGAATTAACTGGAAACCAAAGCTGATATTTTTTGAGAGACAATATGATGATGGTACTGTTGGACAATTCCTGTTTCTGTTCCAAGGAGTACAAAAAATTGGGTTGATTTTGAATCAGGTGACTCTTCCATAATACAATGATGATGATATTACATAGTAAGAGTTCAAATTCATGTAGGATGTTATACTTTACAAAGTGTTTTCATCACAACAACCCAATGAGTTAGTAGTGCAAGTACTACTATTTTCCATTTTACAGATGAAGACATTGAGTCTTAGAAAGAAAAAAAATGGCTTGCCTGTTCTAAGACATGAGAAAATTAGAGTTCAAGAGGTGACTATGAGTATGTAAACTTACTTATAGTCATCATGTTAGGAGTTGGTAGAACAAGACTCCTGACTCTTAGTCCACTTCTATTACACCATCCTGCCTCTCAAACCATGAATCAACCAATCAGTCCATCCATCAACAAGTATTTATTATACCTACTATGTTCCAGGAAATATTCTAAGAGTGGAGGATACAGATACAAAGAATAAAATAATCCATACTCCCATGAGTTTGCATTCTATACCAAACTTCTTGTGTACTAGAAGTAGTTCCATGTGTAAAAAGCCTCTATGGCAGAGTGAACAGGGTGCTGGACTTGGAGTCAGGAAGACTGGAGTTCAAATCCTGCCTCAGATACTTATTGTTGTGTAGCCTTAGGTCAGTTGCTTAATTGCTTATAACCTCAGTTTCCTCAGCTGAAAATGGGAAAAACAATAGCACCTACTTCACAGGATTGTTGGATCAAATGAAATAATATACATAAAACACTTTATGAATCTTAATGTATTGTACAAATGTTAGTTATTACAATGACATCATAAGATTTTGAAGTTGGAAGAGAGACTTTGGAAATTGTCTAGGTTAGGCCAACTTGAAATTTTACAAGAGATGAAACTCTTGAGAGGTGAGTGGCTTTACCTGAGCTCCTGTGGTAACAAGATTGTGTTGTCTTTGTGTAATAGTGAGCTGGCAAACAGAACTCTGGGATTCTAGGTTCTGGCCCTACCAATAAGTTCTGTGACCTTTTGTAAATCACTTCAGTTTCCTCACCTACAAAATAGAAAGGTTGGATTAATAGAGCTTTATATTCTAGGATGTATATTTAGAGTGGAAACACAATAGGAAAATAAACTGAGTGAGCGCAATTAGTTGCCTTTGTGTGCCCTTAGAGATGTGAAAAGGGTGATGGATTTGGAGTCAGAGGACCCAGTTTCAGAACCTGGCTCCACCACTTAATACTTGGGTGATTTTGGCCAAGTAACACCACATCTCAGTACTTCACCTTACTCATCTTTAAAATGAAAGGGTTGGATGAGATGGTCTTGGAGATGGCTGCCAGTTCTGAATCAATGATTCTATAATCCCATGATCCTGTTCATTCCCACACTATTGTTCTTTTAAAACTGTAAACAAACCCGTCTTTCCTAATTTATTTGATATAGCATGTTGTATAGCACCATGGATTTTTGGGAGCTTCAACATGATACAAAAAAGAGAAACTCTCTGGAAATGGAATTTGTAGCTCTGTGGGTTGATTCTGAAAGATAAATTTATCTGCCTTGGAAATGTTATCTAGGACAGGGAAAATTGAGATAAGAATAGTGTGGTTTAGCAGAAAGAACTGAGTGAATGGAGAAAACTACGTCAGGAGTCTAGTTCTGGTTCTGCTGATAACAAGTTTTGTGATCTTTTGCAAATCACTTCAGTTTCCTCATCTACAAAATGTGAAGGGTGGATTGAATGATCTTTAAATTTGGGGACACATTTAAAGCAGAAATCGAAAAGAATAATAAGCTGAGTGAGTACATGGAAAAATGTCCTGGTTCACTAGACACAGAAGCTTGATTATTCTTGGCTCTGAGGAAAATCCTAAAGAGAGGACCCTAAAGATACCCTTCTCTTTGGGTTTTAACAGAAACCTGCCCCACCTGGTTAATGAATGCTATGATTAGGATTGTTTTGATACAGCAGATTTTCACACTGGGTTGGACTGGATGTGAAATAAGTTTGAATTTGGACAGAAAGAACTTTAAGTTTAAAGTCCAAGGATTTGTGCAAAGCTAAGCAAGTTGTTTCGTATCTCTAGATCTCAGTTTCCTCCTTTTTAAAATGAAGAAATTGAATGGGGAGAAAATTTGTAACTCAAAATCTCGTGGAAATGAATGATGTAAACAAGAAAATAAATTAATTTATTTAAAATAAATAAATAAAATGAAGGAATTGGGTTAGATGAATATAATGTCCTTTCCAATTCTAAAATCCTCTGATCCCATGGGTCAACATTAGCATGGTCAAGATTGGATCAGTATCCTTGGTTTTACTTTAACTCCATCCCTAACATCTGAGCACTAGAAATAATATTTGTGTTCCAAAATTCCCTAGTTTAGGGATAACTTAATCGATAGACATTTCTTAAACACCCACCATGAATTGGGTTCTCTTCTGGGTTCTGAGAATACAAATACAAAAGCATATTAGTTTCCACCCTCAAAAACCTTATAATCTACAAGAAATGATATGAAGCATCCCAAGAATCATTTCTCATTTGTGCAGAAAAATCAGACCTATCTTCTCCACATTGGTCCAGAACTGGACCAGCCGTTGTGGTCAGGAGAGTTAAGGCAGTGCTTGCTTTGGTCCTGACTTTGATGTGTTCTCCTTCGTGTTAAGCAGCAGCTTATCACTAACCTAAGGAACATGGGAGGTTTGGTGGGTAGTTAGAATAGAGACTAACAAACGGTTTTGTAGGAGAACAGCAAAACGTGTTCCCAAACCAAGTCCCACCCTCACTTCGGGTATGATTGCTTATGCAAAAGCCAATCAGTTCCAATCCCACTTCATCTTTCTTTTCTTGGGTTAAGCAAAGAAGAGTAACCTAGTGAGGGTGCATAATGAATCTAAATGATTTCTAAACTACTATGTTAATAAAAGTTTTAAGAGGAATCCTAATTAAGGATCAGTAATAATAGGTCCAAAGAGACTCTTGTTTTACCAACAACAGAGAGACACTGGGAAATAGCATGGTATTGAGAGTTAGGAAGGTGTGGATTAAAATCTTGCTTCTAAAACCGTATGGTTCTGAATGTGATATACTTTTTATGCTTCCCTCTGTTCTTTCCTTTTTATCCTGTATATAGCTTGCTTTGTTTTTATTTGTTTGTATTTTGTTTTCCCCATTAGATTGTAAGCTATTTGAGGCAGGCCTCTTTTTGTGTCCCCAGCATTTAGCACAGTACCCTGCACATAATAGGTGCTTAATAAATGTTTATTGAATTGAAATATATGTAAAATGAGAACAGTGACACCTACAGTCCCTGACTCAAGATCGTTTTGAGGATCAAATGGCATCATATCCATGAAGTGCTTTTCAATCTTTAAAGTGATATATAAATGCAAGTTACTACTAGTAAGGGATAAATCTTTCCTCCCTTGTACTGCTTTGCCTTCAAAGGGTTACTGAGGGTCCAGGGACTAATACTAGTGAACCCTTGGGTGGGAAGCAGAGGTACCAAGTATGAAGAAAGTTCTAGGGCAAAGGTTCTTTGCCTTTTGTTGTAAACTGAATTTCTCTTTGTCTCTCTGTCTCTCTCTTTTGTCTTTTTGGAGGAGGGGGAAAGGCAGGGCAATTGGGGTTAAGTGACTTGCCTAAGGTCATACAGCTAGTTAAGTGTCAAGTTTCTGAGGCTGGATTTGAACTCAGGTCCTCTTGACGCCAGGACCGGTACTCTAGTCTCTGCACCACCTAATAGCCCCATAAACTGGATTTCTTTAGGTATGCCGAGTTCTAAAATGGAGGGTTTTTTTTGAGTATATCCAGTTTGCCTAACATGGCCTGACATATTCCCCACCATATAGGTGTGATAATCCTTCCTTTGATTGACTGCCTGTATCTTTAAAAGTGATGAGACTGAAACAAACACTCTCTTTTCTACCATTTTTCTGCTAGCTCTCTCCAATTTCACCACACCCCTCATGAAGGTGCAGTGTATCATTATTACTGATGAGGAGAGAATCCTATACAAGTGGGCTTTGGGAATCAAGTTTCTGTGTCATGGACCCCTTTGGTAGTCTGGTGAAGTCCATGAATTCCTTCTCAAATTAATGTTTGTAAATTGTGTGAGATGAAAGAGTTCAGAGTCTGAATCTAAGGTCAGAAAAGGTCTTTATTCTTTCTCATGAGAAAGGACTCTGCCCCTGCCACCCAACATGGCATCTGCAGGGAGAGAGCAACAGGTATTAGCCAGCCCATGGTTATATAATCCTCCAATGCAGAAACCCAACCCCCCCAACTGGCCTTTACTCTTATTGGTAGGGGGGCTGATGCACAACCTAAGCGCGGGAATCTCTCTGAGACAAAGGACCTGGAAACACATGGGTGTCCAATGAAAGCAGTCTTAACCTTATTTGGCATATCTTCTGCTGAGTTGGCTCTGGGGGAGGGTCTCCATTGCTCTAAACCCCAGATTGCTTGAAGATCAGGTGACCTAACCCTAGGCCTAGTGAATACTGAAGCCATTCTAGATTT
>CM053580.1:121068271-121080062 GCA_028627135.1 Pseudochirops cupreus | reverse complement strand
GTTATTGAAAATAAAGATGTAGCTTTTTTCCTCATACGAGTTTATGGATCCCCTGAAAACTCTCTCCAAATGCCCCAGGTTCACCTACTCTAGGGCCAATTCTGATATAGCTATACTCTATATACAGAACTTCATTGGCTCCATGAAAAACAAAATGAAGCAAGAAAACAATAACTATGATTAGTTGAAGCAATGCTAAAAGGGGAAGTTAGTTTCAAAAAATCTATGTGCAATTGATCAATGTCAGAGTAATGGTTTTGTGATTTTTAAGGACGGGTTTGGTTGTAAGTATTAATAGCATACTAGCAAAATATTGAGGATGAAGGCAATGCTATATGGCAAATACCTATCCCAGAAAGAGCAGCCAAGACCAAATCAGAGATGAAAAAAGGAATTTGTGTAAAGCCATCATAACTATGAAGTACAGTGGAGGATGTAGTTTTTCTCTCACTAATTTGTGGGTTCTAAGATATCTTGGGGGACACTAGTGTTACATTTAGATTTTTCAGGTGGTCTTTGATTATTCCTTTGATTCTAACATACCACGATTCTTTGATTCCATGGATTCAAGGATCCCTTCCTTCCCACCAACCCACATCTATCAGAGGGAGAACAATCTCTATCCTCCCATAAAGGGACAGGGATAAGGGTGTGATGGTAAATGTTTAACAGTCAGCTTTCCAAAAAGTATGACATACTTTAAGGTTTAATCTGCATTATTAACATTTTTTGCCATCTTTTTTTAAGCTTAGACAACCAACAAAACAACAAATGAAGCCTTAACTTTTAGCATTTTCTAGTTTCCAAGGTGTAAATGCTTACTCTGAAAATTTAATAATTGGATCAGGAGTTGATTGGAACTGACTGTATCTAGCACAACTCTGGACAGGGAGCAAAGTAGCACAGTGATGATCCTGCTGTATTGTCATTCCTATTTCTATAATGACTTGTTGTCCCTTATTTATGAAGAGAGAGAGAAGGATTTAATCCTAGGAAAAGAGCATAGATTTCATGGGGTGGTCATGGCAAAAATGACAAATTTTACAATTTGTCATGTGTATTAGAAATAGCTAGGGATTCCCAAATGGAGCTGTTTCTTTTGTTCAAAGAGTCTCACATGTGAATGCAGGGGAACTGTAATGAACATAAGTAAAAGTAAACGTTTAACTGTAATTTCATATCATCAGCAGTGATGGGAGAAGAGGGAGAGGAGGTATGTGATACTGAAATCATTATGATAGAGAAAGCTGTAGGTAGAAAATTGCAAGGAGAGCAGAATTTGGCCAATTTCTCATGACATGCATCAAAACCAGTATTTTTCATAGCAGGCTTAGGATTTCACAGTATTTGTGGCTTGTGACATTGTGATTTACATGGAGACTAATAAAAGGAAAGAGTGACCACATTCTAAGTGTGGAAGTGAGGTGTAACTACATGATAATTGAAATCAAATGTGTGTTTTTCTTTCTGGAACGCACCATAAAGGTTCTGTGAGATCAGTGTAGCTCACATCTTGTGCTGGTTGGCTTATCCTGAACGTGAAACTTTGTTGACTGACTTGGATGGGGGAAGTTCCATATAAGACTAACTCTCTGGAGAAGTTTATGAGCTTGATTTACTCATTCTGAGAAAGACAATACATAACAGTCAAAAAAAAATCAATGACCTGAGAGACATAATGCCTGGGTCCTGGTATTTGTTTCTAACTAAAATCTTTTGGTAAATAATTTAACTCCTTTTGCTCTTAGTTTCTTCTCCTATAAAATGAGGAGTTGGAACTAGGTCATTTCTACAGAAAGCATATGCACTTATCAGGGCTAATGGTGACAAGAAGAAATGCATCTGAATGGGCTGAATTCCAGGACAGAGCAAGTGCCTCCATTGGGGAAAGGAATTCTGCTGTGTTCACCATGGTCAGTTCTCCTTTAGGGCAATGGTCCTCCAAGCATCATTCAGGATCACTAGTGCTCGGGGGTTCTCCAGAGGGCCTGCAGGCTAGTCTCATAGTTTTCGCACTGTTAGTGTGATGAAGTCTGTTGTTTGGTGCCTTATATGATTTGTTCATTTACCTCATCAAAAGCAGTCCCATTCTTTCCATTAATTCTTTTGAGGACTTTTTGTAATGCCAAGTGTGGGCAGCCAAGACAGATGGTTAACTTTAATTTGCTGAAACTGTTCTGTGGATTTAAGATAGACTAAATTCTTCAGAGTCATAAGGATCCATTTTTGAAGATGAAAAAAAAAACAAAGTAAGACAAGTTTGACTGGGACATGATCCAGGAGGAAGAAGCCCATATAGAGATTTTCAGGAAACTAAGGAGAAAAAAAGCTCAGCCTAGGGTAAAGCTGTTGCCATCATTGTTACTGGGGATCAAGCCAGTAGTGAAGGAAATATGCCCTGGGATGGTGATATCTGTGCCCTTTAAGTTTTCTACATTAGGACAAACTCCCAGTGGCCTTGCCCTAACTTGCTCCAGACTTCAGAGTTAGGTTGTCATAATGAACATGTCAGTATGCTTAGTATCTTGTTTAGTCTAACAGCTATATCTGGAAGGTCAGATAGATAGCAGCCTCTTTGGGTCAACTCATTGCCTGCTCAAATTTATATGTATTATATAGTATTAATAATATAATACATTAATATTATAAAATGTTAATATATATTTTGCCACAACAACTCATGAAGTCTGCTCAATACTCTGAGGAGTTCTCAGGCATGTGTTGGAAAATGTTTAATGATTGAATCTTTGAAAAGTGTAGCACGTTTTAAAGTTTAATCTGCATTATTAACTTTTTTCTCCATCACTTTCTTAAGTTTGGACAACCAATAAAACAAAATATAATCAAATCTTGATTTATACTGTTTGCTGATTTCCAAGGTATAAATGCTCATACTGAAAGTTTAACAATAGCCTCTTGTGAGATAGTATGAGCTGCCTCCAGCACATCCCTAGCCTAATTCCAGTGGAGATGGCAAACTGCATAAAAACTACATTTAAAAAAAAACACAACAAAACATGGATCTTTTGAAGTAATGAGGAAATAAATCTTACTGATGCAGTTAATTGTATAAAATGTTTTACTTGGTTGTTGTTTTTTGTGCTTCAAGAGGACCAAAATGATATCACTATGTTGAGGTCAAGGTTCAGTGAATCTGATTGTGGCTGATAAGACCAATGTGAGGTTGGAAGGCTCTACTATAAGATGGGCACAAATAGTCCATATGAACATTTGGAGTGGAGATGTCTCTGAATTTGCATGTCTCATTTCTTTTGAACTATTGCGATTCTGCTTTGCTCATAGAGCATGGCACCTCCTTTGATGCAGGCATGCCATGCTAAGCAGTCCTGTGCCAGTGTCTCCCATGTCTCACAATTGATTCCAAAATTCTTCAAAGAGAGCTTGAGAGTGTCCTTGTGTCTCTTCTGATGTCTTTGTGAGCACCTGTCTTGTCTGAGTTCTCCATAAAATAGTCTTTTAGACAAATGCATATTTGGCATTTGAACAATGTAGCCAGCCCATTAGAGTTGTGCTCTCTATAGTTGAATTTGAATACTTAACAGTGGAGCTCAAGAAAAGACCTCATTGTCTGGTCCCTTGTCTTGCCAGGTAATTTTCATAATCTTCCTTGGACAACTCAAATGGGAAAAAATTTAGTTTTCTGGCATGGTGCTAGTATCTTGTCCAGATTTCACAGGCACACAGCAATGAGACCAACACAACAGCTCTGTAGAACTTCAGTCTAATGCCTCTTCTCTCCCAAACTTTCTTCAGAGCCTCCCAGACACTGAGGTAGCTCTGGCAATGTGTATATCAACCTCATCATCCGTGTGTCATCCTCAGAAAGTATACTGTCAAGGTAAGTGAATTTATCAACTGAATTAAAAACTTCTATTTGCTGTAACCAATGGTTCCATGTATGTATGGTGTGGTGCTGGCTGGTGGAGAATCTCTTTTTTCTTGGCGTTAATTGTCACATCAAAATTAGCACAAGTGGCAGTGAATTAAATTGATCCATACTCTGTTGCACTTCAGCCTCAGAGGCTGTATTGAGAGTGCAGAAGTCATGTTCTAACTCTCCCTTCACTTGAATCTTGGTTCATAGCCTTTTATTTTTTTCTTT
The DNA here is from genome assembly GCA_028627135.1 of Pseudochirops cupreus. Lineage (NCBI taxonomy): Eukaryota > Metazoa > Chordata > Mammalia > Diprotodontia > Pseudocheiridae > Pseudochirops > Pseudochirops cupreus. The sequence goes on along the minus strand of CM053580.1, from coordinate 121,075,939 downwards.
AAAAAATTTAACTTATTTATTTTTAGTTTTTAACATTTACTTCCATAAGTTTTACATTTTCCCCCCTTCCTTCCCTCTCCTTCCCCAAGACAGCCTACAATATGGTATAGGCTTTACATATACTTTCCTATTAAACATATTTTGACATTAGTCATGTTGTATAGAAGAATTCTAATGAATGGGAGAAACCATGAGAAAGAAAAAACAAAGCAAAAAGGAAATAGTCTGCTTTGCTCTTTCTCTGGTTGTGGATCCATTTTCTATCATGAGTCCTTTGGAAATGTTTTAGGTCCTTGCATTGCTGAGAAGGTCTAAGTCTATCAAAATCAGTCATCGCAGGCTGTGGCTATTAATATGTATAATGTACTCCTGGTTCTGCTCACTTCATTCAGCATCAGTTCATATAAATCTTTCCAGGTTTTTCTGAAGTCCACCCATTCATCAGTTCTTATATCACAATAGTATTCTATTACATTCAAATACCACAACTTGTTCAGCTGTTCCCCAAATGATGGGCATCCTTCAGTTTCCAGTTTGTGGCCACCACAAGAGAGCTGCTATAAATATTTTTGTACATGTGGATCTTTTCTCAAGTTTTGTGATCTCTTTGGGATATAGCCCTAGAAGTGGCATTGCTGGGTCAAAGGGTATGCACATTTTTATAGCCCTTTGGGCATAGTTCCAAATTGCTCTCCAGAATGGTTGGATCAGCTCACAGCTCCACCGACAATGAATTAGTGTTCCAACTTTACCACATCTTCTCCAACATTTATTGTTTTCCTGTTTTGTCATGTTAGTCACTCTTATAGGTGTGTTGTAGTACCTCAGAGTTGTTTTGATTTGCATCTCTCTAATCAATAGTGATTTAGAGCATTTTTTTATATGACTAGATGTAACTTTAATTTCTTCCTCTGAAAAATACCTGTTCATATCCTTTGACTATTTATCAATTGGTGAGTGACTTGTATTCTTGTAAATTTGACTCAGTTCTCTACATATTTTAGAAATGAGTCCTTTATCAGAGATACTAGTTGTAAAAATTCTTTCCTAGTTTTCTGCTTCTCTCCTAATCTTGGTTGCATTGGCTTCATTTGTACAAAAACTTTCCAATTTAATGTAATCAAAATAATCCATTTTGCATTTCATAATATTTTCTATGTCTTGTTTGGTCATAAATTTGTCTCTTCTCCATAAATCCAAGAGATAAACTATTCCTTGCTCCCCTAATTTGTTTAAATTATCAGCCTTCATATCTAAATCGTGTATCCATTTGGATTTGATTTTGGTATATGTTGTCAGATGTTGTCTCATGCCCAGTTTCTGCCATACTCTTTTCTAGTTTTCCCAGCAGTTTTTCTCAAATAGAGAGTTCTTATCCCAGAAGCTGGAGTCTTTGGGTTTATCAAACAGTAGATTGCTATAATCATTGACTACTCTGTCCTGTGTACCTAACTTATTCCACAGATCTACTCCTCTATTTCTTAGTCAGTACCAAGTGGTTTGATGATTGCTGCTTTATAATCCAATTTAAAATCTGGTATGGCTAGGCCACCTTCCCTAGCATTTCTTTATATTAATTCCCTTGATATTCTGGACCTTCTATTCTTCCAGATAAACTTTTTTTTTTTTTTGCTTTTTGGAGGGGGAAGGTAGGGCAATTGGGGTTATGTGACTTGCCCAAGGTCACATGGCTAGTTTTGTGTTAAGTGTCTGAGACTGGATTTGAACTCAGGTCCACCTGACTCCAGGGCTGGTGCTCGAATTTGTTGTGTCACCTAGCTGCCTCAGATAAATTTTGATATTATTTTTTTCTAGCTCTATAAAATAATTTTTTGGTAGTTTGATTGGTATGGCACTGAATAAGTGAATTAATTTAGGTAGAATTGTCATTTTTATTATATTAGCTTAATGTACTCATGAGCAACTGAAGTTTTTCTAATTATTTAGATATGATTTTATCTGTGTGAAAAGTTTTTTGTAATTGTGTTCATATAGTCCCTAGGTTTGTTTTTGACAGGTAGATTCCCAAATATTTTATAATGTTTACAGTAACTTTAAATGGGATTTCTCTATCTCTTGCTATTGGGCTTTGTTAGTAATATATAGAAATGCTCAGGATTTATGTGGGTTTATTTTATATCTTGCAACATTACTAAAGTTGTTTATTATTTAAAGTAGTTTTTTACTTGGTTCTATAGGATTCTCTAAATATATCATCATATCATCTGTAAAAAGTGATAACTTAGTTTCTTCTTTGCCTATTCTAATACCTTCATTTTCTTTTTCTTCTCTTATTGCTAAAGCTAATGTTTCTAGTACTATATTGAATAGCAGTGGTGATAATGGACATCATTGTTTCACCTCTGATCTTATTGGAAATGCATCTAGCTTATCCCCATTATACATAATGCTTGCTGATGGTTTTAGGTAGATGCTATTTGTCATTTTAAGGAAGGCTCCATTTATTCCTATGCTCTCTAGTGTTTTTAATAGGGATGGGTGTTGTATTTTGTCCAAGGCTTGTAGCCTTTTCAAGTTCAATAATTTGCTATTAGTAAGGTAGCTGATCTTGATGCCATTTTCATCTTGGTAGAAGGCATCTGACAACATTGCTGAAAACATCATGCTTAAAAGCATGCACACAGAAAGTTCTCAGCCCTGCTTCCCTCCACTGGTAATGGGGAAAGTACGAAAGCATTGTCCAATATTCAGAACCCTGGCAAGCATGGCATCATTGAACAGGTGCATAAGAATGATGAACTTCTCTGGGTAACCAAATTTTACCATGATCTTCCACAGGCTGTCATGACTGACAGTATCAAAGACATTGGTCAGATCAACACATGTTGTGACAGACCTCTTCTTCTCCTAGAGTTGTCCATACTGACTGTTCCTCAGCTCTTTCTGAAGCCACACTGGCTCTCAGGCAGATGACCATATTCCGAGTGAAGGATCAGCCTATTATGGAGTACTCTGGCAAGAATCTTGCCAGCAATGACTAAGAGAAAGAACTCCTTGTGATTGTCATAGGATAATCTGTTTCCTTTTCCATTATAGAGATGGATAATGGAGGCATCTTTATTCAGCTTTTATGTGAGTAGTAGAGCCCCTACCTTATAAAACTCAGCTGTTACAGAATTAGCACCAGGCACTTTGCCATGTGAGAGGAACCTAATGGCATTCAAATCACTTTTTCATTAGGAAGTTTGGGTATAGAGGAATTGATTCAACCTGAGGTATACAGTCAGTGGCTTCAGCATGATGCTCTATTGAGAACACTATGGAAGTGTTCAGCCCATCTCTCCAGGATCATGTCCTTATCACTAATCAATGTGGCTTCATCAGCACTGACCAGATGAAATCTACTTTGGGTTCTCTGACCCATAAAGAGCCTTTAGGGTAAAGTGCTTTGGATTGTTGCTGTCAGTGTAAAACTGAATTTCAGCTGCCTTCTTACTGAGTCAAGAATCCATCTGTCTAAACTTCACTGCATTTTACTTTTGATGGAGCTAAATGCTGTCTTCTTAGAGACTGATGACTATTTTGCTGGTAAACCTCGTGGAGTTCTCATTTTTCACCCAGCAGCTTCTGAATTTCCCCATCATTTTCATTAAACCAATCTTAATGTTTGTAAGTGTTCTGACCCAGATGGTCAGATGGTGTATACCAAATCTCTTTTCTGTCCCAATGTTGTCAACATGTTGGCTCAACTTTCCCTCCAAGTTACCAAGGAACTATTCACTCAGAGAAGAGCTCTAATCAGTTTACATTAAGTCTTCCGGTAGTCATCTTGCCTTGGGGTCACCACTTTTATTGACTGCAAATGTTTATCTTGGAGAGGATAAGTGTCTAAAGGGTCCAGTACGCTGTACCACATCTCACCTTCCTCACTCTCACATACTTTTTGTCTGTTTTTCTTTCAATGATATGTCTATTATATGCCAATGTTTGCTGTGAGGGTGTATCCACGAAGTTTTATTGTGTTTAGGTAAATGGAAGACAGTGTTGGTGATGAGAAGATCATGAGATGCACAAATCTTAAGTAGTAAGTGACTGTTGTTCTTGCTGTCTCCATCTCCATTTCTCCTAAGCACTCCCTGCCATGTCAGATAGTTTGTGCCTACTCTGGTGTTAGTGTCACCCAGAATCATAAGTGTTTCTTCTTTTGGCACATTGATGATGAGGGTCTCCAGGTCTTTATAAAATATTTCTTTGACCTCATCAGGGTTCATCATGGTGGGAGCATAGGCACTGGCGATAGTGGTGTGGCACTTTCTGGCAAGTGGCAATCACGTTGTCGGGAGTCTGTCATTCACTCCTTTTGGGAGGCATACAAGCTTGTTGTCTAGAAAGTTTTGATTGCAAAACCTGCATCAGCTTCACAAAGCTCCCCATCACTGCAGCCATTCCAGAGAAATGTGTATTCAGCTCTAACTTTGGTAAGCTTGCCTTCACTTGCCAGCCTTATTTCACTCAGGACTGCTATTTGGATGTGATATCTGCTGAGTTCTCTTGCAACAAGAGCTATTTGTTTATCGGGTATATTGGATTTCATGTTGTCCATAAGAATGTGTACATTCCATACACCAAGGGTGAGTAGAGCCATCTTCACAAAAATTTTCGTACATTTTTGTGTGTGTGTGATTAGACTACAAGGTGGGATCCCCAACTGCCATGGTAAGCAGGCTAGCGTCAGGTTGGGTGAAGCAGGAAAATTTTTAGGGTACATTTTCTAGCCCCTTCCTTGTACCAGGTGGTGAGCAGTGCAGTCCTTAAAAAAAAGGCTGCTCTGACACCCAAGAGGCTGCTGAATACCACTGCTGCTTCAGTCCAGTGAGAAGATGATTTTATGGTCTGGGCTGCCTATGTACAGGGTTGTGATTTCAGCTCCCACTGTATCTGTATCTTCTGCTTCATCACTTGCCTGTTGCCACAGGACTTTGAGGTAGGTAAAAATGATAAAATGGAATGGGTGATCTCTTTTGACTCATGCATAAATTTGGTTTAAGTGAAGCAGAGTTGCATGAAGTTGTTAACCCCAGAGTCATCAGAGTCTAGCGGCAAGACAAAAATCAAGACAATTGGTGATGGTTCAGGATGCAGTGGATGACACTGGGGTCTTTGATGTCTAACCAAGCTCTATGTCTTCATGACCATTAGAACAAATTGTTCTCATCTGCCCATTCCATCAAAGGAAGTCTTCACATGCTTGGGGTAGACATTTTGCTAACTCAATAACCCTCAACCTGGTTTAATCTGTCTGTCAAAAAGATTTATCAGGATGTGGCTGCTGTGTATGCTATGGCTTCTTGGTGCCACAGGTGAGAACTGGGTGACTGGTTAGATAACAAAGGAGGAAAGCAGCCCTTTTGAAAAGGGGTTAGTAGCCCTCACACTAGAGGTACTAGCCTTTTCTGAACACCTATACCCCTCGAAATGCTTTACTACATAAATATTAAATAGGAAAGAGAACATTAAGTTGAAGGAAAGAATGAAACCAAGAAATATTTCTTAATGATAAAAAGAATTTTTTTTACAAAAAAATCAACACGTTATATAAAAAGATTGATGACTATAAAGCAAAGTCATATTAGGCATTCCAAGAAAATTCAAATTTAATTGAAACAGGAAAGCTAACACATTCTTATAATCAGCATAGCGACTTTGTACTATACTTAATTCAGAAAAAGAAATTTAGATTCATGACACTACTTTCTAAGTAGCTACAGATAGGTGGCATAGACCCAAAGAATTGCTTCCATCAATAATGAAAATATTACATGCAGAGTCAAGGAATTTTGCACTTTGTATAAGGGATCACAGGGTTTCATTTCATAACCAAATCCAGAACTCTATGGCAAGAAATTGATCTTGTGTTTCAGAATTCATTACTCAAAGGGTCTATGACATTTCAGAGAAAAAAATGAATGGAGAAAACATCAGGATGCTTTGACATCAAATGAAGAATTTGGGATAAACATCCAGAGATGTTCAATAATTTAAAGATTCATTAAAAAAACTTTCGCTTCGTGTAACAGTTATAGTTATCTCTAAATTAAAGAAAGTTATATACATACCCCTTGCTGTACCTGTTTTAGCTATTAGAAACACAAGAGTCTGGTGGTACCTAAAAGGGAAACTTGAGATCTTAATGGAAAACATATTTTTATAAGGAGAATGGATAGCAATATGAGTTTATCCAATAGATAAATAAATGAGAAATAGATATGAGATATCTATAGATAAGTATGTGATAGATAAATAGATGATTGGTAGATAGATAGATAGATGATAGATAGATAGATAGATGCCATATTTATAGTACAGACATGGCTGGTTAGGAGGATGACTGAACTGGTAAGTTTGGAGGGACAGCATGATATAGAGCCAGAAGTCCTAGTCCAAATTCCAGTTGTGGTATGTCCTCACTGGATAACCTTGGGAAAATCATATAACCTCTGGGCTAAATTTTCATCACCTGTAAAATGAGGGGACTACATGGCTACAAGGTCTGTTTTGGCTTTAAATCTATGAACCTAATGTGGCACAGTGAATAGAGAGCACTGGCCCTGGAGTCAGGAGGGCCTGAGTTCAAATCCGGCCTCATACACTTGACACTTACTAGCTGTGTGACCTTGGGCAAGTCACTTAACCCCAATTGCACTGCCTTCCCCCCTCCAAAAAGAAAAAAAAAAGAAAGAAATTTAATCTATGAACCTTGGGTTCTTTGCCATACCACTGTTAACTTTATTGTGGCCAGCACATTGGTAGAATATTTTGGAACATTATGACTGTTTTAGAAATGATTATTCTTCTTTTTGCTTAATTTAGGAGATTACATTTTTATTCAGCCCTCTCATCCTGACATGATCAATATCTCTTACCAGTGGTACCTTGTCTACTTTGTTTTACTCCATAGCATAGGAAGGATAATTAATTTAATGCTGGGATGAACCTTACAGGTTATCTAGTTGAATCTTAGTATTTACATAAAAGAAAACTAAAGCCCAAGGAAGTTAAGTGATTTACCTAGTGTCCTACAGGAAATAAACATCAGAAGCAGGATGTGAATCCAGCTACTGTGGCCCCCGAGTCAATGTTCTTGCCACTATATCTTATTTTACTTCATGGAACTTGCAAGTATCATTGGTACTTCTGCCACTGCTTCCCCATTCAGTGGTCTACCAGGATTAGAGATAATTTTGACCATTACCTGCCTCCTTTGCTACATGACCTTCATGTGCCACTGCCTTTCATAGAATCATGGCATTTCAGACTGGGAAGGTACCTTGGGAGCTACCTTGCCTGACTTAGACCTGAATTCTCACTACATCATGCCTGAGAAACGTTCATTCTGCCTCACTGGAAGACTTCCAATGAGGGAAGGATCATAGGACCTTGAGATCAAAGATTCAGAGCTGGGGGGATATTAGTACTCATGGAGTCTAATTCTTTCATTTGGCAACAGAAGAAACTCAGACCCAGAGAGAGGCAACATGACTTATCTAAAATATATGTATACATATATACACACACTCACATATATACACATATATTTATATATATGTGTATAAATATGTATATGTGTGTATATATAATGCGTACATATATACATACACACATATATGTATATACATATACATACACATACACACATATTATATGTGT
>CM053580.1:121047364-121067771 GCA_028627135.1 Pseudochirops cupreus | reverse complement strand
CCCCCCCCCCCGTTCCACTCTCTACCCTGTCCCTGTCCCTGTGTTGACTCATTTTTCATTATTTTCTTGTATCACTCTCATTTCTCTTCCCAATTTTTCTTCTACTTCTCTTATTTGATTTTCAAAATCCTTTTTGAGCTCTTTTATGACCTTAGACCAATGCACATTTTTCTTGGAGGCTTTGGATATAGGAGTTTTGACTTTGTCTTCTTCTGGTTGTACTTTTTGATCTTCTTTGTCACCAAAGTAAGATTCTATAGTCTGAGTTTTTTAAAGGTGTTTGCTCATCTTCTCAGCCAAATACTTGACTTTCTAACTCTTTATCAAAGTAGGACTCTGCTTCCTGGGGAGGTTTGTGTGGGTATACTGTCCCAGGCTTCAGGGGTTTTGTATCTGCCGCTCAATGCTCCACTGTCTGTGAGTCCTGAGCTCCAGAAGCAACCACTGCTGCTGCCACCCCCACCACCTCCAGCACCTCGGGGCCGGGCCAGACCTCAGCTGGATTACACTCTTCTTTCAACCAGGTTCCACAGAATTTTCCTACTGACCTTCTATGCTGTCTTTGGCATCTGTGGGTTGAGAAGTCAGCCAGTGATTCAGTCTCCTGAGGCCTACTCTGGCCCTGTCTGTGCTGGCGTGACCCATGCTGGACTGTGTGCACGCTACTCCCAGCACAGAGCAATACACCCTTCCTGTCAACCTTCTAAGCTATCTTGGGCTATTTCACTTGTTTTGCTCCATCATTTTGTGGGTTCTGCAGCTCTATAATTTGTTTGGAGTCATTTTTACAGGCATTTAGAGGGCTTGAGGGAGATCTCAAGTTAAGTCCCTGCTTTTCTTCTGCCATCTTGGCTCTGCCCCACTCCCCCATATAAACTTTCAATCAATCAATAAACATTTACTAAGTACTTATCATGTACCAAGAACTGTGTTAAGTGCAATTTTCAAACAATGCAGTGAGATACAAGAAATATTTCATGGTTAAAAAGGACATTGCTGATAAATGAGCGCATTGCTTCACAACTAAATTGAGATAAAATTCTTTTTATATTTGTCTTATCTCTCCTGCTAGCTTATAAGTATCTTGAGGGCAGGAACCATGCTTTATACACTCTTGTATCACCAATAGGGTAACATAGAGCCTTATGCATAGTATGTAACTAAAATGTCTTAAATTGAGTTTTGAATTAAACATATTGCTCTTTATATCTTGACAGGATCTTAGCCCAATACCATGAGCCTGAACTGGATGAAAATAAATTATTTCAGAAGGTCATATCAGGCATTAAGTTACAGCTGAGACTATGGCACAAATCAATGTCAAATCATTCCCTATTTATTTTCAAAGTGCCAGGACCTCCACATGGAAGCACACATGTTCTCTTGGCTGCCTTCCCCATTGACAAAGTCATAGGAATAGATTAAGCAACATGCTTAAAGACCTACTATGTTCCAGGCAAATGCTGAATGATAAGGAGTACAAAGAAAAAAATCTAAACAGTCCTTATCCTCAAGGAACTTATATTCTAATGAGAGAGACAATGTGCACATATGTAGATATATGCAAGACATACACAAATCAAATAGAAATTAACCTTGGAAGGAAGAGCACTAGCAGTAAGTGGGACCAGAAAATGCCTTGAGCTTAGTCTTGAAGGAAAGCAGGGATTCCAGGAATCAGAGGTAAGGACAAAGGCCTTTCCAGGCATGGGAGAACAGTTAATGAGACTAGTTAGTAGGCCAATATGACTGAACCAAAGAGGTCCTAGAGAGGAGTAATATGTAGACTAGAAAGCTAATTAGGGTCAAAGCTGTGAGAAGCTTAAAAGCCAAACAGAAGGATCTATACTACCAGAAATAGCAGAAGGTTCTAGAGCTTATGCATAGAGGGGCAATATAGAAAGTTCTGTGTTTTAGGAAAATAATTTAGTGGTTGCGTGAAAGATGGATTGTAGTGGGGAGAGACCTGAGCTAGGGAATAGAAAGCTTTTGCAAAAGTCCAAGTGAAAGGATATCAGCGCCTAAACTAGGATGGCAATTCTGTTAGTAAAGAGAAGCATATCTAACCAAATGATTGGATCCCTGGAATTAACAAAATTTGGCAACTGATTATATTTATAGAGTGAATGAAAGTGAGGCTTTGAAGATGACACCAAGATTGTGAACCTGGGTAACTATGATGGTACCTTCAAAAGAAATAGGAAATTTCAGAAGTGGAGTTGGTGGATTTGTGGAGAGGAAGAAAGTTAACAAATTCCATTTTAAATACGTTGAGTTTGAATATACAAAATCTATATACGTATATACAGAATAGATGAATAATGTATATATAGTATATACACACACATACATGTATAGATGTATGTCTGTAGCTATATAATATACAAAATATTAAATTAATTGATCATTGAAATCAAATACACTGAGGTATTCAAATGATAAAATAGAGCTATAAAGAGGCTCCAGGACAGAGCCTTGAGGAACAACCAGATAATGGAAGCACATATGTATGTGTGTATTATATCTTTGATGAATGAACAAAGGAAACTGAAGAGCAGTCACACAGGTCAAAAAACAGGGAAAGATTAGCGGCACAAAAACACATAAAGGACAAAATACACAGGAGGAGAAAGTGGTCAAAAGAGAGATTAAGAAGGATGAGAACTGAGAAAAGGCTATTATTAGATTTGGTAGTTAAGAGACCAAGACTGACTTTGGAGTAAACAACTTTGGCTGAGTAGTGAGGTTAAAAGCTATATTGAAGACACTTAGGCAGATGGTAAGAGAACTAGAAGTGGAAGCACTGGAATTAGATGATTTTCTCAAGGATTTTGACTGAGACAGAAGAAGATGGCTGTGTTTTTGTTTTTGTCCTTCATTTTCAAAGAGGACAAAATCACATCACTATGCTGGGGTCAAGGTACAGTGTCCAACCACGGCTGATCAGAGCAATGCGAGCATGGCTATACTACAGGTTGGGCACAAATAGTCCACGTGAATATTTGGAGTGGAGATATATCTAAATTTGCGCATCTCATGTTTCCTTTGAGCTACTGTAATTTTGCTTGCTCAAAGAGCAAAACACCTTCTTTGATGTGGGCATGACACTCTGGGCAGTCCCATACCAGTGTCTCCCATGTCTCACAATCGATTCCAAAGTTGTAGTTGGGGTGAAATAAGGCACAAAAATTGAAGAGACTGAGGTAATATTAACATGTAAGTCTTCCAGTAGAAGAGCAGAACTGGAATGGAGAGGAATACAGTGAGTCAGGACCTGAACTCATGAAGAAAGGAAAGAGAACGTGTTGGTGATCAGTAGAGTCAGACCACTGACTTGGCAGGGCAAAGATCAGAATTAACAAAAATAATAATGAAAAAAATGAAGTGTAATTGAAATAACTCAAAACTGAACTATCTGAACAAATAATCATCAATGAGAAATGGGAAATGGTAATCAGAAATGAAACTGACACCAATTGCAATCATTGTATATAGAAGTTTAACCACTATAAATCAATTGCCATGACAAGAAGACTAAAAGAACATAGAAAGTGCCTTAATCAGAAACTGAGTGATTTGATAAATGATGAAAATGTCAACAAAAAGTAACACTAGTTTAGAACATAATCTCATTTATAAAATCCTAAGTAAATGGATGATTGAGTAATATGAAGAGTATTGTCTCACAAAGCAGAGAGAAGTGAGGGAAGAAAACTATTTTAAAGAAAATTTAGTCAGACACACAACTAAACAAAGATATCTCAAGGATAAAAATGGAAAGAGATCAATAGAAAGAGTAGAATCATCTTATATGACCCCTATCAGAACAGTTCCAGATGTGCCAATTGGAAGGCAGGATCGACATTATATACATATACACATGAGCAAATAAATAAATATTTAAAAGAGAGAGAGAGCAAAGAGAGGAAAGCCATCCATTTTAGACCTAGTATATTCAGACAAGGGGCAGCTAAGGGGCATAGTGAATAGAGTACCAAGCCTGGAGTCAGGAAGATTCATCTTTCCAAGTTTGAATACGACATCAGACACTTAGCAGCTCTGTGATCCTTGGCAAGTAATTTAACCCTGTTTACCTCAGTTCCTCATCTATAAAAATGAATTGGAGAAGGAAATGGCATACCATTCCAGCATCTTCACCAAGAAAACTCCAAATGGAGTCAAAGAGTTGGATACAACTGAACAAAAACAAATATTCAGAGAACATTCATTCTGGAGATAACAGCTATACGAGCTTTGAGGTATTGATACGCAAGATATCTGAAGAAGGAAAAGATACCAAAGATATGGGGGGAAAACTTATTAAAAGCACAAAAAAATTACTTGGAAAACCTTAGTAACTGCTGATCTAAATGCTTACTCTGTCACCTATACAAAGTTTTTATTCAATTTTCTTGAATTGAGGATATCTTAGTTCATCATATTAGTAGGGAAAAAGTAGTTTTCACAAGCAATATTCAATAATGAACTACATTTCTACCATTTCATAATCACCTAAAAGATAAAAAATACAGTATCCCACTGTTCTTATCACATGTTATGAAAGTGCATTTGATTGATTTGAGCAAAATATCTCTTTCAAGGCACTTTTCCAACAAATCTCTCCCATTCGTATATCAAAATAATTCAAGTTTCCTCAAATAACATAAATAACCTTTCAATTGCCTCTAATCATAAATATAAAGTAAGAGATAAAACAGAGAGATGATTGATTGTCAAAGGTATTCATCAGGGCAATGGGAGTAATCCAGCACTGAAACCAAGTTGAAGATGAATTCCCTTAGAATAGTGGCATTCTGCAAACACTTCTCTTTGGGGATATCATTGTACTGATGGCATCAGTTCCCAGAATATTGTAGAACATTGAATCTCATGGTACAAAACTCAAAAGAATTTGGTCTGACCACACAGGAAAGACCAAGTAGATGAAGATCACCCAGATTATGACATGCATTTGGATGGAAAATCTATAAAATTTGTCAATCAGAACATGTATCTGGGAGAGAAAGTACAGCTGAACAATTAATTGCTCCTGGAATTTAGAAGGAAGAGGAAAGAAGGGGTGGATCACCTTTGGGAAGATACAAAGTTCCTTTAATGACCCCTATTTTCCCATGGAAATAAAGGACCATTTTCTAATACCAACATTCTACCAGTATTGCTATTGCTGTATGTCAGTGAAATGTCGAACAATATTGCATCTAAAGAATTAAAAGTAGGGCAGCTAGGTGGTGCAGTGAATAGAGCACCAGCCCTGCAGTCAAGAGGACCTGAGTTCAAATCCGACCTCAGCCACTTAACACTTACTAGCCATGTGACCTTGGTCAAGTCACTTAACTCCAATTGCCCTGCCTTTCCCCCTCCAAAAAAGCAGGAAAAAAAAAAGAATTAAAAGTGAATATTGCTCAAAAGAAAATGAATAGGTACATGACAGGTGTGTGCAAACTACAACAAGTAACCAATAAGGAAACTGGGAAAAGAATATAAATAAAAGATGTCATCAAGGAAATGTGTAATAGGAAGAAAAGACAGGCTGGTCGCATTTTTTCAGAATAGGCAAACAGCTTTACTGGAACCTTACAATGGCAAGAGAAAGTTTTTTTTTTTTAAAAAAGCTTCTAATGTTTGGTTGGCCTGCTGTGGTAAAATTAGAGTGGCCAAGAATTATACTGTATGGACAAGCATGGATCAATTGTAATTTATATCATGGATGGGAACTCCTAAATCAAGGAAATCACAAATGCATTTGAGATTTTACTTGTGTACATCACTCCCAAGGACAATCAATTTAAGCTCCTTAAAGGTAGGAGCTAACTCATCTTTTCTTGTATCTCCAGTGCCACGATCTAGTAAGCACTTGATAATGATTATTGAATTGAATTAAATTGCCAGTAATGGTCAACCTCTAGAAGGATACCACGTAGTCACAAAGCTGGAGAACTATACTTGAAATCAGGAAGAACATCTGTGACCATGGCCAAGTCACTTAACCACTGACAGCCTCAGTTAACTCATCTTTAAAATGGGGGTTATAATCCTCATTTGACCTAAGGATCATTTAGCTCACAAATTTGTGAGGATCAGATTATATAATATATGTGAATTGCACTGTAACCCTTAAAGCCTGATACAGGTGTCAGTTATTATAATCCTTGAGGACAGAGATTGTTTCATTTTTCCCTTTGTATCCCCAGCACATAGTATAGTGTCAGGCACACTATAGATGCTTAATAAATGCTTGATCATTGATTATAAATTGATTATTACACTAACAGAGGCCTCAGTTAATTTTCTTTATCAAGAGCTATATAATTTTCATTTTTCCTTATCCCTACAGTTACGTTTTTTTTTCCTACTCATGCTAGCCAATATGAAAATATTGATCAAAGTCTTAAGGAAGACATACACTTTGAAGGGCAGGCAAGTCCCAAGGTTCACCAGTGGTGATGGATTTGCACTGAATAATCCACTCATTTTTCTTTATGGTAAACAGAATACATTCTTCATGGAGGGTGGGTTGGTTAAGGGTTATAGTCTAAGGTCATCGAACAAGGTTTAACTGGGTGGTCATGGGGGGTAGCAGTGGGAGGGGGTGGAGGAAGGAGACAGACCAACTCTGGCCTCAGAAAAACATTCTAATTAACTGAACTAAGAAACTATAGGAGAGGCTTTCTGATTTTGACAGAGTTGTTGTTTTCTTTTTTTATGAAAACATTTATTCTACTGTGTATACTAAACAAACAAATGTAGGAAAGTTCTTCTGATATAGTGCAGTATAGGTCTATAAAAATTCAATTTAGAGATTTATGAGAACCATGATTAAAAAACACAAGTCAAGCATGTCCAAAAGAAGAAAATTTGATATGAGCATTTCCCTAAAGAAATTTAGCTACTTTCTCTAAATGTAGGTCTCCATTCTTCTACTTAATATTTGCTATAATTGTTAATATTCAATGATGAGTGAAGTTATTTTCATGCCCACATATTAGCAAGTAACAAATTCATAAATATTTACTAGTTGTTGCATGTGATATACAATGTTTCTCTCCCCATAAATTTTAACAACATTTCTGAATTTGCAAAAAGAAAAAAAAAAGCTGGGACAAATGATCCAAAAAAAGCAAAATAAATGATTGTCATCCCATGGAATGTTTAATGCTTTTCTCCAAAGTCTTCTCACTCTAGCCCCTTCATTTTAGAGAATGATGGAGAACCTATCAGCTCACAAGGCTATGCTGGAAATAACAGTGGCTTCAAATCAAGCATCTGTATTCAGTGACAGATTAAGATTCCTAGGGGCTCTGAGACTCTGGCCTACCTCCCATTCCTCTAGCCTATCCTTGCTCTGGTTCTCACCCTGAGGGCCCTGAGTCATAAAACATAAAATGATCCAAGTCAGGATGTGAGAGAACCAGGCTAATACCTTTGATTTTCACTATTCCTGAAGAAGTCAGATATTGAGATTAGAATTGAAATGATTTATTCTAGTGGACAGATTCCAAATTGATTTTTCAAAAAACTCTACCTTTTATGTCCCCCAATGCCTCAAGAAAGGACTGGAACATTTCAAGAACCCAGTCCAATCTTGCTTTTATTTTTTTTCACACCCCTTTTTATTCTCTGAACAAAATAAAATTTAATCCTGTCAGTCTCTGTGCAACAACTAGACCACTTGGAAATGAACTAGTGATGATGACCTGAATTCATCTATTTCTGTTGAATTATGCTCTTAATTGAGCTTCAGCAAGAAGGAATTCCTTATTTCTTAGAAAGCTCCTAAAGGATAGAAGGAAGGAAAGAAGAAAGGAAGGAAGGAAAGAAAGAACAAAGGAAAGAACAAAAGAATGAAGAAAGGAAGGAGAGGCAGGGAGGGAAGAAGAGAGGGACAAAAGGAGGGACAGAAGGAGGTTTTATCATGTGCCAAATTTTATACCAATAACTAGGGATACAAATATAAAGATGAAGACATTCCCTACCCTCAAGGATCTTGCATTCTAATGGTAGATTTTTGTTTGGAACATCATTAGTGAATGGAGCCATAGGGGACTAGATTGATAGACCTTTTTCCAATAATAATGGTGGTATTGATTTGATTATACCCTCCAGAGTAGGAGTGGTGAGAGGGTCAGGGTGGGACACATAATGGGGTAAAAAGTGAAAAGAGTAAAATAGAGTGTGACTAGAGACAGACTAGACTGATAGTAAGTTCTGGAAGAGGAAATATCCAAGCTTAACTCAGGTTAAGCTTAGGAACTCCTAAAACAGATGGGAGCCATATAACTTTGAGTTCATACACAAACTGGCTTATTTGATACTATGTTCTTTCCAAATAAGGCACATTTTACCCTACTCTCTGCACAATTCATGCTCTTAGCCATTATTCAACCATAGAGAACTATTGCCTAATTTAAGGGCTTAAAAGGAAATTCTAAGCTTGTTTTTTTCTAATTCTGTAAGCTACAACTACAATATAGGCCACTGCTTCCCTTTCATTTTTCCTTCCTATCCTACTCCATCCCTTTCTCTGCTTCTTTTTAATAATATCAATGGTCCTCATTGTGGTATGGCTCTGATTCTATGTTATTGAAGATTACGTGGAGCTCAGGATCTATCAGGTACTGCCAATGTGGCAAAACTACAAGACCAGGACAGGTGATGGATTTGAATGTATGTTATCCCAAAAGATTTATTACCAGGTTATCAAGGGTAATTAATTTTTTGACCAAATAAACACTTAAAGACCATCTACTAAGTTATAAAGAAGCTATCTACATGAATAGAAGTAGTATTCACAAAGTTCATGTCTGGGTTCTGACGCTTACTTCCTTGTGTGATGTTGGGCAAGTCATGGACCTCAATTTCCCTGAAGTATAAAATGAAGAGCTAGAAGATCTCTGAGTATCCTCTCAGCTCTAATTCTCTGCTGAATGACTAGTGAAATCATATAACTTTAATATGTTGCGAAATAAATGTTCAGCATTGTTTGACAAGTCCCAGAATACTCTTTACCATATACCAAAAGGACCCATTTTCTAAAAGGATACTTAGACAGCATGGTCAGTGAAATTCCTTCTTTTCAATCATGATGGTCTGAACTCCAGACCAGTGCAGTAAGATGCAGAGAGAGCTGCATTTTTGGTCCTTCAACCATAAGCTAGATCATGAGCAAGGCCACTCTGGAAGCTATAAAAGCTAGGGAATCCTCTCTCACTTCTAAGGATTCCCCTTAGTTCTGCAGTCTATTGGGCCCAGAAAGTGCCCTATCTTGAGATAGTGCTTAGGTTCAAAGAAGCACATTAGGAACGGTCAGCAATATACACTTACTTTGTACAGTTCCAAAGAATGTAATCAGTGTTCTCCCCTCCACCTGGAAGCTTAAGACTCCAATGAATTGCATCCTTAAGAAATTTTTTTACTTATTTCCTTTTCCCCTCTCCAAGACTAGCCTTAGCTACAGGAAATGTCTTACTAATAAACTAAGACATGGTGTCATGGCCCCTGGGCATTTCATACTATAAGGTGAACATTATTTGTAGGTACAGTAATCAACTACTTTTGTGGTATGATTCCCAGGTGTGATAGGACCACCTCTTTCCCAGTCACATTGCTGTTGTTCAGTTGTTTCCAGTTTTGTCCAACTCTTCATGACTCATTTTGGGGGGTTTTGTGGCAAAGATGCTGGAATGCTTTGCATTTCCTTCTCCAGCTCACTTTACAGATGAGGAAACTGAGGCAAACAAGGTTAAGTGAATTGCCCAGGTTCACAGAGCTACTAAGTGTATGAAGTCATATTTGAACTCAGGAAGATCAGTCTTCCTGACTTTAGAGATGGCATTCTATCCATCGCACCACCTAGCTGCCCAACCCAGCCACATGGGTCAGGCTGGTTTTTACCATAAAGAGGACAAAATTGCCCTAGGAATTTATTGGCCTACTGGGCTGGGGCTCCTGCTTCACCTTCCTTGATGCAGCTTCCTGGTAACCTCTAGCCATATTGATGAGGTTCACTGGTCACCTAAAGGGAATAAAAATACCTGTGTGAAGTCATGGCCCTTTAAACTTTCCAGATGTCCGCAAGACTGCACTAATAGCAATACCCTTCCTCGCTAACAAGATACATTTCTAAATGGAGTTGGGGGGGACTGTGCCTAACCAAGGTAAGTGCTGTAGCATCCTTGTTAAACATGCTTTCTATGTTATACTAAGTAAATATCCTTTTATTAACTGCTGAATGACCCCAAGAGGGTCTCATTTTGTTCTAACACCAAACCTAACCTAAAAGCTTAACCAGTCTGAGTTCCAGCTACTCATTAATCCAGGGCACTAGGAAGGTACTTAATTCTCCTGCCTAACAAAATTATCCCCTAACAGATTATGGTGTCTATCATCAGATTTCCATCTTTGTAGTTTAAGACTGATCTCTGATGACCTGGAGTCAGCAACATCTGAGTTCAAATCCAGCCTCAAACACCAACTAACTGTATGACCTTAGGCAAGTCACTCAACTGGATCTGCCTCAGTTTCCTCATCTTTAAAATGGAGGTAATAGCACCTACCTCCCTGTTTTGATATGAAGACAAAATAAGTTAAAATTTGTAAAGCATTTTGAAAACCGTAAAGCACTATGTATATGCTAGTTATTATTATTCAGACCTCAGTATAATTCAGAATTTAAGAGAGATTCTTTTTTTTTGGTGGGGGAGGGAGTAAGGCAATTGGGGTCAAGTGACTTGCCCAAGGTCACACACTTAGTAAGTGTCAAGTGTCTGAGGTCGAATTTGAACTCAGGTCCTCCTGACTCCAGGGCAGGTGCTCTGTTCACTGCTCCACCTAGCTGTCCCAAGAAAGGTTTTTAATGGAGGGAGAGGCGGCAGGAAGAGAAGCATGAGGGTGTTAAGTACATGAAGAAGGAGAGGATAGCAACAAATTCAGAAAGCTGAAGACAAATTTAATTTGCCTTAAAATTTTGCCTGGGACTTACTTTGCAAATCCTGTCCTAATATTTTATTCTTTTCAAATAGACCTTTGTAAGAAAAAAGAGGAACCCTATAAATGCTTTGAACTTAACATTCATGATAAATAAAATACATTATCCTTTCCAAAATATTGCTGTTCTTTTGCAGTAGAATATGAATCCAAACCCACTCCATAAAAAGTCATTGCTGACACCAGTGAGCAGGAGTTGTGGTGGGGCTTTGTTTTAAAAATCGTAGCAAACTCCAGTTCCAACACAGTTATCAAATTCTATTTTAATAGAAACAGAGCCCTTTTCAAACCCATTATTTCATTTTTATAGGCAGCCAGCATTTTACATGTTGACCACATAGCCCTAGAATCCATGTTTTGTATCTCTTTGCAATTAAATCTTTTTTTTTTCAACTGATAACAGTTCAACAGCAAAAAAGGAGGGGAAAAAATCCACTTACTCGTAGGTGATAAAAATTCACAGTAAAGCCGCAGATGTAGCAGAGTGAGAATTACCGTACCAGCAGGAACTGAAGATAAAAGAGGATTACACATGATGAAATGTAGTAATTGACTAGAAGTCACAGAAAAATACCAGATGGATGTCATGGCTCCATATAACTCTAATGTGCCCACTGACTTTATTGAGCGTCACTTGAGCTTCACTTTTAGTATTTTCTTGAGTGTAATTGAAGTTTATTGATATGCTATTATGGCCCAGTTTATATGTGACCATAAAAAATATAGTTTGATACACTTGCGTATCTATAGAAATCCTATATTACCCGCTCAAAATCAGTGTCTCTGTAATGATTGCAGTAATATTTATTCCTTCTCCTCCATTAGACCTTTGCATAGGATATGGACAGTAAGAGCTCCAGAGAGTGTTGAAATTGCAGGGGTGTTTCAGGGAGAGATTTGTGCATAAAAGATCAGACATGCAATTGTGGAAGCAACCAAGGGAGATTTAGGAAGGACTTTTACATTGAAGGTAAGGAAAAATAAATCTATATGCTGAAATGGCTTTCTAAAGACAGTTCAGTTTCCTATTAGTTATGAAAAATTTATTTTCTATTTAGCTTTCAGCATGGGGGTGGGAGAGATATAACTGTCTATCCATGTCATAATATTCACTCTCAAGAAATAGTCTCAGATCTTTATGTTTCCTCTCTGAAGCTGTGATAAGAAAAATTCTACCCAGCACAAGCAAAAGCCATTTCCTTCCATGACAAACATTTTAAATTAAGCTGGAAATAAAGGGTGTGAAAACAATTGCTTCTCAACCCAGCAAAGCAGAAATTCTTCCATGGAATTTCAGGTAGAGATTGAATCTTACCCCTGACAAGATATTATAAACAGATAAGAAACTGTTGCAAGGCTTGAGTCAAAAGGCCATCCAATGTGATTACATTTACACAAACTGAAAATCAAAACCCGTTACTAAAGAAAACAATTTCATTCTGAACTTCAATGAGCTGAGTTAGATAAAGTAAATCTTAGAAACTAGGCATGCATGACCTTGCCCATATTGCCCTGGCAAGGAGAGTGGATTTGTAGGATAAGTTAGGTAGGGCGGAGGAGGGGAGGGAAGTCAGGAGTACTTAGAGAGTTGAAGAAATGACCTTCCCATGCCCTCCTTTCTTTTAAAACCAATGTCCTTCTCATATCTGTTCTATGTCTATGGAGTTGTCTATCTGTCTGCTTACTCTGGGATGCTGTGCTAAAGCAGAATGATATCCCAGATGCTAGATCTCTCTACCTTCTGAATATTTCTCATAGAGGACAGGATTAATAACTGGAAGAAACCATTAGATCATAAGATCATAAGATCTTAGAGTTACAAGTGGAAGGAATCTTATAGGCCATCTAACCCAACCCCCCCATAACATAAATAAGAAAATTGAGACCCAAGTCACCCAGGAAGTAAATATAGAACTGGGATTCAAAGTCAGGTCTTTTAACTTCAAATCAAATGTTCTTCCAAATATTCTATATTGTCCAGCTTATTTGACACTATCTAATTCTTTTAGTTCCAAAATAAGGCACATTTTACCCCATAACCTCTGAACAATCCAAGCCTTCATCCATTATTCAACTATAGATCACTATTACCTACATGCTTAAAAATCAACTCTATTTTCTGGTGAGGATAGCTCATTCTACATAGGGGGGAATATTCAGAACTAGGTATGCCTAGAGGAGGCAACTAAACTCTGTCTAGTGTTCCCTTGACAAGGTATGAATTATCTCTGCGTTAGTTTTGTGCCATACTAACTCAAGTTGATGGCTAATTCATGCATCCAATCTGTGACCTTGGATTTTGTCTTGTCTCTGTGTGGCTATGCACAGGCAGCTACTCAGTTCCATGAAGGAGATCTGTGATTATCCAGGCCTCTTTCTAGGGAATCATTCATCACCTATTGCAATACAACCCTCCAGAGTGGATGAACTGGCATATGGAGAGAGACCAATGCAGATCAATCTGAAATCAGAAGGAAAGACCAGAAGGAGATGAAAAAGGGAAGAAGGATTGTCAGAGTAGTCAGCCACAACCAGGGAGAACAGTCTAGATCAGGGGTTGGCAACCTGCAGCCTGAAGGCCACATGTGGCCCTCTAGGTCCTCAAGTGAGGCCCTTTGACTAAATCCAAACTACAGAACAAATCTCCTTAAAAGGATTTGTTCTGTAAAACTTGTTCCCTGCTAAAAAGGTCACACGAAAGGACCTAGAAGGCCCCATGTGCAGGTTCCCCACTCCAATATAACCTTTTTTCTGTATTAGCCAAGACACAGAGGATCCACCCAGATCTATCTCAAAATTTTGGGGGGGAAAAAAAGGATTCAAACACTGAACCATGCGCATGTTGTAGATTCCAAAGAAATTTGTGACTTACCAGAGAATGGGGGCTGCTTGTCCATCGGGAACCAAAATTTCTTTCTTCACAAGGGGACCCATCCAGGGTAGTACTATAGGTGTGGGTATAGGTATACCTGTACCTGGGAAAGACAAAAGTCCAGAGAAGAAAGAGAAGTTGATTTGACTTTTAATAGGTCAGGTTTGAAAGCTTTGTATTTTCATTAAGTTAATTAAAATTGGTCCTCTATTCAAAGTCTTGTTAATCCAAGTTCTTATATGGGGGACTGATGGCCTTTTTCCTTTTTCCTTCTTAGAAGAGACCTAGACATTAGGCAAGTTCTGGTGTTCCTAGAAGAAAATCTTGAATGGGGGCACAGCCATGGTATTAAATCTCCAAGTCCTTTAGTGTTCAATTAACATATAGGTTACATCAACATCAGGCTCCTAGGAGAACTGATTGGCTGTGGACAAACTTATCAGGTTGCATCAGTAGTCTCCTTGTACATTAACAACAGAATATTTTCTGCTTATTCAAATCTTACTTGAGTTCATCTGCAAATGCTTCTGAGGTAGATATGTTCCTGTCTACATAGCAATGCATAATAGCCTCATCATTACTTAAAATGACTATTATAATAACATATGTATATATATATATATATATATATATATATATACACATACATGTATATAAAGACACATATACATGTATAAAGTGCTTCATAAGCCTTAAAGTGTTACATAGAGTCTCCCAAAAGTCTTGTTGCAGATTTATGTTATAAACTTCAGTAAGACTTTTGGGACATCCTGTATCAGTGTTTTTATTTTTATTTTATTACGTGTTCTAGAAAATCAGAGAGTAGACTTCCAATAAATAAAGCAACATAAGACATCCCAGTCAAACCCAGCTTACTTAAAAATCACTTCATGAACAATAAGAAACTTCACCAAATTAAACAAAAGATCAACAAAGAAAGGAGATGAAAGAAAAGAATCTACAGGAAGGTAATTTTCCTACACATATAGGGGGGAAATGTCTAAGACAAAACAAGAAAGATCACCTGTTGTTTCTAGAACATCATCAACCTCAGAGCTTTGAGGGAAGAGAACAAAGAAAGATAAATTGAAGGCCTGGGTGTTTAAAAACAAGAGAGAGAGGGGAAAAATAGAGACCTTAGGGGCAGATGGAAGGAAGAGGGAGACACTTATTATTCTGTGTAATTGGGCTGCTACAAGTGAAGATTATACAAATGTAAAGAATTAAGGGAGTGGGCAATCTCATGAGCCTCATTCTTGTCTCAGCCAAGGAAGAAAAGTTTAAGGGTAGAGAGTAGGGAGAGAATATTACAGAAATACAATTAATAGGGATCTGGATCAAAAAAGGAAGAGGAATGATTTAGGCTTTGTAAAAGGGTAGAGTTGAGGAAAGAATTGCCATGAGCAAAACAAATTTCAATTGTGGAGCACTAAAAAATAAAATGGGATTGGGAAGGAAAGGAAGCAGAAAAAGTGTAAGACCCAATAAAGTAGAGAAGAAATGGAAGGGAGAGGATTGGATCACACTATTCCATATAGACAACTAATAATGAATGTACTCTTTTTTTATTGTAACAGACTGTAATATGGAGAGAGGGGGACTAACAATTATAATTGCAAATGTGAATATAATGAACTCACCCATAAAAAGGAGAAGGGCTGCAATTTGTTGACTATAAGAAATGTAACTAAAATATTAAAGGGTATAACAAATTAAACAGAATAGGATTTATTACACCTCAGTCAAATTTTTTAAAGTATGGGAAGAGAACAATCACAACTACAGCAAAAGTTAAAATAGACATGACTGAATGAAATAAACTGGAAACTATAATATATTTTAAATTTTCATGATGAAATAATGTTAAATGTATATGTACCAAATGGTACATCATTTAATTACACAAAGGAAAAGCCAAGAAAACTTAGAGAGAACTGTGTAGAAAAATAACAATTGTTTAGGATTTCTACATGCCTCTTCTAGAGCTAAACAAATCTAATAGAAAAAAATGAAAAAGAAGTTAAGAATCTGAATAAAATATGAGCAGAAAGTAGATCTGATAACTAAATGGGAATTGTAAGTGTGTAGAATATGTGTGTACATAATTATGAATATGCAAACTATGTGTGTACTTAAACATTGTTGTTTGTCCTTTGTTTTCAAAGAGGACTGATAACATCATGAGGGAAGTCTTGTCTGTGTGTGAATTGGATTTGAGTGAAGCAGAATTGCACAAAATCATCAGCCTCACTCTCTTTTACTGAGTCATCAAAGTCCAGTGGCAGGACAAAAGTTGAAATGACTGGCAATGGTCTGGGATACAGTGGATGGCCTTGGAGTCTTCAATGCCTGACCAAGCTCTAAGTACTCAACAATGCTTGTTTCAGCTGCCTTCATGGCCGTTGGAACAAATTGCTCTCTCTACCATTCCATCATTCTACTTCACATGCTTGAGGTAGACATCCGCTTAACTCACCAACAGGTTTGAGGTCTGTCAGTTACCTTCAACCTGGGTTCTCCTGTCTGCCCAGATGGTGCAGTCACTGTCCATGCTACAGCTTCATGGAGCCACTGGTGAGAATTGGGTGAATCAAGTGGCCATCAAAGATGGAAAGCAGCCTTGAAAAGGGCTTGGAAAGCCATCACACCAGAAGTGCTTGTCCTCCTGCACACTCCATGTACCTCACTTGTATATATACAATATATGTGTATATGTGTGTGTATTTCACATAACACTAGAACAAAAAACTGCCCATGTGCTAGGTCACAAAAAACTCATAAATAGAGACATTGGAAACGAGTAAACATATAATTTATAGAACATAACACAATTAAAAATGCAATCAAAAATGGAAATTTGAATCAGAGAAATTGTAAAGAATTAAATAAAAAAATAGCAATCAGTGAATATACTAAAAAACCTTTGGAATGCAGTCAAATTAAATCAAAAGAAATTTTACTTTTTTCACTAATGTTAAGAAAAGATAAAAAGATGAGATCAATAAATAAAGCATGCAATTTAAAAATTAGATGAACAAATAATCCCTAAATAAGCATAGAAAGAAAAATTCTGAAAATCAAAGTTAAAAATAAAAATAATAATAACGTTGAGTCAATGAAATGTTTTTTAAATAACAATACAATAAATAACTCCCTAGCTAATTTCATTTTTTAAATAGAGTAAAGAAATCCAAATTACGAAAATCAAAGAGGAAGGGAAAAATAACAATGAGAAAATTGTCAGAAATTATTATACCCAATTTTGTGCCCAAAAAACTAAAAAATTTACATGAATTAAACAAATATTTACAAAAATGTAAAATATGAACAAGAAATAAACAGTCTGAACAACATGAACTCAGAAACAGAATTTGTACAAACTATAATGAACCACCAGAAGAGAAGGGAGTGGAGTCCAAAGGTACTCATAAGCAAACAAAAATTTAAAGAAAAATTAACCCCATATATTGTATAAATTGTTTGTAAAGATGGGACTTAAAGCACCTTACTAAATTACTTCCATGAGACAAATATGGTCCTGATACCCAAACCAGGGAAAGATAAACCAAAGAAAGAAGAATATATACCAGTATAATTAATGAATGCAACTATATTAGCATTATATTAACAATTACTATTGCTCTATTAGCAAAGAGATTACAATAATATTTTTGTTGTTTTGACCAGAATACATTTATAATAAGAATAGAAAAATAGTTAACCTTGGCAAAATTGTAAACATGAAGTTCATATTAAGAACAAAAACAAAGAGCATATTGCATTTAACAGATGCAGAAAAGCCTTTGATAAAAAATATGGTACTCATTTGTGTTTTTAAAAAACATAAAAGCACAGGCATGAGCATATTCAGCAAAGAGGACAAAGACAGAGGGTAAAATCCTGCACACATCAAAATATTTATAGCAGTTCTTTTTGTGGTAGCAAAAAAACAAAAATAAAACTAAAAAAAAAATACGTGTCTATCAGCTGGGAAATGGATGAACATAAGATGGTATATGGACATAATGAAATATTTATCACACCATCAGAGACAATGAGTATGAAGAATTCAGAGAAATTTGGAAAGATTTGAATAGAATGATAAAGCTAGAAATTAAAAAACATCAAATCATTGATGAACGCAGAGACCAATACTGACTAAAGAGTAATGATATAATAAGATATACTTCCCTTCTCTCACCAGGAGTGGCAGTCTAAAGATTAAGGACATTTACTTTGGTCATGGCCAATGTTTATTTGTTTGTTTTTTAAATATATCTCATTATCACTGTTTGGTGTTGAAAGTCTTTCATAATCTAGAAACTTTTTTAGAATACTCCAAGTCCCCTATTTTCTGTGATCTAGTGACACTAAGCTTCATTGCGGCTCCTTGAATGAGACACTCCATCTCTTTGCTCTGGGCATTTTCACTGGCTATCCACTAAGCCTAGAATATGCTTGCTCTCTTGCTCTCTCTCTCATTCTCTCTCTCTCTTTCTCTCTCTCTCTCTCTCTCTCTGTCTCTCTGTCTCTCTCTCTGTCTCTCTCTGTCTCTCTCTCTCTTTCTCTTTCCATCTTCCTCTCCTGGCTTCCTTTCCTCAAGGTCCACCAAAATCCTACCTTTTACAGAAAGCCTTTGCATTTAATTCTAGTGACTTCCTGTGTTAATTACTTTCCATTTATCCTGTACAAAGCTTGTTTGTACATAATTATTTATGTGATATCTCCCCCATTAGATTTTGAGCTGCTTAAGGGCAGAGACTGCCTTCCTCCTTTGCCCAGGAACTTAGCACAGTACTTGTCTTGAAATAGGCACTAATAAATGTCTGACTGACTGGTTTTGGGGAGGAGTGAAGTCATGGGGAAATTACAATGATTTTTTAAAAAATGAATAAAGCATTTATAAATGAAGTTCAATAATTTCCATTCTTTTTCTGTTTTTCTTTTTTTTTTCCAATGACTTGTTTATTTACTTTTAGTTTACAAGATTCAGTTCCACAGTCACTTGAGTTTCAGATTTTCTCCCCTCCCTTCCCACCCCCCCCATGGAGGCACACAATCTTGTATAGGATCTGCAAATACCTTCACATTGTACAACAGTCTGGTTGTATAGTAGGGTTGTAACCAATGAGTACTCTTTTTCTGTTTTTCAAATACAAAGTAACACAAAACCTTGTATTGATTCTATCCGCTATAAATTTATGGCATATAATCTCATCTGAACCCTTCCAGTCACATTCTTTCTTATCCTACTTTTATTGGCTCCCTATATCACTCTGCACACCAAAAGTTCCAAAACTACTTCCTTAAATCTTCACCCACAGTCTTACGCCTCAGAAATGCAGCAGGTAAGCTAAAGTAGTGTTACAAATTCTGAGACTACTATCCAAACTAGCACTTAGACTAGTGGGCCAGGTCCCACAGCAGGGATATTACTCCATCTCCTCTTGGGGCTCTTCTGATGCTATTGGCTACAGTCCCTATCTGATGTAGTCTCCCCCTTCCCAACCATATCAGTTGTCAGTTAATTTCTTCTCAGTGTTGTTGATACTAACAACTAGTGCTTCAATATGATTTTTGCCAGTGCCAATTACTGTCTCTCCATTTTCATTGTATCATTTGATATAGTCTTGATATCATCAATACTGAGGTTACACTAACATGAATTAATTTTTACAAATTTTTTAGAAAATAAGGTAAAAACTGAAATCTAAACCAATTCCCCAAAACTGGAACATACTCTCCCTCTGCCACCTCAGTTCCTCTGGGAGAGTGTTAAAACAGTTGCTACAAACTTCATTCCCACAAATGCATTTCTGGGTATGGCATAGCCAACGAATGAGCCAATCCCTTGCTAATAGGACACTGTCTCAATGGCCAGTTTAATTCACTGTTGGGCAAGTCGAGTAGGTCACTTCTCAGACTTGGCCCTCACTAGGGGCTGCTGGCAAACTTGGCTCATGAAGCTTGGTTGTTCTGGATCAGAGTTTAGCAGAGTGCCTGGCACTCTTTTTGTTTGTTTGTTTGTTTACTTTTAGTTTACAAGATTCAGTTCCACAATCACTTGAGTTTCAGATTTTCTCCCATCCCTCTCCCCCCCCCCCTCCATGGTGGCGTGCAGTCATGTATAGGATCTGCAAATACTTTCACATTGTACAACAGACTGGTTGTATAGAAGGGTTGTAACCAACGAGTGAACAATGGGAAAAAAAGAAAGAAAACCAAACATGAAAAAAGAACGACAGCATGCATTGCTTCAGTCTCCATTTAAACTCTAGTCTTTCTAGATCTTACTCTGAATGTAGATAATCTCCTTCCATCCTGAGACTTGTAGAGTTGTCTTATAGCTGTGCGTTGGTGAGAAGAATCCAGTTCGTCAAGGTTGGTCATCATACATATGATGTGTCTGTCATTGTGTACAAATTTTTCCTGGTTCTGCTCTTCTCATTCAGCATCAATTTGTTTAAGCCTCTCCAGGTAATTATGAAGTCCATCTCCTTCCCATTTCTTATAGCACAATAGTATTCCATT
>CM053580.1:121031782-121047264 GCA_028627135.1 Pseudochirops cupreus | reverse complement strand
CCAGTTTTTTGCTACCACAAAGAGAGCTGCTATAAATATCCTTGTACATATGGGTCCTTCTTCCACTTCTGTGATCTCTTTGGGATATAACCCCAAAAGTGGTATTACTGGGTCAAAGGGTATGCAATTATTTATAGCCCTTTGGGCATAGTTCCAGATTGCTCTCCAGAATGGTTGTACCAATTCACAACTCACCAACAATGCATTAGTGTTCCAATTTTTCCACAACCTCTCCAGCATTTGTCATTTTCCTGTTTTGTGATCTTAGCCAATCTGACTGGTGAGATGTGGTACCTCAAATGTTTACTGATTGATGGATCATTGATTGATTGATTTGGGACCTCTACTTTTTTTGACCTTTCAAAGCTCTCAAGATTATAACCTAATCTCTTCTATCTTTTACACTCACTCACCTAAAATCAGGAAACCAAAACAGAAGAAAAAAAAGTATCACTTGTGATAGCACTAATGTTTACCAGTTTCTCCCATTTTCTCTTTCCTCAATATAAGTTAGGCTCACACCTCTCTTGATACAGCTTTCTGGTCACCTAAGAGCATTAAAAAGTCCCACTGAGTGGGAGAGGTGAAAACTTCTCAGGCTATATCCTAAAAGGTTTCTTGTGGGAACAGGCCTGAGTTCCTGAGTTTCAGCTTTACCCTTCCCCCTCCTTTATTGCCACATCAGCATTAAGTCCTTTAGACCGTTCCCCCTACTTTACTGCCACATCACCATTAAGTTTGCCAAATAAGGATATGTACGCTTGAATTGGCTATACTCTGTTTCCTTGTTCTTTGTCTTTTCCGTGCCTAGAGTGTAAGCCCACCTCCCAGCCAATGGGAATAAGGGATAGTGGTGGGAGGGGGTTTGTCTGCTCTAAGGTATATAACCTTACTTTGTCTTCTGTAACATGCCTCCTTCCATCAGTCCATCCTGGTGGAGGTAATGCCCTCTTCTTGTGAGAACTGAATAAAGGCTTCCTGTTCCTACATTGAAACACATTTAAGTTTTATGAAATTCGGGTAGGGGATTCTTGGGTTCCCGTACCCCACACACCACCCATGTGGAATCCGACTTCTCAGACTTGGTGGGTGCTCAAGATCCACACAAATCACCATCCCCTCCCCTGCTGTCCACATACATGTCCATAAAGAGGTGAAGAAGGCCTGAAGCTAAGTGCTACTGTATCCTTGCTGACATCTTTTCCTATGACATAGCTAAATAAAGTGCTTCTGTTAACTGGATTTATTAGTGTCTCATTTCATCACATCAAACCTAAACTAACAGGGTGAAGCATTAGGCTCACATGTGTTCAAGACCACGTAACTGCCCAACTGGATATTTAAGAGCTCAAACCTTGCTCCCTATAGTCACATAGCTAGTAAGTGGCTAACACAAGGCTGGATTTGGGTCTTCCTGACTCCAGGCCCAAAGCACTATCCACTGGACCACCTAGCTGCCTACAGTATACAGAATGCTGTTACTTCCTCACCATCTACTCTCGTCTCAACCACTTGCCGTGTCCTCTGGCTTCTTTCAAGTCTCACCTTAAGTGTCACCTGCTACATCAAGTCTTTTTGGATGCCCTTGATTTTTGGTTCTCTTTCCCTTCTTAAACTACCAATGTGGGCTTTTAGATGGGTGTGGGGGACTAAAAAGGGAGGACATGAATCAGCTCCCACAAAGGAATGCTATAATTAAGGACAAGTGGAGGATAAGATCATACCACAGCTTCTTCTTACCAGAACCAGATGTTCAATCTACTCATCCTGTTCTGTGATGGACTAGCTGGAGCCAGAAGAGGTCAAAGTCCCTGTAAGCTATCCCCCAGGGAAAGTCAAAAATCCAAGTCCACCTGACTGTGGGCAAGTCACTTAAACTCTCTTTCCCTCAGTTTTCTCATCTATAAAATGAGTGGGTTGAATTCAATAGCCTCTCAGAATCTTTCCAGGTTTAAGTCTTTGATCCTAGGATTCTCTGAATCTTTACGTCTTCCTATGCCCTCTCCCTGTGCTGCAAGCCCCCAAATCTGTTTCTTCAGAGTTCCTGCTTCTTCATCTAAAAAGGTGAGTAGTCACCTGGCAATCCCAGTCAACCACATTTTGGAGAACTAAAGAAATTCAAACTGTACATTTACCAGAAATCTTAAGTCCAGATCATCTATGTCTGAGAGATTTCTAGGGACTAGGAGATTGGTAAGCTCAAAGCCATTCATTGGATATTGTTTTATTATGTATTATTTTACAGTAATTATGTACTGTTTATATGCTTATCATATCCAATTAGTTACCAAGTCCTGTTCATTCTACCACCATAATATCTCTCACATCTGTCCCCTCCTTTCCATTCATGCTGTCACCAACAAAGTTCAAGGCCTTGTTACCACTCACCACCTGTCTCAACGATTTCAACAGCATCCTAATAGGACTTATGACTCCTAATTACTCCACTCTCTCTAACCCATCTTTCAAATTGCTGCAAGACTAATCTTCCTTATACATAAATTCAATAGTGTCCCTAATCTGCTCAAAACTCTGCAATAGATCCTAAATGCACACTGAATAAAATTCACACACCTTAACATGCCTTTCAGGGCCACCTATACACTCTTCACAACAGCTAGACTTTTCTACATGCCATCACTTATCCACACTCCATGCTTTCTTATCCCTATGTCTTTATTTATGCTGCTTACTAGAATTTGAATGTGTATCTTTTCCCCATTTTACCTGTTAAATATTCAACCTTCATCCTTTCATTCTTCATTCCTCAAATGGATCTTTGAGTTCATCACTTGAACATTCCCTACAATGATGTAGATAACAATTCATCAGTGTTTGCCCATTAGGTATGACTCTTGTTCATGTTCTCCCATAACATCAACAAAAGATGCTCAGTCAATCAATTAACACTTATTAAATGCCTATTATGTGCCAGGGACTGTGCTGAGCACTGGAGTTCTTTCTCACTTTCTGCTGACACAGGGAGAGTAACAATGGAGTACTCTGGCTGTCTGCCTATGATCCCAGTCCTTTAACCTGTGACCAGCCCATGTTCTCTTACTATACATTTCACCTAATGTTATCTTTTCCTTCTGTTTTTCTTATATGAGACTATTCACAACACCATCCCCTTCTCCATTGCTTTCTGTGTGAAATTCATTTTCTATTCTTCAGAGATCATTGCATTTTCTGTCCTCCATCCAGACAGCAAAAATAGTAAAATGCTGGTATTTGAAAGATGGACCTTTGTTTTCAAGAATAGCATGAAGTCACAAAAGAAGCTTTGCAATTTCCTGAAGGCAATACAACCTGCTCTCCTTCAATTCTGGGCCCAACTCTTTTTTGATTTGTACTCTCTGTTCCAGATACATATACTGACAGACAAGCTCAATATGTTGTCATACTACGTGTCATAATCTGGGCAATAGTCATCCTTCATCCCCTTGACTTTTCCTATGTAAAAGGTCAGGCCAAATTCTTTTCAGTGGTTACCGATCTCTTCCAAAAGGTTTTATAATGTTCTGGAACTTGATACAAATACTATAATGTCATTTCTTTTTTATTACTTATTTTATTCTGAACATAAGAAATAAAACAAGCATTTCCATAACATAGTCACAGAGTAATACCTGTATAGGCATACTATCCTCAGGGAATCTCTTTTTAACTTGGACTCTACATTGGTCCTCCATCACACTGGCAAACATCTTTGGCAGGTCTGCATCTCCCTGTTCTGTGCATTACCTCATGTTTATGAAAAGAGGGTCGGGAGGGAGGGGGGTGAGTAAGGGAAAGATGGGGAGAAAATTTGTAACTCAAAATCTTGTGGAAATCAATGATGTAAACCAAAAAAATAAACAAAAGTTAATTTAAAAAAAAAAGAGGGTCAGGAGGGATTATTTCTGTTATACCATTCAAAGAATCTCCTCTGACTTCCTTTAAGTTCACACATCTAAAAGAAGTCTTTCCCTATCCCTCTAAATTCTAGTGCCTTCTCTATGTAGAGCTACTTCAGATACTTTGTGAGCCAATCTCTCAATGCCTTCAAAGCTATATTGCCAGCAGCACAAATATTTGGTCCCATTCAACTCCTTTTTACATCCTCATTCTCTGCAGTTCCATTTGTATATTTCCTGTAAGTATATCCAAGGTTACATTGTTAGGGTCCAAGTTAAAATTGGTTTAGCTCTCCATAGCTTCTCTGTGTTTTATGATACACTGCTGCAGATAATAACCCATCATTCTTTGTAAGATTCCTCTTCTCCACGAGGCAAGTAACTCATGTCTGCTTATTAAGGTATTTTCTGGGTTCTTTTGGTCTTCTTTGTAAGGAAAATGTTAAAATCAACTAAATGTTTATGTAAAGTTATCATAATTGGTATTAATGCTACATCAATTGTCCATTACTCATTTTTACTTAGGGCAGCTAGGTGGCACAGTAGATAGAGTGCCAGGTCTGGTGTTAGGAAGACCTGGTGTTCAGGAAGACCTGAAGTGTTTGAAGTTAGTTAAATGGCATGGTATCTATTTTTCTCCTTCTTTATTTACTGAATTTACTTAATTCTGGTATATTCTCTGACAAGTCTATAGTCTGAATTACCCAGGCTTATTGGAAAGCATGATTCATGGAAAGGGAATGAAAGAGGTCAAACATTTGTAGACTTCACATCAATAATAAGTCTTTTCCTGTCTATTAAAATGTAATCTATTTTATCTTATTATGTTATTTGTTGATCACAATATCCAGACACTACCAATTATTTTCTCAAAGAAAAGTATTTATTCTAGCAAGGACATGAGACTCCTTTGTAGTCTACAAGTTTTGATCTCTCTTATTCCCCTTTCTTGAACTATGCTTTCTGATATTTCTTGTCATCCATACCTATTCCCACCCAAACACTGATGTATGAATATCAAAGTGTATGTTGTTTTAATTTGGAAGGTGTTATAGACATTTTCTATGTCTTTATTCTCTGTAATCAACACTTGTGCATAAGCAGGAAATATTTTCTTAATGGTCTTGTTACATATACTTACACTCATTAATGTAATATGACTTGATCAAATACCCCCATGAAATACTATTATTGCTTGTTGCCTTTGGGGTTATGAGAAAACCAACTCAACTTATGCCTCTCCAAGAAGTACAGTGAGGCTTCCTTCCATTTAGAGGAAAACTTCCTTCTTCAGATTTCATTTAAAGTCAAAACATCAAAATTTATATGAGAGAACCAGGATCTCAGATTTATACGGTTAAAATTTATACAATATAAAAACTGTGATTCTTAGCACCATCATCTCCTTTTCTTCTATTTTGCCAATATCACTACATAAACCAAAGAAGCTTGCATAGGACTCAAGGTCATTTCATAAATTTTGTTGTTTCATACGTTGCCAGGGTCAAAAAATCACCAACTGGACAACCTACTGGTGATATACCTCTTTATATACTCATCCTCAGAAAACAGACATGTTCTATTGTCAGAATCATACTTAGAATCTTTCTAGCATGATATAGAGTCTGCTGACATAATCTTCAAGAATTCAAGGTCATCTCCATACATCAATGAGACATGAGAGTAAAGCTTTGTATAGTTCACTAAATCTTTTAAAGTACAATTTGGATATTATCAATCCTCCATGGACTTTCTCTTCATTCTCCAGTCCCCACCCCCAGATCAGCATATGATTCATCATTATGACCTGCTCATACTTCATGCAACACTTTGCCTACACCTCTTTTATATACTTTTATACAATAAATATATATTTCTATGTATACATATATTTGCTGCCATGGTTATTTGTGTGCTATATTAGGGCCCCTGTGAAAAACTGGTAGGAGGACATGGACAAGAATCATACAAGATGGATGGTTATGAATGGGTAGCAATCTGAATTATTGGAATAACCATTTCAATAACCAATAAGCCATTTGAGTGTTTAAATATATTCATAAACTGCAGGAAGACAAGGATGGTATCATAACTCAACTTTGTATCCTCTCTAGTATCTTAAAATACTGCTCTGTACATAGTAGATGATTAATAATTTTTTTAAAATTAATAAAGTAACATGTTTATGGCCATTATTATTATTAACAAAATTGGGAATTGCATTATTAAGTTGCCATCTATTTTTCCTGCCAAGCTCTTCAGAGAAAACAGACAAAGTTGTATGGAAAATTGTCCACTCACTGTTTCCATTTGATGGTGAATAACTGCCCAAATTCTCCCACTCTTGCTCTGCACAAACACACAAAGAGCTTTACTGCAGAAATTTATACTACTACTACTATTACTAATGATGATGATGATGATGATGATGATTATAATAGTAAGAGCTAGGATCTATATAGCACTTTAAAGTTCACAAAAAAACTTTATAAATTTTATCCTCATTTTAATCCTCACAAGAACCCTGAGAGATAGGTGCTATTATTAGTTAATTTTATAAATTAAGAAAATGAGGTAAATAAAGATTAAATTACTTTCCCAGGGTCACATAACTAGTAAGTACTTGAGACTAGATTTGAATTCAGGTCTTTCTTACTCCAGGTCCAGCACTTTTCTCCCTGTACCATCTAGCTCTGTCTTCTACAACCTCCAAGAAGTAGGCTGGAGAATCAACTATTTGTAACTTGCTAGTAGTAACAATAATTACATTAACATATATGAGTTTGAATGTGTTTTTTAAAAAACATATGACTTTTAAAAGTATTTTTACATCCATTACCTCTCAGATAAACATACCAGCTCTTATTATCCTAATTTTACAAATGAATAAACTGAAGTTCTGGGGATTCACACATGATCCCACATCTAGGAAATTTTACTGATGGTCTTCTTGTTATCCATTATGCCTGGATGCATGAAGTATGCATCCAGCTATGGTTGTTGTTTTTTTTTTTAATCAAAGATTATAAAACTACATGCTTCTATGTATCTTTTTTTTGATGGAGGTGACGAGGGAGAAATTATTTAAATTTCACAAGCTACTTGCTGTGCACATAATGTATGACATCAAGATATTCAAACAATTCCTTCATGGCAAGCTGAAATGAGGCAGATAGTATAGTACACATTAGTCAGCACTTAATATTTATTGAACAAATAAATTGAGTAGACAAAAGGAAAGCTGTAATGGTGCACTGAAGCAGAGCTTCAAATAATGCAGCATAATAATGGAAAGTGGGGAAGCCCCAGAGGCAGACAACAATTTAAGGGCATGTCCTGAGTGTCTCCTTTGCTTCTACCCAGAATTTCTAGCACAGATCTCTGCACACAGTAAAGACTCATTAAATACTGTCAATGGGTGACAGTCTAACTGAGGTAGTCCTTTTGGAACAAAAGGAAAGAGACATAAAGGTAAGAGTTAAAAAAAAATGAACAGTAGCAGACTACAAATTGTGACTCCTGTACTACTCTAGCCTGAGTGAGAAAGTCATACTGCCTACATATCAGTCTTTACAACCCCACCATAATACATAGATAGCAACTACTATCAGGAGCATCATTTTTTATTATGGAAGGAAGGACAATGATGTCTACATACACAGATTCAAACTTTGCAAACATGGTGCGGTTAAGAAAGTGAAATCAACAACAAAAAACAAAGCCATATGGCTCTTATTCTCGTGGACCAGAATACCTTTCTCCATCTGGCATGTCTGTCTCCTCTGCTTTCTCTTGCTCATCATTCCCTTTATGAATTCCTCTTTCCCTTTCAAACATGTCACATTGAATGTGAAGTCTAACCTTGAGAATGGAGATGATGTATAACAATGCTTCTTAATTCACTATTTCTCTGAATATAATGGTGTGTGGCTCCCACCACCTATGTCTCTCCTCACAAACCTTCTGTCTTCAAGAGTACCTATAACTGAAAAATGCATCATCACTTAGCACAATGCTTAGCAATTAATAAATTCTTTTTCATTCATCCATTCATTCCTTCATTCCACATCCTTTAGTCTTCCTGGTGATGTACCTCAGCTGTGAAAAGCCATTTTTTAAAAACCAGCCTTTCAAGGTGATATAGGAATGACAATTGCCATTATTTTGGTATGAAGGGGATAACAGATTTAAAGCTAGTTAGAAAAGACCTAAGATGTCACAAGTCTAAACCACTCCCCTCTTCTCATTTTACAAATGAGGTATCCTATCTAAAGATCAGAGAGACTGAGTGACTTTCCCAGAGTCACACAAATAGACTGGATTTGAACTCAAGTCTTCCTGACTTCAAGTATGACCTTTTTTACCTACTATAACACATGGCCTATTATACTCCACCCAATAACATGCATGCTAGCACTCACTGTATTAGAATCTTTTAGATATCAATCACAAATTAATAAAATTAGTACTGAATAATTAATTGCAGATTATAAACCATTGTGAAAAGAAATCTAGTTAATGACAACTGAAACTAATATTTCTGCACCATAAGATCATGGGACTTGGATTTGGAAGCGTCATTAAGGTCCAACTTCTTCATGTTACAGATGAGGAAACTAGAATCAAGAGAGATTAACTGATTTTCCTAATGTCACACTGGCGGTATCACAGCCAAGATTCAAGCCAAAGTTCTCTGACTCCAAATCCAGTTTGAGGTGCCACGACAGTTTCCTACTTTAATAAAGAGGATAAGACAGCTCTAACTGATAATGCAGCAAAAGATGTAGATACATCCTTGATGTAGAAGGAAGGTATATCACCACCACTGGTAGCTGTGGTAGCCGATTGCCAGGAAACATACTAACTGATGTTCCCTCTTTGAAAGCTTCTCGTTTTTCATTTTTCTGGAAGTAGAGTTGATAGGCTAATCAGTTACATGAAAATAACCCCTCTGCCTTCACACGCTTCCCTTCCAACTCTGCCTCATTAGAGTGTTTGAAGTTGCCCCTCGAGGTCACTGGAATATTTGAACAGTCATCAAAATTACTTGATGTAAAGAGGTAGTTAATCATGGATGGAACCCTGGACCTAGAACCAGAAAGACTTAAATCCAGCCTCAGACACTACTTATGTGACCGTTGGCCAGTCATCTAACTTCTGTCTGCCTCTGTTTACTCAGCTGTAAAGTGGGGATAATAATAGTACCTACTTCCCAGGGTTGTTGTGAAGATCAAATGAGATAATAACTGTAAAGTGCTTAACATGGTGCCTAGCACATAGCAGGCACTGTATAAATGCTAGCTATTATTATTCTATTATCATTATTGCATACTGATAGAATTAAGTAGGGAATCAAAAGACAATGAAATCAGAATATGAGCTATAATGATTTTTAAAGTCTGTCATTATTAAGCTTCTTTCTTGTATCTCCTAGAGATTCATGAGGTTTATAAGAACAACTCATCAATGTGAGTACACGTGAAACAATTGCCAAGATAGGATTTGAGGAGGGCTTACATGAGGGGTTCTTAAAAGCAGTCCACAGACTCCCAAGGGGTTCATGGATGGATTTCAAGCAGACTGTGAACTTGGAGGGGAAAAAAGTACAGTTTTATTTTTTACTTTATTTTTTATCTCCTTTGAAATCCTATAAATATATATATTTTATGCATTTAAGAACTATTCTGAGAAGGGTTTTATAGGGTCACCAGACTACTAAAAGAGTCTGTGACAAAAAAAAAAGTTTAAAATCCTTGGTTTAGACCCTAACCACAAAATGAATTCAAATAGTAACTAATATTTAAAGTACCTTTTATCTGTGAAATTTACTCAGTAAAGGTTATCAATTGAAAATGCTTAGGGAAAGAGATAGTAGCTGGAAAGGAGGACTTACTAGTAGAAGTATAGATCAAATATAGAATCTATGAAGCAAAAAAAGTATATGGGGGCCATGGTGCAGAGAGCAATTAACACAGATGACTGGCTCAAAAAGTAGATCAAAAAATTGCATATTCATTCATCTGGTTAATAAACACTTATTAAGCACTTAATGTGTGCAGAGATCAGTGGGACCCCAGTAACAAGACATGTACAAGACTGCACAGGTTAAAGTACAGTAGTTCTGAAACAATAAAATGATGAGTAAACTTGTATGAGCAGAACTGAAACCTAATAATCTGTCACAGTCCTCAATTGCCAATGTCCCTCACAGGCAATTCTTACCTTTTGCCAGGCCTGGACACCCTGAAGATATTGAACACATACCTAAAGTATTTCTCAGAGGAATTTGAGGGTGTCAGACTGGGAATTGCCTTCTCCATCCAGAGAGAAGAGTCAGAATCAGAGAAAACTAAAGGTGGGAGGGTCCTCTGAATTCATTCAGTCTAGCCCCCTCATAAAGTGAAACTAATTATTGACTACTTATTATGTTCTCCTTGTAAAATATGCCCTCAAAGTAAACTCACAAACCCACATATCCAAGGATTACATAAAAGGATGCAAATCAACTGTAACCCTTCTTTGATATAAAGCACAAAGACCAGAGTTCAACCTGTTTAATGTGGTTTCAATTTTGTTGTTCATTATGCAAACTGGAACACTTACTGCTATTTACAATATCTGTAGAGTCATTTTGAATTTTCAATAGGGCTATTAAGTTGTATTTGTTTCTAAGTAAAACTGGTAATCAAAGAATGATTCATCTGCAGGAACAAATGTATGAAAAAGATAGCCAAAGAAAGAGTTGCATTATTATGGAGGAAGTAGTGTAAAAGTTAGAATTTGGGGGGGAGAGGGAGAGCTGAGGAGTAAACTGGCTATAGCAACTTCTTCTCTCTACTAGCAAAGATGTAAGAATGCCTTTTCATTGAAATTTCTTGGGACAAAAAAAATGCTCTCTTTTCTAGTATCTCATTCAGTGTTGGCAGCATTATTCCTTGTAGGGGGAGCAATATTGCAACCTCAGCAATTGTAACTCTAAGATAATTCTTCCTTAAAAAGGTACTGAGACTATATCCTCAAGTCTTGGTTGGTTCAAAAGACTAAAGGTTCAGGTTGTTGACATCACTTCCTGGTCACCTGAGTACTGGACTCTCTGATGTCTGACTGGGAGATTACAGTAGGCAACTTAAGTAAGAGAGTCTTCCTCTGCTGAATCAATTAGGGATATCCTCAGCAGTTCTCCTTGCTAAACACACATCTCTCACTACGGTTGAGTAAATCTCTTTTTGTTAACTATCAAACAACTTCTGAGATTTTCATTTTTGCTCAAATATCAAGCCTATACCATCAGGTGACTGAACAGAGTTAAAGGCCAAGTCCAGAACATTCCTCCTCTCCAAGATATCCATGAGGGCTTTCTCTCCTTCCACACTTTTTAATTTATTAGACTATCTGTTGTAGAATGGGAGTATTTGAGTCATGATACCTTATTAAACTAACAGCTAGATATATATATAAACCTCAAACCTCACTTAGCTCTTCATTTATGCTTCTCTGATGCATATAATATGTATAATAATGTATAATTCTTTGACTATTATTATATATGGCTAGCTAGGTGATGCAGTGGACAGACCACCAGGCCTGGAGTCAGGAAGATCTGATTTCAAATCCAGCCTCAGACACTTACTAGCTATGTGACCTTGGGCAAGTCACTTAATCCCTATTTGCCTCAGTTTCTCATCTATAAAATGGGGATACATCAGAGAAGGAAATGGCAAACCACAATAGAGTTGGACACAATTGAATGACTTAACAAAAAATACTTATATGTATTTGGGTCCAGCCTATTATTAGATTATAAATTCCATGAAAACAGGGACCATATTACATCTAACCTTGTATCTTCACCAGAAATGGCTACAATGCATTGTACTTAATAGGTTTAACAAATATTTATTGAATTAAATCATGTCCCATGTCATCATTTTTCCAGGTTAAAGATACCCACTTCAACTGATTCTGTGTGTGTGTGTGTGTGTGTGTGTGTGTGCGCTGAGTCTCCTTAACATACTATGTAATACTGAGTCCCCTAAATTATAAACATACTCAAATCTGTCAATGTCCTTAACTAAAATTTGATTCTCAGAACTCAATACGATATTTTAATAAGGTATCCTAAGATTAGCTTCTTTGACTGCCATTCCACAATGCTGGCCCCTGTTGAATTTGCAGTTCACAAAAATAGAAACTGCTTTGTAGCCATGTCACCGCTATCTTATACCGTAAAAATAAAGTGGTGTTTTTTTTAACCCAAGTGCAGGACTTACTTTTATTCCTAATAAATTCCATCTTATTAAACATGAGCCTTCATCCCAATTTGTCATTTCAATTCTATCATCCAACATATTAGGTATGCCTTAAAGCTCATAAAAATCCTTTAAATAATCCATCTTAAAATTTTACCAAGAATTGTTATTAAATTCATGAGTCTGCAGTTTGAAAACTCCTTTCTGCAAATCAATACACCCTTACATCCTAGCAAGAGAGATAACATGTAGATGTAACCAGCAGGTGTCTTTGACTGGCAAAATTTGGAAGTTTAAGGTAGAAAGTATAAGCAAAAGGGAGAATTGTATGTTCTTCTTTCTCTGATCCCCACTTTCAGAATTTGAAGGCATATCCTTTCTTCCCAGGCTATACCTTATTCCTTTCTCCTCCCACTGAATGAATCTACTCCTCAGTAAGTTAGATTGTACAATAGATAGAGTGCTAGGTCTGGAGTCAGGAAAGCCCGAGTTCAATGTGACCTCAGACACTTACTAGCTGTGTGAGCCTGGGCAAGTCACTTAATCTCAATTTGCCTCCGTTTCTTCAAACATAAAATAGGGATGAAAATAGCACCATCTGCATCCACTACAGTACCACGTATGCAATTAAGAATAAACACAGATCATGTAACATTTATGCTTGGTTATCATTTGATATTTAAAGAAACAAACAAAAAAACAGGAATTAGAGAAGTCACATAGGCAGCACTTCTTAAACAATGGGTCATGACCCCATATGGAGTTGAGAAAAATTTGGCAATAATAAAAGAATTCTGAATGCACAATGGCCAAAAATTAATTTAAAATCAAACATGTAATGAATCTGAGGTGTTTCTGGTTGTGCTTGCCCATGTTGCATCACACAACTTCACTGCAGCCTTGGTTCTTAATACAAAGCATGTATACTTTGCACTACACATGCCCTCAAGCCACACAAGGCCAACCAACTACTTGAACCTCAAAAAGGAGTCCAGAATGGAAAAAGTTTAAGAAGCCCTGAGTCATAGAGAATGCCTGCAGGCATAGGAGGAGGAGAGAAAGTTAAGCTTTTCTAGCCTTCCCCTAATCTCAGCCTTAGTCCATTCTAACCGTTCCTCTCTTCTCAGGGACTTGAAGAAATAAGCAGAAAAATGGGAAAGATCAAAGTGCATCATTACCTCAGTCTAGTCCCCCATTCACAATACCTAGTAAGATGTCCTACCTCTATTTTTCCTCTGAATTCCTTGAAATTCACTTCCTCAAAGTCAACTATACACATAGACAATGTCCCACCGTCTTCTCTTTATTTCTAACATAGAAATTAGAAGCAGTCCCTGCTGGGAATCAGAGGGGGACTTGTCCAATCTCTTCTCTTGGGTCATGTGATTGTGAATCTGGTACACCACTAGGGGAGCTTGACCTCTTTTCAGGAGATTGAGGTACTCCTCCTCATATTGGTTGTTTCTTTACTCCCACCCTGGTTATTCTAAGTACAATTCTATCATTGAATCTAGCCTAGGGTTTCCCTCCTGGGAGAAAGTAAAAAAAGTGTTTGAGGAACAGAAAATTATTTAGATGAATTGGATATGACAGGTAATTTATTTCTACTCAAAGAAATCCATGATAAGCATAAAAGAATCATAACACACATCACAAAATGACCAGAACAAAATTCAGTTGCTTACTTATTTCTACTAGCTAAATCAGTTTTTTCAAGACTGCTAATTAATTATGTTACATTTCACCTCCATTGGCACTATCCAATCAATCAAC
This sequence comes from Pseudochirops cupreus, assembly GCA_028627135.1. Classification (NCBI taxonomy): domain Eukaryota; kingdom Metazoa; phylum Chordata; class Mammalia; order Diprotodontia; family Pseudocheiridae; genus Pseudochirops; species Pseudochirops cupreus. Next base: position 121,033,346 of record CM053580.1, on the reverse strand, counting down.
CATGCTTGATGTTTCCTCTGGTCTTTCTGTATTGCTGACTCCTCCCAAGGCTCCAGCATATTCTTACTACTGTATTAGGAGCTGTCTCCTGGTAATGAAGAGGCATAGGGTTAGGGTTAAAGGTTCTTGAGACCCCAAAATACCAACAAGCTGGGTTCTGCCAAATGAATTCGACTAAAGTCTTCTCTCAGCCAAAGAAAAGTAAAGTTTTTTAAAAGTTCACCATATTGGGCAGACTCTTAAGGAGCCTCAGTATCTGTAAGGCTTGCATTGGACAAGCAGGCCAGAATCATCTGACACAGAAGAAGTCTGTGCTAGGTCATTCTATGGTGCTCTCACACCACACTGAGGCAAGATGGGGTCCTATATATAGAAAATTTGTGGAAGGAATCTAGGGGTATTCTAAAGGAGGAATTTGGGGAGGGTCTTCAGGAGTCAGATGAGGTCAGACTCCAGTAATGAGTTTGGGGAGGGTGATTGAGTGATTAAGGGTGGGAAGTTGCTGGAGGCTCCCTGGAGCTGACAGACAAGGATGAGCAAGGCCAGTTCAAGGGTGGAACAGGTTTGGGTATTGATATTTTGGGAGGATCAAGAGTGGGAAGTTGCTGGACAAAGGAGGGCTAAAGATTTGGGCAGAGCCACAATGAAAGGCCTATGGCCTCAGGCAAATAAATGCCTTACATAGGAAGATTCAAGGAAAGCTCAAGGGGGTTCCCAGAGCCTGCACCTCATCAGTAATGGTCAAAATGATCAATAAAACCACTTCTTCATGCTGTCAACCATTGCCATTGTCATTGCTACCACAGGCCTCTAAGACTTTAAATTTCTCATAAGGTCTGAAATCAAAGGAAATAAGAGAAAAATGAGAGATACAGCCCTCTATATTTGTCTAAGTAAGACATACAATCACAGTTCTATAGGGTTAGGTAGGGTAAAAGGTAGCCATCATCCCCTTGCTCCCTCACAACATACTGATATATCAAACTTTCCACAGGTAACTCAGAATAGTCTTCATATTTCAAAACCAGAAAAAGAATAATAGAGGAGTAGATTGTCCCTTTTGTTTATAATGAAGTTTCAACTCAGTAACCAACCATGCAACTCTCAGCATGAGAGTTATACGTGGCCAGAAGCCAGCCCTCTTACCCCCTGCAAATTCTCTCTTGGTGAATGGGAGTGGCTACTCTACATATTCACGGAGGTGAAGGCAGGGAGAAAGGGAAAGGAATGGAATCTATTATATATTTAAAATTCTAAGATGTAATGGTCACTTTCTTCCAACATTTTTATTGTACCAATCAGTTCCCACAAAGAGCTATTGAATAATGGAATAATTCCTCCATTTCTTAAATTGTTTAATTTATTTTTCATTTTTTAAGTATATTTTATTGATGTCTTCATTACTTATCTCAGTCATTTCCCATCCGTGCCCTTCAAATGGAATATTCTTTTTTTTCTTTTAAATAGTATTTTATTTTTTCCTAATTACATGTCAAGACAACTTTTAGCATTCATTTTTATTTATTTTTTTTTTTGGTGACAGCATTCCATGTTGTTTTTTTTT
>CM053580.1:121008934-121031282 GCA_028627135.1 Pseudochirops cupreus | reverse complement strand
AAAAAAAACAATTGTCCATTTTATCTTTTGTGATTCCTTCAATCCTTTTTTTTTATCACGAACTCTTTCTCTATCCAGATATCCTTATTCCTCTAATTTGTTTATGATGTTACCCACTTTTTATTTCAAAAGTCAAATTATCCTATGGATACCATATTTTATAGATTTACATAATATTTTAATATAATCATATAATTTTATAATTTATAGTCATATATTATATAATATATTTTTATATACTCTGTTTTTCATTCTTACTCCTTCTTTGTTATTCCCCTTCTTTGCCTTATACTCCACCTCCACCAAACCCTTCCTTGCAACCCCCACACACGTAAAAAATTCAGACAAAGTCAACTAACATAGCAACCTCATCTGACAGGTCTATTCTATCCTATGTGCAAAATCCCCATATCTCTTATAACAGGAGGAGAGTTTGTTTCCTCATTTCCAGGACTGAAATTATACATCGAGATTCAACTAGATAGTATTTTGCACCATGGCATTTCACATGCCTATAACTGACATATCCAAAGAATGACCTTATTTGGACATAATCTCATTTTTTTGTCAATAAATGCCATAAAACAACTTCAGAATATTTAATTAATTGAATCATATCCATTCAACAAGAATTCACTGAGTGCTTTCTATCTGTTCAGCACTGAGCTAGATTTAGGAGGGATAGAGAAGGGGGATGTTGTAAGAAATTTAAACTTTTAATTTAAATAGAATTATTTTAAAAGGACTCAGAAGCAAGGGAGGAAGATAGGATATACAAGTAGCAAGGCAGAAAACATGTCATGAAAACTAAGTGTTCAGAGAAAGAGATCTGAGAAAGGAAAAATTAGCAGTTGAGAACCATTTATTAAGCACCTACTATGTGTTAGGCAGAAGTGGCTAGATGGCTCAGCGGACAGAATATTGGGGCAGGAGTCAGGAAGACCTGAGTTAAAAATCTGGCTTCAGACACTAACTGTGTGACCCTGGGCAAATCACTTAATCCTATTTGCCTCAGTTTCTTCCTCTGTACAATGAGCTGGAAAAGGAAAAGGCAAACCCTCCACTATCTTCACCAAGAAAACCCCTAAAATGGGACATGAAGAGTTGGACATGACCGAACAACAACAACAACAATAAATGTGTCGAGCGCCCTGCTAAGCACTAGGGATACAGGGAAAGGCAGCAGAGAGTTCCTGCTCTCAAGAAGTTGACAGTCTGATAGAGGAAAAAATATGAAAACAACCATATACACACAGGAGCACCAACTCTAGAGTAAGAGAACACAGGTTCAAATCCCAACTCTGATATTTATGACTGGTGCAATCTTAGGCAAGTCAGTTAGTCTCATTGGTCCTCAGTTTCCTCAACCGTAAAAGGAGAAGGTTAGACTAAAGGTCTCTGAGGTCTCTTCTAGTCCTATATCTATAAAATTATCACATGAGAAAGAGTTGTTAGGGGAGGAATCATGGAGAAGTTGGAACAATCTAAAAATTGAAAGATTTTGGATCGTGATGAAATAGCACGGATAAAGGCACAAGTGAGAAAAAAAGAAAAGCAACAGAACAAGAAAGAAATTGAACTGTTGCAGACAATTCAGTTAATTCATTAATCCAATTCAGTCAATTAATTAATTAATTCAATTAATTCTGTCTAGTGCAAGGGGCAAATGACTGCAGAAAATGCTAAAGCAAATGAAGACAATAGCTAAATCCACACTGGTTACCGACTGCTATAAATGAGACATGAAGTATAGGATAGAGAGAGGGAAAAAACCCTGAGATTTCACGAGAGTAGGTATAGATAAAGTCAACTTGGCACAGCAAGGGGCCTATATGGCTCCTTTCCTGTTTAATAATATGTGCTCTATCCACAAAGTCAGCCACATTGCAGTCATCTATCTTACTGCTAAAAAATTAATTTTGAATCGACTTTACTGATCCTAAATAAGTGGATTATTGTATGACTTTACTAGCACAAATAGTAAGTTAAAAATATGCTAGCAGTTCTATATTAACATTAATTAACAGCAGTAGACTAGAAATGCTTGGCATAACACTGGGAATTACTGATGGAGCAGTGTATCTTTTTTTTCCCCTAGTATGAACAGTCAAGAATCATGCATAATGTAGGAGTGTAGATTGCAGCTGGTAACAGCAGGCTAGATCACAGGAAATGATTTAAACTTCTTTTTATGATCATGAAGAACTATCCTTTCAATCAGACCCCAAAGCAAGGCCTATACTGCAGCCCTGAGGGGTGCAAAATCTTAATACAGAACAGCAAATAACTGTCCTGAGCAGTCCCCAAAGAAGTGGGTTTTATTTTCCCTTTGTATTCAATCTATATTTATAGAGTATAAGAGGAGGATATACAGTCACTCTGGCCTTAGATGTAAAATAAATTTCACTCAGTGACAGCTGAAATGTATTTAATTCATTGACATGTGCAGTTAAATGGCTCTGGGTCCAAAACTATGAGAAAAGCACAACGAATTGATCCCTAGATATCGATAGAGCACCAGGACTGAAATCAGGAAGATTCATCCTCTTAAGTTCAAATCAGTTTTCAAATACTTACTAGCTGTGTGACACTGGGCAAGTCTTTTAACCCCTTGGCCTCAGTTACCTTATATGTTAAACGAGCTGGAAAAGGAAATGGCAAACTACTCCCCTATCTTTGCCAAAAAAACCAAATGGAATCACAGAGAGTCGGGTACAACTGAGAAACAACTGAACAACAAATCTCCAAACTCTGAGATTCAAAAAAAGAATAGCAATGATTAAAAGTGAAATATTATTGGTAGTTTCCCATTTATTTCTTAGGACATCGGTCTGATCACTTGTATATATGTATATGCTTTTTGGTCTTGTGGAGTTGGGGAGGAGAGAGGGAAAGGAGTTCACGGGGAGAAGTGTTCATGGATTCCTCAGTTACCTAATGCTTTCAGTGTTCTCTGTCCCTACCGTTTTCCGGGATGGAGGAGAGGATAGTGTGCCTTCTTTTGTGAGTTAAGGGTAGCTTAAATATTGAAAAATTGTGCTTTATAAGTAGGATAATAATAATAGCTCAAATTTGCATAGCATTTTAAGGTTTCTAAGGCATTTTTTTGGTAAAAAGGTTATGAGCTAGGTCACTTAACTATAACTATTTGGCTTTTTTATTTATACAGGGTTGTAAGGTTCACGAAGGTTTTTACAAACATGATCTCAGCTAATCATCACAATAACCACGGGAGGTAGGTGTTGCCATTCGTTTTACAGATGAGGAAACTGAGGCATTACCCGGGATCACAGTAGTTAGTTTAAGTGTCTCAAGTCAAATCTGAACTCAGATCTTCCTGGCTCTAGGTTCAGTGCCAGGTCTACCTAGCTACTAATTTATTAGATGCTCAGAGACATGAAGCTACAAAAACAGTTCATCTCAGAGCTGGGGCTTGATGGCTCATTTTATGAAACTAATCCTAGGACTACACTGATACTACACTCTATCAAATGTAATATTGCTTAACCTTTCCCCTGAAAGTTGTTGCCTTAACACTGTGTAAGCAGTTCCTCAGAAGAGGCAAAGGAAAAAAGTATTTGATATATACTATGAATCAAGGAGGGAGCAGGTAATTTATTCCTACATGCCAGAAAGGATAAAAAAAAATCTTCAAAAGTATACATTAACAGAATAGGATAAAGTAATTTAACTTATAACTAACAGTATAACCTGTTGGGAGTATAACACTCATCAGAACATAAAATAATCTGCAAAAGTTCTAATTAGACATTTACATTGCACCTCTGTTTCACTCTCTAAACAGCTGTCTTCTTCTCAGGGGCTATCCTCTCCAACAGCCCTGGAGCAGTTGCTAGGGTTTGCCACTTGCCACCACATGACTCAGGCCCCTGATGAGCATTCAGACCTTCTTGGCTCACAAGGTCCTCAAAATACTCATTCATTCAAGACTAGGAAAGAACAAACACAAAAGGAGCAAAGGCATCTAGGGCCCTTGTTGCAAAATCACCTATCAATTAATCAATAAATATTTATTAGGTGCCAACTAAGTACCAAACACTGGCTAAACGTTGGGGATACGAAAAGAAGCAAAAAGTCCCTCCTCTCAAGGAGCTCGCAAGCTGCTGGGGCCCTAGTTGAGTCTACACTCTCTATGTGGAACAGCATTATCCTAGGTCTTCTGTCAGTGCCATGGATTGTTGGCTTAAGCATGGCATCCCCAGCTCCTTTCAGAGTCTACCAAATCCCAGCACCTGCTAACCAATTACACCTGCTTTGGCTTTAGAAGTAACCAATTTTGAATAAGGCGACAGAGAGACTGATTTACAATAGGTAATAAAACCCTGTTAATATAATGGTATTAACCACAGGGTCACTAGCTGGTTCTGAGGATTAAAACAGAAGTTTCAACCCACCCTTTCATGGGTGTATTTACAATACCCAGGTCTCAGACTGGAGTTACTTGCCTGCTTCCACTCTTGAGGTGAACATTATATAACACTGAAGACCTGAAGATCCTACAAAATCTGGTTCTCCAGATGATTGGCCATGTGAAGGGGACCAATTCAGGACAGCTTGTCCTGGACAAAAATGAGAGGCCCTGTAGACACTGCCCCAAGAAATGATTCGGTCTGCCTAGTTCTTCTCAAGTTAGACTCCAGAATGCCCAATATTAAACCAGGTATTATAAAATTTTAAGACCAGAGCTAGAAGGGATTTCAAGAGATTACTTTTTCCAGACCTAACTTTTGGGTTGGGGAATTATTGCCATTTTTCATATGAAACAACTGAGACTCAGAGAGATATGAGAAACTGGTAAGGGAATGGGGGAGGGAAGGATAAGAATAAGGAAAAGATTTTCTCTTATATAACACACCCCACCTCAAATGTAAAAGTACCTACTTTGTGGAAAGAGAAGGAAATAAGTAGAAACAATGGAGACACTCTAACCATTCACTGCCTCTCCTTCCCACCCCAAAATGCCACTCCTAACCCACCCAAGTCTATGCTCTGATGCCTATTGGAGGCAGCATAGAACTCGTTGATAGGGGCTTTCTTGTAGAAGGGCTTCTTGCCTATATCTTCACTGCTTTCATGCTTCTTTTTCATTCAGTAGAACAGCAGCAGGACCAGTAATAACACAAACAGGCAACACAGCACCACCAGCTATCACAGCTGCCAAGACTTCAATTATCTCAAAGATGCTGCCTTGGGCAGTACTAGACATTGACACTGCACAATTAGGGAGTTGGACTACCTAATCTCTAAGGTCCCTTCCAGCTCTAAATTTGTGAGCTGATGACCCTACAACTATGAACAATATGGGGAATAAAGAGAAGGAACACCAGCGGCCAGGTCCTTGGTAGATTGATCTATGATAGAAATCAACAATTCAAGACATTCTAGTATGGAATAATTAACCTTTTAAGTCAGATACACAAAGACCCTCAGGTGCCATTGGTGGGACGATAGGTGGTAAGCATTCCTGGAGTTAAGGTCTCATCCTCTAATAAGAAGGGGGTACAGACAGCCTGGTGGTAACTTATTCATCCAAAACAAATGCAAATGGAGACCCTAAAAATAGACCTAACAGCCCAAATCATACAGTAAATAATTACTTTGACAGACCTGTGATCTTACCAGTGCAGCCATTCACTCTACTGATGTAGAATACAGTCTCTTCAACAAACCTTTTCATTCTGTGTGACTCTCAGGTAAGTACAACTTAAGAGTTTCCACTCAACATGCCTTGTTCTTTTGACACCTTAAAGAAACAAACATAGTACTCAGGGCTCTCAAAATTATTAATGAATCAAAAAGCAAAAGTAAGCTCTACAGACTACAATGCTAACGAGATCCTTCCCACCCAGGCAAATTCTGGTGAGCTGAGTTCATCAGGATCAATGAAGGGTGCCTTGTTTAGTAGGCATCATAGCATGTTAATATGAAAAGTCTTAGGGTTATTTTCCCCTTTCTCTCTTAAAGTAACTACTCCATATATTATAAGGGAACATATGATTCATCAGTTATCAGCCATTAACCCAGCAATTATTTATCCAGTATGAGTACTAGCAAGCAGCCTTACTGATATACATAGAAGGATAAATGACTGATTTCTCCAGGGTCACATATCATAGAATTAGGGGTCCTCTAATCTAATCATCTCACTTTACAGATTAGGAAACTGAGTCCCATAGAGACTAAATGACTTTCTGAAAGCCATGTAGTGACAATGTCAGGATTTGAATTCAAGTTCTCTGACTCCAAATATAACATACTGTTTCCACTGTACTATGTTACCTCCTAGAAAGTATCCAAAAAGGAGTTTGAACTCAGGTCTTCCTGACTCCAAAGTTATCACTATGTCTTCTCTACCTGGCTATCTTTGTATTTCCATATTTATCCTTAATTTTTATTTTACCTTTTCAACTAAACCTAAATGAAGCATGCCACGGTGTAGGTAAGAATGGAGTATAACATGGATATTTCTTGGGCTTTGTTGAGACTTTGCTACTAGAAATACCTAAAAGGCCTTTTTTAGGACATCATCTACCCTATAAATGATAAGCAGCAGTGATTCTGGGCACAATCTTATAGCTTCATAGCAATATAATCAATACAAGCACAATCTATTTTATGATTTTCACAAGATTTCCTACTAAAGGCCTTTTGGGGCTTCCAGATGAGAAACTTTGACTCATCTAGTTGAATTAGTTCACTTTATTCCCTTTATCAAATTTGGCAAATTCTCATGATGAATTCCACGATGAAGCTACTGGGAAGAGCTTTGAAAGGGGACATAAAGAGGCCCTTAGGACAGGAATCAGAGGAAAAATTATTTTGCCGATTGTTTTATCAAGAGGATCTGGATTTGAATACCAGTTCTGATACTTACTAGGTCCATGCCCATGGGAAATTCTCTTAATCAATAAACATTTATTATGTACCTATTATGTGCCAGGCACTATGCTAGGCACCAAGAATATAAACAAATAGGAAGCAGTCTCTGCCCTCAAAAAGAATACATCCTAGAGAGACAACATGTACATTTTTAAGTATATACAGATTAAATACAAAATTAATTACAGGTAGTTCGGGGAGCAAGGCCCTAGAAGCTGAGGTTATTTGGGAAGATTTCATGTAGAAAGTGATGTCTGAACTGAGTCTTGAAAGAAATGAGGAATTCTGAGAGTCTGAGGTGAGGAAGGTGTGCATTCCACACATGGGGGATACCCAGATCAAAGGCATGGAGGTGGGAAATGTGCTCATAGATGTGAGGAACATCAAGAAAGAAAGCCACTTTGGTAGGATTGTAAAGCAAAAGAAGTGATGTGTCATGAAAACAGAAAGGTAGATTGAGGGTAAGTTATTAAGAAAAGCATTTTGTAAAAATTAAAGTATTATGTAAATGTATGAGCTATTACTATCAATTCCACAGAAATGAATGGACTGTACTAAACAGCTAACCACGACTGCTTTATCCCCTTCCATTTCTTACTTTCTTCAACGCCTGCTCCCACTACATCCTCTGATGTATGGGTTAATAAAGCAACCAAGTGCCTTCCTAACTCTCTATGGACTAATCCAGTGCTATCAATCAGTAGTACAAAAAGTTCTTTTGTTTCAAATGTCCGTTGCTAACAGAGATTGACAGTCTTGCTGAATTCTCTATTCCTGTCAGTTTTTGTAGTGTCCATTTCAACAGGCAGCTCTAGCTTCTCGCGAAAATTTTATAACTAAAGAAAAGTTTGGTAAAGCCAAGTATGTGTATACTCATGAAGATTATAACAGATAGCTAGGGGGTCAAATCCCATTACAAACAGTGAAATTGGCCATTTATTTCATGCCATATTCAAAACAACAAAATTCCAGCATGAAAGGATGGTGCGATCCCTTAAAGTTCGAAGAAGCCAATCTTACAGATCACTAACCCAAATTTCTCACTCTATAAATTAGGAAACAGAGGCACAAAGAAATAAAGTGATCTGACCTTGGTCACAGACAGTAATTAGAACAATCTGGATGTGGACCAACTTTAGGAATCTATTGGGATGAGACTTGACGTACATTTATTCTTAATAATTAATATTATTCTTAACATTAACATGTTTAAATTGTTATGCTCAAATATCCCACAGATATCACATCCCTCCTTCCACAAAATACTTAGAAAAAAGTACCAAGGAAATAGATGCAATTTGCTTTGGTTTCACATGGTTTGAATATAGATTTTGATCAAAGAAGAAAAATTCTTACACATTTTGTTATACTTCAGATGTGCCTGCTAGGAGAGAAACAAATGAGTTCAGAAATGGCAGCTAAGGTGTGCTAGACAACATTCATCTGAAAACTATCTGGGAGTTTAATCACCCGTAAGTTCCATATGAGTCAACAGTATGATAAGGCAGTTAAAAAGATAATAAAATCTTAGGTGACATTAAGAGAGTGATGTTCAAAACAAAGAAGATGTCAGTCCTGTTGCACTTATTCCAAATCTCATCTGGAGAATTGTATTCAATTTTGAGCATCAGTTTAGAAAGGGCATTGATTAACTTGAGAGTGTACCAAAGATGGCCATTAGGTCATGCTGAGTCTAAGATTCTTGAAGGAACTGAGAATGTTTAGTCTAGAGAAAAGAAGCATTAAAGGAAGCATGAAAATAGAGGGATTATCACATGATAGAGGACAGGTTGGTGGTGCAATAGATATAGTGCCAACCTGAAGTCAAGAAGACTCATCTTCACGAGTTCAAATCTGGCCTCAGACACACTAGTTGTATGACCTTAGGCAAATCACTTACTCCTGTTTGCTTCAGTTTCTTCATCTGTACAATGAACTGGAGAAGGAAACGGCAAACCACTCTAGTATCTTTGCCGAGAAAACCCCAAATGAGGTCATGAAGATTCAGAAGAGTTGGACTAGACTGAAATGATCAAACTAAAAAGAATTAGATTTAGAAACTGTGAGTAATGATTAGAAGTTTCAGAGAAGCAGATTTAGTCATGGTATGACAAAAAAAAAATGTTCCTGTCAATTGAAGACATCAAAAAGTAGAATGGACTACTTCACAAAGTGGAACCTCCTAACCAGAGTTCTTCAAGCAAAGACTTGGCTCCTTCTTGTCTTCTGTTGGTAAGAGGGGATTTTTGTTCAGGTAACTCCTCATTTTTCATCAGCAGTTCTTCTTGGTTTGGATTCCCAAACATCATGCCTCAAGCAGGATAAACTGATAATCTGAAATCTCCTGTGCTGATTGTCTCCACACCCCAACTCCCTCTGTTGCCTCTTACCTCTAATAGGAGGGCTGGAGGATGGAGTAAAAGAGTCCTCCCAAAGCCTTTCTTTAAAAAGAGCTCAGAACTTTCAGAACTCTCCAGGTTACTCTCCATTTTCCACCAGCTGCTCTGCTTGCTTTCAACTCCACAGAACACCATGCTGGGTACCGCCTCTTCTGGCCTGCGCCCTTTTCAGTTTCCATTTGCATGTTATCTTCCCCAGTTAAACTGTAAGCTCCTTGAGGGCAGGGACTACCTTTCATCTCCCGATTCGTGTCTCAGCACTTAGCACGTACTTGGTATTTAGTAAATGTTGATTGAATTGTTTTTAAAAATACAAATTAAAAGACGGTCTCTGAAGTTTCTTGCAACCCCGAGATTCTTTGACTCTGTGTAAGGCATGAGTTTTTGTTTTGTTTTGTTTTGTTTTCTGGTTTTTTGGGGGGTAGGGGGGGATGTTCAAGATGGAATCTCAGAATCATTTTCAGACTAGAAAACATGGCAGATAATCACAGGCCCGTGTTTGTTTCTGACTTGAGCCAATTCACTCCTCCTTAGGTAACCTTGTCCCCCTCCCTTTTCACGATAATGATGCCTAACTTAGTACGGATGCCCAGTAGCTCACTGCTACTCAGAACTCTGAGTTCAAAAGATCTGCCAGTAGCTGGGGTTACAGGCATGTGCTACCACACCCCTAGAGCCTGCGCATGTAATAATGCCACACTGGCAATAGCCTCCCCAGTCCTATGAACTGAGGCCGTACCTACTGTAGATCACAACCGCCTACTGGAGAGATCCTGGGGAAGTTACAAAGTTTGGATAAGACCTGAATCTTGCTTTTTTTTTTTTAAGAATACTGATATACACAAATGGAAACAACTCTCCATACTGATTTTATATTACATCCTCCCAGGTATCCATTCTTCACTTCAGTCAAACGGCCTATTTGATGTTCCCCATACCTACCTCCTGCCCCTCTGTGTCTCTACACAGCCTTTTCATCCTCCCCACCCAATTCCCACAATATCCAGAATGCTTTCCTTCTGTACCTCCATCTCTTGGATCCAATAACTCCTTCAAGGCTCAGCCCAAGTGCCACATCCTACAAGAAACTTCTTGGTTTTCCTAATTCTTGTAATGGCAATGTATTTTTGCTTAATGGGAAGATCTTTCCCGTCCATTAATAGGCCCATGTGACCACATGGAAACCTAAATCACATAGTTTGAGTCACATGAAACCTGTGGTAGGAGGAGCTTTCTGAAAGGGTAGAACAGGAGGGGTGGAGCTTGAAGGGTAGAGCAGAGCCCAGAGGAAGTTGGTCAGAACAGTTAGAGCTAAAGGGGAGAGAAGAAGGAGGCAGCCAGCTGTGAGTATTTGTTTGTGGGACAGCCCTAGCAGGGGGAAGGCTTGGGGATGGCAGTGCCCTCTGCATTGTTATTGTGTGTAGATTTCTTTGTCACTGTAATGGATTTGGCTTTCTGGTGTTGAGATTCAGTTTTCTGGTATATGAATAAATGTTTTGGTTCTGTCTTCCATGTGGAGAGACTGTTATATTTTGTGATTCAGAATTATACCAGCATATTCATAGCCACTGTAGGTACTGTGAATATCACATTGGTGCTACAATTCTCCCAACCTATTCTTAGTGCCCCCCAAGACTTTTTATTTTGTAAAAATATTGCAAAAGATTTTCAAAAATTACTCGAAAAAATTTTGTAAAAATTTACTTAGCTATAGGGGCAGCTAGGTGGTACAGTGGATAGAGCACCAGCCCTATCAGAGTCAGGAGGACTCAGATTCAAATCAGGCCTCAGACATTTGATAATTACTACCCGTGTGACCCTGGACAAGTTACTTAACTCTGATTGCCTCACCAAAAACAACAAAACAATATTTACTCAGCTGTGTACATGTTGTTTGGCCCCAACCCCCTGCCCAAATGAAAGCTTCTTGAGGGTAAGAACTATTCATCTTTACCTTCATATCCCTAGAACCTGGCAAAATGCTTGAACACAGAGCAGGTACTTAATACAGTGTAAATGTTGATTGCATTGAGTTAAGTGATTAATGACAATAAGATATAATACATTAAAAGTACATTAGAAAATGTGAAAAATAAATAGAATATTCACAAGATGACTATTAACATATCACACAAAGATCACTTTCTAATGCCAGTATTCCCATTTCATTCCATTTAGAACATGTTCCTGTTCATTTTGCTTTTGCTTTATACATTCTAACAGAATTGAAGTCTAATATAGGAAGAGGGACAATTTCTAGGCAGAAATTTGTAACTAGTGTGGGTCTTCATTCCATTTCACCTTCATGTGACCAGAGAGGATACTACCTCAGAAGCAGACACCAAGAGGAGGAAAAATAAAAGTGATCATTTTCAGCCACAGTTAACAGATTAGCATCAGTTCTAGAGAAAGATTATAAAAAAGGGTCATGGACCTAGAAAGGACCTCAGAGGCTACTTAGTCAAATGCCTCATTTTATATATAAGAGGTTGTGATTTGTGCATGATCACACAGGTCACAAGCATCAGAAGGAAGATTTGAAACCAAGTTCTCTGACTTCAGAATCTGTGGCCCCTTTTAGTGTCCATTGCCCAAAATCTAAACAATAATACTTATATTTTTGTAGTACTTTTGTGAAGCGCTTTCACATTCGTTAACATACCTATATAGTATCCATCTATTCTCTGCTGCTTGTGCAAATTTTGGCCTGACAATAAAGACCAAGAAAACAGAGGCTTTCCACTAGCCAGCACCACACCATCCATATGTGGAACCATCACTTACAGCAAATGGAGAAATTTTGAATACTGCAGAAAAATTCACTTACCTTGGGAATAAACTTTCCAGGGATGTACACACAGATGATGAGGTACATTGTCAAAGCTAGCTAAGTGTTTGGGAGCCTATTAAGGAAAGTGTGGGGAGAGAAGAGGTATTAGGCTGCCTACCAAACCAAAGGTCTACAAAGCCTTTGTGCTGACCTCATTGTTGTATGCCTGTGAAACTTGGACAACCTACCAGCACCATGCCAGGAAATTGAAACACTTTCATTTGAATTATCTTAGTAAGACTCAGAAGATTGCTTGGCAAGACAAGGTACCAGACACTGAGGTGCTTTCTTGAGCTGAACTGCCAAGCATTCAAACTCTACTGCAGAGAGAGAAATTCTGATGGGCTGGCCATGTTGTTTGAATGCCAAATGTACATTGGCCTAAAAGACTATTTTATGGAGAGCTTACACAAGGCAAGCACTCACACAGAGGTCAGCAGAAATGACACAAGGACACTCTTAAGGTCTCTCTGAAGAACTTTGGAATTTATTGTGCGACATGGGAGACCACGGCACAGGACTGCCCAGCATTGTGCACCCACATCAAAAATGGTATTGTGCTCTATGAGCAAAGCAGAATTGCAGTAACTCAAAAGAAATGTGAGATGCACAAGGTTAGAGACATCTCCACTCCAAATGTTCACATGGACTATTTGTGCCAACCTGTGGTAGAACCTTCTGTGCTCATATTGGTCTAATCAGCTACAGCAGAACACTTTATATTTGATGCTGACACAGTTATATCATTTTGGTCCTCTAGGAGAACAAAAGGACAACAACCAGCATACCAGAATAGTCACAACCTAGTGAGATTAGATATTATCTTCCACTCCAGGGGCTCCCTACTTAGCCTCTTACATAAAATACACAACTCCGACTTTTTAAAATTCCTTCACAACCGAGTTTCACAGGCATACAACAATGAGGTCAGCACAAAGGCTTTGTAGACCTTTGGTTTGGTAGGCAGCCTAATACCTCTTCTCTCCCCACACTTTCAGTCTCATCATACATTACTCCTCTTCCTGGGAGTTAGGTGCTATTATTATCCCTGTTTGACAGATGGGGAAACTGAGACACAGAGGGAAAAAGTGATTCATCCAGAGTCACCCAACTCATAGTTGTTGGAGGATTTGAACACAGGTCATTTTCATTTCAGATCCAGCATGTTATCGGCTATGCTATCCAGTTGTCCAGGTAGTCAAATGCAAATTAATTAGGGAGGGAGGGCATCAGCATCTTTCCCCTGAGGGAAAGGGAGGGAATGCAGAAGGGATGGTAGAAGGTGGTGCTTGAACTGGAACTTAAAGAGAGGGAATCCTATAAGGAGGTGAGGAGAGAATGCATTTCAATGTAAAGGCACAGAGAGAGGAGATGAGTGCTATGTGTAGGAAACAGACCACAAAATTCTCCTAGAGGACCAAAATGATATAACTGTGTCAGCATCAAACAATACCATTTTTGATATGGGTGCACAATGCTGGGCAGTCTTGTACCATGGTCTCCCATGTCGCACAATAAATTCCAAAGTTGTTTGATTGATCTACAATTTATGGGTAAAGAAATTGAGGAAGGGCTAGAGAGAGTAAGTGACTTTCCCAAGTTCAAACAGATGGAAAAAAGTAAAAGTTGAAACTTCATTTCAATTTTCCTGGCTCTATTTCTAGTATTTTTTCCATCCCAGTACCACACTTTTCACACTGATCTCCAGTTGTCCTGGGCACAGAAACCCAATTATATTCTTCACCTGGGTTTCTCCTCTTCAGTCAACATCTAAGTTATACTTTTGATTACCATCATTTGCTCCTGATATTATACATTATACATTATACATTATTCCCCTTCCTGCATTCTGTGGTACAGTCACCTCTGTTCCCTATACATGGTACTCCCTCTCCAATCTCCATGCTTTTGCATCAGCCTGGAATGCATTCTCTCTACTGAAATTTACTTTTTTCTAAAACCTGGGGATTAGGTTCTCTGGACCTTCATGCAAAATAATCTGTGGTAGCGTGCTAATGAGAGATGGTCAGAGGAAATCATAGAATTTTGGAATTTCAGAGTTAGAAGGAAACTTAGAAGTCATCCAACCCATTCCCATAATTTTACTGATGAGGAATTTGAATCCAAAAAGAGATAAGTGACTTTCCCTAAGCCACACAGGTAGTTAGAGGCAAAACTGGGAGTGTTCTTCTTCAGACCCTCTCTATCATTCCTCAGCCTTGATGTCTAACCACAGAGAATCAGTATAATGAAATTTCAGAACAGATAAATGGAACAGGAGGCTAGCCAAGGCACAGAAAAAAAGATATTTTTGGATGCACGTGGCCTTGAAGTATCCTACAAATCACAACTCACTACATGAATCTCTACAAAGCCAGTTATGCTTGATTTTATCATTCATTCTACACAGTAATCTTTATTTTCCACAATGTAGATTTTACTGTTTCTGTAGCACATTATGTACATTTTAAATTATTCTATGAATCCACAATTATTCAAAATCATTGATTGCAAGTGACCACTTAAGAGTTGACTTTCTGTAGTCAGTCAGAGGATGAAAACAATTTAAAGTAAAGACATTTAATAAAATAACATGGCAAGGAGCAAGAAAACATTTCCCTCATAAATCCTGTAGCATCACAAGCATGAGTTGCTCCTCTAATGTATGGTCCCTAGAATTAGATGTTTCTTATATGTGTATTTTCCACTCAAAGACCCTATGGGACTTAGCTATCTTTTTCCATTTGCAACATCTCTTGATAACATGATAACATAACTTTTGCTAGGCTGGCTTCCTCCTGGCCTCACTTGGGCTCTAGTGTTTATTAGGCTTTTTAGGCATTGATTTTCTGATCTCAGGTCAACGGTTGGTATGCTTTCACTGGGCATATGGTTGTAGAATTACCTTTTGCTTCCAGCTGTCTTAGTTGAGATACTACCTCTTCCGTAAGAGAAAAGTAAAGCTCTCCCAATTCTCTTTTAATTTTGAGCCCAGAGGTCTAAGCTTCAGATCTTTTAGTGAGGGAGGAACGCCTTTCACATGCCCAATATCAGGTTAGGGAAAAACTCTCACCTATTTTTCTCCACAAGAAAGAGATTTTTCAGTTCCCAGAGTTGTAGCTATGAGAGATTTTTCTCTCCAAAAGGAGATTCTTCATCTCCAGAAAATAAGCTCTTTTGGAAAATAGAATAGCAAGCAATCTAAGTAGAGCCTGAAATTCTCTTTGAAATTCTCTTCAAAATTCACCTTACTGCTCACCAGGTACAAAGTCTCTGTCCATAGTCTCTATCTGACTTGGGGTTAAAATTCCTAGCCATACATTACTGCCATTTGACTTCATATGGGGAACCTACACCCTTTAATCCATTGAGAAGGGACAGAAAAATTTTGCCAAAGAAATTCTGCAGGACTAATGTGAATCACAGACTGCTCAGTTTTCTTCTAGTTCCAAATTCTCTGGTTCTACCATACAAATTAATAGGAAAGGGGAAAGCAAGAACAATAATAACAAAGCCAAATTAAGCCACTGCTTGGCATCATCTTCTACCATAATTCTTTGTTTCAAGTTCCTGAGCTGATGTTGTATGTGGCCAGCAACAAGATCCTCAGATTTGAGATGTCCAACATTTAAGACCTTGAATTACATAAGAGGTATGACATAGACCATAGTGAAACACTGTTGTCTCACATCCTTCAAAAAGTTAATGTTGACAGAGGTTGAAATATTTTGGTTTCATATAATTTAGTGATTATTGAAGAATATGTCAAAATATGCTCCTATATTGTGCCATCCTATAGCAATGCTATTCTCACTAATAGATTCAACCCTAAAAAGAGCACAACTTTTTTCTCTATATAACTGAAGAAAAGTTATAAGAATAGAATGCAGTAATTTAATCAACCTCTCAAATAGAACAAATATTCCTTTGGCAAATATTCCCTGTCTTTCTAAGTAATCATCTTAGAAAGTAGAGAATGCCTATTTTTAGACACCTCTAATTTGGGGTTACTTGGCTCACTACATATACGAGCCATTCTTAACAATATTTTAATTGTTTTTGTACAGAGACATCAATATAGAAATACAAATTTTTTTAATGTGAGCTATTAAGGTTGATAATATGAAATCACCCAAATTTCAGTTTGAGTACCTTGTCATCATGAATTAATTTAAAATAAAATTGCAAAGGTGAATTTTCTTCTACTTATGCAGAATTCTTTCCTCCTTGATAGTAGAACTATTTTATTTCTGTATTTGTATTGCCAATACCTAACACTGTGCCTCGAGCATAATAGACACTTAATAAATGTATGTTGATTGCTTGATTACCTGTAGGAGAAATTATCCTCAAAATAGTTCATTCAAATCACACAATGTTTCTCAGGCTGGTAGCCATAACCACCTAGGATTCTCGAGGTTACTGAAACGAAATAGCAGATAGTGAGACCCATAGTCCACTGAGAGGAGACAAAGGTGTGTCCTTACATTGCTTCCTAAAATATAGATATTGTTGTCCAAGTCACTTTATGTCTTTTTACTCAACTTTCCTTCCTCTTACAGCAGTCTAGTGCTATTTGCCTTAAGGGTTTCCCTCCAGCTCTGCCTTCCTGTTTTCCAAAGTAATGCAGAAATGAATCACTTTGGCTTCTTTCAGGGACGGAGAAGAGTATATAGCAACATAGTCAGAGGAGCCCTTAGGGAGTTAATGGAATTTTAAAATTCCAGGACCATTGATACAGCAAGTTACTATATATTTGCACAAGTTGCCATGAACATTCATCAATGACTGTCCAAAATTAGCTATGCTGACATTTCTAAACCTAATAGATAGTTTATTTAAGTGTTTCCACTGAGAGTTGTCTGTCTGATACAAAAGGAATTTGAGAATATAAACAATAATTAACACGGAGAACAGAAAAATAAACAATTTTTTTCTTTTTTCATAGCTTAACATATAATATGTAATACTATCAATCATTAATAGAGTGTACCCATAAGTTAAATAATGTATGGTTAAGAAATCTGCACATACACACAACCCATTAAATTAGCATGCAATTGGTAGGAATTAACTATTTGCAATAGATACTACATATCTCTAGATAATATGTCATTAACCACTGTAAGAGAGCTAAAATGTTCAAGATACTCTCTTCTGTCATATATATATATAAAGATCATTTAAGGAAGTGCCCTTTCTCTCACATTTTTCAAATATTCTACTTACTGATTCCACTTAACTTTCCTGTTCCTTTCCCAAGGTCATAGTGGGTTAAAAGAAATAGCATCATACAATAGAAATTAAATTCAAAAAATTTATATTAACTTCCCACTATGTGCAAGGCGCTGCACTAAGCTCTGTGTTAAAAAGATGAAAACCAACATAGTTCATGCCCTCAATGAATGTGTAAACTAGTAAAGGAATAAGAAATGCATACAATAAAGCACCAGCTCTGGAGTCAGGAGGACCTGAATTCAAATCTGATCTCAGACACTTAATACTTACTAGCCATGTGACATTGGACAAGTCACTTAACCCCAATCACCCTGCCTTCCCCACTCCAAAAAGCAAAAAAAAAAAAAAACATGCATACAAATCAATCAATAAACATTTATGAAGCACCTATTACACAGTAGGCGTTGTAAAGAAGCCCAAGCCCTGGGGACACAAAAAGAGGCAAAGGGTAGTCTCTGTTCTCAAAGAGCTTACAACCCAACGGAGGAGACAATATGCAAACTGTGCGCAAAGCACTATGCTAAGCTCAGTGGATACAAATAGAAAAGCAAGACATTCTCTGATGCCAAGTTTCTCATATTATACTGGGGGAGACTACATATATAGGAGGGTCCAAATGCAGATCAGATGGAAGGACCAAGGGGTCCTTAGGGTTCTGCAGAGAAGCCAACAATGCCTCTTTAACGTTATTTCCACTGATAAAGCCACACCCATTTCTGTTGTTGATCATTTGATAATGTTCATGTTTTTGGTAGAAAGAACTTTCCTCTTCAAGTCTTTGGTAGCTGTGGTTGAAGAGGAGGTAAAAAGTGGCAGCACCTGCAGAGGAATTTGTTGCTGGGTCATATCCCCAAAAAATTGTTTCTCTGATTGATGATAGCTAAGAGAGTTGGGATGAAAGGAGGGCCAGTATGCTAGGGGGGATGGGGAGGTAAGAAGGGGGGAAGGGAAGACACTACTTATCTTGAGGCTCTTTGGCTTACCTTCCTATTGGTGGCAGCTGACCCACAGTGGTTGGTGCTGGTGATGGCAAGGATGGTGGATACATTCTCTTCAGGGGTATCTTCCTTCAATGATGGCTATAGGACCAGGCAGGAAACCAGATGGATATTGCCATTCTTGGGACTCGAGCTCAGGGTCCTGGGCTATTTCCACCAGGGTTTTAGGTGAGGTCATGGTGGTTTGACCTACTTGGCACATGTCATCTCCTGTCTCTCCATCAGGTTGCCTTACCATTTCAGCCAGGCTGGGTGGCCTGGCCCAACAGTGGTAACTGGTTGGTAGTGAATACTAGCATTGGTAAAAGTAGAGATTTCAGTGTATACATGTGGGAGGGGATTTTTTGGAGAGCTGGTTGTTAAACATTTACCAGCACACCCCTAAATATATTCTAAAACTGTCAAAGAAAAATGTGTTCAGAGACAGGAAAATTATTGTTGGTAAATGATTGCTCTCCCAGTAATTATGAAACCTATATTTCCCCAGAAAACCTACAAAGATCCACTGTAGGATACAGTAACTATCAGTTCAATATAAGGAACAAAGTTGGAAAGCAATGAACTTCAGATGAGTTAGCAATGATGTCAGTAACTCAGGTTTTTAATGGTACATTTAGCTTGTGTTTAAATTAAAAGTGAACTCCTTGGAGCATTCTGTAATTGTTAGTACGAGAGTTCATTATTATCAGCATCACACCATATCAGCTAACACTGACAAGTCAACTAAGTCTTTTGTTTGAAAGAATGGTGATTATAGTAATATATGAGTTTTATTGTATCTTCCCTAGTCAAGGTTTCTAAGCCTAAGAACTGATCCACTACAATGTCCCAGTATCTTAGCATCCACTATCATGTAATCATGCAGAAGGGTAAAACTAATTTCCAAAATGTATAATAGATTCAGCCCAGCTGGTAAATGTGATTGTTTAAACCTCATTACTCACAGCTCACTAGTTCCTGGCATTATATGTGATCCCAGTAAAATGAAATGTCATTAAATTACCTGCAAATGAAGACTTAACAGGTACTTCCATAAGTAAAATTTGGTATAAATTCAATTGAGATCACTGGGTTTTGGATTTTGTTTTTTTTTTTTTTGTCATATAAATTTCCCCTTGACATTGAAGGGCTGAAGCAAAAAAATGATTAAACACCAATTAAGCAATAATGTCCCTAGAATTATGCATGATGATGACTCAGAAAGCACAAGCTGGTACAGAAAGATAAATTTTTTTAAAAGTATTGAAAACAAATACAGATTCAGGGTTAAAATTCTTGGTTTTAATGTAGCAGACTAAATAATCTATGCACTTTACATAAATTGATTGGCACTATTGCTGTTGTATCAGAGATTAGTATTAATTCATTCAACAAAGATGAATAGCAGTTTCATCTTTGTACACAAAAGAGAATAAGCTGATAGAGAAGGACCAAGTGTATGCTGTGGCAGTAAGTACAGAGTAAGACATCATGAATCCATAGGATCATAGAATGATAGATTTAGAGCCAGAAGGGAATTTACAGGTCATCTACTGTGAATCCATCATTATTCAAATGAGAAAACTGGGGCCCAGAGAGGATAATTTACCCAAGATTAAATGGACAATAAGAGGAAAATCTGGAATTCAAACCCAGATGCCCTGATTCTAAATCCATCATTCTTCCCATTATACGTACTTGCTATACAACGTATTTACCTAGGCTGCTCATTCATATGTCTTTAGAAGGAAAAAAAGTAACAGTATCTATTAAATGTCTACAATGTATCAGGCCCTGTGCTAAGCCTTTATAAATATTATCTCATTTTAGCCTCACAACAAGGTACTATTATTATTCTTATTTTATACTTGAGAAAACTGAGGCAGACAGATTTGCCCAGCATCACAGTTAGTAACTGTCTGAGAGGTTGGATATGAACTCAGGTCTTCCTGACTCCAGACCCAGATCTATTGAGGGCGCCATCTAGCTGTATGTAGGTAAATACTCCTGAGAGTCACTATTTCATAGAATCATAGCACTTTAGAGCTAGTTGGAAAGGACCTTAGATATCCAGCCCCCTTGTTCTATAAATAAGGAAACTCGGACCAAAAAATGGCTAGTTAGTGCCATACTCCTGATTAAAACTGTGACTTCCTGACAGTTCAGAGTTGTTTCCACTGCCTCACGCTTAGCATGAGGCTAGAAAAAGCGATTCAAATATCATGTGGGCTGATGGCAATCTGGGTTAGCTCTTTAGAGGGCCTAGTTATCACATGTTAGAAGTAGGTAGTATTGAGTAAAGCAAGAGTGGGAAGTTAAAACATATATATAGCCTTGCCACAGTTCACATACTCTATGCTCTTCTGGACAGGACGATATCTAAATCATTGTAATAGAACAGAAGTCTCCTCTGGTTAAGGGAGGCGATAGACTTAACTTTTCTTGCGACAGATCATCTCTTTTCTAGATTTGCTCCCTCCCTCCTGCTTAACACTCTTCCCATACCCTGACTTATTTTTGAAACCTTCACATATGGAATATTTTATGCTGAAAACTTCTAGCTTTCCAGTCTATACCCATCTGCTTCCTGTCTATAAGGTCAAGGGTACTTCTCACAGAATTTTTAGCCCCTTTCCTCCACCTGTTGTGGCCTATAAATAGGGATATGCTGGAGTCAGCTCAAACCAGCTCTCAAAAAGTTAATTGTGTATTTACACCTTGGAAATCAACAAAGCTATAAATCAGCTAGAAATTGGTTTATAGTTTTTTTTATTGTGTAGATTAAATGAAATTATGCGGAAAATGTTAATTTTAATAATAGACTTATCCTAAAAGTGTATCCAGTGTTCTTTTATTTTTTTATAGTCATTTGTTAACCATTTACCAGCACACTCCTGAAGTGATATTACAGTACATCTCACCTGAGGTTCTGATAACCTGATGCTGGTTGAGTTGTGGATGTAACCTGTGGTTTCTAGAGATCAAGTTGTTTCTTTATCTCTTCATGAAATAAATAAAAGGAATCCATTCTCGTGGGTATACTAAGTTAAAAACCTGATGCTTTCTCTTATGTGCCAAACAAAGGTCTATTTTCTTTAGTATTTGAAAGTTAATTTGTCTCATCTGTGGAAACTTGTAGGCCTCCAAAATTATCTGGACTAGTACAATAATCCTAGATAGATTTTTGCTTTATTACCTTCAACAATCTCCAGAGAAAAAGGACCTGTTTTGACCAAGTGTAGCACAAAAACAAACAAAAATGGTTGGCCCAGCCTTTACTTTCTTATGACTTAGCCAAACTCAAACAACAAGAAACTGCTGGATCTGCTCTGCTATACAATCAGTTTTTTTCTTCTTCCATTTTGTAGTGTCACCATAAAAGGACAAATAACAGAGTGGAAGAAATAAAGAAAGTTCATCCACAAATGAGAAAATCTGCCTGTCAATTAAAATTTGGCTTTAATTCTTCTCTATTCACTACAGCTCTGAATACAGGTCAGAAGACAGAAGTATTGAACTTTAAAAATAAGAAGGTAGTTTGGTTTGATAAGTTGAAACAGATTGTATGTGGATGACATCAGCCTTTGTTATCTAATTATAGCCATTCAAGCATTAATTTTCTGTCCGAAAAGCAAGCCCTCATGCAGATCAAGGCAAGGATAACACATTGTGGAAGAAATATAAAATCAGTGAAACTGAGTTGATTGATCTGTTCACATCATCTTTAATTACCTCAGTCAAAATCTATTTATCTTTGTTATCTACATAAAAACAAAATAAAGAAAACTTTGAAAGTACCACTTGGTAGGTGTTACAAAAGTAAGTGGAATGATATAAATAGATTGTTTGCTAATTTATTATAAAAAATTTCTTCATCTTCTTCTCTCTTATTTCCCATATCTTTCTTTCCCTCTACACTTACTAGTATATGGGGCAGCACAAACAGACTGGGATGCCTGGCACATGGTATTTAAGGTGTAGAATTATATATGTATATATATATA